>OX328098.1:21151083-22351083 GCA_946811185.2 Hippopus hippopus | reverse complement strand
TTCGAAATTGTGACCCCTGGGGCGGGGCCAGTTTTGACCCCAGGGGCATCATATGAACAAAACTGGTAGAGGTCCACTAGGAGATGCTAGATGCCAAATATCACAGCTCCATGCCTTCCAGTTTCAGAGAAGAAGAATTTTAAAGTTTTCTTTCTTTGTTCCTATGTTCGAACTTGTGACCCCCGGGGCGGGGCCAGTTTTAACCCCAGGGGCATCATATGAACAAACTTGGTAGAGGTCCACTAGGAGATGCTACATACCAAATATCAAAGCTCTACGCCTTCTAATGTCAGGGAAGAAGATTTTCGAAGATTTTGCTATTTTTTTTCCTTTCTGTTGCCATAGCAACCAGAGTTAAGGGTGGAATTCAATCTCTTGAACAACTTTGGTAGAGCTTCACCCAAGGAACATCCCTGCCAAATTTCACCAAGATTGGCCCAGCGGTTTAGAAGGAGAAGATGTTTAAAGGAATTGTGGACAGACGGACAGATGGACGCCGGACAATGACCGATCACAATACCTCACCTTAGCACTTCGTGCTCAGGTGAGCTAAAAAAAAAAGAAATATTATTTAAATATTAACTTGAAAATCAACCTCCTAAGCAAATTAATACGTCTCTTTGGTTAAAGGGAGATTACTGGTGCCTAAGTTTGCATTATTTGTGTATTGGTGGTCTCCCTTTGATCTTTCAAGAGGAGTAAGGAGTAACATCCCTTGACGGAAGGATGCACGATGGGTAGAGAGAGAAGCCATGTAAATATATTGAATTCAATTAAGTTTATACCTGAATATGTACTATGATTTTGAGATAACTTTGGCCGTCAGGACCTAATTCCCAACATTACAATAAAGTTTTCTTCCTGTAAATATTCATGCACAATCAAATGAGTAGCGTGCAATCATGGGACGAACAAGCTCAGGGACGAACTGGTTTTGGAACGAACAACCCCGGAAGCAAAGCGGTCAGAAGACAAATTTTGTGCATATCATTGCGCCAATAGAAGGCTATGAAGACGTGAAGCTATTTTTACTCAAAAAGAAGTATTTCCACGATCGATAGCCTTTTGCAGTTTATTTCAATACGCCATTTCCAATTATATATCTGAGTGCTATTGAAAAACTCATTTGTCTTGAAAAATTGAGTTTAATTGGGTTTACTTCCTTCGGTTTTGGACAAAATACCATACATGGTCTTCAAAATTCAATATTGAACATTTATTATCAATCTCATAGTGGCATTGTCTTCGACAAATGCCACAAAAACGATATACGGTATTTTCCACAATTGTCGCCTGATATGATCCATGCTCTGTGGAAAGGGATTGAATACATCTCCTTGATGCAGTGTACTAAGCAAGTCATCACATAACTATGTATCCATAAATCTACTTTGTGTACTAACCGACTGCATCATGAAGTAAACTGTCATGCAAAAAAATACAAATAGCAAAAACCTTCGACCCGTATCACTATATCAGCCTGCGCGAACTGCAGAAGCTGACGTGGATCTATCCTCTTTTTTTTTTTTGCATCTGTATTAAACCTCCTCTTCACAGAGCATAGCTCATGTACAAATTAATCTCATGAACACCAAGCTCTATGTAACTATGTTTCTTCCTCAAAACATTGATTTTAACCCATAGGCTGCTAAGCGCGACTCACTGACCTTTCGCGGTCAATGCAGATCAAGATCAGACTGTACAGAACGTGCAGTCTGATCTTGGATCTACAGTCCGATAAGGAGATATTTTTCCTCCAAAAAGTAAGTCTGAAGTAGCATTATGAAGGTCTGTACCATCGGCTTGAAAACTTAGTTTCACTTATTTAGCAGGAAAAGGGTTGAAACTAGTTTTTTGCCTTTGACTATTTAACCGCTTGGCCTCCGTGAGCATGACTAGATCTTTCGCTTACAGCAAGCTCAAGATCAGTCTGCACAGAAAGTGAAGCCTGATCTTGGATCCATGCTATCCGATACGGTAGATATTTCAGGTGAAGACATTTTTTTTTTTTGTAAACTTTTCACAGGATTTTTTTTAAACATGTTTAGCACTTAATGGGTTAAACATCAAAGTTTGGGGGAACGTTCCAAACCACACATGTACACGAGTTTAAACCTTTCGCAGCTAACAAGCTTTATTTGTTCGTGATCTCAAAATACATTTCAACTGCATTTTCATCTGATTCTGATCCATGCTTTCGCATCTGGTATAGTGAGCGGTGTAGATCCATGATCAGATTACACGTTCAGGTTCTGTGCAGTGTGGTCTTAATCTACGCTGTCTGCAAAACCTTTAAGATTCGCAATTGGCAGTGAAAAAAGTTAAATGAACTTATCCAAAACCTGTTCTGCCTTCAAACTATGATGAAAGTTTAAACCCTTTCCTGACAAATAAATTATTTCATTTTCTTTTTCGAAAACTAAGAAATACAATACTGCTACAAATACAGGGAGAGTTCTGACATTCTTTGTAATCAAAAAAGCGGACGGTGTAGATCAATGATCAGACTGCACGTTTTGTGCAGTCTGATCATGATCTACTCAGTCCGCAAAAGCTTCACATGTTACCATCAGCAGTGAAATGGATTTTAATGGGGGTTTATCATGACATTTTCAAATGTCACATGATGACAAATGTTTGGGACAAAAATATACGTTCAAAGATATTTATCTGACTAATAATCTATCCATTCCGATGCGATGTACAGAGTAGCTTTGTTTGAGTAGGTTTATATCTTTTTAAACGACATTACTATTAAATACTGCCGACATTGACTTTGGAAGAATTTTGTGCGGAGTTCTGGTTGAAAGCAACTCAAGGAAAGCATGAACATGTGCACTGGCAGCCGAGATATAACTGAAATAGTGTTGAAAATGGTGTAAAACACCAAATAACCAACTTTCCTGGGTTTAAGTTTCAGGCAGGCAGGCTGGGACTCTATTTCCGCTCCAATATGACAAGTTGCCGCAAGCGGACAATGAACCTAAGTTTACCTGATTACAGATCCAACATAACCACTGTACCACTGAAAGATCGGATGATAGAGCACCAGCAAGTCTGATCTTTGACCTACACTGTCCCAGATAATGAGACCATACCAACCTTCAGATGTAACCCATGCTCTTTGAAAAGGTGGGTTTATTCATATTCAGAGCAATCGCAGACGAGAAGTAAATGTGACTCATATGATAGGATTTGTCTTTGAAAGGGTAAAAAACATTGTGGAACATTGAGAAAATGCTGGTTACCAGCATTTTCTCCTTTTCCCACAATGTTTTCAAACGCCTTCTACCTCAGGGTCCTTAAACACTCAATAGCTAAATGAGGGAACAAGTGAAGTTCGCAGTCACAGTTACAATTAATTTTTCAGCAACAAACTAGAAACCTTTTCGCGCGGTCCTGCGTGACTCAGTGGTAAAGTGTAGGACTCGTAACCCGAAGGCCCCGGATTCAAGCGCCACTGGTTGATTGATTGATTGATTGTATGGTGTTTAACGCCGTTTTCAACATTATTTCAGTTATATCGCGGCGGCCAGTGCACCTATCCATGCGTTCCTGGAGTCTCTTTTACCAGTACTTCGCACGATTTTCTTTTCAAGCCACTGGCTGCTTTCCCACATAATCATCGTCGAAACAATGGTCAGCGGTCAAGCGCCACTGGAAGCACTGTGTATTTTTGTGGGAGTGTGCTTGGGCAAGACACTTCAGAGCCCTAGCATAGTGTTAGTGACAACCAGGCCATAGATGAATGAGCGAGCTGTCCCAGTAATATGACTGAAATAATCTTGAAAGCGGCGTAAAACACGATTCAATTAATCTAAAAAATGTTTTTGCCAAAAAGCTCCCCATTTGGGTTGAAGGATGAATTCATACCAGGAAAGTATACATGTACAATGTATATGTATTGCAGGGCTGAATTGAAAGTATATAACTATGATTGATTGTAAATTGCATGTTTGTGCGGTAATGTCTAATTTATTCAACCTTTTCGTTCATACAAACACCTTTTCACCCCTCTGGTGTACAAGTTAAGGCATTTGAAATATTGTCACAAAAGAAAGAGGACACAAAGTGTGCAAGTTTTCCTCTAAAAAAACGAAGAAAAATACTAGTCCTTCGGAAAAATTTAAGTTTTTTATGCTTGTGGTAGTTAATCTTCTTGCAGTCCCCTTATGTCTTCACTTTTGAGAAGTTAGAACATTGCTAAATGCTAACCTATTACTATACAAGCCAACGTAACACAACCGGAGTCTATTACACATCATAAAAAGAAAAAAAAAACAAACGAAGACATGAAAACTTTCTGCGAAGAACAGTTACTGTTTTCAAAAGCAATTACTACCCAAAAATGTTTCCGAAATCTTTCAAATGAGGCGAGTAGGGGGCGGGGAGCGGGGGCGGGGGGGGGGGGGTTTAAGGTGGGAAGGTTCGTAAAAGTCATATTTGTACAGAAACGGTAAGATCTTTACCAGATAACACAATTTTAGACTCTTCCATATTAAAAACAGTTGCAGTCTACACACTGTTTGTGATTCAAACTGTGGGATTTGTCTTCGAAGGTAGAAAACATTTTGGGAAAAGCAGAAAATGCTGATTACCAACATTTTCTCTTTTTCTTGTAATGTTTTCTAAACTATTCTTCCCGAGGGTCTTAACTCTTAACCATTCGACAAAATTATAGATTTGTTCAAATTAAATGCATTTGTAGACGAGAAAATTACATGTAAATGTAATGCAAAGATTGAAAATTGTCTTTGATAGGGTGGAAAACATTGGTTTCCAGCATTTTCTCCTTTTCCCACAATGTTTTCAAAAGGCTTCTTCCATACGGTCGTTAAAAGTCGGGATTGTGTGGTACAGGATTAAGACACAGGATCGTTTTATTAATGTTCAATTAATGACGATCAATCATCGCAAGTGTTACGTAAAGCTGTCGAAGCATTTGTTCGTAATGTTGATGTTAATGAATGCGTTAAGACGAGAGTCTTTTTTACATGCTGAACGCGTTAAAACGAGTCTTGTTTACATGTTGAATACGTTAAAACGAGACTCTTTTTACAACGCGATGTCTTATGCCGTGGCCGTTTTAAACAACTTCCGGTGATTTAATGGCGTCGGTTCACGTTGCGTTGGTGAACAGTCTAATTTCTGTAACTCTCTACCACACGATCACGAGTTCTAACGACCCTGAGGAAATGGCCTGTAGAAAAACTTGTTGGAAAAGGAGAAAATGCATTTTCTCCTTTTCCAACAAGGTTTTCTACACTTTCACACCCAATTACTATCATTTCTGCTACATTTAAATTTGTTTTTACAGTCTTTGCCCTCCATAATCTACTTTATGAGGTATATCTAGATTAAAGGGGGCACCTTTTGTTTTTTAGATGCCTGTGAACAGGAGAAATTAACTTATTCCCTACTGAAATATTTCAGCAGAGGAAGATTTTGAAAATATCCTCACATTAAGAGGCCTATAAAGGTTTAATCCGTAATGAAGAAAGCTCAAATGTAGTGGCAAAAAGGGACAGATATGCAATTTTGTCAAATGCTTTCCAAAGTGGATTGCTGCAAGATAAAAAACAAGATTTTTTTTTTTCCAAAAAGATACACTGGAATATGAATACTGATACTCTTATGTGGTTAAGAATTGAGAGAAGAAATGAAAAGTAAGCTCACCAGCAATGAATAGTTGCCCCTTTTTCCTCATTGTTTGGCATATTGGTATCATAATGGCGTCCGCAAATAGACCTACAGGGGCCCGCCGAACAAACATGTACACGAGTATTTTTCTAATCGCAAATTTCTGATTATTCATTCGAGTACATGTATATCAACAAGAAAATATTGATGCATAACGCCAATGGCGCCGCAAATCAATTGTTTCTGAAATAGGGCACATTAATCACGTGATCCTTTCACACGTTCAGTACTTAAAAATCTTTTATGGAAATCACATGGCTAATCACATGACTCATATTGCCATATCAAACGCCCCAATTATTTGCATATGGGGACAAAATCGTCGCCGTACTAAGATGTTAGTTGACAAAGGAACAATTGTCATGTAGTACATTTAAGTAATAACATTAGAAGTGTAAAATTCATATATACAGACGCAAAAATCTATGTTGACCTACTGCGATTGGCCTATTTACCGATTGCTAATCTTAAGAACACGATCGTGAGAGGAAAACAATATTTCTGCAATCCCTACACTAATAGAACAAAAATATACACGCAGTTGTACCACATAGAGTGCTTTCGGGACGAGGAGCGTTAAAGTTACACTAAACTTTTCCAACTTGATTCAACTTCATTCAAAATGGCGGCTTCGAAAATTTGTGACAGATAATATTTGATCACGTGACTTATTTCTCGAAATGTATTTTACAATTTTTTACAAACAACAAAGTTGATACGATCTGGTTTTTATCGATCTTGCAATGAAAGTACGGTATTTTACATGTTAACAAACAAAAAAATCAGTCCAAATAGAAAAACAAAGTTGGTACGGGCTCGATCTGGTAATGAATGGACCGTATTTTTTACATGTATGTTAAAAAAAAAAACACTGAACTAGTCCAAATATTAAACAATATGGCTACCTCCAAAGGAACTTTTCAATAGCGAATAGAAATATAGTGCCGCCGCTCATGCGGCGCCACAATAACAATAAGTAGGCCTTAAAGCCAGCGTTTTCCTCTACGCCGAAAAAAATATCGTCTGCGAGGAAAAGAAGTTCATGATCCGTATTCACTAACCATTCTTCAGAACTTTTTTAGTCTGATTCTACATTTAGAAAAAAGAAACACATCTTCTGATTGGCTAAATCATTTGGTTTAGCCAATCAGAAGGTGTGTTACTTTCAAATTCATAAAATTCTTGAGAATAAGAGAAAAAATGTTCTTGAGAATGGTCGGTGAATACGGTCCTAAGTATCATATCTTTCTGTTTTCAAACTAGAGTTTTCAATACAAGATTTACTTTCCATAGCGTCAATATTTTTTAGGGTGCGGTAAAACGTCGGCACTTCCGGTCGAACACCTTTCATTAAAGCAAGCAATGAATAATTCTTATTCTATTCTTAAAATTAAAATGCAATAAAAAAACTACTTAAAGTCAAAATCGAATTTATTATCAACTCTTAACAAGGAAGAAATCACTTACTGAATACCAAGTGGGTGTTATTTGTACATGTGCATCATTGTATTTTTACATGCAGTTCGTCTGATAAATCATGAAAATAGTTCGACATCTCGTTTGGTTCCCCGACTCATTCCATAATCTTATACATTACGAGACTGTTATCCATTTACGAGACGACAGAGTTTTATACTTGTCTCAATTTAAAATCATTTCAGTCAACAAAATGATTGTAAATCAATACCCAAAAGCAAAAGAAAACCTTGTGGGATAAGGAGAAAATGCTGGTTACAGCAATTTCACCTTTTCCCACAATGTTTTCTTCTCTCAGGGGTCGTTAGCCGGGAGTGTTTGATACAGGGACAGATTTATGAGGCACTGTTATTAAAAGCCGGGAGCCAGAATGTTTTGATGCATTGCTTCTGGGTCTGTTACGACGACGAATAGTCATTATCATATGGCCTGCAACACGCGAAAATGGGCATTCGGACATTTGCGTAAAGTGTCGTCTCGGATCAGCCTGCGCAGTCCGCGCAGGCTAATCCGAGACGGCACTTTCCGTTTTTATGTAATTTTCTGTTTTGCGCAAGTCTACTGTAGCACAAAATCTAATGTAGTCGTAAAGTGCCGTCTCGGATTAGCCTGCGCGGACTGCGCAGGCTGATCCGAGACGACACTTTACGCAAATGTCCGAATGCCCCTTTTCGTGTGTTGCAAGCCATATATTACTTCATGTATTTTTCTTCCCAACATTTATCCAGCTGAAATAACAAAAGAAAGAACGCAGGCAACTTATATCATCTTACAAACTAATGAAAATCCAATGACCACTAATGAAAATCTGACACAAGGGGTGTTTAATACATCTCCGTGATGCAATATGCATGTACTAAGCAGCTCATTACATGATTATGGATCCATAAAATCAATTTTGTCTAACAACCGACTGAATCCTGAGGTAGAATGATCCTTCGACATGCAAAAAATGACCAACAACAATTTTCGATCTATGTCATACTGATCTGGGTTGATACTCTGTGCAAATGCATTAAACTCCCTTTTTAGAGAGCATGGCCCAAAATACATGTAATTCGGCATCGAAATCAGCGGATCAAGACCAAACTGGACTGAAGCTTTGGCTGATCTTGGTCTAATCTCTTCACAAAAGACACCTACGGTTGCTCACAGACATGATGTGGGCTGGACTTAATCGTCATTTGTATTCTTCATGGTATTCCGCCTGCCAGTCTCTTCGTTCTCAATAAATATCGATCTGACTCAGCGGTATTTTCATGAATGGCTATACGATTTGTAAAAACTTGATTCCTACGCGTATTTAGTTCAAAGAGCGCTTAGCCCTATATCGTAGAAAGGCAGCTTTTAACGACCCCGACAAAGAAAGCGTTTGAAAATATTGTGGGAAAAGGAGAAAATGCTGGTAACCAGCATTTTCTCCTTTTCCCACAATGTTTTCTAACCTTTAAAGACCAATCCAATCATTTGAACCGAATTCAATTTATCTCCAGCAAATACTTTCAAGTCGGGCAAGTCTAAATTTTGTCGACGCGTAAAGGGTTATAATATTTCTCAGTTATACTTTAACATTTTGGAAACAGCAAACAGAATTTTCCCCTTTTCCACAATGTTTTCTGTCATGGATTTAAAGACAAATTCTATCATATGAAATACTTTTAATTTGTCGCCTGCAAATGTTCACAAAATTGGATCCAAGTTTTTAATGCATTTGAGCTATGCTCTGGGAAAAGGAGGTTTAAGTGCATCTTCGTGATGCATTTTACCAACTAAGTCATCAGATACATGTAATTATGGATTGAAAAAGATATAAATTAATTCAACGACCGACTGAATCATGGGGAAGAAAGATCCTTTAACATGCAAGAAATTGACAAATAGCAAAAAGTTTCAACACATGTCAGCCTGCGTTGACTGCGACGGCTGACATGGGTAGACACTTTTCGCAAATGCATTTAACCCCCTTTTTCACAGAGCCTGACTCTTCTTTTTTTTTTAATCACCGTAGACAGAATTAATCATGTATTACTTTTTAATAATATAACAATAGCGTTTGAAAGGTATTGTGTATTTGAACACCGTAATACGTTATAACCCTTACAGTGCAAACAGTAAGAACAGGGGCTAAAGCGGACGGCATAGATCAAGATCAGACTGCACAGAACGTGCAGTCTGATCTTGGATCTATGCCGTCCGATTGTCTAGTCAATCCTGTAAGCATTTACCACACAGTTCCAACTTTTAATGGCCCTGAGGGAGAAGGCGTTGGAAAACAAAAGGAAAGGAAAAAAGATGCTGGTAACCAGAATTTCTCCTTTTCAACAATATTTTCCATCCTTTCAAAACAACAACAACAACAACAACAACAACAACAATAATAATAATAATAATAATAATAATAATTCTAAATTTTCGTCTGCAAATGATTTCGATTTGGACAAGTCTAAAATTGTATCGTTTGGTAAAGAGTTAAGATGGAAATGGTTTTGACTTTCAGTGGAATGTATTTTCAGCCTTCTAAAGGTCGAGTTTATATATTTAGGTCTGAAACAGTAAATCCTTTACGCGCATATCACAACCATACCTGCTTCTGCCGGGCACTGTATAACGAGATCAGATGGATCAGAGCGTAACATTATAGTATTATCTTTGATTTTTTTTTTCTTTTCTCTGAAGCAGTAAAAAATCGCAGTATCTTGGTACCTGATTTTCCTTTTTGGTAACTCAAAATTTCTATTTCATTTTTCCCCACCTCGTAAAGAGTTAATCACGTTCCACACTCAAAAGATTTCACATCCCTGCCATTGAAAGTTTGAAATCATTGTGGGGAAAGGAGCAATTGCTTGTCACTAGCAATTGCTCCTTTTACTACAATGTTTTTCCACGTCAACTTAGATTTTCCATAAAGTTAGTCGTAGCCTGCTTAATTCTATGACACGAAAGGGTTTTCAATTTTTGTGTATTTTTTCAGTCCAAATGTCTTCGAGACGGGACAAACTGTGTCACAGTCGACATGAAAGTTATAATTTATGATATAAATTTACTATGAATAGAAGTATAGTGAAACGAACAAAGGGTCGTATATTATTGAACAAATATTTTATAACAATAGAGCCTGTTTATAAAAAGAAATGAATTTTGTTAGAGCGAGATGTCAAGAAGAATTGAGTGGCATAGGTAAGAGAAGATGGGTGGGTCGAAGGAAGGAAGGAACGACGTAATGAATGAAAGAAGAAAGGAAGAGGAAAACAAGAAAGAATGACGGGAAGGAAGGAAGGAAGGAAGGGAGGAAGGAGGGAGGGAGGGAAGGAAGGAAGGAATGGAGTGAGTGAGGGAGGCAGGGAGAGAGAGATTGAGAGAGAGCAAGAAAGGGGAGACCTTACACAAGCAGGCAGGCAGGAAGACAGTTAGACAGACAAGCAGGCAGGCAGGAAGGCAGGAAGGCAGACAGGCAGACAGACAGACAGACAGACAGAATGACAGAAAGACGTTTTCCTAAATTGCTCGTAGTATACTGGTCTTTCACAGATCTTCATGGGAGATGGAACAATTGTTTGCTGCAAGGAGCAATTGCTCCTTTTCTGTACAATGTTTTTCCACAGCATTATTTTTCTTCAAAATATTCTACATTGTTTCACCAACAGTTCATAGACAAAAATATCATTTTTTTGTATGGGGGTTAATCTGTATTATAATTATATTGTATAAACCAATAAAGCAAAACAACGTACAAAAGTGGGAAAAACATCTGAAGCGACAATAAAAACTGATTCCTCCCATTAACTGTTTTCTGTTTCTCTCTTTGTACTTGACTTTTATCTGCTGCTCAGGGCAATATAAAGTGGTTTTGCGGACTGTGTAGATATAGATAAGACTGTACATAGCGTGCAGTCTGATCTTTGATCTACACAGTCCGATGAAATGAGAGCTGCTGATTTAAATACGACCTTGTCACTGCAACAAGTGGGTTTGTCTTCTGACCCGAAATATATTACATCTTAGGATGATCTAAAAGATCTAACTAGTGTAAGAGTTTATGTATAGAAAGCTCGTAAAGACTATTATTTTGATATAAACGGAGATTATCTTTGTTTTTTGTCTTTATCATGAAGTAAACTATGTTGGTAACGATTTTGAGCGTATAATATAGGTTTTATTTGTAGCTGTTTGAAGAGACGCATGTTTGAACTGTTCAGATCGATTCGTTTTAACTATATTCCATATTTAACCGAACTCTGTATCTTTTCATATTAGATCTGTGTAACTATTTTGTACGTGTCTTATTCCTCCTTTCTGCAGACTTGCTCCCCAAACTGTTCTCATGTATGTTGTCCGTCTGTCTGTCTTCGTTTCTCATAATCTTTCCTTTATTCTCTATTTCTGTCTGTCTGTATCTGCTTCTCTTTCTCTTTCTGTGTGTGTCTCTCTCCCTTCCTCTCTATCTGTCCGTCAGCATATCTGCTCGTCTGTCCCTCTCGCTCCCTCTTTCTCTCTCCACCTGTTTGTCCGTGTGTGTCTCTCTTTCATCCTTTCTCTCTGATTTTCTCCCTCTGTCTGTCTTCCTCTCTCTAGATGTCTACTATTCCGTTCTTCCGTCTGTCCGCGCTCGTTCTCTCTGTCTCTTTCCATCTGTCTGTGTGTGTCTCTTTGTCTCTCTCTCTCTCTCTAATCCACTCTCTACATATCTATCAGTCTGCCCCTCTTTCCGTCCACGCTCGTCGTCTCTGTCTCTCTCTATTTGTCATTGTGTGTCTGCCTCTCTCTGTCTCTCTCTGTGATCCTTGCTCTACATATCTATCAGTCTGCCCCTCTTTCCTCCACGCTCGCTACAAGTTTTCTATTCGAAAGGAAACAATAAATTCTACGGATGTTCCCTCACAAATTATCTGCTCATCACACCGAAATAAAATTGCTATCTGTAACAATCTCCCACCACTCCCTTACAGTTCGACATGAGATATCCTTCTATCTCATAACAATTGATTGTTCTCTCAAGAAAAACATGGAAATTTCTCTCTTAACTCTTTCTTTATTGTAGACGACACAAAATCCTTTTGTGGACAGTGTAGATCGAGATCAGACTGCACAGAACATACAGTCTGATCTCTGATCTACACTGTCCACTCTTCCATTCTAGGTTATGACCAAACTGTCTCTTCATCTTGCTGTGGAACTATACTAGATGCAATTGAAAACGTGTAGTTATTTCATTCGGCAGTGAAATAGTTGACCCGTCACAGCAAAATACTGAGTTTTAACGGCAGTGAGGAAGACGGCTTTTGAAAACATTGTGGGAAAAGAAGAAAATGCTGATTACCAAACAGTTACACTATGCTAAAGTTGGAAAACTGTTTAAAGACTTTCCTGCACAATCCTAAGTTTAACGACTCCGCAGAGGAAACTCTTTCAAAACATAGTGGGAAAAGGAGAAAATGCTGGTTACCATCATTTTTTTTTTCCTTTTCCCGTAATGTTTTCTATCCTTGCAAACAAAAAAAAAAAACATCGTTTGAACATGTTTAATTCGTCGAATGCAAATGAGCTATGCTCTGGCAAAAGGGGGCTTAATGCATCTCCGTGATCCATGGTATCAGGGAAGCCATCACACACTTATGGATCCACAATGCCCACATTTTTTAACAACCGACTAAATCACGAGATAGACTGGTCCTTGGACATACAGAAAACTGACCAATAGCGAAAAGTTTCGGCCCAGGTCAGCCTGCGCGGACTGCGCAGGCTGACCTGGGTCGAAACTTTTCGCAGATGCATTAAGGCCCTTTTTCACTGAGCACGGCTCAAATGCTTTTGATTAGAACAAGTCCAAAGAGTTATCGTTTAATTTGGAAAGTATTTGCAGACGACATTTTAAAGATGTCGCTTCTCTCAAAAAAGATAACCTCGCATGCATTAGAGCGGCGCTTTAGGAAAAGAAGGGTCAGTGCATCTCCGTAAGCAAGCAGTCGCATTAATATGGATCCATTTTGAGTAAAACAGGCTGAATCATGAGGTCAATACCCCCCTTTTTTTTCCCAGATGAATTAAACCCCCTTTTCACAGAGCATAATTCTGATAATTCAACTAAGCGACAGTTGGAATACTGGTTTAACCCTTTACCCTGCATTCCCGAGTTTTATGATCCTGAAAGAGAAACTTTTAGAAAAGAAAATTGGAAAAGGAGAAAATACGCATATTTTACTACAAATATACCAACAAAATTAATAATGATTGTCTTGAACTCGCGAACATTTCCATACGCGAAATATCCGTAATCGTTAATTCGCAAAAATTTCGACACGAGTATATATCCACGTATATGCAGTACTGGTAAATATTAGTATGCAGCATTTTCTCATTTCCCCACTATGTTTACTACCCTTTGACAAACAAATCTCTGCTCTGGAGTCACATTTAAGTTATCGTCCGCAAATGCTAAACTATTTTGACAAGTATAAAATTTTGTCGTTTGGTGAAGTGCAAAAAGAGAGAAAGAAAATATCTTTTCAATAAAGTCAAAATTTTATGTTAAAATTACATAATTGGCACCAATTTACACTGTATTTATGTCTGTCTTGTCTACAGACGACAATTCTGTGACGACATTTCCGATGTTAAAGCGGAAGTAGATCTATAGCATAAGTAATGCGCGTTTTTTGAAAGTACTGATAGTTAATATAGATGTCTGGTGGAATATCTCTTTCTTCTTTGGATACAGTTATCAAACTACAAAAGATCTCACTTGGAACGAAGCTAACAAGTTTCTTTGTTCGACGTTCAACAGTATTTTGGTTGTGTCACGTCCACTATAAGATCTTACCGAAGTATCATGTCCTACTGGAGCTTCTGGTAACTATTGCTTCCATAGTTTGGGAGACAGTGGTGTTCGGGTATGGCGTCGGAATCTGACATTAGAGGTTCCGGGTTCGAATCTGCTGATGAGCGCGGTCAACCTGTGGAATTACCAACATCGCGGCTCGAGTACTCGTTCAGGTTTCCAGGAAGCAATCATCAGGAGTGATTGATACCGTATGTGGTAAGAACTTGTTGCAGAATCGATTTAAGTACATGTATATAATTTTTGGTATTGCGTCTACTGAAAAATCAGGACTTTTCAACGTAATCGTAACTGTAGCTCTGTCAATCAGAAAAGAAGTTTCGAAGTCGTTCGGTTAATCCTTCAAAATGGCCGACAAATGTTGACAACTAGCCTAATGTACAAGTGCTTAGAAGGTCTATTTTCATTTTTTCTAAAGCAGTTTTAGGCTTATTTATGGAGATGGAGATGTTCTATAAAGTGATAAAAGAATGTGCATATAGTGCGTAACGGACGCTTCGCCTTTGACAACGTAAAATCCTTCACTAAAACAAGAACAGAGGATTTAAACTCAATCCAACACACTCTTTCCAACAAACTCTTAAACAAGGGCCAAATATATAAACTCGATCCACTGAGACTCAGAAAGATTTATGTCTCATAGGCTTGACTAAGCAAGTGGACGGTATAGATCCAAGATCAGACTGCACGTTCTGTGCAGTCTGATCTTGATCTATGCCGTCCGCAAAAGTCCTAGTTTTCCCATTATGGCGCCGAAAGGTTTATTAAAACGAATGTGTATTTACATATCGGTGTTGACTGTACCATACACCTGTTTGGATTAAATACATTATACTGACTATCTGATAAAAATTGACAGTTGACTTCAAATGATGAGAAATACAGACATGAGCGCCGTTTTTTTAAATTAACCCTTTAACAAACCATAGTTTTGATCCATTAGGTACAGATCTTTTGAAAACACCGTCGAAACAGTAGATAATGTTGTATGATAACATAAGGTCCTCTTTCCACGATGTTTTCAAAAGACGTTTTCGCCAGGGCAGTAAAAAATGCGATCCTTAGGGGAAGGAGTAACTCTTTACCAAACAACAAAGGTTTAGACTGGTCCAGATTGAAAGCACTTGCAGTCGACAAATTCAAGGTTGCCAAATGGCGAAATTTGTTTCTGGTAGGGTAGAAAACATTGTGAGAAAATGGGAAAATGCTGGTTACCAGCATTTTCTCATTTTCCCACAATGTCTTCAAAAACCTACTTCCTCTGGGACGTTAAAAGTCGGTATTGTGTGGAAAAGGATTATCAGTAAAATATAGCATATCATCTACTATGCGAATGGTGATGCAATAAATTGCATGTAGTATACATGTGATGTGGATGCGAATAGCATTGAAATGAAGGCTTTCTCTCTCTCTTTCTGTCTCTGTCGCTGTCATGTCTCTCGGTTCGATGATCGTCTTTTCGTTCGTCCGTTCGAAGACGATGTGCCCTCTCTCTCTCTCGACGATGATAAAGATGACAGTCATGATGATTATCATGATGATTGTGCAAAAGGTGGTAGTAGGACACGCGAAATACATCGCCTTATAGTCTCGAGATAACAAAAATTATTATTCAAGATTTAAATCACTTTCTCTGTCAATGAGTAAAGATCATTTGAGCCACGCTCTGTGAAAAAGGGGTTTAATGCATCTGCAAAAAAGTATCGACCCATGTTAGCCTGCGCAGTCCGCGCAGGCTTACATGGGTCGAAACTTTTTGCTATATTTAAATTTTCTGCATGTCCAACGACCGTTCTGCCTCATGATTTAGTCGATTGTCAGAAAAAATGGATTTTATGGATGCATGATAAAATGATGACTTGCTTGGTATGATGTATCACGGAGATGCATTAAAACAATTCTTTGCCAGAGCGCCTCTCATATTTTTCACTACCATTCATGTAGTAAACAATTTTGGAGGACCCTATGGAAAAGGAGCTATTGCTTGTAAGAAGCAATACTTTACACATCATTAACAAGAGACAATAATCCGTTTCATCGTAAAAGTCGTAAACATTGATCCCTGTATCAAAGTTTAAGCGCGAAAATGAAGCAGATGAAAACAAGGAAACAAGGACGCAGACGGTATTTAGATCAATCATATTGTTTAACCACTTTTCATTTCACATAAAACAACTTCACATCAATCAAAACGAACATTATTGCTATATTGACTTAACAGCGGAACTACGCAGGCCAACCGCGTTATCGATCGTCGTAATTCGTAACCGGTTGTTCACGTACAACTCCGAACATTACCGAGGACGATACGAGTATAGTTTTTTTTCCGGTGCAAAAAAAACCGCAAATTAAATTGGACATGAGCGTGATGCGGCTGCGTAGAAAAGCGTCTTTTGGTCAAATACATTGGAATTATTTTATCTGCAAGATAATGTGCATAATTTCTCCTTTAGACACAATAATTTCACACTGGTTTGCTTAAAGACACACACACACACAAAAAATCGTCCTCTTGCAGATGATCAAATATCAAAATCGCATTTTACATCTAGCCTTTGAGCGCGAAAAAATCCTCCAACTTTTAGTAAAGAAAAAGCAGGCAAAAAACAACTGTTTCAATGCTGCCAAAATGTCCAGATGACAGGGTAGATCTAAGATCAGACTGCACATTATCAAGCGTACGGTATAGATTCAAGATCAGACTGCACAGAACGTGCAGTCTGATCTTGAATCTATACCGTACGCTTGTTAATCAAGCGATGACATAAATTTTTTTCTGAGTTTCAGTGGACTTTATTAGTTGTACGGTCAGGTGGCAGGGGACTTGGAAACTTGTTCACGGCTGTGGTGAATCATGTCGCCCAAAGCCGAAGGCGAGGTGGCGACATGATTCACTACAGCCGTGAACAAGTTTCCAAGTCCCCTGCCACCTGACCGTACAACGAATTTATTATACTGCAAAGTTTTACTTTTCCAACGTGTGTTAAGCGAAATTTACTTGTTTTTTTGGTTTCAAAAATTGAGTACGCTGACGAAGTAGAATTTCCCTTCTGAGTTCCTCAATTCACTGAAAACTGAAACCTTGGAAAAACGTGCAGTTTGGTGCATTATCTTGATGTTAATCTTGATCGACGCCGCCATTTCGGATGTTGTGTTGAAAGTGTAGTCATGTATACGGGGCTCCCAAAAGGGAAACTGCTTTTACGTTGGTTTTGCCAGTGTACATGATATATATGTTCGGGGCATATTATCCAATCAGATCACGAGAAATTTCTTTGCAGTATAATAATATTTTAAGTCGTCGAGAAAGGTCTTGCTTTTAACCCTTTCGGCGCCATAGGCGAAAGTAAAATTCTTAGCAGATAGCATAGATCAGGATCAGACTGCACAGAATGTGCAGTCTGATATTGGATCTATACCACCCTCTTCTTTATTCAAATCTATAGAAATAAAAACTTTCTAAGTTTCGATTGACTGTATTTTCAGCCGTCGAAAGAGATCGAGTTTACAACTGAACCATGCTCTATGATAAGGGGGCTTAAAGCGTCTGCAAAAAGTCTCGACTCAGGTCAGCCTGCACAGTCCGCGCAGGCTGACCTGTGTCGAGACATTGCTTTTGATAAATTTTCTGCATGTCAAAGGACGATTCTACCTTATGATTCAATCAGTTGTCAGACAAAATAGATTTTATGGATCCATAATTACATCATAATATACTTGGTATAGTGCATCAAGGAGATGCATGAAACCCCCTTTTGACGGAGCGCACAGCTCATAAATTAGGTACTGAAAGAGATGAAGGCAAAATGCATTGCGTGTCGAACTAACATAAGGTCTCCCAATGGTCCAATACAATCGTAATTAACGGAATGAATTCCGGCAAGAAGATGCATCCAAATTTTTGTTGGCTAATTAATCAAGACAAATCTTCGTTAATTACGCCGTTAATTCATTGATTAAAGGTATCCTCTTTCTTTAAGTCAGGTCTAGGAGCGGAATTGGGGGGCCGGAGCCTCATTTTTCTGCAAATTAAAAGCGTTTTAATGCACAAACTGACGTTTGATTTTTCGTAACATATGCACATCAGAACTGTGAAAAACGGAATTCCGAATACATGTAAATCATGCCCTGTGAGAAGGTCCGCGCAGGTTGACCTGGGTCGAAACCTTTTGCTGCATTTATCAATAAATTTTCTGCATATTCAAGGACTATTTTTTTTAAAATCACATAACCTCGCTCGTTTTCAGTGTAATACACTCATTACAACTTTTCTTACCTTACACACGTTTGAGTTAAGCATTTTGTGACGTCGTATGTGACGTCATTTATACTTCTGTCAGAGAAGTGATTTTATTCATGGAAATTCCCATTTCTGCATGTAGATCTACGCCTTTTCATATTCTAACCCACTATATGTGAGATATCGTTATTTGATACATAGAATTTGACATTCGTCGGCTTTTAAGATAAAACATTACTAGACTCGTCTGTAAAAGTGTTATTAAGCTCGGCAGAGGCTTGAGTAGATCTAGTGACATTTTTCTAGACACGTTAAATGCAATTTTATCTCAAACGCCAACTTATGTAAGACCCTTTATCTCCCATTATTTTGGTCAGTTTTTTTTATTCACCGACTTGCCTGGTATACTGTATTACGAAGATACATTAAACCTCCATTTCTCAGAGCGCTGCTCGTGTATTCGTGCGTTGAACTTGTTCATGTAAGTTTAAATAGTCTTTTCCGCAACTATCATTGCAAGTGGCATCAAGGCACATTATAGCATTATGACAGTAGTGTTCGGACTAGACTAAAGCTCGGATTAGTGTCGCATTATATGGAATTACGTGGATTTGTTTTAAAACTCCAAACCAAACATTGAACGAAAAAATTATTTAGTATAAGAAAAATCTTAAATCCTTCTCACGCTAACAATGTCTTTTTTCACTTTTTTTTTTTTGAAATTTGAAGGGAAATGGATTGGTGATAAAATGATAAAAGAATAAGAAATAGTGATAAATTGTTCTCTTCGAATGTTTATCAAAAATTATAGCCAGGGACGAAATAACACTATCAACTTCGCCTCATATACCATAGCTTTCCTTTTCTTTCAAGGTCTAATATTAAAGTCTGCATTTTTACCACTTAGCCCTTTCGCAAACATCCCGAGTTTACCCTTGGGCTGCTAAGCGCGACTCACTGTCCTTTTGCGGACAGTGTAGATCAAGATCAGACTGCACAGAACGTGCAGTCTGATCTTTGATCTACACTGTCCGATAAGGAGATATTATTCCCTTAAACTATAACTTTGAAATAGCAATATTTTGGTTTTAACTATCGAAATGAAAATTTTCATTTTAGTTATTTAGCAGGATAAGGGTTAATAAATCCGAGGAAGAAAATTATGAGAATGTAACCTACATTTTTTTCCTTTTGCAACAATGTTTTCTAATCCATCAAGGACAAATTTAATCCCCTTTCCACACAGTCTCTAATCAAAAGACCTGGAGGATAAAGGCTGATGAAAACACTGTGGGAAAAGGAGAAAATACTGGTAACTAGCATATTCTCCTTTTCTCACGATGTTTTCTACCCTTTCAGAGACAAACCCCATCCCTTGAGTCCCAAATTATTTGTCGTCTGCGAATCTGTTGGATTTTAACAATTCTAATTTTTTGTCGTCTGGTAAAGAGTTATAGGACATTGGTCACAGGATCGTCTGGTCACATGATTAACCGTTAGGTAAGAAAATATTTTCAACATCTTGCCACTGAGCGAATACAAGTCCATTTTTTCTATAATTCATTTGTGTACATATTTGCGGAAAAGAAGAATGAAATTGTAAGAAATATGAAAGAAATCATTATCGACAAAGTTTAAGTTTAAAGAAATCAAAGGAGGATAGTCTGTTTCAGATTTTTTATATTTATTTTCGTATTTTAGGTTTCATCTAAATTCCAAGTTGTTGGAATAAGGGTAATATAGGGTAATAACGGATAGACGACCTTTGTGAGGTATATAAATCGGTTTAAAACGACCAAAAGTTCAAATATATTAAAGCGCCTTTAATGCCCTTAAACCACATTATCGGATCAAAAACCTGGTGTCGGGATAGAGCTTTCGTCACATATTTTGTTCGTTCTTTGTCGAATGTACAGAAAATCCTCGCTAATGTCATCCTAACTACGCCGATAAAGAGTGTATTTTTCTTTTGATTCATTTTACAGATATTCTGGAAAGTATCATTCATTTATGCTACTCCATCGACTGACTGCAGAGAGAGAGAGAGAGAGAGAGAGAGAGAGAGAGAGAGTCGATTGTTTGACATACTCGATTAGAAAAGATTTTTAACCTATATCCTGCTACATAAATGAAATGAAACTTTTAAGGCGATAGTAAAAACCAAAATTTTGCTATTTCAACGGTAACTTTTTTGGTAAAATATGACCTTATCGGAAAGTGTAGATCACAGATCAGACTGCACGTTCTGTGCAGCCTGATCTTGATCTACACTATCCGCAAAAGGTCAGCGCTTAGCTGCCTTAGAGTTAACTTACTTATTTCACATCGACTGTGAATCAAGTTTCCACAACTTGTATCATTCACTCTCCATGATTGCTTCTTTGAAACTTTGGTCAGCACTCGCGCCGTGATGTGTGTAAGTCACACAGACTGACCCAGCACATCACGGGATCCGAACCCGAAACCTTTGACGCGAGAGACCGACCCTGTACCCCTATACCACTATCTCCTTCAAACTATATTTGACTGATGAAGGATAGATAGTAACAAGCAATTTCTCTTTTCTCCACATTGTTTTCAAGTTCATTCATGCATTCAATCTTGCTGCTGATAAACCATAATTTAACAAGAATGTGTTTTAAACCTATCTGCAGCTGAATTGCGTCAAGATGTAATGAGCTGATAGCTAGGCAACGGCTTTTTGTCTACCTCTAAAGGAAGAGCAGATAACTTTTATTAACTTAAATTACCTGGGATAGTATAAATTGAGGGTCGAATGGAAACAGACACCCATTTTCCCATCGTCTCAATTTAACCGTAGCTGAAACACTTTTACCCTTTTAGGCGCCATGGGCGAAACTAGGTGCTTCTGCGGACGGTATAGGTGACTGTCACAATCTGACTGCACAGAACGTGTAGTCTGATCTTGGATGAAAGCCATCCGCTTGTTGAGTTGAGTCTATGTAGGATAAAACTCTTTTTTTATCATCGTGGAAAAAGGGAGAAAGTACTAATAACCAGTTTTTATCCCCCCTTTCCGAACAAAGTTTTTCCTCTTTCTTTCGATGATGAATCCCAACAGTTGAGCCAGACTCAATTCATTCTCAGCAGACTACTTTCAGAGTAGACGAGTCTAAATCTTGTCCTAATTGGTGAATGTGTTGGATTCGAGCTCTGCAGACATTGGGCTTGATTTACACTCAAATCGCTGAGTTTTTCGTGGGAGTGTCCTTGGGCATTACACTTCCTAGAACTGTAGCCTTCTACTGGCCAAACCTAGGACAAGCATGAATGAGTGAGATTTCGCCGTGATATAACTGAAATAATGTAGAAAACTGCATAAAACACCATTTTTTCAATCAATCGAACTAAAATTTTTCCGTCAGATAAAGAATAAAACAGATTCTTCAAGGTATGTTTACATGATACCATGGCTGTCTTGGAACATAGTTTTTACTACATATTTACCATTTCGTATCATCGGACGAAACCAAGCACCAACATATGTTCCTTGTATTTTGATTAACCCTTTCCCAAACGGCAAATTTTGAACCAGACCAAATTGAAAGCATTTTGCAGATGACAAATTAACAGTTGCTAAAAAGATGATTTTTCTATATGATAGGGTAGAAAACATTGTGGGAAAAGGAGAAAATGCTGGTTACCAGCATTTTCTCCTTTTCCCACAATGTTTTCAAAAGGCTTCTATTCCTGACCCGTAAAAACCAGGGATTGTTTGGTAAAGGGTTAACCCTTTATCACACGACAAAACTTTAGACTTGTCCAATTCTAAAGCATTTGCAGACGACAAATTAAATTTGAATCAAAACTGTGGAAGTTGTCTTTGATGGAGTAGATAACATGGCGGGAAAGGGAGAAAATGCCGGTAACCAGCATTTTCTCCTTATCCTATAATGTTTTCGAAAGACTTCTTTCTCAAGGTTGTTGAAAGTCGGAATGTTTCCCAGACGACAATAGTATACACGCATCCAAATTTTTGTTGCAGACGACAAATTAATTGTGTCTAATATCATGTTTCATATCCTTTTAAGACTAGAACACATTGTGGGAAAAGGAGAAAATGCTGGTTATCAGCATTGTCTCCTTTTCCCATAATGTGTTTAAAAAGCTTCTTGCCAAAGGATCCTGAAATGTCTCGATTGTATGTTGAAGGATTATATTTTTTCCAAAGATCCAACGGGACTGCTTCACTAGAATTTTCGTGCGAATTCTTAAACATCTAACATCTTAGATTGAGATAATCTAACATCTTAGATTGGAATAAAAAAAAAATAGCCAAGGCAGACAGCGGGGCATTTTGATAACCGAAAATTGGAGAAGCCGTGAATCTCGCCATATGCCAATAATTGGCTAATTACGCGAGACTTTGCGTTCTTCCCGCACATTTCCCCACCTTCATCTTTGAAGATTACTGGAATCAAAGTATCAAAGTACTAAATCACGTAAACCCTTCACACACAAACACTAAAAGAGATAAATTATTACAATACCACTAAAAGACAAGTTTTCTTTGCCCGCAGCTGATTATTTGTTTCTTTTTCAAACGGTGATGCTAGCAAATACATGTAAATTGATTGAATGACGTCGCTTTCAATATCACTTCACCCATATCACGGCGACATCTCACATATCAATGCATGTCCTGGGTCTACAAGTACTAGGCTAGGCCTCGAGGACACTCCCACGATAATCCAAGTGCCTCCAGTGAGGCTCCAACCATTGGGCCACGCAGGACCCCGGTAGCAAATAGAAAAAAAAAAATGAACAAAGAGCAACCCATCCTTGTGTCAAAAATGCATGCACGTGTAATTGCATGCAAAACCTAATCTCCTTCACTGCCAACAAAATATGTTCAACTTTCTAAAGTCTGAAGTCTGAAAGTAGATTTCCACATCTGAGTATGACTTGGTCATGTTAAAGTATCTTGTAGTAGACGGTGTAGATCCAATATCACACTGCGCGCTTTGTGCAGTCTGATCTTAAACTACGTAGTCCACAAAAGCTATTTAGTCACCATTTGCAGAAAGATTCGAGTTTTTTCCAAGATCCGAAAATAGATTTCTACCGCAATATGACTTTTGGTGATCTAAACCGTGGGCAGAAGCTATTTCAGTAGCCAATGGCAACGAAAGAGTTCGATAATGCTGTTTTTCAAAATATATTTTACAAGGATGTTGTCAAAGTTATCTGCCACTATTCTTTTCCAAGAGATAAGGAATCAAGTGGTCAGTTTTTGTAATTTTTGATGTATGTAGATGTATTGTTTTATCCAAATATTTTATGGACCAACGGCCTAAATCCTGAAATAAATCTGTCCATACACAAGAATTCGACCTTATTATTTTTCAAACTATTTTTCTTTAAATCTATAAAACAGTCTCACCATTGACAAACCATATACACGTAATGGGGGAAAAGTTCTTAAATTTGATACTATAAATGTCTCCATTTTGTAAATAGTTAGTGCATAAGTGTCTGTCTCTATAAACTATGCTCTACGACTTGTTTGCTGTTTAAAGGCCGATTTCAAAATTATTTCAGTTATATCTCGGCCGCTGGTGCGCCTATCAGGGCTCTCGTGCAGTGTTTTTTTCCCCCAGTACTTCGCACAACATTCTTTCCAAGCCACTGGCTACTTTCTCACATAAATTACATAGAAACAAGTTTCAGCGGCGAGGGAGGTAAATTATGCATGATGAATCCTGCTCAAAGATGCGAAGTAATTTCATTGAGATATGGACAGGTGTGTGCTTGTTAATTATTAATCAACTTGATAAGATTTATCGGTTGAAAGTTATGATTTCTTTACCAGCAAATCAGAAGAAGGTCGGCCTTTTTCCCTTTATCAGATAACGTTTTATCACCCGATTTTGGTGACGAGATCTCGTTGTTGAAGTCCGCAAGCGCCACTGCATCTTTACGACCCCAACAACAGATGTTACTTTTGAAATTATATTTATATGAATTAACACTTAACCACACGATCCCGATTTTTAACGACACTGAGAAAGAGGTCATTCGGAAACATTGGGGGAAAAGAAGAAAATGCTGGTAACCAGCATTTTCTTCTTTTCCTACAGTATTGTCTACCCTATCACAAACAAAATCCATCACCTGATAAACATTTGTCTTCTGCAAATGTTCTCAACTTTGCCAAGTCTGAAATTTTTCCCTCTAGTCGGTCAGGGATCGTATATACACATATATATATAGGATCCCTGAGTCGGTGTAGATCCAAGATCAGACTGCAAATTCATCTTTAAACATCAGTTTGTTTGAGGTAATACTGTTCGTCAGCAATACCCATTGGAGGAAGGAAAAAATTGCTGAAAAGAAGAAATTGTTGAGAGAGAGAGAGAGAGAGAGAGAGGTAAAAGGACGGAGACACAAATAGGTAAAGAAAGACATAATGAAAGAAAGAAAGAACGTAAGAAAGAAAGAAAGAAAGAAAGAAAGAAAGAAAGAAAGAACGGCACCATTTCTGCCAGTATCAATACACTAACAACGTAGATCTTTCTAGGTATGTTGAATCTGACATGAACATACGTTGATAAGAAGCATTAAACCCTTCCAGCGCAATAAGCTGAAACACGGGCTTTTGCGGACAGCATAGATCAAAGATCAGTCTGCACAGAACATACAGTCTGATCTTGGATCTATACCGTCCGCTTTTGTCGTCAAGCCTTTTTTAAAGAAATCTTTCTTTTTGAGTTTCAGTGGATTGTATTTTGAGCCCTCGAAAAACCCCGAGTTTTATAATATATTATTTGGCGCCGAGTTTACCCATTTCTACACAAATACTGCTTTTACCGTACCTGCAGGAGAAAGCTTTAGAAAAACATTATGGCGAAAGGAGCGATGAATATATACAATACATTGTTTTTTTTTTTTGTATGAAAATGTGTTACAGTATGGTATGTCAAAGTTCCAGTGGCTAGCATAAAAATGAAGTTGCTAACTTAAATATTAGTGTCACAATTCTTTTCTTTGTCAGTGACTAACTTTGACGGATTATTCAGTAACATTTGTCATACTAACAATAATATCCATATTCTTGAATAGTATGAATTTAAATCTACCTGCATTTTGACCTCCGAATTGTTTAGTTTTGATAGCTAGTGGGCCTTTAGAACATGAAATTGTATGGAAAAGGATTAATCCTTACATGGCTAGATGATTTAAATGAAACTTTCACACCGATGGTAAAAACCTGAATAATGTGACTTGAAAGTTATGTTTTGGTGAGAAAATATCTCCTTATCGGACAGTGCAGATCCAAGATCAGACTGCACGTTCTGTGCAGTCTGATCTTGATCTACACTGTCCGCAAAAGGTCAGTGAATCACGCATAGCAGCCTAAGGGTTAATACAAAGATATCTGCCTGTATTCAGCGGCTAGCGCTCCTATCATCCACATTATCTATCCACTTATCTATGCCTTTAATCACAGCATCTGCCGTCATTTTACCTCTCAAACGCCACTTTTCAAGTCGCCATTGATATACCTTTTTTCACACCTTTTTTCCAAGAAATCTCTTAGAATACCGTAAGTCTTCCGCAAAAGACAAAATTATACGCTTGTCCAAACTTTAGACTTCTACGAGTTAAAAGCATTTGAAGACGAAATAACTCGATGTGACTCAAAAGATGATTTCTGTCTTTGAAATGGTAGAGAACATTGAGGGAAAAAGAGAAAATGCTGGTTACCAGCATTTTCTCCTTTTCCCGCAATGTTTTCAAAAGTCTATTCTGTCAGGATCCTTAAAACTCGAGATTATGAGGTAAAGGGTTAACACTTTACAATATACATAATTACGACGCTTAAAGGGGATGATCAGATTTTTAAAAAGAATCAAAATATAAAATTTCCTCTTTTTTTCAGTTGTTATTATGTTTTGATTTTCGTCTCAAAATGTTAAAGGCACACTAACTGCTTTTAGTCAACAAATCGGAAGTCAAATTGCGAGCAAATTTCAAAGTTCCTATCCCTGGCAGATCAGTGAATCTTGAAACTAGAATTTAAGTTGGCATATTTAATTCTAATTTCACAACATGTGTCAATTTTTATACCAGCGGCTTGAAGTTTGACAGACAGTATTGTAACACAATGTCAGATTCATAATAATGTATATGCATTTAAAATTAATAGTATGATTAGAATTTGCCTGCATCTTGACTCCCGAAATGCTTAGTTTAAGCCGCTGGTGGCCCTTTAAAAAGCTACGTATCAGTTTAAGGTTTCTTATACACTGCATACAACTATGAGAGCAAGAACATGTTAACTTTTATCCAAAGAAGTTAGTGGGTGGTGCTTTTTTTTGTTATTTACGTCGAACATAAAAATCAAAATATTTATATGGATTATTGCGTTTGTTCCATGGTTTGAAAGATATCTAAAATTCCTTCTCATACGCCTCTACATGTGTTAAATTCAAATAATTAGTCAAATAATTCTAAATTTTAACGACCCCGCGGAAGAGGAATTTAAAATCTGCAAAAATGAGAAAAATGCTGGTGGGCAGCATTTTCTCCTTTTTCCCACATTGTTTTCTACATTTTCGAAGCCGAATACAGCTGTTTGAGCCGAGTTTGGATTTGCTGCCTGCATAATTATGCTATCAATCAGGAAAAGTCTAAAATTTTGATATCTTGTAAAGGGTTGAGAACCTAAAAGGTCTTCCCTTGAATTACATGAAAATTTACTTCAAACTATTAAAAGAATAATATCGCTAATCTTCTGGAAATATTTTCCAGTCCGCGGTATGTAACGAACGTTGCAATGATTATTCTTTGAGAGGAATTTAGTCTTATCCAATTGTGATACTTCCGGTGAACTGGTTCTGTGTTCTACAATTTCCGGAATGAGTTTCCACTTACGCGGGTTAATCAACCGGACAGCGGAACCAGTTTACGTTTGAAGCGAATAAATATTTCTTTATTTATTCTCCATCATGCGCGATTATTCCTGTAAACTCTCTTACAGCCATTAAATGACGATGCAGCCGATTCTATATTGGAACTGGGAATTGATCCTTATTTCTTGTGTTGGTTTCAGTTGGGATCTTTTTGAATAATGTTTTACCCTGGTTTCGATAGTATTTAACCTGCATAATACGGTCATAGCTCACTTATTCATATTTCCTAGGTTTTACAAAGCTTGAACTCTGCAACACCTTGCCCAAGGACATTCAAATGAGAAAAAGAAAACGAACAGACAAAAAAAAAGCTCTGTTTTTGAACATAAAACTCGTCAACTCTGAGAATTGCACCTCCGTGACAACTAAGCCTCTCTAACTCTTTACAAATAATCTCGTTTAAAGACCCTAAAAATAAGCCCTTTGAAAACATTGTGGGAAAAGCGGGAAACGCTGGTAGACAGCAACTTCTATTTTTTTTCCCAACAATGAATACCCTATTAACATTTCATTTCTTCATTTGAATGTCTGCAAGTGTTTTTATATTAGACAAGTCTACTATCTTGTCGTCTGCTTTAACCCTTATCCTGCTAACACGAGTCCTTCAAGTCGATAGTAAAAACCCAAATGTTGCTATTTCAAAATTATTTTTGGGTGGAAAAATAGATCCTTATCAGACAGTGTAGATCCAAGATCAGACTGCACAGAACGTGCAGTCTGATCTTGGATCTACACTGTCTGCAAAAGGTCAGCGAGTCGCGCTTAGCAGCCTAAGCGTTGATAACATTTTCATTTGAGAAGATTCTATGCGTTCAACAACTTATTTTTCCCAGAAGAATTTCGAATGATAATAGTAAAAGAAGCAGGTGCTTTTACAAAATTTTTACTAGAAATTCGACTATAAACTGTATTTTCATTGGTTTTTAATATGCTAAGAAATAAACCTTTAACAACCCAGGGGAAGAAGGCATTTGAAAATATTGTTGGAAAAACCTCGGAGAAACAGCATTTTCTCCCTTTCCCATAATGTTTTCTAACCGTGCAAAATATAAATTCCCATTGCCCTTGCTAAATTTTAGTCTTCGTTTGCAATTTCTATTAGTACATGTATAGACAAGCTTGAATTAGTTGAATAGTGTTTCACGCCTTCAAAGTCATTTCAGTCACATCACGGCTGCAGCTCACATTTTCGTGTGTCCTTGGTTTCACAAGTAGTAGGCTATGGCTCTCAAGTGTCTTGTCCAAGGACACTCCAGTAACGACAACAACAAAAAAAACCTCAGTGCTTCCAGTCAGGCGACAAGGTTGAAATTTTGACATCTGGTACAGATTTAAATTGATTCTTCGTCGGACATTTGACAATTTTATGTCTGTCTCAAACCTTTATCAAACAATCTCTTGTTCAGAAGATGACACCAGAAACTTTTGTGGACAGTGTAGATCAAGATCAGACTGGACAGAATATGCAGTCTGATCTCTGATCTACACTGTCCACCACTTTATTTTTTAGATTATGACCAGTGTCTTCATCTTGCAGCGGAATTTCATTTGTAGCCATTAAAAAAGTCAGTTATATTTAAGTGGTAGTGAAAGAGTTAATTCAGACTGTACAGACTTTTTCAGAAGCACATGGGAAGTCCCTAAATGCAAGTTATCGGTTAACTCTTTTCCAGACGAAAAATCGTCCATATTGAAAGCATTTGCAGACGACAAATTAAATGTTGCTCAAATGGCGGAAGTCGTCTTGGGATGTGTAGAAAACATTGTTGGAAAAGGAGAAAATGCTGGTTACCAGCATTTTCTCCTTTTTCCAACAACGTTTTCAAAAGCTCTCTTCCTCAGGATCGTAAATGGTTTAAGAGTTTAAAGAAGAAAAGCATTATCCTCTTGTGTGTCGTTCTCAATATTGAATAAAGATAAGCTCTATTTTTTCATAGAGCGTTTCGGAGACTTAGAGAATGTTATCTGCATTAGTATAACATTATTGTCTCTCAAGATCGGTGTCAGAAGACGCTTGTTTGGTCGACGCCATTTCCCTTGGGTTCACGATGGAATAATCCATTATCGGAACAGACAATAATTATACATTCTCTGCGATATTTCTTGACCAAAAATTGTTTCTGAGCGAAAAAGAAAAATCTTTCACTCGGCGCAATGGTGGATCTACCCACCTATTCACCGACCATTCTTGATAGCATCTTTTTGTCTAATTCTCAAAAATTATCCAAGTTTAATGATAACGCAATTTCTGTTTGTCTAAACTTTAAACCAATATCTTGAAAACATTTTTCCAGTTTTAGAAACAAGACAATACGTTCATCCTGTGCAATTTCAATTTAAGCCAATTTCTACATGTGCAATCATCAGCTTCATGCTGTTCTACCAGAAACATTCTTGGGAACTACGAGGTTTTGAATTCTCACATCACGTGACCAAATTAACCCTTTACCAAACAATCCCTGGTTTTTACGACCCAGAGGAAGAAGCCTTCTGAAAACATTGTGGGAAAAGGAGAAAATGCTGGTAACCAGCATTTTCTCCTTTTCTCACAATGTTTTCTACTCTTCCAAAGTCATGTTCCAATTTTTGAGTCACGTTTATTTTGTCGTCTGCAAGTGCTTTCAATTTGGACCTGTCTAAAATTTTGTCGTTTGGTAAAGAGTTAAGAGACCTCCATGAGTATATTACTCCGCCACGGTAATTTACGAGACTTGGCGATAATTTACAAGAACCAGTCTGGAAAATGTCTACCAGTGTAATTAAAACTCAATTCTTTACCATGCGACAAAATTTTCGACTCTTCGTTATTGTCGGAATTTGCAGACGACAGTTCAAATGATGGAGTTCGTCTCTGGAAAGTGAAAAAGATTATGGGAAAAGGAATAAATTCTTTTCACAAACTGACATTTTCTCCTTTAGGCCAATATACTATTTTGACAATGCCCCATTTTTTCTCAGCATCCTAAAAGCATAGAATGGTTTGGTACAGCTTAACCCTATGGCTGCTAAGAGCGACTTACTGCACTCTCGTGGACAGTGAAGATGAAGATCATACTGCGCAGAACGTGCAGTCATATCTTAGATCTACACTGTCTGATACAATGAGGTTTCTTTCCAGTGTAAAGAACACTAAAATCGCCAAACTTCGTGTTTTTCACCGGACAACAAAATTTTGGACTTGCCCAAATTCAGACCATTTCCAGAAGAAAAATTACCAGCATTTTCTCCTTTTCCAAGTGTTTTCAGACATTTTCTACTTTGAAAAACGGGAATGTTTTGGTAGAGGATTAAACGTAAGAATGAGTATTTTCTTTTTGTAGGCATTTTTGTGGATTCTCAAAACTTTCTATTTAAATTCAAAGACCAATTTTTATTTGACAAAAAAAAAACGATCTTGTTTCAAATCTCTTCTGAACGAGAGGAAAAAAGGTATCGATTAGAGACGTTAGCAAATCAAAGTTTTTCAGTGTGGCTGGCAGGGCTGGCTTTTAATCTACTTCTTGGTTTTGATATATTGGAATAAATAAATTGGTGTTTTCGATAGGTCAAAAATGTGAACATGTTTATTCTGCGGGCCCCTGCAGGTCTATTTGGGGGCCAAATTATAAACAATAAACAAGCCTTGCTAGTGCTGATAATTTTTAAAGCGTTACCCTTACCATTTTTGGTAAAAATGTTGACATGTTTATTTTACGGGCCCCTGCAGGCCTATTTGCTGGCAAAATTATAAACAATAAACAAGCCTTGCTACTGCTAATAATATTCAAGTGTTACCCTTGTATTCTCAGCAACGTCAATTTTCACAGTAAAACCAACTACTTCTTTTCCAACGATGACTAGGATTGACATGTAATCTTGAAATATACATCCAATTGAGAATTTCACTTTTCAACAATATGCAAAATAATAAAGAAGAAATGGCAAATGCCGGTGCATTAAAGTGAAAAATATATAAGATTTTGCAAACTCAGCATTGATATAAGGCTTAACTCTTAACCACACAATCCCGCGTTTTAACGACCTTTTGAAACGAATTCTTTTAAAAACATTGTTGGAAAAGGAGAAAATGCTGGTAACCAGCATTTTCTCCTTTTCCTACAAAGTTTTCTTTCCTTCAAAAATTTATTTCAAAAATTTTTGTTATTGAGTTATATTTACTTTTTCGTCTAAAAATGCTTTCAATTTGGACAATTCCACAATTTTGTCGTTGGGTAAAAGGGTTCAGCAAAAGAATGAAGCAACTGAAGCACTTGAAGAGACAATCTTAAATTCTAATTCTTTCCCGTTTCCTTTCAATACGTGCAGTTCATTTTCTAGAGAGCAGGGTAAGAGAGACAGAGAAACAGAGAAACAGAGAGAGAGAGAGAGAGAGAGAGAGAGAGAGAGAGAGAGAGAGAGACAGAGACAGAGACAGACAGACAGACAGACAGACAGACAGACAGACAGACAGAGAGACATAAAGAGAGAGAGATAGAGACAAAGAGAGAGAGAGAGAGACAGAGAGAGAGAGAGACAGACAGACAGACAGACAGAGCGAGCGCAGAGAACTTTGAAAACACTCTTGTAAATTACAGACACTCAACATTATACATGATTTGACAGAAAATTTGAGACCTGTCCAAATTCAAAACCTTTTTAAACAGTCGACCAATCAAATGTTGCAAAAATGATAGAATCTGTGTATAAAAGGGTAGAAAACATTATGGGAAAAGAAGAAAATGCTGATTACCAGCGTTTTCTTCTTTTCCCATAATGTTTTCAAAACCCTTCTTGTCCACGGTCGTTAAAACCCGGGAATTTATTTCGGCAAAAGGTTTAAAAAAGGTCCTGAGTTTTAAAGACGCAAATGGGAGAAAAAAAAAAGAGACTAAACTTAATACTAGCTAGTTCATCCCAAGGCAGACATAACCCCACAGAATCGATCCAAATGAGGTTAATACTACAATTATACGTCTCAAAGATCCCAATGTTAGCGAGCCCGCGAGCGTGCATGTCCGTAAATCTCTCTGTCTCTCTCTCCAAGTGAGGTATTCTCTATCTCTCTCAGTTTCTCCAATTGAGGCTCTCTCTCTCTCCCTCTCCATCTCTCCACCTCTCTCTCTCTCTCTCTCCCTCCCTCTCTCTCTCTCTATCTATCTATCTATCTATCTATCTATCTATCTATCTATCTATCTCTATCGCTCTCTCCCTTATTATACAGCTTACCTCTTTATTTCCCTCTGTCATTCTGTCTTTTTAAAATTCTCACTGGTACCAAAAACTGTATTATATCAATCTTTTTTATTTAGTATCTTCTTCCCGTATCTTCGGCTGTTTTTCATTAATATCCGGTAACTTACACACTCTATAAAAAAAAATCCTTCTGTTTTTAACTCTTAATCAAACGACAACATTTTTTAGGCTCGTCCAAATACAAAACACTAGCAGGCAAAATAAATGTGACTTGGAAATTAAAATTTGTTTTTGAAAGGGTAGAAAAAATTGTGGGAAAAGGAGGAAATGCTTGTAATCAGCATTTTCTCCTTTTACCACCATGTTTTCAAAAGCTTTCTTTCTCAGGGTCATTAAAACTCGGGATAATGCGGTAAAAGAGTTACGAAGAAATTAAAAAAACAACCGCTCTATCCTACCAAGATTTTTTTTTAAATGAAGAAGTAAAATCTTAGGCTGTTTTCACAAATTCATCTTATTTGTATTTTTAAGTTTTTGTGCTTCAAATAATATCGAGTAATCATAGAAAATGAAAAAAAAAAAAGCAGCGAAGAAGCACACACACACGTACATCAGTACACAAACGTACTTAGACTGATCAAACGAAAAGTTTCAATAAAATGAAAGAAACATTTCTTTTTCAGTATATTTTTATAACTGTCTGTTTTCTTTTGTTGTTGTTGTTGATGTTGAAAACGTTTACCCACCACCCTTTACAACACAATCCCGACTTTTAACGACCTTGAGGAAGAAGGCTTTTGAAAACATTGCGGGAAAAGGAGAAAATGCTGGTAACCAGCATTTTCTCCTTTTCCCACAATGTCTTTCTATCCTTCTATAAATAAATTCCAATGTTTGAGTCGTGTTTATTTTGTTGTCTGCAAATGCTTTCAGTTTGAACAAGTCTAAAATTTTGTCGTTCGGCACAAAGTTAACCAGACCACAAAATCTCATACTCGTCCATATTACAAGCCTTCGCAGACCACGAATTAAACATGGATCAAATAATGGATTTTATCATAGTTTAAAACGGCAGGAAAACATCGTGGGAAAAGGAGAAAATGCTGGTTACCAGCATTTTCTCCTTTTCCCACGATGTTTCCAAAAGCCTTTTTCCACATGGTCGTTGAAATATGGGATTGTTTGGTAAAGGGTTCATTTTACAGCTTCACCGTCCCAACCATATGTTCACAGGCAATGAATGAAACATAAGACCAATTATAACTAATTTAATAACAGGTTCGTGCGGTAAGTTAATAAGATAATGACTGAATCAAGGTGTTATTTTATTGCGCAAATTATCATAGAAACTTTGCAATCTGCTTGACGTACTGCCGTCAAAAATTCTTGGGGTCTTCTAATGTAACTTACTTAACCAAACAAACGACGGTCTAATACAACAAATCCTTTACAAAAAATTCCAAGTTTAAAAGACAATGAGGAAAAAGCTTTTGAAAATACATGTATTGTGGGAAAAGGAGAAAATGGTTTTTCAGGCGGGCGAATAGGTGGGCTGTGAAACATACAGACGGATGGACAGGTAGACGAAGGGACTCATTATGAGAGAGAGAGAGAGAGAGAGAGAGAGAGAGAGAGAGAGGGGCAGACAAAGAGAGAGAAAGACAGAGTGAGTGAATGAGTGAGGGAGGAAAATGTAGAGAGAGAGAGAGACATAGTGAGTAAGTGAATGAGTCAGAGAGAGACACAGAGAGAGAGAGACAGACAGACAGACAGACAGACGACGAAGAGAAAAAGAAGAAGAAGAGGAAGAAGAAGATCATAATTTTCTCATAAACATAATTATGGGAAGACAGAATGAGACTATAAAGGGAGGTGTTTCCAAGTAAAGCTACCCGCATGAACGAACAATTTATAAACGAAAACAAAGGAAACCCCCGCTATTTACTGACTAGTTAGGAATTATGTATGGCTTACAGCTGACGTTATGTATCGTTAATTACGCTCCTATTGCCAAATCACTCATTAATTATTATCATATTTTTCGCCTTTCTCACAAGACAGAAAAAAATAGTTCCTGTCAGCGCTTCGCCATTTTTTTATAATCGAAATGCTGACCACTGTAATATGCGAAAGTCAAACAACACTAGAAAAAAGGCCTAATCGTTTTTTTAACCCTTAACCACACAATCCAGACTGATCTTGATCTACGTCGTTCGATATAAAACACACCGCCCAGCTTTCTCCCCCCCCCCCCCCCATTTGCAATGAAAGATTTAATCAGTACAGGGTCGTATTCGCAGATCATTGTAAATAATGTTCCAATTCTACATTCCGATACTTACCAGATGATTGGCTGACACGCTCTGTCTCAGCCAGTCAGATGTAGAGTCTTGGAATGTCAAGTTACTTGTGAGTTTAGAATGATTAATGAAGAGGCTCCTATATCAATAACGTCTACTGCACGTTAAACGCTGACGTCATTGTCGCGAAATCCAATGATGCATCGTATTTTTCAACCTTACTTTTTAATTCTTTAAGTAATACAGATAAAACAAAAAAATCAGAATTAAACTTAACACGATACAAAACGATTCCCTGTTTTTATGGTCCTAAGAAAGAGGGCTTATGAAAACTTGTGAAAAGAGGAGAAAATGCTGGTAAACAGCATTTCCTCCTTTCTCACTATTAGTCTCATACTTTTGAAGGTAAATTCTTTCATTCGAGCTATATATGTGTTGTCTGCAGATCCTTTAAACATGGTTGAGTCTCAAGTTCTGTCGTCTGAAAACTGGAAAACGCCTTTAACTCTTTACCAAACGACAATTTTTGGTACTCGACTAAATTGAAAGCATCTGCAGACGACAAAATAAATGTAGTTCAAGTGATGATTTTTGATCTTAGGAGAACAGTGTCAGGGTGGTAAACATTGTGGGAAAAGAAGAACTTTTTCATATTTATGCTTAAGGTTTAGATTTCAAATTTTCTCATCTGTAAGAAAATGTTAAAACTTTCTGGACAAACTTATTCAAGCAAAGACTCAAAAGTTTTATAAGCGTGGACAAAGGTCATTGAGGTCAAAATAATCCATACAGATCAATGTCACGTGACCTCGTCCACACTGTCTCATTCATTTTGTGTCGATATGACATCATTATTATAATCATAGTGTCAAATTCATCATTTGTGATAATTATAGATTTTTAGGTTACTGACTTCTTGAGGCAAAGGGGAGGATGCATCAGCTTTACTGTTTTTAACTAATAAATCTAAGATTTTTCTAAATCCAACACATTTGCTCACGACAGATTAACCCTTTACCTAATATGCCAATTTTAGACTCTTCCAGTTCAACAGCAAATAAAGATATGATGTCAAAAATGTGGACAAATAGAGATACAGATATCTGATAGAGTAGAAAACATTGTGGGAAAAGGAGAAACTGCTCGTTACGAGCAGTTTCTCCTTTTCCCACAATGTTTTCAAAAGCTGTCTGCTCTTGATGCGTCAAAATGAGTATCTGTGGAGTAAAGGGTTAAATGCGGCTTTAATTAAATGCAGATTATGGGACTTGTCTTCGAGAGAGTAAGAAGACATTATTTTTTGGAAATGCAATGATTTCAAAAGCTTTTTACCTCAATGTCGTTAAAACTCTGGATAGTTTGTTTAGTAAAGCGTTAACCCTTTACCAGACGACAGAATTTTAGACTCGTCTAAATTGAAAGCAGTTGCAGACGACAAAATGAATGTGACTGAAAGATTGAAATTCGTTAAGGAAAGGGTAGAAAACATTGTGGGAAAAGGAGAAAATGCTGGTTACCAGCATTTTCTTGTTTTCCCTAAATGTTTTCAGAAGGCTTCTTTCTCAGGGTCGTTAAAAGTCGGGATTGCGAGGTAAAGAAATCAATCATAAATGAAACATCAAATTAAATGATCGTAACTTTCTAGGTGGCGTTTCCCGAGAACGTCTTGCAATAAAGCGGACAGTGTGGGTCAAAGATCAGACTGCACGTTCTGTGCAGTCTGATCTCGATCCACAATGACCGCGACGATTGTAAATGGAAGTTCGGGTTAAATGGCTGCTTACAAACTAATATACGAGAAGGCGGATCTATGTACGGTATTCCCTGCCAGTTTTTCCAACTAAGTTTCTCGCGTAATAAGTCAATCATGAGTGCGAGAGAATGACCCCTGGTCATTAGTTGAAACTGACCACTCTGGATACTTTGGACATAATCCATAAAACACGAGCACGAGACTTTTCGACTACCGTGGCGGTCCCATATGGAGAACGTCGAGTAAGCTAATCAATTTCGCACATTGAGATCCCCCAAGACATGCAGTTCTCAACGTTTTTCCATGAGAAAAATCGCAATTTCTCTGTCATCCGTTACCGCCTCGGTTTTCTTCCGCCACGTTCCAGATATTTTAAAAGCAGCTTTTTTGTTGTCTAGGGGAAGTACGGAAATTCCATCAGTTTGATTTTAAAACAGATTTTATCGCCAATTTATATATGTCACATAAGTTACAAATTCAAACATTACATGTAATCAAAAGACATGAAAGGCAAAAAGGTCTGACCACAAGTTTTATTAATTTAGATTCAGGTATTTCCTACTTGGAATTACATCTACCAGGGTCTATCTGAAGTTTTCATTTTGAAGTTGCATTCATTATTATCACGAGGAGGGGGGGGGGGGTCTACAATAAACTGCACAATGACATTTACTTGAGAGCAACATGTTTCAGAAGCTGACAATAAGATTTACTTAGTATCTCCTATTCTGATTTGTACTGAAAACTTGTTTCGTGAACAATTGACGCAATACAAATTCATATACTGCCTTGAACTTCGAATTTTAACCCTAAGGCTGCTAAGCGCGATTCACTGACCTTTTGCGGACAGTGTAGATCAAGATCAGACTGCACAGAACGTGCAGTCTGATCTTTGATCTACACTGGCCGTTAAGGAGATATTATTCCTCAAAACATAACTTTGAAATAGTATTATTTGGGTTTTTACTATCGATTTGAAAATTTAATTTGTTATTTAGCAGGATAAGGCTTAGCAAGTGACTGTAGACTGCTGTGAAAGTTTAATATTACACATATACGACGTACCTTAAAAAAACATCCTGTGAATAGGAAAAAAATGCTTGTAACCAGCATTTTCTCTGTTTCACCTCAAACATTTCTACCCTTTCAAAGACATGTCGTCTGCATTTATTTATAGGAGCCTTGCATCGTGAAAAGGGGGTTTAATGCATCTGTAAAAAATATCGACTCATGGTCAGCCTGCGCAGTCATTTGGTCATTTTTTTGCATGTCAAAGGACCAGTCTAACTCATAATTCAGTCGGTTGTTAAACAGAATAGATTTATGGAATAATAATTATGTGATAAGTTATTTGGTACAATGCATCACAGTAGACCCCTTTTGCTAGAGCACAACTCATTTCAATGGAAGAGTCTGAATTTGTGTTCTTCATTAAACAACAAAATTTAGGACTCGACAAACTGAAAGCATTTGCAGACGATAAATTCAATGTAGCTCAAAAGATGATTCCTGTCTTTGAAATGGTAGAAAACAATATTGAAAAAAAAAAAAAGAGAAAATGCTGGTTACCAGCATTTTATCCTTTTCCCAAAATGTTTCTAAAAGACCTCTTCCTCAAGATCGTGTAAAAGAGGGATTTTTTGGTAAAAAAAATTTAAACATATTAACCCCTTAGGCTGCCAAGCGCGACTTACTGACCTTTTGCGGACAGTGTAGATAAAGATCAGACTGCACAAAACGTGCAGTCTGATCTTTGATCTACACTGTCCGATAAGGAGATATTTTTCTCCATGAAATGTTTGAAATAGCAACGTTTGGGTTCTTACTGTCGGCTTGAAAGTTTCATTTAACTTTTTTTTTTATCAGGATAAGGGTTAAATGCACGTTTTTTTCTCTCAGTGCGATGGGGGAAGTGTATTTGCATATGCATGTCTGAGTGCGTGCGAAATTCCAAATTGTGTCTACCACAGGCGCGAAAATAAAACAGACAATTCGATCAGAGAAATTATTTCAATATGGCTGACAGGAAGAGCGGTTAAGTAAACGTTTACATTCGAAATCAAAACATTACATTTTCCAGATATTTTGGCTGTTCGTGGAGGCTGAGAGAAATTCGGGTCAGAATATACAGGAGATGAAGCGAAAAAAAAAAGTACTTGAGAGAGCGAAATCTGGTCTACATCAAAATATTGCTTAATCTCGTCTAATCGAACGTGAGGATAATGCGCGCTGATGCTCGAATATAAACAATCGCACGCGGCGAAATAGCGAGGTTATAAACGAGATCTCGCGACAAGTAAACACACTCACCCGTCATTGTAATTAGCTAATGTTTTAATGGATTAATTCGTTGCATGTGCATATGATGCATTTCTATGCACGCTGCTTGAGAATTTTTTCATTCTCGCTGGCAAAATCATAGAGAATCCAATATTTGAATTGACAGGAATGGCCACTGCAATCTCTCGGTATAAATGTACGTTCAGTTTTTCAATGATAGTTTATTCTGTTTGGATTGGGTGTTTGTCGCTTTCGAGAGTATATCAGCAGTATCACAGCGATGGTTTATTTATTCTTTCCTGGTCTGCAAGCTGCATGAGGTTTTTTGTTCTATACCTGGCACTATCACACGGAATCGAATATCCGAAATGACGTAAATAGCCACTGCCATCTGTCTACATATGTACGTTTATTTGTCAATAATAGTTTGCTCTGTTTGGAAGCGGTGTCGTTCAATAGTATTTCAGTAACTTATCAGGACGATGGTTTATTTATCCTTCCGTCGGTTGCACGCAGCATATTTTCAATATCACAGGCTATACAGTATTTTAGATGACATGTAGGGCCACTGCAATCTCTCTGCCTAATGTATATGAGCCATGCTCTGGCAAAAGGGGGCTTAATGCATTCCCGTGATGCATCATAGCACCCAAGACATCACATACTTATGGATCCATAATATTCACTTTTTGTAACAGACGACTTACTCATGAGGTAGACTGGTCCTTGGACATACAGAAAATTGATCAATAGCGAAAAGTATCGGCCCAGGTCAGCCTGCGCGGACTGCGCAGGCTGACCTGGGTAGATACTTTTCGCAGATGCATTAAGCCCCATTTTCACAGAGCATGGCTCATATTTATTTGTCATTAACAGTTTGTTCTGTTTGTCGTGTATACTCTTCACCCTTGGTAACATTTTGAAATGTTTTTTAAATCATTCGGTGTAGATGGATACGCTGGCTTTTGATCTAGCTTTTTGCTTTGGTATACTCGAATGAATAAATAGTAACTTGCGATTGGTGAAAAATGTGGGTATGTTTAAATGGTGGACTTCTGCAGGTCTATTTACGAGCAAACTTATTACACCTCACAAAAGTTCAGGAAAATTGCTGGAGAGAATATTTTTCATTACGGAGTCTTTTTGATAAAGATATTTCTTGTCTTTTAGAATAAGCCTAATCAAGGCAAATGACTGTAATACTAGTAATCGAGTTCAGAACATGTTCTTATGTATTTGTATGCGTATACATGTACATGTAATTATATGTACAGTATACAGACTTTATAGCCTAGGTAAGTTATTGAGAACGCATAAACGTGCTCCAAACTAGCTATTGCTATAATTTTACAATGACGATCGACTATTTCCACTGCAGATTTGCAAAAGGATTTCCTTGAATTGAATTGAGAATAAATGTAAATATTTAACGGCAAATTTGAATCCGGACATTTCCGGTGGAAATGCCGAAAGTTTCCGGATAGCAATACGTCGATATAGCTCTTTTCTTCGTACAAACAGTCAATTTATCTCGAAACCTTTGCTCAAACGATACACTTCGGCCGCTATGTATATGTAAAATATGTTTGTTTTTATAACAGTTTATTCTGAATATTAACGACCATAAGGAACAAGGTGTTTGAAAAAATTGTGGGAAATGCTGGTTATTAGTAAAATTTTGTCTTGGGTATAGTCAAAAGAATAGGGCCAACAGGGCCCTATCACTTTGATCTTTGACTGAGCGCGCAATCTCGACATATCAAACCCAAGGTCATTGGACAAGGTTGGCCATTCAAATTTTGTATGAGATTTATCACACGTGATGGTAATTTTGTCAGTGGTCAGATATTTCTGTGCATCAGAAAAAATGGCATGTTACTACTTAAGCGGCTTGAAGTTTCGCTTAAACTATTAATAGACGCTGGGCACGAGCGTAATCATTCGACAAACTTCGACAGATCATTTTATCGTGTCCTTTTGCTGTGTTACGTGTGTGACATATACAAAATACATTAATTTTCTTTGCCGGAGATAGGTCGCTTTACCGCTCGTAAATTAAGACTCCACTAAAAAATAATTGAGTTTCATATTTTCAATCAAAATCATTCTAAATGCATTTTTGTTGACAAAAAGTTTTTTTTAACCATTTTTTCCAAGTGATTTATCAACTTCATTGGCAGTTTTCATTGACGAATTGATTGATGTAGATATAACTTCACTGACGTCGTTGTTGTCGTTGATTGAAAGAATTTCTAGGGTTCCGCCATGTGACTGAAACAATTTCCAATAGAAAACCTCCTTTACATGATTGATTGATTGAATGATTGAATGATTGATTGAATGAATGAATGAATGAATGAATGAATAGAATGAACGAATGAATCATTGAATGAATGAATGAATGAATGAATGAACGAATGAATGGTCATGAATGATCACAGCGACAGTTTGCCTTTATGTATATCTTAGGTTTCACCAGTACTAGGCTAGGGATCTTGTCCAAGGACACTCCCACAAAAAGCCCAATGCTTCCAGTGAGGCTGGAACCCGAGGCTTTCAGCTTACATGTCCACATTTTACCACTGAGCCATGCAGGATCCCTCTTTGGTCGAGATGTGACAAGTGGAGAGTATTTTAGCTCTGGCTGCTTCGTGCCTTTCAGCGTTAATGTATTATGTTATGTCGTTGTAGATGTCAGGGTAAACTCTCTAATAAACCAAAAAAAAAAAACTTTCGCAGACGACAAGGTCATTGTAGATAAGAAGATCAGTACTGAACTACAAAATTGGTTACAAGCTTTTTCTCCTTTTCCCACAATTCTTTTTCAAAGTCTTCTTCCTGAGGATTGTTAAAACTCGGGTTTGTAAATTTCTGGGTCTAAAGTTTAGTATTGTATTTACATCGACATTACGAGGGGGGAAATTCCTCTTTGACACGCCTCTCTCCAGACTAAGGGAGTGATTACCATCGATTTCAAGCATCATACACATGTATATACTCACTGTAGATATTTTCTTATCGACCCGGTACCATAGTTTAATCCTTTACCGGACAATACCGGGTTTTAACGAACCTGAGGTAGAGACCTTTTGAAAACATTGTGGGATAAGTAGAAAATGCTGGTAACCAGCATTTTCTACTTTTCCCACAATGTTTTTTACCCTTTCAAAAAACTTCAATTCATTTGTACCACTCTCAGATTTATCGTCTGCAGATGCTTTCAATTTCGAAAGGTCAAACCAAACCAACCAGTTCCAAGTTTTAACGACCCTGAGGTAAAGGCTAAATTTGAAAATATTGTGGGAAAAGTAGAAAATGCTGATTACCAGCATTTTCTACTTTTTCCACAATATCTTTTCTTCAGTCAATTGATTTGTATCACTTCCAGAGTTGTGGTCTGCAGATGCTTTCAATTTGAAAGGGTCTGAAGTTTGTCGTTTGTGATAGAGTAAAACCCAGGGCTTCCTAGGAGGATTTAGTCAACTCATTACCAAACGACAAATTTTTAGACCTTTCCAAATCTAAAGTAGTGGCAGACGTCAAATTGGTCGTGTATTCCGGTAGATTTGGGTAAAATCTGTACTTGGGTATTTAGTCAAGGTAATGACTGTTTCTGCGCATGTCAATGTTATATTGTGTACTTCCGTAAGCTGAAATTAAATGTCACATCAAACAGCGATATTGTAATATAAGAACTCATACACAATAAAATTAAAAGTGGTTCAACTATTGGACCTTGTCATTAACAGAGTTGAAAAAATTGTGGGGGGGGGGGGGAAATTAATGCTGATTACCCGCATTTTGTTTTTGTCCAACACTGCTTTCAAAAGTTTTCATCGGTAAAACGACTCTATTGACTGAATTTGTCATCAACATCTCCTTTTCCCACGATGTTATCAACAGTTTTGTAAAGTGTTAATTCTTTACCACATAAGTGAATCATAGACCTGTCCAAAATGAAAGCATTTGCAGACAACAACTCTAATGTAGGTCAAATGATGGAACTTGTCCTTGATGGGGTAGAAAACATTGTGGGAAAAGGAGAAAATGCTGATTACCAGCATTTTCTCCCTTTCCCACAATGTTATTCTTAAGGGTTGATAAAACTCGGGATTTTTTTTTGTAAAGGGTTAAACACAGTATGTGTCATCACGTTACCCATCATATCACTCGTCACAACTCGGCCGATTCCGTACCTACATGTATTTGATGGCTCCCATCACCCGAGGTATGCCGAATGCCATCATATGCCAATTTTCAAATGTCGATAAAATTCGAGATTGTTTGGTTAAGGGTAAAGGGTCAACTTTTTTATGATACAATGGCACATCATGATTGGTTTATTACATAACATGCCAGTCAGATTTAATACCGTTAATGTATGTGTCTATCTCGATATTGATCCTGAAAAAGATGCGCAGAGCTTAGGTTGCACAGTTTTGAGCCATGCTCCGTGAAAAAAGGGGGTTTAATGCACCTGCAAAAAGCATCGACACAGGTCAGCCTGCGCATTTCGCGCAGGCTGACCTGTGTCGATGCTATCTGCTTTTGATAAATTTTCTGCATGTCCAAGGACCATTCTACCTCAGGATTCAGTCGGTTGTCGGACAAAGTAGAATTTATGGATCTATGGTTATATGATGACTTGCCTGGTATAATGGATCACGGAGATGCCTTTAAACCCCTTTTTTATAGAACATGGCTCATTTATATAAATGGAACAAATCATGAATCACCTCACCACTGAGCCACACAAGACCCCATGGTGTACAGGGTTAACATTTTTTTTTTGTTCCAATGGCATGTCATGATTGGTTTATTACATAAAATGCCAGTCAAATCTAATATATTTAAAGGGCAAAGGAACAGGTTTCAGAAATTGTTAATTTCGAAAACTACATTTACCAGTGGTAATTTGGCAATATTGTAATTACAAAAAAAGTCAATAAAAAGGCTTTATTCTTATTTACAGTTCTACTTATCATTTTTTACGACATCGCTTATCTCATTTACTTATGTGTTGCATCCCATGATTTGTGACGTCATAGAGGAAGTAGATGTTCAAATTATATATGCCTTCATATTGTTTGATCCTGAAAACAATACATCCACGCTCTGGCAGAAGAGGGCTTAATGCATCTCCGTGACCTTTGATACCAAACAAGTCATCACACGATAATGGATCCATAAAATCCACTTTGTCCGACAACCGACTGAATCCTGAGGTACACTGGTCCTTGGACATGAAGAAAATTGACAAATGGCAAAAAGTTTCGGCCCAGGTCAGCCTGCGCGGACTGTGCAGGATGACTTGGGTCGATACTTCTTGCACATATATAAAGCCCTCTTTTCACAGAACATGACTCTATTATTAGATCAGCATTGGATGCACAGAACGTGCAGTCCGCTCTACAATCCACACTGTCTGATGAAAGAGGGTGTATTCGTATATCTCGAAACACCCTGAAAAGTAAGGAGCTAGTGTTTTTCCAAATTCTCTTTGTATTAAATATTGAGTCTTTGTATCAGTATGTTTACGAAGTAATTGCAATCTTTTATCACATATATAACAACGGTTCTCACACAGTTCGTGTCAGTTAGGTGTCTTTTGCAAGTCCAAAATCTTCACTTACCCTTTTCCAAACAATCCTGAGTTTTAACGACGGTAAGAGAGAGAGAGACACACACACACACAGAGACAGAGAGAGCGAGAGAGAGAAAAAAAGACTTTTGAAAACATTGTTTGTAAAACAGAAAATGCTGATACTCAGCATTTTCTCCTTTACAAACAATATTTTCTGTCCTTCGAAAGACAAATCTCAATTTTTTAGTCAAGTTTTCTGTATTGTCTGCGAATTTCAACCTTGATCAAAGTCTAAGGGTGTTTTTGTTTGATAAAGAGTTGAGAGCAATTAGTTGAGAGCAACTACTTACATATTTCTAACTGCAATACAGACATCGCTTCCCCCTGGACTCTTTTAAACCGGGTATGGAAATTGTACACCTTTCTTAAAGCAAATATGCGAATTGACCATGACGTAAGTTTAAATTGATAAAGAAATGTAGATTTTAAACGAAAATTGGATGAAAAGACAACCATTATACCGTCATTAGTAGTATAAGATTATTGAGAAGAAGCATTTCGAGGTCATGACTTTTCGTTTTGTCTTTCAGAGTTTGAAACAAAAATGCGAATGTACGAGTAAATATTTGCAGAGCAAGGCATTATTTTTTGCAGCAGAGTGAAGGCTGGGGTTAAAAAGGAAAAGATTACAAAAATATAGCCCTGTAAAGTGCTATCTTTCATTACATACGCAGACGGTGTGATGTTTTGAGTTTCAGCTTAATATTTTCAGACTCGTCCCCTGGGTATGCATTATTTGAATTTTGCAATGTAGACAAAATTGGTTGATTTTGTCATGTGTTTTCGCGACCATGCTGCATGTCCGCTATAGTCAATACAAGGTAGTTTCATTAGCTTAATCCTTAGGCTGCTAAGCGCGACACACTGACCTTTTGCCGACAGTGTAGATCAAGATCAGACTGCACATTCTGTGCAGTCTGATATTGATCTACACTGTCCGACAAGGATGTACAGTATATTTTCCTCAAAAATTAATTTTCAAATAGCAACTATTATCGACTTGAAAGAAAGACTAATATTAAGTATTTAGCAGGATATGGGTTAAAAAGTAAAATATTATCTGTTGACAATTATTGCATAAATAGAATTATATTTGTGTACTAAATTTTCTTTTTTAATCATTTCAGACTGATACTTAACACATAGTTGAACAGAAATTCCGTTGCCTGTGGGACTGTCTAAGAGGAATATAGTCGAGTTTATTGAATTTGCGTTTATTTATCGTCACCACCGGTAGCCCATATGGGCTACACACCCTGAAGGCTGTTAGTATTGTTAAAGGTGATAGTGCAGATACAGGACGAAACCCATCCTAAGTTACGCCTGGCTCTTTAACGTGCCCGGTGTATAGCACTGTCACACGGACCTCGGTTTAACGTCTCATCCGAAAGACTATTGGTAATTTTAGATGGCTATGCGGGCTGGTCATACAGCGGAGTATCGTGATACAATACCTGATATGCACGTACCACAGTATCTTGGACTCCTTCAAATCGGAATCTTTTTCCAATCTCCCTACATACGGTACAAATATCGCAATATCTTGGACTCTTTAAAACTGGAATCTCATTTTCCTCTCTGTAATTAGATCACAATTGCCGCAATCTCTTTGACATGCCAAAAACGGAACTACTTGCTCATTCCACAGTTATCATAATCTCTCTACCGTTATCCTGCTAAATAAGTGAAATGAAACGTCTTAGCCGACAATAAAATCCCGAAATTTTGCTACTTCAAAGGTATCTCTTGGGGAATAATATGTCCTTATCGGACAGTGTAGATCAAGGATCAGACTGCACGTTCTGTGCAGTCTGGTCCTGATCTACACTATCCGCATAAGGTCAGTGATTCGCGCTAAGCAGCTTAAGAGTTAAGCTCAGTGAAACCCTTACAGTGAGTAAGAACTCTTCTTGTTGCTCTTTTCACCTTTTACCGAACAATTCGGAGTTTTACCCTTTACCCAACAATCCAGAGTTTCAAGGAATACGGCTTTTGACAACATCATTGGAAAAGAAGAAATTTGTAACCAGCATTTTCTGAAAAAAAAAAAATTGTCTAACAATCGACTGAATCATGACGTATACTGGTCCTTTGACAGGTATTAAATTTACAAATATCAAAAAGTTTTGACCCATACTAGCATGAAAGACTGACATGGGTAGGTACTTTTCGCAGATGTATGAAATTCCTTTTTCACAGAGAATGACTCATTCATTTTCACAAGTTATGTCTCAATTGTTATGTTTTTGCCCACCTACTGTTCGATTACTTGATTAATCAGCGTTTTAACCCATAAAGCGCTGGAAGCAATTTAAGTTGTTTTTGCGGACAATGTAGATCAAGATCAGACTGCACAGAACGTGCAGTCTGATCTTGGATCTACACTGTCCGCTACTGTGTTTCATATTCTGGCAATTACAACAACAAAAATTCAGTATTTCAGATACTTTTCATAATTGAAACTGTCCATTATATTAAATTCAGCTCTGTAAGTGTTAACCCTTTAACAAATAATCAATTGTAAGTTTTAACGGCCCTGGGGAAAGAGGCTTTTGAAAAACCGTAAAAAAAGGAGCAAAGGCTAATCATCAGCATTTCCTTTTTCTAACAATGTTTCCAGCTCTTTGTAATAAATATCTTACTAATTTTTCAAGCCTCGTTTAAACTGTCGTCTGCAACTGCCTTCAAAATGGACTATTTTAAGTTTTCTCATCCGGTAAAGAGGTTACTCGTAAATTGCTTGCTAGGTGCGCCATTTAAAAAGCCTTTCCGGACAGTGTAGACAGATCAGACTGCTCAGAACGTGCAGTCTGAATTTGTTTTACACTGCCTGATAGTTTTACAGATTTTAAAGTGAAGAAAAATTTCGAAATATTTCAGTCCTTTTGTATGACTGTCTCCGCTGGCAGAGAGTTGACACGGTTTAAAATTGATTTAAGAAACAAATGTGACTCAAGTCATGTAATGTGCCTCTTTGAGAAAATGCCATACAGTCAACTGACTTCTTAAACGGGGTCTAAAAACAGAGGATTGTTCTGAAAAAAGTTTTCGTTAGTATTCATACGGGCAGATTATAGCCCGATTCTTTGCGTGATAACGCGCTATAAGCAGAACTTAAGAGAACGAGAAGGGAATGCTAATCGAAATAATGGGGATAAGATCCAAGGAATCCGATTAAAGATTTGATGACGTGATTTTTAACGACGGCCATTTTTTTTTTGCATGGAGTCTTTAAAAGGCATAAAACCAGATTCATTTTAGAAAGTTTAAGAAAAAATACCAAAAATGATTAATTGATTAATTGTTTTCAAAGATAAAGATGGCTTTTTAAGTATTAACTATATATGTAATAGATTGAAGGACAACTGTCTCTCTTTGTCAGTTTGTGTGTCTGTCTGTGTGTCTGTGTGTGTCTCTCTCTTTGTCTGTCTCTCTTTGTCTGTCTGTCTGTCTGTCTGTCTGTCTCTGTCTGTCTGTCTGTTTATCTCTCCCTCTCTCTAATAAAGATTAAGACACAAATTTTAAAAATGATTCCATTTTTTCCCAACAGATGGACAGAAATACATGTACAAAATTTTTCCTCGTTTTCCTTATGAATAGGGACAAAGGACCTATATTTTATTAAAATTCAATAAATCTTTCATGTATGCCACCAACTCCAGTATAGAAAGCATATACAATGAGTTTTACAAAGGCTGGATGAAACAGATAATTATGTCTGTGTAAATACATTGTGATCGGTTGACAAAGCATATATGACATCAATAGAAACTTTTATCCCCTTAACCCCATAGCAAACAATCTCGTATTTTAATGATTCTGAAGAGAAAGGGCTTTGGAAAACATTGCGAGAAAAGGAGAAAATGCTGGTGCATTTTCTCCTTTTCCCACTATGTTTTCTCTCCCTTTTGAATACAAATGTCACCATTTGAACCACATTATGTTTGTGGTCTGCAAATGGTTGCAAAAGTCTGAAATATTGTCTTCGGGTAAATTGCTAAACTGCTAAATAAACTGAAATGAAAAATGTTCAGCCTATTATTCAATCCAAAATTCTGAAATGTAAAAGTTCGTTTCGCTTGGAAAAAAACTCACTTTCTCGGACAGTTTAGATTCAATATCAGACTGCACTTTCTGTGCAGTCTGATTTTGATCTACATTGTCCATAGAGGCAGACTGAGTCGCATTTTGCAACCCAGGGATTAATAGATACTACAAATATTCCAATCGATTTTGAATATCACTGTTCACGGTTCAGTTTATATAAATTGAGCCAGCTCTGTGAAAAGCGGGCTTAATGCATCTGAAAAACGTATCGACCCCAGTCAGCCTGCGCGGTCAAGCGTTTGGTAGATTTTCTGCATGTCAAAGGATCGGACGACCTCATGATGCAGCCAGTTGTTAGACAAAATAGATTTCATGGATTCAAAATTACGCGAAGACCTGCTTGGTATCATGCATCTCGGGAATGCATTAAGCCCGCTTTTGCCAAAAAATGGTTCATATCGAGAATGATATCATTGGTCCGTGTTCACTATCCATTCGAAAAGTGCATTTTCAGTCAGTTCTTTCAGTTAGAGAGAAACACAATGTTTGATCGGCTAAACCATGCGGTGCAGTAAATCAGAAAATTGTTTAACCATTCAAAGATTGCATTGCTTTAAAAATTAGAGAATTATTGAGAACTAGACTAACAGTGCGATTAAGGAAGACTAGTGGTTTATTCTCCAACCATTTTGAACATGTTCAATTCTTACACTAAACTCCAAAAATAAGTATCTGATTGGCTTAAATCTCAGCCAATGAGATTGCTAGAGTTGGGATTTCAAATTAGAATTAAACATAAAGTATTCAATCTAGACCAGGTAGTGAATACGGCCAAAGAGATTCAGTTTAAAAAATACTACTTCCGGTAATAATTGGTATTGCGCATGCGTGATAAAAATTCCGTTTTGGGTCGCCATCTTTTTTTTTTTAACAAAGCATACTTTGATCACAGTTTTAAAGATGGATTTTATCACGCCTCACTGCAATGTCTATAAACTGGTTTATATATTTTTATAAATCGTTTTCAATTCATCAGCATGATAAATCGATTCGTCTACAATGACGTTCTTAATTGCTCTTACTTTTTAAATCTTTACCAACAGACAGATGCTCAGATAAGCTCAAGTCTAAAATCTCTGCGTACGGCACATAATATGTGGCTCACATGATGGAATTAGAAAACAGTGTGAGAAAAGTAAAACATGCTGATTACCAGCATTTCTATTTTTCCCACAATGTTTTCTAAACCCAACTCTCCCAGGGATTGTTTGGTAAAGACTGAAAGTCTAACAAAGACCTGTTAAATCAAAGTTTTGACTAAAAAATCTGACGAAGAAGAATACAAACCGAATTTTTAGGATGAAGAATCAGTTTCTACTGGGTTTCTTGCATGGATCAAAATCGTAGGACTCGTAACCTGGGGGCCCCGGGTCGAGCCTAACTGGAATCACAGGGTTTTTTTGTGAGAGTGTCACTTCAGAGCTAGTGCTGGTGAAATCAAGGACATATATGAATATGTGAGTTGTCGCCGTAATATGCCTGAAGTAATGTTTAAAGCGGCGTTAAACACCAATCAATCAAACAACCAACCAATCAGTTACTACCGACTTTTTCAGAGAGCTTGTTCACCCCTCATTTGTTGAATAAGATTCTTTACCATAGGACAAAATTAATATACTTGTCCAAGAATCACAGTATCGGACAGTGTAGATCCAATATCAGACTGCACGTTCTGTGCAGTCTGATCTTGATCTACACTGTCCGCAAAAGCTCAGTAAATATCTGCTTATCAGTCGAAGTGTTAAAACGAGAGAAGGGTAATCTCGGCTCATCATCAACGCACGTTGACTCTTATCGCCAGTAAAATACCATCATAATTCGGAAATACGCCTTCAAAAACAAGGAAGATCACAGAATTTCTGAGAACTTCCATCATTTTTATCTTCTATACGAAACCCTAGAACTAGAACTTAACTTCTAAGCTGCTAAGCGCGACTCATGGACTTTTTGCGGACAGTGTAGATCAAGATCAGACTGCACAGAACGTGCAGTCTGATCTCGGATCGACAGTGTCCGATAAGGAGATATTTTTCTCCCCCAAAAAAGCTTGAAATAACATTCTTCAGGTTTTTACTAACGGCTTGAAAGTTTCATTTAACTAATTTAGCAGGACAAGGGTTAGCTCTATGGACTTATGGACTTTTTGCGGACAGTTTAGATCAAGATCCGACTGCACAGAACGTGCAGTCTGATCTTGATCTACACTGTCCGATAAGGAGATATTTTTCTCCAAAAAATAAGTTTGAAATAACATTATTCGGGTTTTTTCTTACTGCATAAAAGTTTCATTTAACATATTTAGCATTACAAGGTTTAACTAAATACTAGTATACTATTTATAGGAGCCATGCTTTGTGAAAAGGGTATCGATCCATTACAGCCTGCGCAGTCTGTACAGGCTGATCTGGGTCGAAACGTTTTGCTATCTGTCAATTTTTCTGCATGTCAAAGCATCATTCTACCTCATAATAAGTTGGCTGTTAGACTAAATGGAATTTATAAATCAATGGTTATGTGATGACTTGCTTGGTATAATGCATCACCGGGTGATGAATTAAACCCCTTTTTGCCATAAGCATAGCTTAAATCGGTAGGGGACTAACAACGAGAAAATAAAAAAGACCATCTCAACGAAGAAAGGTTGTAAATTTTTTCCCCGGTCCATGAAAAAAATTTTTAACTGGACCCACGGACGGACGGACGGAGGCGCGGGCCAGCGAAGAACAAAGCTATAGTCACATCCGGTAAAATAAGTAGGAGACTAAAAACGAGGGGGAAAAAAGATTATCTTAGCAAAGAGAGGTTATACAATTTTTTTCCCGATCCACCAGAAAAATAAACTCGACCAACATTGTGGAGACGTGGACCCGCGGATTGACTGTTTGATTGAATGGTGTTTTACGCCGCTTTCAACATTATTTCAGTCATATCACGGTGACAGCTCACATATTCAAATATTTCCTTGGTTTCACCAGTACTAGGCTACGACTGTGAAGTGTTTTACCCAAGGACACTCCCACGAAAAGCCAGGTAGATCCAGCGAGGCTCGAACCCGGGGTCTCAAGGTCACGAGTCCTAGACTTTACCACTGTCCCATGCAGGACCCCTCGGACCTGCGGAGAACAAATTGATTGATTGTATGGTGTTTAACGCTGTTTTCAACATTATTTCAATATAATATTTATTATATCGCGGCGACCAGTACACCTATCCACACTTTCCAGGAGTCTCTTTTACTAGTACTCCTCACAAGGCACTGGCTGCTTTCCCACATAGCGATCATCGAGGCAATGGTCAGCGGTGGGAGTGGAATGAATCCTGTCGCAATGACTATCATCAATCCTCGGAAAGAAATTGGCCGAGTCAGGGATCGAAGCCACGACCTCCTGCCTCGAGTCCTGTACGCTACCGACTTAGCTACCGGAGCTTGGCACGCAGAACAAAGCTATATAGTCACACCCGGTAAATTTAGTAGAGGAGACTAAAAACGAAGAAAAGAAAGATTATCTCAACGGAGACGGGTTATAAAAATTTTCCCCGATCCATGAAAAAAATAAACTGTCTGATACATGAGATAACGCACGTGTTTACTCGTCTAATTAAATAAACATCTTTATTTTGCTGGGACCTTTTGTGAAAATGCCTCCGTTATTCGCAAATTATTTTATTTCTTTGCCAAAAAACTGACCTGAATAGACTGGTGAAGAAAAGCTCCGATTTTAACCCTTAGACTGCTCAGCGAGATTCAAGCACCTTTTGCGGACAGTGTAGATCAAGATCAGACTGCACAGAACGTGCAGTCTAATCTTTAATCTACACTGTCCGATAAAGAGATATTTTTCCTCAAAAAATAACTTGAAAATAGCAATATTTGGGTTTTTACCGTCGGCTTTTAGGTTTCGTTTTACTTATTCAGAATGTTAAGGGTGAAGGATCTTTTTTCCGTGATGTTATAATAACTGGCTTGCAACACGCGAAAAGGGACATTCGGACATTTGCGTAAAGTGTCGTCTCGGATCAGCCTGCGCAGTCCGCGCAGGCTAAACCGAAACGACACTTTCCGTTTTTATGTAATTTTCTGTTTTGCACAAGCCTGCTGTGGCACAAAATCTAACACAGTCGTAAAGTGCCGTCTCGGATTAGCCTGCGCGGACTGCGCAGGCTGATCCGAGACGACATTTTACGCAAATGTCCGAATACCCCTTTTCGCGTGTTTCAAGCAATATAATTCTCAATGATGGAAGAGCCGAGCCCCGGTAGCTCAGTTGGTAGCATAGAGGACTTGAGAACAGGGTGTCGCAGCTTTGATCTCCGGCACGGCCAATTTCTTTCCGAGGATTGATGATAGTCATTGCGACAGGATCCAATCTTCTTTCACCGCTGACTATTGTTTCGACGATGGTTATGTGGGAAAGCAGCCAGTGGCTTGGAAAGAATATTGTGCGGAGAAAGCCCAGGAAAGCATGGACAGGTGCGCTAGCCGCCGCGATATAACTGAAATAATGTTGAAAACGGCGTTAAACACCATACAATCAATCAACAATCATGTAGGAAAAAGAAGATAACGCAGAACTAAACGTTCTGGACAGTTTGATCTTGAACTTCACTGTTCGCAAAAGTAACTAAAATGGAACAACTTAGCAGCGGAAGAGCTTTGGAAAATCCGTGTAAAATATAAATTTAACCAAACGACAAAATTTTAGACGTGTCCATATTGAAAGCAATTGCAGAAGACAAGTTCATTGTGATTGAAATGATGATCTCTGTCTTGAAAAGCTCGAAAATATTGTGGGAAAAGGAGAAAATGCTTGTTACAAGCATTCTGTCCTTTTCCCACAATGTTTTCAAGTCCTCTTTCTCAAAGTGGGTAACAGTCGGGACTTTCGGTATAGGGTTATTAAAATGAATCAAAGCCCAATTCATAAATTTACATGTATATACATAATTACATTATAAAAACATCATGGCAAAGGACAAGAGTAGTTAAGGAAGAGTTCTCGTCGAGGAGAGATACGGCGACTTAGACAGGCTATCGCGGAGGTCGAAAAGAAAAGATAGAGAGAGGGAAGGACAGATTTGGGAGAGAGAGAAAGGCAAAAACAAAGTGACAGAAGACTGGAAAGAGACACAGACTGTCTCGCTCGGGCATTTTGATAATTTATATCTAGCTCTACAGAGAAAATGTCCGAAAACCACGAGTTTTGCTGTACCAAAATCAATAGCCACAAACAAAAAACAACAAAGAACCTCAAAAGGCATACTGCATGAGCCATATTGTTTATTCCTCACCCATTACTCTAAACCTCCGATCTTGCAGCTGACAACTGTTTAACCCTTAGGCTGCTAAGTACGAAACACTGACCTTTTGCGGACAGTGTAGATCAAGATCAGACTGCACAGAACGTGCAGTCTGATCTTTGATCTACGCTGTCCGATAAGGACATACATGTAGTTTCCCCTCAAAATCACCGTTGAAATAGCAAAATTTGGGTCTTAATTCTCGGCTTAAAAGTTTCATTTCACTTATTAAGAAGGGTAAGGGTTAAAACATTGTGGGGGGGGGGGGGAAAGGAGGAGTAACTGCTTTTCCCACATTGTTTTTCATATTATATTTTTCCCCTTTCTCTCAAATGTCACCCTTTCCCATAATTTGCTGTACTTTAATGGCAGATCTAAAATTCAGTCAGTACAGTTTTCGGTAAAAAGAAAACAGACAAATTTAACGATCTTGTAGTAAAACATGGCATCTTGGCGGTCAGATAGCATCTCAAAGATATTTATGGCTGAAGTTTGTAGACCTTTCTGTGGTTGGTGAATTTAAAATCATGTATCCCTTTACCAAACAAATCCGGCTCCGTATTCACCGACCATTTTTAAGAACATTTGTTGTATTTTTCTCCAAGATTTTCAACATTTGAAACATTTTAAATCATATGGTTTAGCCAATCAGAGGTTGTGTTCCTTTCAAAAGTAGAAAGTTCTTGAGAATAAGACTGGGAAAGTTCTTAAGAATAGTCGGTGAATACAGACGCCGATGTCATAATGACCCTAATAATAATAATTGAAAAAAAAAAAAGGCTTTCGAAAACATTGTGGGAGAAGAAGATATTCATGGATGAAATATATTTCTTAAGTGGTTGAATGTCGGTTCATTTCAACCTTTATCAAACAATTACGAGTCATGAAGACCCTAAAAAGAAGGATTTTGAAAACATTTTAGGAAAAGGAGAGAATACTGGTAACCAGCACTTTCTCCTTTTCACACAGTTTTTTCTATCCAGTCCTATCACAGACAAATAAAGAGTTAAACCTAAGACCAAACAGACACCCCCTCATTTTCTTTCAATTACCATAAGACACACAATTTGTCGTCTGCGAATGCTTTGGATTTAGACAAGATCCTAAGTTTTATCATCTGATAAAGTGACAAGTTAAAGTATCGAACTCACCTCTTCCTCTGGCGTTGTGTTGACCGAATCCATGCTCTGGCTCAAGGCGATCGTGTTCTCCGAATTCAGTCCTGCTGATGTCCCGTGCTCCTGCACGTTAGGTGCCTTTAAATCTCCGTTATACATGACTTTAATGTCCAATGTTCGATTCTCCGAATCGCTCACAAAATCTCTGGATAGGTTGACAAGTGCACAAAAAAATCCTGGTTTATCGTTCTTTACGAGTTAGAACGTCAGTATTCCTTTCCTTCCAAACGATTTTTACAGGGACTCTTGAACTTGCAATATATTTCCTAAAATTGTAATTCGATATATTACTAATAATTCGATGATCGTCCAATATTTCGATGATTTTCCTGTGAATTAATAATCTCGATAACCTCGATCAGCATTCAGTTAACAAAAATCTACATTTATTTTTCTTGAATTATTCAAAGATTTCTCTGTTTTTTTGGTTCGTATTGTACACTAATCATTTCTTCAAGAATTGCTCTAAAATTTATTTTTCGTCTATTACAAGATCTTTTTAGGGTAGACTGGTCTCCTTTTGTCCGATAAATCCTGCTTGCAACCCTCTGTGTTTCTACAGACTGTGTCTATATGTCGTGCTGTATAAATGTGTGCTGAAAAATAAAATGAAACAGTTTGTTTATAAAACATTCTATGCAATTCATAGTTCATGGCTCCGGATAAGATACTTATTCTAGTATTTAAAGAGGAAAAGGTTCACCCATGGACAAAAACCCATAATGTAGGTACTAATTAGAATATCCTGAATGAGACAAGTGTAATGATACCCACAACACAGGTTTAAGAGAAAGAATAATGTTTTCAAAATAAGAATATTCTCTCTTATCTGGATCTGTAATATTGTTGTAAATACAAATCGTGCTTCGCTATGCATAAGTTGATATATTTCAAACATCGATGTTTACAAGTTGTCATTTTTTTTTCTCGCGTAAATTCTCCGTTTTTTTTTTCCTTCACATAAATCTATAGGTTGGAATACGCTACATAGTGAGAGCAGGGCTAAAGATTCAGTGCTGTTGACAAATTTCAACCCTTTACCGTGTAGGACTGGTAAAATGTAGGTCCGGTATTCGAGCCTCACTGGGAGCATTTGATTTTTCGAGGGAGTGTCCTTGGGCAAGACAGTGGCTGAGATATGACTAATAATGTTGAAAGCAGCCTAAAACAACAATCAGCCGGCCAGACAGCCTGCAAGCAAACTAGCCAGCCAGTCGGTCGGTCGGTCGGTCGGTCGATCGATCGATCGATCGATCAATCAATCAATCAATCAATCAATCAATCAATCAGTCAATCAATCAATCAATCAATCAATCAATCAATCAATCCTTTACCAATTAACTCTTTACCAAACGACAAAATTTTTGACTGGTCCAAATTGAGAGCATTTGCAGACAACATATTAAATTTAGTTGAAATGATGGTGATCGTCAGTAAAAGTGTAGAAAACCTTGTGGGAAAGGGAGAAAATGCTGGTAACTAGCATTGTCTCCTTTTCTAACAAGGTTTTCTATATAACTTGTCGACTGCAGATGCTTTCAAATTGGCTAAACTTTTATCGTCTGGTTAAGCGTCAATCATCAACATTTAACACTTATCCTGTTGAATAACTAACATGAGTCGTTCAAGTCGATAGTAAAAACCCAAATGTTGCTATTTCAAAGTTATTTTGGGGTGGAAAAATATAACCTTATCGGACAGAGTAGATCCAAGATCAGACTGCACGTTCTGTGCAGTCTGATCTTGATCTACACTGTCCGCAAAAGGTCAGTGATTCGCACTTAGCAGCCTCAGGGTTAACATTTGGAACACCGAATTAACCCACAACAAAAGTTTTCAGTCCTGGTATAACAAGCCCATAATCGCAATTTTGTGGCTGCTTTTGCCTACAGTGTTTCTGGCAAAAGGGGGTGGGGGGTACATTGTCCTACTGAATTAGAAAAATGTCCTATCATACTGCAGACGAGTGGGCTTTGTCCCTTTCAAATGTATTTGATAATAAGTTTTGAGAGCATTTGTCTCCCTAGTTTTGAAAAATGTCCTTTATTTCTGCATTCATGGGGCATTGTTCCCTCTCTAAATATAATCTTGGCAGGACACTGAAAGCGGGCAGTATAGATCAAAGATCAGACTGCACATGTTAGGCAATGATTTCTATAGCAGACATTTAAAAGGTCACGTATCACTGTAAAGTTCCGTCTATATTTCATAAAACCCCCAATTCATAAATGGCCTGCAACACGCGAAAAGGGGCATTCGGACATTTGCGTAAAGTGTCGTCTCGGATCAGCCTGCGCAGTCCGCGCAGGCTAATCCGAAACGACACTTTCCGTTTTTATGTAATTTTTTGTTTTGTGCAAGTCTACTGAAGGACAAAATCTAATGTAGTCGTAAAGTGCCGTCTCGGATTAGCCTGCGCGGACTGCGCGGGCTAATCCGAGACGGCACTTTACGCAAATGTCCGAGAGCCCCTTTTCGGGTGTTGCAAGCCAAAACATAAACCCCCTATCCGTAGATTGATTGATTGATTGATTGTATGGTGTTTAGCACCGTTTTCAACATTATTTCAGTGTTATCGCGGAGGCCAGTGCACCTATCCATGCTTTCCTGGAGTTTCTTTAACTAGTACTCCGAATAATATTCTTTCCAAGCCACTGGCTGCTTTCTCACATAACCATTGTTTCGACGATGGTGGAGGGAGGAATGAATCCTGTTGCAATGACTATCAGCAATCCTCGGAAAGACATTGGTAGAGCCGGGGAACGAACCAGCGCCCTCTTGTTCTCAAGTCCTGTACGCTAACGACCGAGCCATAGGGGCTCGGCCCCTATCCGTAGATGTGAATGTAAAGTTCTTGTCATATGGGCCTAAAAGCTGTAAATTGCAAATCAAATTTTTGACACCACAAAAAAAAAAATCTTATATCTTTGCCCTTTAATAATGTATCATTTTATTGCATTTTATTTTCGCCGTATATAAATGCATTGTATGTAAGTTTTAGTTGTCTGGATTCTAAAAGAAGATGAAAAACTCAGTTCTAAATCGGTATGTCTTTACTCCTTTACCACACAATCCGGAGTTTTAACGACCCTCAGAAAGCAGCATTTGAAAAATTTTTTGGAAAAAGGAGATGCTGATAACCAGCATTTTATCCTTTTCCCACCATGTTTTCTATCTATTTATAAACAAATAATATGGCTTGCAATACGCGAAAAGGGACATTCGGACATTTGCGTAAAGTGTCGTCTCGGATCAGCCTGCGCAGTCCGCGCAGGCTAATCCGAGACAGCACTTTACGACTACATTAGATTTTGTGCTACACTAGACTTGCGCAAAAACAGAAAATTACATAAAAACGGAAAGTGTCGTTTCGGATTAGCCTGCAAGGACTGCGCAGGCTGATCCGAGACGACACTTTACGCAAATGTCCAAGTGCCCCTTTTCGCGTGTTGCAGGCCATATCATTTCATAAAACAAACAGATCGTTACCTTTAAATTCCTTCAATATGGACACCAGTCTAATTTTACAGAGTGGTGAAGAGTTAACTATCAGTGTTCAACACATGTCATTTTTTTTTCTCTAAATATGTTTTTACTCCACATAAATCAATGTGCTTTACTAGGCTACAATGTGCCTAAATAGGCTACTTTCTAAATCGAGGCTGAAATTTCAGATCTAGATTAATTTATTTTAACACATAGTTCCACACACACACACACACACACACACACACACACACACACACATACAAAAACCTTTTTTGTGCATTATAGTTGATTTTTACACTTTAAACCAATACCAGACAACCCGAGTTTTAACGATCCTGGGAAAGAAGTCTTTTGAAAACATTATAGGAAAAGGAAAAAATGCTGGTAACCAGCATTTTCTCCTTTTCCTACAATATTTTCAAAAGCCAACTTAAAAACAAGGAATTATTTGGTAAATGCTTCGCCCTTTATTTTACGTTAGTTATCCACATTTCACATGAATGCCTTCAGCGGTAACAAGTTGTTAAATGTAAACACTTCTACAAAATGTAAACATTCAATCGTCCAGTCCAGGAAAAATTATATGAGACTATTTGAAACTGGATCTTTTGTTTAGATCATTTTGTGTTTGTTCGTTTATTTGATGTTTAATGCCGGTTTTGTGACTTTTTGTCAGCTTATTTCATAGCAGCAAGTGTACCTATCCACGCCTTCGAGGTGTTTCTGGTGTAACACCAGTTAGATTTTTTGTTTCTTTGAAAATAGAGTGAACATCACCATCTTTCAGCCTCTGTTGTACTTTTATTGACACACCCTTAACTTTACTGTTGTTTTTATCAAACATATGTCCAATGGCCTACACAAGGAACTAAAAATGGCACCGAGAGCGATTTTGTGTTTTGCTAATTCACCGAAAACACAACTAACTACCCTTCAAAAAAATTACTTGGAAAAAAAGAGCCTTAGCTGGCTGTGGACTATGTCCTTCATGTGAAACCTCGATCCCTGCTTGCAGCGTTGGTCAGTGTGCAATGTAGAGGCCCGGACAATTGCTAGGAAAATCAAAGGTCGGTATTCACAAATCATTGTAAATTCGGGTCTTATTCAAAATTCACAAAACTAGCCATGTAATTGGCCGAGACAGAACGTATAGTCCAATTACGTGTCTAGTTTTGTGAATTAAGATGATTAGAATTGATTTTAGAATGGTTGATAAATTTAGTAAAACGGTTGGATGGTTTGGTAGAATGGCTTGTTGATTTATTAAAACGATTGGTTGGTTTGATAAAATGGTTGATAATTTGGAAAACTAGTTGGCTAATTTGGTTGAATGGTTGGTAAATTTGGTACAATGGTTGGTTGCTTAGGACGAATGGTTGGTTAATTTGGTAAAATGGTTTGTTGATTGGTAGAATTGTTGGTAAAAAAGTTTGGTAGAATGGTTGATAAATATGGTAGAATGGTCGGTCAAAAGAAAGCCTGGAAAAGCATGCCAATGAACTGTTCCTATGGCATAACTGAAATTATGTGGAAAATGATATCAAACATCAGGCAAAGCAACAAATAAGGCTAGTGCTCCAGGGTTTACGAGTTACAGCACACCAGCTCCATAAAAAAATCAGAAGAAAAAATGAAAAACATACATTGTTCCAGTGCTTATAATAAGGGGCCCGGGGTTCGATCTTTCCCGCGAAAGAAAATTATAGCAGGATTCATTCATTTCCCTTTCGCTATGGAATACTGTTTCAAAACTGTTCGCATGGGAAAGTGGCTGGTAAGGTTAGAAAGAATGCACCGGTAGTTGCACTGGCTTCCATAATACTTCAAAAATAGTATAGATGAAACTAACAGAGACACGAGTTGTGGGTTCGAATATATGGAAAGCAGCCTGTAGTCCGTAAACAGCGTGTATGGAATATACAGATAGGTACATTGGTCGCAATGATATCTCAAAACATACTTGAAAACGGCATAAAACACTGAACAAACAAACGAATGATCCAGCGTACGAACGAGAGAACAAACAAACAATCAAAAACAAACAAACAAATAAATTTTTCACAATCTTTTAGATCAAGTATTCAATCTGCACAAAAGTGAGAATCAGAGGTAAGCTGTACTTTTTATCGACCACATAAAACAACGCAAAAAAATGATTATTGAAAGTTTCTACTTCTGAACCAAAGCTAAATTGCCTCATTTCGTTCTTTTGTCGTTCTCTTTGCGGCCCACATGCAAACAGAATAAAGATCACTAAATTTGCTTTGATTTTTCTCTTTTTTTTTCGTTAATCCTGTAGGTGCCGAAAACAACAAAAAGTTGCCACAGCAGAGAGTGTAGATTCAAGATCAGACTGCACAAGATGTGCAGTCTGATCTTGGCTCTACATTCTCCGATATTTTTGGGGGATATTTAGGTCAATAAAAACATTTAGGGGTCTGTTACAACGTTCTTATCCTATAGCCTACTTTGCTCTTTAATCCAGTACTGTTCGAATATCACTCCTACGTACCTATAGTAGCCTGCTTTTGAAAAAAAAAATAAACATGTAAGAAAAGCAGTAATTGCTCGTGACAAGTGATTGCTTCTTTTCTTAAAGTTTTTTTTTTCGATATCATCGAAGGAGGACATTTTCATTTCTTTCGTTTTTTTCTTATGTCAAATTTACGAGCAAGTGGTATGCCTCTTGAAGCTCGCTTGTACAGTAGTGGATGATGGGTTTGCTCTTTGCAAGGCGACATTATTTTAGACACGTCCATATCACAAGCATCTGCAGCCGACAAACTCACTGGGGCTCATGTGTTAGACTTTGCCTTTGAAAGGATGGCAAATAAGTAAAGAAGGAAAAGAGAAAATGCTGGTAACCATCATTTCCTCCTTTTTCCACAGTGTTTTCAAAAGCTTCTTTTTTATTTCTTAGGGTCGTTAAAAGTCGGAATTGTCCGGTAAAAGGTTCAACAGAATCTTTGAGAACGAGTCTGTCTGTCTGTCTGTCTGTCAAATTACGTTCAAACACGTTTTTTTTTTTAAACTCTGTGGTTATTTTTTGATGCGCTAATTCTGGCGGACATATTTCTTTGTTTGTTTCCCCTATAGAAGTTTTACGTGACGTTCAAAAACTCAACGGTATTTCAGCCATACCACGACGACAGATCACTCATTTATGTCCTACTGTTGTTTCACCATTGCTACGTTAAGGCTCTTGTTGTGAATTGTCCAAGAACAAACCCTCTAACCACCGCAACGAGCAAAGATCGTACCATAACACTCAATCTGCATGATAAAGATATCCATTTTTCGTGTACTTAACCAGTACTATGTGCAACACGTTCTACAAGCAACTAGCTGCTTTCCCATTTACAAAAGATTGAAACTTTGTACAGCAATGAGAGGGTATTGAACCCTGTGTGGCAATGGATTTTACCTACAACAAATTGCTCTCTGCAACTACAACGAACTGCTCTCAACGAGTTGCTCTCTAAATCTATAACGAATTGTTTTCTCCATTTATAACGAATTGCTCTCTCCGTCTTTAACGCATCGCTCTCTCCATTTTTAACGCATCGCTCTCTCCATTTTTAACGAATTGCTCTCTCCATCTATAACGAATTGCTCTCTCGATCTAAAACAAATTGCTTTTTTCCGTCTATAGCGAATTGTTCTCTCTATCTATAACAAATTGCTCTCTCCATCTTTGACGAAGTGCTCATCCCGTCTATAACGAATTACTCTCTCCTACTATAACGAATTGCTCTCTCCTACCATAACGAATTGCTCTCTTCATCTATAACAAATTGCTCTCTCCTACTATAACGAATGCTCTCTTCTACTATAACGAATGCTCTCTTCATCTATAACAAATTGCTCTCTCCATCTATAACAAAATGCTCTCGCTAACTATAACGAATTGCTCTCTCCGTCTAGAAGGAATATATCTTTCTCCATCTATTACAAATTACTCTTACCATCTACATCTAGTTGCTCTCGCCGTCTTTTACGAATTGCTTTCATCTTTAAAGAATTGGTCTCTCCATCTACAACGAATTGCTCTCTCAATCTATAAAAAATTGCTCTCTCCCTCTATAACGAATTGTTATAACCTCAAAACAAATAAAGAGTTTTCATCACCAGGCATTGGGTACAAATTTCGATCCATCGGAAAAACTAAAAGTATAAAATTCCGATATAAATCTAGTCATGATTTTTTTCTCGCTGCATTTAATAAATCACGTTGGAATAAGGCAATGACAGGACTTTTATTGACAGTTGAAAATAGATATCGGTAATACAAGTTGGCAGGTTTGTTGTATCGGTTAGGATTGGAGAACCCTGCTCGTCAGATTATTTCGGTGCTGAAAGGCGATCTGAGGTACTTTTGTAGACGGTGTAGATCAAGATCAGACTGCACAGAACGTGCAGTCTGATTTTGGATCGACCCTGTCTACAATGAGAAAATATTTATTGACAGTTAAAGACAGACATCGATAATACAAGTTGGCAGTTTTGTTGTCCAAATCAGAATTAGATCGTCTGTTTCCTAGATTATTTCGATACTGTTGAGAAAAGGGTAGATCAAGATCAGGCTGTAAAGAACATACAGCCTTATCTTGTACCTATCCAATCCAATATTCTGTAAGCTTGATACTTAGGTTTTTGTATCAGAATCGGACAACCCTTATTTCCAAATTCTTTCAAGGCAGAATCGCTATTTTAACTGCATTTAGAGGCAATGTAGATCAAGATCAGATTGCACAGAACATCCCTCGCGTTCGATGTAGACTAATCTTGGATGTACATGGCCCTAGTAAGAGGTACCGTAGGGAACTCGTCGTACTACATTCGACCTATATGTCATCTTTAAAATGTCAAATACCATATGTAATATTTTATTCAGCAATAGTTTTCAAACCCAGTATGTATGTTGTCTGTAAGAGGAGACATTTAACAAACACTGTAGAATCAGACCATACAAAGCAAAACGCCGCCCGTTGATCAAAAGAGGGGGACAGAGTTGTGTACAAGATTTGTGAAGAAGTAAAACATTTATTGCTAGAAACAGACAAGGTTGTTACCTTTTACCACACAACTCCGATTTTTAATGACCCTGAAGGGGAAGGCTTTTGAAAACATTGTGGGAAAAGGAGAAAATGCTGGTCACCAGCATTTTCTCCTTTTCACACAATGTTTTCCATCCATTAAAGACAAATCCCACTATTAGAACCGCATTCAATTTGTCGTCTGCAATACTTTGGATTTGGGAAAATCAAGAAGTTTTTCGTTTTATAAAGAGTCAAACCAAATTATATTAAATCAATAAATACAAAAAAGAAATCGTTCACCTTTCACACCGTTAAATCCATTTTTCTATTCTATCCTATAATAATCATCGTTCCGTCACTGTTTCAAGGCATCGTTGTTTTATCTATGCCTATACAGGTATACATACAATGAAGTTATCAGATAAACAATCAACTGCAGACAACTTCCTCATGCAGTTGTTGGCTTCTGAAAACACTGTAGAAAAACAAACAACTAACTGCAAAAAACATTCTTTTTCCTCGATGTTTTCCTCTGGATGAATAATGAGCTATAGACAAAATCAGCTTTTAGAAAGATTGTGCAATAAGAAAAAAATGATTGTCCCATGAAACGGCTCCTTTTTCCACCATGTTTTCCTTGGATGGTAAAAAACTCTAAATGACATGTCTAAAATCCAAAGATTTATTTATTGTATGGTGTTTAATGCCGTTTTCAACATTATTTTAGTTTATATTACGGCGGCCAGTGCACCTATCCATGCTTCCCCGGAGTTTCTTTTACCAGTACTTGCACAATATTCTTCCCAAGCCACTGGCTGCTTTCCCACATAACCATCATCGAAACAACGATCAGCAGTGAGAGACGAATGAGTCCTCTCACAGTGACTATCATCAGTTCTCAAAAAGAAATTCGCCAAGCTGGGGAGTTGAGCCAGCGACCCCCTGTTCACAAGTCATGTACACTACCGTGACTGGGCCTAAAATCCATAGAAGAAAGGAATCTAACATCAAAACACTTCACACGTGTTATAAACGACCCTCCGGATGCTATATACAGTTCACAATGTTTATTTCACTAAATTGAATTCAAATTGACAGTTTATCGCATACAATACTTGAGAGCCCGTAATCTCCCTTTTTTATCAATATATCTTCATGTCTCAGCTCGCTAAAGGGCGAACTAGACTGTCTTTGAGGACAATGTAGATCAAGATCAGACTGCACAGAACGTGCAGTCTGATCTTTGATTCACACTGTCCGATATTTAGAGAGGTTTTCTTGTCAAAGCTGCCTTCAAATTGCTAAAATGATATTTATAAAATGACTCAAAAATATCCACTTCATTTACATAATGGTATAAGAGTTGAACCCTTTGAACGATAAATAAGCGAAATGGATAAATTTTAGTCGCTTTTAAATTTTCCACCTTCAATGCTTTTCTCCTTTCTTCGACCACAGAAACTAACAAATATTTGAAAGTGTAGATCCAATATCAGATTGCACGTTCTTAGTAGCCTGATCTTGATCTACACTATTTAAAAAATGCAGATATCCACGTATTTAAGGAAAAATAATGATAAAAAAACTTATAGAAGTGGCTGAAAGGAGAAGTATTTGTAGGTGAGGCAAATACTTGTATTCACTTTTAAGAAAACCGTTGCAGGAAAAGGAGAAATTGCACTTAAAAGCCAACTGCTGTGTGCTCCCTTTTCCCTCAACGTTCTCAAGTGCTTTCTTTAGTTTCCAACTAGGGAAAGAAGTAGTGTGCTTGTACAATGTGGAAAAAAAAACAACTTTCTCCTTCTTTTTCGTAACCATTTCAGCGCAATATAGGCGAAAACAGAGGCATTTGCAGATGGTATAGATCAAGATCAGACTGCACAGAACGTGCTGTCTGATCTTGGATCTATACCGTCCGTTTGTTCGGTCAAGCCTTCAAGATAAAAATCTACTTGAGTTTCAATGGATTGTATTTTAAGCGGTCGAAAGACATCGAGGTTATATAAAAGAGTCATGTTCTGGCAAAAGAAGGCTTAATGTATTTATGCGATGCATGTTACCAAGCAAGTCATCATATTATTATGGATCCATAAAACCCAGTTTGTATAAAAACTGACTGAGTCCTGAGGTAGAATATGCTCCTTGGACATGCAGAAAATTGACCAATAGCAAAAAGTTTCGACCCATGTCGGCCTGCGCGGACTGCGCAGGCTGACATGAGTCAATACTTTTTGCAGATGCACTAAGTCCCCTTTTCACAGAGTATGGCTCATTGTCATGTATTTGGCGCTAAAGAGTTAACCCTTCACCACACAATACCGAGATTAAATGACCCTTCTAATATGGCTTTTGGAAAAAAAAATGTGGGCAAAGGAGAAAATACTGGTTACCTTGCCTGAAACGATGCATCACGGATAGGTATTGAACCCTCCTATTGTCAGAGGATGGTTCAAACTGAATGGTGACTGAATCAAATCACAGTGACAGATTAATTTTTCATGAGTGTAAAGGATTTTCCACTACTAGACCAGGGTTCTAGAGTGTTTTGCCAAAGAAAAGCTCCACAGAATCAATAAGTAAATTCCAAATATAAGTTGCTTATGTTGAACATATCAATTTTGGTTTGTTTAATCCGGTCTACCACACAATCCCGGGCTTTAACGACCCTGTGCAAGAGTGCTTTTGAAAACAGTTTGGGAATGGTAGAAAATGCTGATGATCAGCATTTTCTCCTATTCCCAAAATGTTTTTAACCCTTTCAAAGACAAATCCACCGTTTGAGCAACACTTAATTTGTAGTCAGCAAATTCTTTCAATATTGGTAAGGCTCTAAAACGTTGTCGGTTAGTAAAGGTGAAAAATGTTTATTAAACCAATAATTCCCTGTATCTACGACCGCAAAGAAGAGTTTTTTTTTTTTTGGGGGGGGGGGGGATGTGGAAAAAGGATAAAATGCTGATCACCGGTATTTTCTCATTTGTCTTAATTTTTTTACCCCTTTAAAAACACATATCCCACCATTTCAGTCACATTTATATTTGTCGTCTGCAAATGCTTTCAAAATGTACAGTCTGAAATTGTGTCATTTTGGTTAAGAGTTATAAAGACATTATCTGCAGGAAGAATAAGAGTAAAACCTCTTAAACCCTTAGCCCACTGCATAAACGACTTGGAAAATTTCTGTTAGTCGTAAATACTATAACAATTTTCAATTGAAATATCGTCTTTTGTATAATATATCATAACGTATCCAGCAGTGTAGATCTAAGATCAGACTGCACGTTCTGTATATCTGATCTTGATCTATGCTGTCCGAAAATGCACCTTAAGTCAACCTCAGCCTCTATATCAGATTAAAAATTTTAGACTCATCAATATTGACAGCATTTGCAGGGGACAAATTTGAGATGACTCTTGAAAATTAGGAGATTTGTCTGTGTGGAAGGTTAGAAAATATTATGGAAAAAAGAGAAAATGCTGGTTACCAGCATTTTCTCTTTTTCCCATAATGTTTTCAAAAGCCTTCTCGGTAAATATCGTTAAAACTCGGGATTGTTCGGTAAAGAGTCAAGGGTTTACATTACGTATGGAGATTACCCGTATGTACTCGGTACGGTACTCAGTGTTTAAGATGAACAGGTACATGTATTTACATTTTCTTTTTAATCGTGCTTTTTTATAATTGATTTTTACGATTGGATGTTATTTCATAAGTTGCATGTATTTGCATCTTCTACTTTTCTCATTGATCTATATATTTCGTCATCTAAACCATTCATTTGTGGGGCGTTTTATTCCTCTTTCTACAATATTTCTGATTCACGTCAAGTGCTTTTTTCCCCTCGTGCTCTTAATCCTTCTTTCTCTAAAATCTGATTTTACCATTATTCGCATCTTTTTTTTTTTTCTTCTCCTCATTTTTTAGCGAAATTTGATTCGTGAGTTTTCCTGGAGTTTAACGCGTCTTTCAATAGTTTTTCAGTCGTGTCACGTCATCTTTTTTCCCTGTGCTTTTCATTATTTTTCGAAAGCTGAGTTTATGGCATTGAACATTGTTGTTTGCATGATTCACTCCCTTGTATTTTCGACACTGAACTACACAAGACTCCCAAATTGCAATTGATTGCTATCGCTGGCTTGAAATGTGCGTGGTTAGAAGCCTAGGTTTGAACCTATGGCCTCGCGATTTCTAGCCCTTGAAAGGACCATGTTTTATCCGCCGGAAATGTCGAGAAATTGGTCAAGCCTAGGTTCGAGCCCACAGCCCCTCGGTTTCTAGCCTTTGATAAGGCCATGTCTGTATGACGGTACATGTATATGAGCCTTGCCCTGTCAAAAGGGGGCTTAATGCATCTCCAAAAAGTATCGAACAAGGTCAGCCTGCGCACTTCGCGCAGGCTGATCTGGATCGAAACGTTTTGCTACTGGTCAACTTTTTACAGGTCAAAGGACCAGTCTATCTCATGATTCGGTCGGTTGTGAGACAAAAAGGATTTTATAGATCCATAATTATATGATGACATGCTTGGTAACATGTATCAGGATATGCATTAAACCCCCTTTTGCCAAAGTATGCCTAATACATAAGTAGAAAACATCCTGAGAGCCATCGTATATAAACCTACTCATTCAAGCCATTCTAAAAGTTATCGTAGTTTATGATATTTCAAAACTGATCATTAAATATGTCTATCAAAATTCTAACACTCTTTACAAACTTGTCACAATTCCGAGTTATGGAAAGAAGGCTCTTTAAAAAACATAGTGGGAAAAGAAGACAATGCTAGTAACCAGCATTTTCTCCTTTTCCCACAATGTTTTTCCCCACCATTTCGAAGACAAATTCTGTTATCTGAACATCATTTTAAATTTGTCTTTGCAAGTGCTTTCTAAACGGAAAAGTCTTGTAAAGGGTTTTAACAATTTAACTCCTACGCTACCAAAGAAAGTTCACTGTCCTTCAGCAGACAATGTAGGTCAAGATCAGAAGGTTTTTGATGTGCAGTCTGATCTGGGATCTACATTTCAGGTACATTTAAAGATATTTGTATTTTTGGTGAAACTGACCTAGGAATGGCAAGTTTGATTTTTGCTGCTGAGTAGGCATTTTACATGTACCTATTTTAATTTACATTTCTTTTACCACACAATCCAGTGTTTTAATAATACTCAGGAAATGGATGGTAATCAGCATTTTCTCCTTTTCTAACAATGTTTTCTACCTTTACAATAACAAATTCAACAATTTGAGCCACATTTAATTTGTCGTCTGCACATGCTTTGAATTTGGACAAATCTAAATCTTGGTCGTCTGGCGAAGACATAAGAGTTAGCCTTTTACCAGACGACAAAATTTTAGACTCGTCCACATTGAGAGCATTAGCAGACGTCTATGTAGATATGGCTAAGACGATGGGACCGGTCTTTTGACAGGGCAGAAACATTAGTGGAAAAGGAGAAAATGCTGGTAACCAGAATTGCCCCCTTTTCCCACGATATTTCGAAAAACATTCTTCCTAAGAAGTCGTGTTAGGTAAAAGGGTTAAAGGACAAAAAATAACTTAACCCATTGCCCCCTGTAGATTTTTTTACATCTTTCAGCAGACTTGTTTTTTTTTTTCAAATATTTGGGCAAAAGGAAAAATTGCCCGTAACGACTAATTTCTCCATTCGCCACAATGTTTCCACTTGTTTTCAGGTATTAACCCTTTAAGACAGATTTCCGACTTCTAACGACCCTGACAGAGAAGGCATTTGAAAACATTGTTGGAAAAGGAGAAAATGCTGGAAACCAGCATTTTCTCCTTTTCTAACAATGATTTCTATTCTTTACCAGACAAATTCCATCATTTTAGAAACATTAAATTTATCGTCTGCAAGTGCTTTCAGTTTGGTAAAAAGTTTAAACCTTAATTCTTGTATATAATTCATAATTTACAAGCCGAGCCCCGGTAGCTCAGTCGGTAGCGTGCAGGACTTGAGAACAAGGTTCGATCCCCGGCTCGGCCAATTTCTTTCCGACGATTGATGCTAGTCATTGCGACAGGATTCATTCCTCTCTCACCACTGACCATTGTTTCGACGATGGTTATGTGGGAAAGCACCCAGTTGCTTGGAAAGAATATTGTGCGGAGTACGGGTAAAAGAAACTCCAGGAAATCATGGATAGGTGCAATGGTCGCCGCGATATAACTGAAATAATGTTGAAAACGGCTTTAAACACCATACAATCAATCGATCAACCATAATTTACAAGGTTATTTTCAAAACTATCTGCTGTAAATTTGTTTCAGCGAAGATGGTTAAGAGTTAACGAGCTACGTATCGTTATATATAAATGTATAATGATTTTTAATACTTACATGTAGAAAAAAAATCCGTGTAAACAAAACACTTTATCTTTTATCCGTGCAAGCGCGTGCGGTATTGAAAGACTAGTGGGTTTCAGAGTGGAACTTCGAGCACTGTATATATTTTCCAAACTTTCAATAATCCATGGCCCATTATATCTCGTCTGAATATCAGAAACATAAACCTTATCGTATTTACGTCTGCTCTCATACGCGTTCCACTTACACTAGATTCAACTTGAAAATCCCCGAACCGAGTCCGAATGCCCCGTTATTCCCTGCTAACACTCTTCGTTCATATTTGTTATGCAAATGAGCGCGAGATTCTCTACCATACGTCATCAATTAACGTTTCCGGTTTACGTTTGATTGGCTTGATAATCGCCTCGAGACACGCCCATTTTCTTCGCTCGCACACAGTGCTCTATTCCCCGTTATTTTGTTGATATTTTCTTTTCATTCCTTTGACATCGAGTTAAAAAGATGATCCACAATTTTAACATACATAAAAAAAATATCAACTACATACGCAAAACGCAGTGTATAGAAAATGTGACTGATTTAACCAGAGGCGAATATCTAATATTTGTCGATGCGCTGTGTGATACGCTAACAAAATAGATTTCTATCGAAAATACATTCCCTCGTTTCAAAATGCTAATAGATAAACTCCGAACAAAACACTTCCCCCTATTTCTTCATTATCAATTCATAAAGCGCCTTCCACAACCATATAATAACCTTTTCGGCCAGAATAGGTCAAGATCAGACTGCACACAACGTGCAGTCTGATCTTTGACCTGCTCTGTCCGCTTGGTTGAGACATTATAGACCGATGCTATCTGAAAAATATACCTATACTTTATTTTGGTCTTATTTCTAGATTGAAAATATCTGCTTGCTTTATTTGGCGCTTTTACGGTTATACGACAAAATTTTGGAGTAGACCAAATTCAAAGCACCTGCATACGACAGATTAAATAAGGCTCAAATGATGATTTCTGACTTTAATAAGATAAAAAAACATTGTCGGAAAACGAGAAAATGCTGGTTTCCAGCAATTTCTCCTTTTTCCACAATGTTTTCAAAGGCTTTCTCTTTCAGGGTCGTTAAAACTCGGGATTGTTTTGTGAAGGGTTCAGACGCTTTGATTTAACGCATACTTCAAGCTGTCGGAAAAAATATTGTGACAAACGGAAAAATTGCTCGACATGAGCAATTTCTCAGATTATGACAATACTTTTTTAATTTTAAGTTTATTTTGTTTAATCAGAATGTTGATGGATAACTGGTTTACTTGATTCAGAGGAATTCAAATTTGAGTGCGAAGAAAAGAAATGAAAGACTGGATTAAGAAAAAAAGAGCGAATGTTTTGTATTGAATACACGCCTATTGAAAGTTTAACGTTTTATAGCGTTTATAGTTTAACAATGAAACAGGTCCTAAAACCCTTTGCTCTGTCTCTGTCTGTCTTTGTTGGTCTGCTTTTTTTTTTTAAAATCTTTCTCTGTCTCTGTTTGCTCTCTCTGTCTCTCTGTCTTTCTCCCTCCCCCCCTCTCTCTCTCTCTAGCTCTAGCTCTCTCTCTCACTGTCTCTGTTTTTGGAATAAAGTTAATCATGACTATCCAATTTCCAATTGACATTATGTTTTATGCTCGATATTTGAGTTACATCAGGACAGCAGTTCACCAGTCAAATGTTTCATAGTTTTAATGATTAAAAGGTTCAGGCTCTGCAGGGCCTTGTCCGAGGACAATTCTGGATTTCAGCCGTATCATATATAGACAGTGACTTACCAAAGGACACTTCGGGATGCCTGGGATCACCAGATTCTTCAAAACTGAATGTCTTCAGCCAATACCAGACAAGATCAAAAACATCACGGGAAAAGGCTGGTAACCAGGAATTTGTCTTTTCACCCCTTTTTCTACCCCTTCGGACACTATTCAACTAAGATGAGCCACATTTAAAATGTCGTTTGCGAATGCCTTTATTATGGTCATGTAAAAGCTAGACCATAGTTGGATTGAAATAATGATTAATTGAATTGTGTTTTATGCCGCTTTCAACATTATTTTAGTTATATAGCGGAGACAGCTCAGAAACTCACGCTTGTCCTTGGTTTTACAAGTACTCAGTTAGAAATCTGGATCGTCTTGGAAGTTAGAAGAAGGCAGTCTAATGTTCAATAAATACTATATACATGAACGCCGTGGAAAAAGCGGTTTTTCGATGCATCTCAGTGAAGCATTATACCAAGCAAGTCATCACATAATTATGGATCCATAAAATCCATTTTGTGTAATAACCAACTGAATCATGAGGTACACTGGTCCTTTCACATGCAAAAATTAACCAGTAGCAAAAAGTTTTGACCCATGTCAGCCTGCGCTGACCCTTTTTCACAGAGCATGACTCAGTCATGAAATAATACCGTATAAAACTTTTTATAAATCAAATCCAATTAAAAACTACGCCCTGATCAGGACCCTTAGCGTGTTAACACTAAGGTTGCTAAACGCGACTCACTGACCTTCTGCGGACAGTGCAGATCAAGATCAGACTGCACAGAACGTGCAGCCTGATCTTTGATCTACACTGTCCGATAAGGACATATATTCCCCCCGAAAAATACCCTTGAAATAGCAAAATTTGGGTTTTTAACATCGGCTTAAAATTTTCAATTCGTTTATTTGGCAGAATAAGGGTTAAAGGTGACTTAACCCTTTACCACACAATCTCGACTTTTAACGACCATGAGAAAGAAGCCTTTTGAAATCATTATGGAAAAAGGAGAAAATGCTGGTAACCAGCATTTTTTCCTTTTCCCACAATGTTTTCTACCCTTCCCAAAACAAATTTCAATTTTTCAGTCACTTTTATTTTGTCGTCTGCTTATGCTTTCAATTTCTACTAGTCTAAAATTGTGTCGTTTGGTAAAGAGTTAAGGCGGATTATTTTTTTTTTTTGGCTTGTAGAGAGTGTTGCTGAAAATTGGGACGCTTGATAATGAATTTCTCCATAAATCGCAATGTTTATAAGAATTTTCTAGGTATTCGGGGTTTGGATCTAAATGAAAGCTCTACTTTGATTATTCAACAGTTTAGAGATCATCTCTTCTTCAACAGGCACATCTTTTAGGCTCGTCAAAATCGAAAACCATTGCGGACGATTGATAAAATCGACTGCGATTTGTCTTGGGATAGAAATCATTATGTGGGAAAAAGAGAAGTCCTGATTATCAGCATTTTCTCCCTTTTGCACAGTGTTTTCAAAGACACCCCCGAAGGGTCGTTAAATGATTGACTGTATGGTGTTTAACGCCGATTTTTAACATTATGTCAGTTATATCGCGGCGGTCAGTGTACCTATCCATGCTTTCCTGGATGTTCTGTTACTAGCGATTTGCACAATATTCTTCCCAAGCGCTCGGCTGCTTTCCCACATAACCATCGTCGAAAGAATGATCAGCGGTGAGAGGCGAATAAATCCTATCGCAATGACTGACATCAATCCTTGGAAAGTAACTGACCAAGCTAGGGATTCGAACCCCCTATACTCAAGTCCTGTGTGCTATCGACTGCACCACCGGGGCTCAGCCTCAGAGTCGCGAAAACTCGGGATCATTTGGTACAGAGTGGACTCTTTACAAGAAGACAAAATTTTATACTCGTCCGTATTCAACGGAATGATTTTGAAAGTAACAAAATACGTGTTGCTCTAATGATGGGATTGTGTATTTGAAAGAATTCAAAACACTGTGGGAAAAGAAGAAAATGGTAATTGACAAGGCACTGCAAATACATGCGTAGCTGATTTGTCTCCGTGATAATAATTATACTGTTGAAGGTACTGTGAAACGTTTTTCAAAAAATTAAGGATTGATTGATTGATCGATCTGTTGATTGCATGGTGTTTATCGGCCGTTTCCACATTACTTAATTTATATCTCGGCGGCCAATGCACCTACCCATACTTTCCTTGAATTTTTTTTTACCTGTACTTAGCACTAGTTGCTTTTTACACCATCGTCGAAACTATTATCAGCGTTGAGAGAGGAACGAACCCTGTCGCAATGACTATCATCAATCCTAGTAAAGAAATTGGCCGAGCTAGTTTGAACTTGCGACGCCCTGTTCTCAAGTCCTGTGCGCTAGCGACTTCGCAACCTAGTTCGGTAAGAATTAATGAAACTGAGTGAGTGAGCGAGTGAGCTAGTGAGTGAAAAGGTGGATGAGTGAGTGAAGGAAGGATGGACCGACAACCGACCGACCGACCGACCCAAAGACAGACAGACAGACAGATACTTTTCTTGTTTGGGAAAGGGTTCAGACACTTAGATGGGTGAATAAAAAGATAACGTAATGTTTCGTAGCGAATTTACCCCTGAAATTATGCTATCTGTATTATCAGTTTAATACGTATATATGTCTGTTTTCCTCAACTTTACTGTATATTTTTATCTATTGTGTTGTATATGAGATAGGGCTCGGAAAATTTTCAGCGTACAACAGATAAACGAAGGCAGAATTTTACACCTTTTTCTTTATTCCATTCGTTTTATAAGTGTAAAATTTGTTTGTTTGTGTAATTTGTTTGTTTGGTGTTTAACGGTATTTTCAACAACACTTCAGTTATATCGCGGTGTCCAGTGCACCTATCCAAGCTTCCCTGGAGTTTCATTTACCAGTACTTCGTGCAATGTTCTTCACAAGCCATTGGCTGCTGTATCACATAACCATCGTCGAAAAAGTGATCAGCGATGACAGAGGAATGAATCTTGTCACAATGACTATCATCAGTCCTCAGGAAGTAATCGGCAGACCTGGGGTTTCGAACCAGCGACTACCTGGTTTCAAGCCTGCACGTTACCGACTGAGGTACCGGAATCGGCGATAAGTGTACAAGAAAGACACCCACACACATCAAAACCTACAACAGGGTCTGTTTTCACCAATCATGCAAAATTGCATTCTTAATCCAATCCTCATGAATTTTCTACATTTGGAAAGTAACACGATTTCTGATTGGCTAAACTAAATAGTTTAGCCAATCAGGAATTATGTTACTTTCTAAAGGTAGAAATAGACCAGGAATACAATGGTTGATGAATACTGGCTCTGATCGAAAACAATATTAAAAACAAGTCGAATCCAAGCTGGTCATAAATAAGTTGACCAATCAATCACTTTTTCTTTGCATGCTAAGTCAGTCATTCATCAGGCCGGTCCAACATTCCGTCCGTCTTTCATTGATACTGCAACTATTTAACTTTAACTTAACTTACGTTTAACTTACGTTGATCAGACCAATGGTAAGCCTTTGACTTCTTGAGGTCCACCTGTTTTCTTTAGTACTATTGTTGTTTGTTTTTTTGGGTGTAACATAGCGGGTCGAATTTGTATGGGTGAGTTTTCCAGTGACTGTTAAGTTCATTTTTGAAGGAATTTACACTTTCAGAATTTACAAGATCACTTGAAAGGCTGTTCCAGGTGTCAATGACCCTGTTGCTGAAGCTGTTTTTTCTTAGTTCAGTGTTTGTAGTTTTAGATTATGTCATCTGGTCCTGTTGTAGGTTGAAAATTTTAATAAGTCCTTTTTAGATGGGTGATGTCTTAATTATGAACTATTTTAAAGACTTGCAACATATCAGCTCTTGATCGGCGGTATTCGAGTGATGGGAGACCAAGTTGTCGAAGTCTCTCTTTAACTGGAAGATGACAGATATTATTTATTAGTTTAGTAGCTCTTCGTTGTACATTTTCTACCGCTATTTGATGTTTCTTGTGGAAGGAGGACCATATTGGACTAGCATACTCTAAGTGCGGTCTTATTTCTTAACTGAAAGTTTTCTATTAGGTTTATTCGGCGTTCTAACTCCTTACAAAACGACAAAATTTTTGCCTTGTCCAAAAATCAAAGCATTTGCAGGCAACAAATTAAATGTTACTTAAAACATGAAATTTATCCTCTAAAGGGTGGAAAACACCTTGGGAAAAGGAGAAAATGCTGGCTACCAGCATTTTCTCCTTTTCCCAAAATGTTTTCTGAAGTCGTCTTCCTCAGGGTCGTTAAAAGTCCGGATCGTGTGGTTAAATGCTAAGTTGTTAAAAAAAAAAAAGGTTTGGTAAGGGTTGTAAGTATGCATGAAAACATGAGAAAGGGGATCGTTGCCTTAAGCAAAAGACCTATAAATACGAAACGTTACATCCTTACATACTCATACCTAAGTAATCAATTGTAATTTTATCACATTCAAAGTTAAACGAGAAATTATTGCCATTGTTGTCGACAGTCGAACTTAAGGTTTTGTTGTAATTGATGTTTAAGGGTTGCTACTGTCGTCGATGCGTTGTTGTGTTCCTCATCCTCATTCCCCTCCTCAGTCTCTCATCTTCATACCCCTCTTATTTTTTCTCCTGCTCATTCTGATCCTTCTAATTAACTTACTGCTTATTCCCTCCTCATTCTTATTTCCTTCCTCCTCCTGCACCACCTCCTCCTCCTTTTTCTTCTTCTTTTCACTTTATCTATTATTCTCTCCTCCCCCTCATTAATCTTCTCCTTCTCATTCACTTTATCTTCATTCCCCTTCTCCCCCTTTTGCTCTTCCTCGTCATTCTTCCCCCTTCCTCCTCCATCTTCCTCCATCTTTTTCCTTTTTCCCCATCCATCCTCCTTCTTCCCTCTTCCTTCCTTCTTCTTTCCCTTCCCTCCCTCCCTCCCTCTCTCTTCCCCCTCCCTTTCTCCTCCTCCTCCGAAGGTTTGTGAGCCCAAAATTCCTTCCCTATCAAGCTCTTTTACACGATTCAGGAGATTACACGGGTATGATTCATTCCTCTCTCGCTTTGACCCCTTTACCACACAATCACGACATTTAAGAAGGCTTTTAAAAACATTGTGGGAAAAGGAGAAAAGGAGAAAATGCTGGTAACCAACATTTTCCCCTTTTCCCACAATGCGTTCTACCCTACCTAGAAAAAAATCGGATTTTGAGTCAAAATTTTCTTGGTCATCTGCAAATGCTTTCAATTTGGACAATTCTAACATTTTCTCATTTTGTAAACTGTAAAAAGAAAGTAATCAGTTGATTGAATGATATTGAACTGTTGTAACGAAGAACAGGTGCATCTGACGCCATGTTAAACTGTAATTCTGATGAAAACTGCGTCCAACACAAAACGGATACATAAAGAAAATATACTAAGAAAACTGAATTTGTTTATGTGGACAGAAAAATCAAGTATCATCGTGGTAAATCAAAACAAAAAAAAAAAAGGTTTTCCCGTTTTACATAAATATAAAAGGGGATTTAGTCTATTAAAACCCTTATAGTCCTTAATAAAAGAAGTTGACATTTTACCGTCAGTTGAAAAAAACAAATAAGATAAATTTCTGTACAGTTTTAACTTTACTGATCCAAAGAAACGGACAGTGTAGATACAAGATCAGACTGCACATTCTGTGCAGTCTGATCTTGAATCTATACTGTCCACTAAAGCATATTAAAGATGCATTACATACTTTAAGGGTTTGGGATCTTAGAGTATAGAAAAAGAAAAGCTGCTTTAATGATATTCAATAATGCGGAACGATTTGAAAGGCAATAAAATCGGTTGAAATCTAACGTTTTTGTCCGCAGTCTAACGGCATGGGCCTTTCACCTGTGACATAAAAGGATCCTACTGTATTTTATATACATCTTCTTTTCATTTCTGAACTTACCTTAGTATTTTTTTTTACGTTTCGAAATTCCCCACTTCTCCCTTCCTGTCCCCCCTCCCTCACGCCATGTTTTACGCACTAATGTGTGTACATGCGTATATAGCCTTGGGTTCATCAAGGCTACCGCTACATTCTAAAGTAGAATTTAAAAATATCAAATTGTTCTACTGGTATAAAAACAGTTTTAATATGTTTACTTTTCATTTTCGCCATTAAGAAAAAAGTCACTCACTCACTCACTCACTCACTCACTCACTCACTCACTCACTCACTCACTCACTCACTCACTCACTCGCTCACTCACTCACTCACTCACTCACTCAATTTCTTGGACGTAGGTCACCTTAACTGACGGGTTCTCTTAACCAAAGTTAACAGAGAAGTTAAATCTTATCAAACGACAAAATTTAAAGCTTGTACATTTTCAAAGCATTTGTAGACGACAATTTGAAAAGTGTCTCAAGTGCGGATATTTTATATGGAAGAATACAAAACATCGTTGGAAGAGTAAAATTGCTGGCTACCAGCACCTTATCTTTTCCAATTTTTGTTTTCCAAATCGACTTTCTCTTGGGTCATATAAATAAGGAATTGTTTGGTAATGGGTAAAACGCAAATCTGAAAGAGGACCCCCCCATCCATCGGCCCGTCCCCTCCCCTTTGAAACTGACAAATAATTATGTTATTTTGCTTACTTCGTCACTCGATTGTTTTTAATTTATGTTACAAAATTAACCATCAATTCTTTTTATTTTCTCCTTTGATATTTGAAAAGTTATCAGTGATTCATTTTCAACTTTCAGAAAAATAGTCCCTTTACCGAACTATTCCGTGGTTTCATTTTCTTGACGAAGACAGCTTTTGAAACATTCAATGCAGGCTGATCTTGGTCTGTATTGTCTGTAAAAACAACCGAATTTCATCTTCCGTTTTTTTCATACGAAAAAATTTTAGGCTTCAAAGCAGTTGCAGACGACGAATCAAATGTAGCTAAAATGATAAAATTTGTCTTAAAAAACAGAAATCAGTGTGGGAAAAGGAGAAAATGCTGGTTACCAGCATTTTCTCCTTATCCCGCAATGTTTTCTAAAGCCTTCTTTCCTAGGGTCTTTAATACTTGGGATTGTGTGGTAAAGGGCTAAAAAAGTAGTCCCGAGCTATCCATCATTTTCACGACCCTGAATCAGAAAGCTTTGGAAAACGTTCTGTGCTGTCTGATCTTGATACATACTGTCTGCTAACCCTTTACGTTACGACAAAAATATAGACTTGTCAAAATTGTAAGCATTTGCAGATGACAATTTAAATGTGGTTTAAATGGTGGAATTTTTCTATAATAACGTAGAAAACTTTGTGGGAAAAGGAGAAAATATTGGTTGCAGACAAGGAATGTGGCTAAAATGATAAAATTTTGTCTTAAAAGGCAGAAAACATTGTGGGAAAAGGAGAAAATGCTGATTACCAGCATTTTCTCCTTTCCCTAAATGCTTTCGCAGACTTTCCCCGTAGGATCGTTAAAATTTGGGATTGTGTGATAAAAGGGTTATTAAGCAACCGAATTCCGAATGGCCGCTTCATGGGTTCACAGCTTTTTTCTATTGAAGGGAGGTAACTATGTTTGGGTGAAAAACTGTTTGTCTCTTCAATGCTGCATCACAACGTTGTTTCCCGACTGTTAGAAAAAAATGGATATGACGGGGAAAGTTGAAGATTAAATACAAAATCAGTTTGTAACAAAAGTTCTAAGGCGTATATGTGCTTCCATCTCGATAGAAACAATCCCTTCTTTTGCCACACTGTTTTCAATGTTTTCGTCATGAAAGACGAAAAGGGTCTGCTTTTAATATACATCACATGATTCATAATATGATCCACGCTCTGGGAAAAGGGGGTTTAATGCTTCTCCTTGATACAGTATACCAACCAAGTCATAATGCAATTATGGATCACTAACAACCTAGCAATCGACTGAATGATGAGGGGGGTCCTGCGTAGCTCAGTGGTAAAGTGTGGGACTCGCAACCAGGAGGCCCTTGGCTCGAGCCGCACTGGATCCACTGGTTTTTTCGTGGGAGTGCTCTTGAGCAAGACACATTTTAGAGCCCTAGCCTAGTACTGGTAAAACCCAAGAAATGCATGAATATGTGAGCTGTCGCCGTAATATGACTGAAATAATGTTGAAAGCGGCGTAAAACACCATTCAATCAATCAATCAATCCATCTGAATGATGAGGCAGAATGAAAATCCAGAAAGCGTACAAATGGCAAAAAGTTTCGACCCATGTCAGCCTGCGCCGACTGCGCAGGCTGACATGGGTCGAAACTTTTTGCAGATGCATTAAATCCCCTTCTCACAGAGCATGGTTGAATATATTTGGTATATAGCTGTGATGACAATGCACTTTTACATATTCAACAATGTATAGGAATAATAAAATCATTAATTCTTTGCCAGACGAAAAAAAAAAAATAGACTTGTTCATATTGAAAGCATTAGCAGTAGACAAATAAGATTTGGCTAAAATTAAGGGATCTGTCTTTAAAAGAGTAGAAAATATGCTGGGAAAAGGAGAAATTCTGTTTCCTATTCCCACAAAGCTTTTAAACGCCTTCTTCGTTAGGGTCGTTACATCTTAAAATTGTGTGATAAAGGGTTAAAGTCGATTGATTGTATGATGTTTAACGCCGTTTTCAACATTATTTCAGTTTTATCGCGGCGGCCAATACAAATTTCTATGCTTTTCAGGACTTTCTTTTTAACAGTACATCGCACAATATTCTCCTCAATGACACTGGCTGCTGTGCCATGTATCCATCCCCGAAACAATAATCAGCTGTGAAAGAGGAATTAATTCTGTCGCAATAACTATCATCAAACTTCGGAAAGAAATTCGGTGAGCTGGGGATTCGAACCAGCGACCCCCTGTTTCACGTCCTGTACTCTACCGATTGAGCTACGGGGCTCTGCAAAGGGTTAAATCATACAGATTGTCTGCCTAAAAGATGTTTTACGACACTTTGAACCGTCTTTCAGATGTATAAAGTTGACAGTTAACATGTCTTCCCTGTAGTATGTTTCACAGGTACAAGGCAGGGCTTTGTGGGTTTTGCCAAAGGACACTCCCACGTGACCCACCACACCAGCAGGGATGGAATTGATTTCTTTATTACAAATCCAACTCAACTCCGTAACGACTATTTGCTGGTTGTATGGTGTTAAACGCCACTTTCAACATTATTTTGGTTATACTGTGGAGAGGCCATTTCACCTATCTCCAGTTTCCCGGAGTTTGTTTTACCAGCACTTCGCAAAATGTTCTTCCAAAACCACTGGCAGCTTCACAACATAACTGACATCGTCAAAACAATGAGCAGCGATGAGAGAGGAATGAATCCTGCAAAGACTATCATCAGTCCTCGGACATAAATTGACCAAGTTTAGGATTCGAATCAGCGACCCCTCAGGCTCAAGCCCTCCACATTACCGATTAATTTACCGTGTTCGGCAATTATGAGAATGGAATGGAATAAAAAAAGGGGAAACTCTAACCTAAAACCTCAAATCAACCGACCAACCAACAAACCAACCAACCTGCCTACCTGCCTGTCTGGTTGCCTACTGCCTGGTTGCCTGCCCCGCCCCGCCCCGCCCCTTCCCTTCCCTTCCCTGCCCTGCCCTGCCCTGCCCTGCCCTGCCCTGCCCTGCCCTGCCCTGCCCTGCCCTGCCCTGCCCTGCCCTTAACCGTCCGTCCGTCCGTCCGTCCGTCCATCCATCCACCCAGCCAGCCATCCAGCCATTTATCCATCCAGCCGTCCATTATTTTTTTGATAGGTATTTTCTTTCAGTACCCGAGCCAAAATACTGCCTTTATGGTTATCTTTATATGTGAATGTACACATCAGTTTTTGTATAGACATTTAGCTCAACTTGCTAAGACGAAATCTGGCTTCGAGCCTCTTTAAAATATATGATGGAGCTATAATGGATGATTAATAGGGTGTTCCTTTCAGTGCGGTAATATTCTTCTGCTTTACAATCTGTCAATGGTCTTTATTACATTCGATTGCTTATGATCAATGATCGGTTTAATTGATTTTTTTTAATAAATGCATACAAAGATCTATATTCTATGCAAATATCAACATGTATAATGGATTTAAAGGAACACGACGGCGTCTAAGTAAAGTTTCAGTCAAGTCATTTATAAACAAGAGTTTTGCGAGGGGGCAATGGAGGACGACAACGACGACGACGACGACGAAGAAGAAGAAGAAGAAGGAGGAGGAGAAAAAGACGACGACGACGACGACGAAGAAGAAGAAGAAGCAGAAGAAGCAGGAGCTGGCGCAGAAGCAGGAGGAGCAGTAGCACGAGCACGAGCACTAGCACTAGCACGAGCTGTACGTAGATCTTGATCAACATTGTTCGCAAAAACAACTTATTCCTATACCACTCAATTTCAAACACTACAGTAACGACCCTGATTTAAAGGGCTTTTGAAGACACTATGGGGAAAGGTGTTTCCCCTTTTTCCCACACTGTTTTTTCTGTTTCAAAGACAAACCATTTCATTTAGCCCAGCATTTTCTCCCCTTCTCCACAATAGGTTTTTTTTTTAAGACAAATCCTATCACATCATCCGCACTAAATTTTTCGTCTGCAAATGCTTTCAGTTTGGGTGAGTCCAAATTTTTGTCGTTTGGTAAAGAGTTAAACTGACCTTAACGCGATAAGATTTGAAGTAGGCTTCACCTTCGTCCGATTCCTATCACAGTGAGACCGGATGTGTTACGAAAGCATTGAAAAGGATGTTCTGTACCAACAGCTCATTTATTAACCCTTTACCAGACGTCAAAATTTTAGTTTTGCCCAAATTGAAAGCAGTTGCAGACGATAATTTAAGATTGGCTCCAATAAAGAAATTTGTCGTTAAAAGAGTAGAAAACCTTGTTGGAAAAGGAGAAAATGCTGGTTACCAGCATTTTCTCCTTTTCCAACAATGTTTTCAAAATCTTCCTTTCTCTGGGTCGTAAAGAAATCAGAATTGGATGGTAAAGGGTTGAACCATTCCCTATGTACACTCCCATGTGACCAGCAACAATGTGTGTATTAAACAAGAACTTCTTGCTTTTGAATCTAAAATTTCAACCTTTATCGGAAAAAAAAAGTACTTTACGTACTGTAACGATTCTTGCAGGAAAAGACTTTTGAAAACAAAGGGAAAAATTTGGTAAATAAACGATGAAATTTTGTACTTCCATATTGAAAGCATTTGGAGACTATAGACTCCATGTGGCTGCAATGACGGATTTTGTGTTTAAAACCATTTTTGAGAAGAGGAGAAAATGCTGGTCACAAACGGTTTCTCATTTTCCCACAGTATTCGAAAGCCTTCACTTACAGGGTCGATGACAAAACACGGGATGGATGTAAAATTTAAAGGTCCAGTCCCCACACAATGTCATTGAGGGCACTCTCCGAGTACTTAACAACGGTAGTCTTCTCACTGATACGATAGTCGAAGACAGACACCCGATACTCTTCTAAACTCATTTTAAATCTCGTTTTGCGCGTGAATAATTGAAAGCTAGGAGTACCTCTGTTTTTATCGTAACGATTTTGACCACGAAAACCAATGATAAATAACGAGACTTGCTCACGACATAAACAACTGATAAAGACCATCCTTAAGGTTGACTTGTTACCCGTTTTGTGTTGCAATCAGACGGGTACCTGTCGTTTATGTTTGGAACCAGTCCCATACAGAAAAGAAAAGTTCAAAATCATTAAAAGTGGAAACTAACTCCAAAGGCTTGATTTTTCTTTGTATTTTAAATGAGCGGGCAAGTGATCCTGATTTGTTTTGATGAAAGTCGTCCAATCGATGGATATCGCAATAAAATAACAGAAGAGAAAAACAGACAGAACAAAAGGAATACTACATCTGAAGACAAGAAGAAAACGGTCATCTTTCCCGTGGACGAGAAACCCTCTTGCAAGAAGCTTAAACATTAAAAATGCATGAAACAGGCATGTGAAAACGCGGAGAAAGAAAATTTCATTACCGTCTTGATGAATTATATATAACGATTCTTCGGTCTCTGTTATTGGACAACTGAGATGGGAACCAGCAGGGCCCGTATTCACAGCATTTTAATTCTTAGTCTTATTTCAAATTCGGAAAGTAACACTGTTTCTTATTGGCTAAAACATGATTCGTCGTTCGGTTTTCTTTGACAATAATGATGGGGACCACAAACCATTCTAAATAGCATTCTTAGTCTTATTCTAAATTCTGATAGTAGCACAGTTTCTGATTGGCTAAACCATAATACTTCGGTCTCGTTTATTGGACAACAATGATGTGAATCGGGACCCGTATTCACCTTGGATTTTGAAAGTAACAAATTTTTCAATTGGTTGTAGCCAATCAGAAATTGCGTCACATATACTTTGAAATCTAGAAAGTTCTTGAAAATTAGACGAAGTATGTTTATAAGGACGGTTGGTGTATACTAGCCTCGTCAACAACATGTTAAAGTAAAATGGACTTGTGAAATTGTATTTTACCGTTTTGCAAAATACTTCATGTAAGTGTATTATCCGATCCCTGTCCTTTCATCCCGGGCAGGCGATCTTTTTCATCTTGCAGCAGATCACTTGACTACTTTTAAAAATGTCGATATATAGCCCTATTTAATATGTACTATCAAAGGTTTTTCAGTTTTCTTTGAAATACTCGTGCGTCTGTAACTATCCGTAACGAAATCACCTAGATCTACAGCGACAAATTTAGGCTTGCTGAAAATGAAAGCATTTGCAGACGACACTTTAAATGTTAGCTTAAATGGTTGAATTTGTCTTAGAAAATTTAGAAAACATTGTGAGAAAGGGAGTATATGCTGGTACCAGCATGTTCTTTGTCCATAATGTTTTCCAAAGCTTTGTTCTTCAGGACCTGAGAAAGAAGCCCTTTGAAAACATTGTGGGAGAAGGAGAAAATACTGATTCTCATTTTCCCACTATGTTTTCCACCATATCACAGGATGGAATTTCATTTGAGCTACATTTAATATATCGCCTGCAAATGCTTTCAATTTGGTCGAGTCCAAAATTTTGCCGTCTGGTAAAGGGTTACATTCAGTTGACACACCACACTGAAGTGCTCCGGGTCGTGATAGTCCAAAGTAGTCCCATTTGAACATTTGACACCAAGCATTTCTACCGCACTGTTTTATCAGAGAAGATGGAAGGATAGATAAAAAATACGTGTCTGGTGTTGATTTTATTACCTCTATAGAAACTAGTGCAAGTTTGTCATTTCTTCGGGAGCTACTGAGTACCTGTGACTACATACGGGAACATATCCTATAACCAGGAAGGTCCTTTTTCCTTTATGACTTTTCAAGGGAAGTTGTGTTTGAGTTCGAAGAGCAAAATTTGTTATCTGTTGAGGTGTCTTTTTTATTTCGAGGGCAACTGGACATGTATTGGATAGAAACAAACAGCAAAGACCTGGGTTTGCCAATTAAAGTACTGCAGAGGATCAAAGGTAGTAATTCACTGTATTTCAATATACAAAAAAAAAGCAGTTGTGTGACACCTTCGTAAAATCCCATGAAAGCTGTACGGAATACCGTTAGGGCCATCGCCTATGAATTTGTTGATTTTAAACGCGATGCTCGATAGTACGATGTGATAACGCGATAGTACGATGATGATAACGCGATAGTACCATGATGATAACGCAATAGTACAATGATGATAGAATACCGTTAGGGCCATTGCCTATGAATTTGTTGATTTGTTGATGCTCGATAGTACGATGATGATAACGCGATAGTACGATGGTAATAACGCGACAGTACGATGATGATAACGCAATAGTGCGATGGTGATAACGCGATAGTATGATGATGATAACGCGATAGTACGATGACGATAAAGCGATAGTACGATGATGAAAACACAATGATATTATATCGCACTATCATCATCGTACTATCGCGTTATCACCATCGTAGTATCGTGATTTCGCGTTTTCACCATCGTACTATCGAGCATCGCGTTTAAAATCAACAAATTCATAGGCGATGGCCCTAACGGCATTCTGTAAAGCTGCCGTAGTCAGACGCACAGAAAGGAGATAGTGTACTTCTGATAGCTGTTTTGCCCAAGTGTTCGAAAAAGTATCGGGGAAACCTGTGTCCACAGATAAAAGACACAAACTGAGTGTGCAAGTATGTCAAAAGTTTGCATATGTATATATTGTACATGTAACGTAACATGTACCAATAACAAATATTGTGTCTACAGTTTTCAAAACTTAATATGACAAATTACATCATATAATAAAATGTTTTAATCCTCGGCAATAAATGCTGTCTGTGTGTAAATGCTTGAAATGATTTAATAGAATTATAAACCTACGAAATGGTTATCCCAATCAATTTACCCTTTACAACACAATCCTGTGCCTTAACGACCTCGAGAAATTGACTGATTGGTTGAATGGTGTTTAACGCCGCTGTCAACATTATTTCAGTTATATCGGGGTAGCCAGTGCACCAATCCATGCTTTTCTGGTGTTTTTTTTTTTATCACTCACCTTGCACAAAATATCCTTTCTAAGCCCTGACTGGCTGCTTTACCACATATCCATCGTCGAAACAATGATCAGCGGTGAAAAAAGAATAAATGCTGTAGCAATGACTGTCATAAATCCTCGGTTAGAAATTGGCCGAGCTGGGGATTCGGAACAGCGAACCCTTGTACTTAAGTCCTGTACGCGAACGACTGCACTACCGGGGCTCGGCTGACCTCGAGGAAGAAGGCTTTTGAAAACATTATCCCGGAAAAGGAGAAAATGCTGGTTACCAACAGTTTCTCATTTTTGCACAATGTTTTCTATACTTTCAATCACTTATCCTATTTGTGTGTTTGATTATATCATTACCATACAATCTCGTGCTTAAATCACCCTGAGGAAAAAAAATATTTTTAAAACATTGTGCGAAAAGGAGAAAATGCTGGTAGCCAGCATTTTCTCCTTTTCCCACATTTTTTTTTTCTATTCTGTCAATCATTTATATCCCATCATTTGAGTCACATTTTATTTGTCGTCTGCATAGCCTAGGCTTTCAAAATTTTGTCGTTTGGTAAAGAGTTTAACACCCTATTCCTGACAGCGACCATTGCAATTATTGTAAAACCTCCCCGTAACGGACAGGGTAGATCTAAGATTAGACTGCACGTTCTGTGTAGTCTGATCTTGATCTATACTGTCCGCAAAAGCGTATTGAGTCGCAATAAGCAGCTCATTGGTTAAACTATCTTGTAGATAGCCAAAGAAGGACCATAGATAATTGAAAGATCTATGTAGGACATTTTGGTACATGAATAAATAACGGTTCCGATTCCATAGAGAGGTCGCGCGAAAAGATGAATCATATTTCGATATTATTACCACTTCCCCATCACAAGAGATCACCATCAAATACCGAATTACGCGAGGTTTTACGAGACTTTACGTTATTTAATGTCTGGTAAGATACCGACGTAGGAAGTAGAAGTGTTCCGAATATGTCTTCTTTTTGTCGTTTATATGGCAGAAAAAAAAATATGAGTCATGCTCTGGCAAAAGGGGTTAATGCAGCTTCGTGATCAAGTATACCAAACAAGTCATCGCATAAACTTGTATGGATCCATAAAATTCATTTTGTTTAACATGCAACTTAACTATGAGGTACATTGGTCCTTGGACATGCAGAAGACTTACCGAAAGCAAAAAATATTGGCTACGGGTCAGCCTGCGCAGACTGCGCAGGCTGACCTGTAGCCAATATTTTTTGCAAATACATCAAACCCCCTTCTCACGAAGCATAGCTTATTTTATTTGGACAACCCAAAAAGATGCGATTTTCCTCAACCAATAGCATTCGGATGGTCTTTTCAGCCGCCCCTTGCCCGTTCTTCTTTCGCCAAAGAAAGTACTAATAAACAATTTATGGGCAGCACGCGATAATAAAATTTCTTTTAGGTGATACTTCCAGTGAAACAATGATGAATTATTTAGACCAACTTGTGTTTTGTTTGGCAGACTGTCAGTTAATTAATTTAAGCGAGTCTTTCTGCAGACTGACTCTATACGAGCAAGGTGCAGGTCTGTACTTTTACGAAGCCAAAAACATGAACTTCGATACAGAAGAGCCATTTCCACGTTTAGATTTTGAGTTCTGATTTTCCTTTTTCTACATTAAGTAGCAGTGACCTTGACCTTTATTTGAGCCGTAAAACAAAAAGTATTTTGCACAATTATCATATCAAAATTTATCACCACGTCCAGTCACATACTTCAGTCTCTTAGATCGTTAAAGTAATTGCAGTTTCCATCAACTTCTTTTCTTTTAATTTTTCAAGGTAAAGTGGCCTTGATCTTTATCATACAACAATGAAAATGCAATATGTACAGTGGGCAGCACTGACAATGCGATAATCATAAATCAGGACTGAACATTAGATATTTAAAAAAATATTGAAAATGCAGTACAGTATTAACAGCATCGATTGCAATACATGTATTTACAAAGCAGCACTGAAAATGCAAAAACAGCAAGCCAGCACTGAAAATATAATGATTACCAAGCAGCATTTAGAATGCGATTTTTACAAAGGAACACTTAAAATGCAGTGTTTAAAAAAGCAGAACTGAAAATGCAATGATTGCCAAGCACCATTGACAATGCAATATTTACAAAACTGTATGGAAAATGCAATATTTACAAAGCATTATTGACAATGCAATATTTAACCAAAAAAGTTGAAATGCAACATTTAAAAAGCAGCATTGAAAATGCAATATTTATAGCATCAATTGCAATATTATCAAAGCAACACTGAATATGCAATGATTACCAAGGAGCACTGACAATGCAATATTTACAAAACAGTATCGAAAATGCGATATTTTTGAAACTAGAATTGACAATGCAACAACTGCCCCGAAAAAGAAGAAATGTTATATTTACAAAGTAGAATTGAAAATGCCAAATTTACCAAGTAGCTTTGAAAATGAGGCATATAAACAACAAAAACAACAACAACAACAAAATTTGAAACGCAAAATACCGAAAGCTGTAATGAAATTGCGATGTTTAGATAGCAGCATTGAAAATGCAGCACACGTATTTACTAAGCGGAATTGAAATGCAATATTTACAAAGCAGCATTGAAAATGCAATACTTACAAAGCAGCATTGAAAATGCAATATTTATTAAGCAGCATTGAAAGAGCAATATCTACCAAGCAGCATTCAACATGCAATTTTTACAAAAATAAAAGCATTGAAATGCAATATTTACAAATTGCAGTGAATATGCGATAATAACAAAGCAGCACTAAAAATGAGATATTTATAAAGCAGCATTGAAAATGCAATATTTACAAAGCACGAATGAAAATGCAATATTTATACAGCGGCACTGAAAATGTAATATTTACCAAGCAGCATTCAACATCCGATTTTAAAAAAAAAAAGGCATTGAAATAACTGCATTGATTATGAGATCATTACAAAGCAGCACCGAAAATGATATATTAACGAAGCAGCACTGAAAATGAGTTATTTACAGAGTAGCATTGGAATTGCACTATCTTAAAAGCAATTTTGACAGTGCAGTATTTGTATTAAAAAAATGCAATACTAGTATTTACAAAATTGCATTGAAAATGGGATCATAACAAAGCAGCATTGAAAATACGATATACTCATATGTAAAGAGGTTTTGAAGTAGATCTACAATGTTTATAGAGCACCACTTAGAATGCGATTTTTAACAAAAAATAAATTTATATAAATAAATAAATAAATAAATAAATAAATAAATAAATAAATAAATAAACGATATGCACTATTTACAAATTACATTGAAAATGCAATATCTACAGTGCAGTAGTGAAATGCAGTATTTACAGAGCAGCATTGAAATGCAATAATTGCAAAGCAGCACTGATAATGCGATATTCACAAAGCAGGACTGAAAATGCTTTATCACATAAAACCTCCCCCGGCAGTGTATTAAACCCATGACTTGTTTTTGATAATACACTAGTGTATTAGCGTTTTTTAGGTCCCGGTTCTGATCAATTGTCAGTCATGAGCGCGTGAAGCTCGTGAAACCAACCACAGCACATTCCTGAATTTGTACCACTAGGCTGTTTCGAGCAAAAATGACGTCATTGTAGCTAAGATGTATACGCGTGGACAGTTTTTTTTTATTTTCATGTTTAATAAAAACCAAGGAACGGGGAGACAGTTTTTTAAAATTAACAAAATTGCTGAAATAGATAGACTTGCCCCCTCTAGAAACTTTTTTTTATTAATTTTCGGTGTAAATGTCAAAGAGCTATCTACTTGTGTGTGTACACATATGAAACCGAACTACAACTGTCAACATGGACCCGTGAACGATATATCGTCAGGTCATGATGCACGATATATTTTCTCTGTCATGGTTTTATGTGATAAATAGGATCTCAAATTCGTGTTTTTGTGTTAAAATTTTTATCAAACTCGTTGACTATAATATATCTGAAACTCGCCAAGGCTTGCGTCATATAATTTTAGTCAACTCGTTTGATAAAAATGATAATACATAGACACTCATGTAAGATCCTCTATATATATTTACAAAGCAGTAATAAAAAATTGATATTCGTCTATTCTGTGGAATTACAAGTTTATAAATTCATTTGGCCCATTCATAGCCAAGGGCGATAGCAAGGGCTTTTGCAGACACAGTAGATTAAGATCAGACTATACAAAACCTACTCAGCAAGCTGGACGAAGGAGCAGAAGGAGGAGGAGTAGGAGAAGAAGAAAAAGACAATAAAGTAGGGGAAAAAAGAAGAAAAGAATAGGAAAAATAAATGAAGGAGGAGGAGCATCAGGAGCAGCAGCTGCAGGTGAAATTGTAATGTCAAACGTTGTTTGTGAGGCTGAGATTGGTATTCGGATTGAAAACATATGCGTATCAGCTAGTGTGTACATGTGCAATCTGTCTGAAGTTTCGTTCTATTAGTCTTACTATTTGGTAGTGACAAATGGTGTAATTGCTCAAACTCAACAATGTAAGATTTTGTCACTATGTTTTCCAAGCATTTGATATATTTGTTTCAATATAAATGTATGCAAATGAGTTTTCAGGTGTAGTGTGTTTCGATCTGTAATTATCATGGTTATCATCATCATCATCATCATTAGGGATTTTATCTTACAAAATAGTAAAATCCCTGTTGAGATGGACTTATATTTAGAGGAAGATCTAGAAAAAAGGGAGAAACACATGACAACCTTTGTGCATCTGAACAAAGAACTTTATCTATAATTGTAGACCAAAGGGGTTGTTTGATTCACATGTCACAAAGAAGATGAATCGGCGTCTGTACTCGATTAGTTGTTCCCTTTGTTAGATAAATTGAATCGAATAAAAATCATTTAATTTCGTAAAAACATCTTTGAATATTATATTATTGGCAAGTAAATATCAAGAAAATGTTTAATAGAATTTGAATTCTTTTCAAATCAAGAAATTCAAACAGAAGTATATGTAAATATATCATCCTGTAGATAAAAATTAAATGCGTGAGATTTATTTGAAAAAAAAAACGGTTTTTATTATTCCGATATGATTTTCCCAGGTTCACAGTAAAACAGGCTTTGTGCCATTCTAGGCTTACTGTTATCACACTACTGACATTTTATTCAGTGGCCATAATTATTTCACCTCTAACAAATAACAGGTACAAAAAGTAGTTCCTTCAGACATTCAAAATTTGCATCTCAGTGTCAAATGCCATTTGAAATTGCGTTGTTTATTATTATTATTATTATTATTATTATTATATTAACATTAAAACACAACCACCTTTAAAAATAATAGTTTGGAAAAAGGCCCCAACTGGTTGTACCCTATGTTCCTTTAACAAGTCACAGACACCATACAAAAGGCTTTTTTTTTCAGTTATCCTTGTGTCAATATTATATGTCGGTATCTTTAAGAAAATGAAAGTTTTTTATTTGCCCTCAAATGCAACCATCCTTAAAATCAATGAAAAAGGCCCCAGATGGTTGTAGACAGCACTCCTTTTTACTGGTCGTAGACACCAAAAATAGTTCAGACAGACATGCCTAATTTATTCTTTAGTGTCATTTTCCATACTCGTATGTCAGTATCTACAAAAAAAGAATTGATTGCTCTCAAACAAAACCAACCTTAAATGTCATATTGAAGAAATGCCAAAAGGGTTTTGGACCATGTACCTTTGGCTGGTCACAGACACCAAAAAATAGTTCCCACAGACATCCTGACTTTGCCTTCTGAACAGTGTCAATATCTATATGTCAGTATCTGTAAGAAATTTCTGGAGATTTTTTTTTTTTATTTGCCCTCAAACATAACCATCCTTAAAAGTCATCGTGAAAAAAGCCCCAACGGGTTGTACACCATGATTCCTTAACTGGTCACAGACACCAAAAGTAGTTCCCACAGACACAGTACTTTGCCTTTTGAACATAGTCAATATCCTTATGTCGGTATCTGTAAGAAGTTGTGTTTGTTTTCTTTTTAATTCTCCATCAAACACAACCACCCTTATAATCATAGTTGAAAAAGGTCCCAACTGGTTATAGGTTGTACGCCTTCAACTGGTCACAGACATCAAAAATAGTCCCACAGCCCTACCAAATGTGCCTTCAGTTACATCGAAAGCATGTTTTAGACTAGATTTACTCCTTCCATTTTTTTTTTCTCTGATAACACAGAATACTGGTAGCAGCATTTCCTTTATTGTCTTCATCCCTTTGCCAAACAAGTCTGGGTTTTAACGACCCTTGGAAAAACATTGTCGGAAGAGGATAAAATGCTTGTAACCTGCATTTTTTTCCTTTTCTAACAATGTTATCTACTATTTGAAAGACAGGAATGTTTCTGTGCTGCGTTGAATATGTCATCTGCAACTTCTTTCAATTCGGTCAAATCTAAGAGTTGTCGTTGTGTGGAGTTAAAAAACTTTTCTCTCTCAGGATCATAAAAATAGGATTGTTTTGTAAAGGGTTGAAAAAACTATTTTCATACAATATAACCGTCAAAACGTTTGTCCTTGTATAACTATACTGCACCAATTAGTGATTATTACATCAGAGAAAACTGGTGTTATGTAAAGATTAAAGAAAATCTGTGATGACGACTGATTGGATACATTATGTACATAATTGCATAAAGTTTTTAACGAAAACATTGATGCAAATAACAAAAGGCTAACGACCATATCTATACGACTTTTTATGCCCTTGCATATCACAGACAATACTCCCTTTCCCTCAATGTTTACGATTTTATTAAAAAACATAATAATACCTTTCTTTCAAACGTGTGATGGTAATAGATACGTGTAAGTCGTATGAATAATGTATTCTACAGTGACTGGTATAAAGGAAGTGGTTTGAGGATAGGGCACCCTAATGGGATTCGTGTAGCATCGCCTTTCATCGCCAAAATCGTACGGATTCGGCTAAGACTCAGGTAATCAGTAATCGATGCGGGGAACCAGCCTAAAAAGCCTAAATTAAGATGTCTAAAGTATGTGGTCTAACGGAAGAAGTCTAGAGTAAGTAGTCTAAAATAAGCAGTGTAGTGTGTAGTCCATTGTAACTAATCTCAAATCAAGCCGTTGACCCAAACTATGACTGTTATTTAAAACTAAATATCTTTCATAGAGTAGAATTTCAAGACCAGTAACTTAAGACAGAGATATCTTTCCGATATTTATACATGATCGGAAGTCTCCAGAAACAATAGTATGATTGTCGTCACTGGTAATACTCATGACTCAGTTACCGCAGATAACGATTACCGAAATTGCCTAGATTGGACTTCACGGAATAGGCTGCAAAGAAATTTAAATAACTTTAAAAAAAAATAACAGCCGCAAAATTTGGAACCTGCAGAAAAAAAAAACAGTAGTCTGAAGTAAGTGGTCTAAAGTAAGTGTTCGATTTCAAGGTAATAGGCTGTAGTTGATGGTCTAAAGTAGGTGGCTAAAAGGATGTGTTCTATGGTAAAGAGTTTAAAGTAAGTTGTCTAGAATGAGTACTTTAAGTGTGAAATTCAAAGACAGTAGCCTTAAGTAAAAAGCAACAAGTATGTAGTCTAAAGTAAGTGGTCGAAAGGGCATGGTCTAAAAGTGAATGCTCTTAGATAAGTAGTTTAACGTATGTACGTGGTCTTAGGTAAGTTGTCTTAAGTACATGTATGTGGTCTAACGTCAGTGGCCTAAAGTAAGTTGTCTAAAGTAAGATGTCGTAAGTATGTGGTGTAACGTCAGTGGTCTTTAGAACGTAAGTTGTCTAAAGTAAGATGTCATAAGTATGTGGTCTAACGTCAGTGGTCTAAACGTAAGTTATCTGAAGTAAGATGTAGTAAGAATGTGGTCTGACGTCACTGGTCTAACGTAAGTTATCTAAAGTATGATTTTGAATGTAAGTTGTCTTGAGTTCGTGGTCTTACGATAATCACCATGGTAAAAATTAATAGATGATCATGTGACTGAAGAATGGCGAGAACAACCTATTGGCACAGCATACTGACAGCAACATAGGAGCTCTTGCAGACAGTCTAGATCAAACAAGACAGTATAGAAATTATAGCCATCTTGCAAAGGAGGGCTCAATGCATCTCCGTGATTCATTGTACCAAGCAAGTCATTACACGATTATGGGTCCATAAAATCCATTTGTATTACAATCCATTGAATTATGAGGTAGAACTGTCCTTGTGCATGCATGAAATTTACTAAAAGCGAAAAGTTTCTACCCAGGTCAGCCTGTCTGGACTGCGTGCGCTGACCTGGATTGATACTTTTTGCAGCTGTATGTAACCCCCTTTTTACAGAGAATGGCTTATATTTAATCGACTTTGGCAGATACGTTGTGATAGTCTAGCCAAAAGACCTTGTCGAATTTTTCAATACACGAATATTAGTCAGTGAGATTTGATTCATTTCAATTTGCAGCAAAATACATGTAAATAATAATCAATAACAATATAAATACGACATATTTATCGCATGACCTCCCTTTTTTCAGTTACGAATTTTCTGATCTTATACACGTTTGATATCACAATTCTGTGACGTCATTTTTCACGTATTTCATAGAAGTGAATGGGTTATATGTATATTACGGCGGGTTCATCTATAGATGATGGTTTTGCATCTTTTGAGCTATAATTTGTGAAATATCGTCATGTGATAAAAAGAATCTGAAATTCGTTGGCGTTTAAGATAAACTGTTATTAAACTCGTCTAGATAAAGTGTTATTAAGCTCGCGAAAGGCTCGATTAATAACATTTTCCGTAGACTCTTTTAACAAAATTTTATCTCAAACACCAACTCATGTCAGATCCTATATTTCTCCTATTGTTACAATGTTTCAAAAGCAGACAGATCCACGACGAGCAGTCGTCCACGAGGGATTAACCCTCAAACAATCCTGTGTTTTAACGACCCTGAAGGAAGAAAGCGTTTAATAACATAGTGTGAAAGGGAGAAAAAGCTAGTAATCAGCACTTTTTTCCTTTTCCCACAATATTTTTCTACCCTTACAGAGACAAATCCAATCGTTTGAACCACACTTAACCCTTATCCTGCTAAATAACTGAAATCAAACTTTCAAACCGGTAGCAAAAACCCCAAATAATGCTATTTCAAATTTATCTTTTTGGAGAAAAACATCCTTTATCGGACAGTGTAGATCCAAGATCAGACTGCACGTTCTGTGCAGTCTGATTTTGATCTACACTATCCGCAAAAGGTCCTTGAGTCGCGCTTAGCAGGCTAAGGGTTAATTTCTCTCTGTTATTATTTTCGATTTGGGAAATTTTAGAATTTTGTTGTCTGGTATGGTGTTCAGATAAAATCGTTCTGAGTCTCAATGGATCGTATTTTTAGCCGTCGAAGAATGTCGAGTTTATATGAGCATTGCTCTGGCAAAAAGGAGTTTAATGTAACTCCGTGATGCATTATATCAAGCAAGTTATCACACGGTCCATAAAATCCATTTTGTCCTACAACCGGTTAAATCATGAGGTAGTAGGGTTCTTGTACATGCAGAAAACTTGCCAAAAGCAAAAAAGCTTCGACACAGGTCAGTCTGCGCGGACTGCGCAGACTGACCTGGATCGATACTTTTTGCAGATGTGTGTAACCCCCTTTTCACAGAGAACGGCCTTCTGAGTCTCAGTGAATTATATTTTCAGGCGCCAAGAGGTGCTGAGCTTAATGTATCTATGTGATGTATTATAGCGAACAAGTCATTACATAATTATGATTCATAAAATCCATTTCGTTTCACAACTGACGAAATCATGAGGTAGAATGGTCCTTGGACAAGCAAAATATTGACCAACAGTAAAGTTTTTCGACAAACGACTGCGCAGGCTAACTTGGTTTAATACTTTTTGCAGTTGCATAAAAACTTCTTTTCACAAAACATGGTTCATATATTTGGGGCTGAATGATGTTAAACACAAGGAAAAGAAAAGAAAGTCAGATAGATAAATCAACAATAAATAATCAAGCATGTACTTGTGAAATAGAAACGACGCGTTTTCCTATTCAAACCATATCAATTGAATTAATTGAAATTTGATGTCCATAACAAAGCGTAGGAATACAAGATCTAACACATCGATGTGTATTCATCCGTTTTAAGTGATACGGTTATTGAAAATAATCTAGCATGGTTCTGCAAAGCAGTTCATTTAATGCTAATGATTTATGTTTGATTTCTTTCACGAACAGAATAAATGCACCATGCTCTGGGGTTTAATGCATCTCCGTGAAGCATTACACCAAGTAAGTCATCACTAAATTATGGATCTATAAAATCCATTTTGTCTAACAATCAACTGAATTATGAGGTAGACTTGTCCAAGGACATTAGAAAAAAATAATGACCAAAGCAGAAAGTATCCATTCAGGTCAGCCTGTGCGGACTGCGCAGAGCATTGCTCATATTTACTGAATTTTAGAGTTGGAGCAGCGAAGCAGAAAGCGTATTCTCTCTGATTTTGTCTAAAAAAAACCAGATACCTATCTTTCAACACACCCTTATATTCCACATTTGTCATGACATTGGAATTCTATTTACTCAAAAGAAAAGCTTTTGAAAACATTTTTGGAAAAGGAGAAATTGATGGTGAGCAGCATTTTCTCTTTTTCATATAATGTTCGCTACCTTTGCAAAGACAAGTCCCAGGATTTGGGCCATATCTATAATGATGTCGTTTGCAAACGCTTTCAATTTAGGCAAGTGTAAAACTTTGTCGTCTGGTTAAGAGTTACAACCGATAAGTAAATAACATAAGAACTTCAGCCAATACTTTTAATCCAAATATCACTATTTCAAAATTCTTTTCTCACCGTCTCGGACATTGTACTTTCACGATCAAGATCAGACTGTACCTTCTTTGTAGTCTGATCTTGATCTGCACTGCTTGCAAAAGAGCTTAATATCTCTCTTAGCATGTTCATCGTTTGAGCACAAAATCCTGCAATTATAGAAAAAGTAACCCTTTCTTCTCTTCAAGCGACATACTCGTAAATAACTTGTGCTGACGGCGTAGATCAAAATCAGACTGCACAAAATGTGCAGTCTGATCTTTGATCTGCACCATCCGCTCACTAGATTTCAAACTTTGACACAAAAAATCTGCTTTCTTTTTGCGATGATTGTAATTTTTGTATCCTAGACCTAACGACGGTTTCGTGCTCTAGTTTTGGGGGACGTAAAAGTTAAAGAAAAGGAATGAAAATTTACGTAAACACCAATAAAATCACATGAATGTAGAATTTTTCAATATTATTTTTCGTTTTGATGTTTTTACCTGGGTGATTTTATATCGGTCTATATACAAAATTAAGAATATATCTATCGATATTGTTAAAGTCCCCATAGCGGCCAAAAGTAAACAATGCGGGTGTGAAATGCATTTAATTTTAATCATACCCTTTAAAGTATGGCGGTTATTGTGAAGATGACAATCTATTGTTTTACGTACAGTGGGTCCAAGTGTAACTTGCTGGTAGAGAATTGAATGTTAGAACCAGGTATAAAAAAACGAAAGACAGAGCGACCTGGCAACTTTTGACCTAGTTTTAAAATTAATTTTTCTGCCAGTGACTAACATTTGGACCTACCATACAATAACAGGCTGCCATCTTCACAATAATTTCCATACTTTTAAATGGTATGATGTAAATTTGAATGAGTTTTAACAGCCGCATCGTTTACTTTTGGGCTACTATTGGGGCTTTAAACTATTAGCCAACACTTCTTTAAATCTTTCTTTACTAGAAAAATAACCTTTACTTTTTTAATGGCTGTAAATACATTTCTGATGCAAGATGAAGAGACAGTTCAGTTATGACCTAGAATAAAAGAGTGTCCAGTGTAGATCAGAGATCAGACTGCACGTTCTGTGCAGTCTTATCTTGATCTACATTGTCCAGAAAAGCTTCTGTGTCGTCAACAGTAAGGAAAGAGTTAAATCTAGCTAAAGGGTGTTTATTTTTATTCCACTTCGGACAATATTTCAGTAAGGTCATGAAGACAGCTGAGGTTTTTTTTTTTCCCCTTGATTTCACCAGGATAAGACTAAGTCTTGCTATCTGACGTGCCTTGTTAAACAGAGGACAGTCGCACGTGGCCATTGGCGCAAGCCGAAAATGACGAAGATTTTACATACTGAATCAAATCCAACGTAAACTGGACCGTTTATTTGTTTGGTGTTTAATGCCGTCTTCAATTTTATGTTAGTTATATCGCGGCAGCCAGTCAACTATCCATATTTTCCTGGAGTTTCGTTTACCAGTACTTAGCGAAATATTCTTCCCAACCACTTAATTGGACCATGCAGGGCCCCTGTAAGTGCAATATACCAGAGCCTGCATCATCAAAATCATCATCATTATCATCATCGTCGTCGTCGTTGTCGTCATCATCATCATCATCAACGTCGTCGTTGTCGTCAGCATCATCAACAACGATAACACAAGCAGCAAATTTATTTGGCAGGATGGTTTGGATGAAATGCAGACAACATAGAGCAATAGAACGTGCAGTCTGATCTTGGATCTAACACTGTCCGATATTACGGCAATATTTTTATCCAAAAAATAAGTTAGAAATAGTATTATTCGGGTTTTTACTAACGACTTGAACGTTTAAGTTGATTGATTGATTGATTGTATGGTGTTTAACGCCGTTTTCAACATTATTTCAGTTATATCGCTGCGGCCAGTGCACCTATCCATGCTTTCCTGGAGTTTCTGTTACCAGTACTCCGCACAATATTCTTTCCAAGCCACTGGCTGCTTTCCCACATAACCATTGTCGAAACAATGGTCAGCGGTGGGAGAGGAATGAATCCTGTCGCAACGACTATCATGAATCCTCGGAAAGAAATTGGCCGAGCCAGGGATCGAGCCCTCGACTTCCTGTTCTCAAGTCCTGTACGCTACCGACTGAGCTCTCGGGGCTCGGCGTTTGATTTAAGTTATTAAGCGGGATAAGGGTTAAGATTTTAGACAGAAGCATACGACAAGGTAACCTAAATGCTTATTAACCGTTAAGCTACTAAATATATGGAATGAAAGGTTGCTTTCAACAGTAAAAACCCTAATTTTGCTATTTCAAAAGTATCTTTTTGGGAAAAAAAAAAAAAAAACTCCTTATCGGACAGTGTAGATCCAAGATCAGACTGCACGTTCTGTGCAGTCTGATCTTGATCTACACTGTCCGCAAAAGGTCCTTGAGTCGCGCTTAGCAGCCCAAGGGTTGAACACCGTACAGAGTGAAACAGGCTGATCCCAGTAACCCGGGGCTCGTATTCATCAACCATTTTCTACAGCATTCTTTGTCTAATTCTCAAGAATTTTCTAATTTTCAAAGTGACGCAGTTTCTGATTGGCTAACACTATTTCGATAAGCCAATCAGAAATGTGTTACTTTCTAGATCTAGAATAAGAACAAGAATCTTATGTAGATATGGTTGGTGAATACGGGCCCCGCTATTTCAAACAACCGTTTTGCGGTTTAAAAGAATGTTTCCTCCGCCATACTAGTACATGCCCAACAACAACAAAAACAACAGCAACAACAATCCACGTGTTAATAAAGTCCTCAGGGAAATCAGACATTATTCCAGACCATCAATAATTCAAAGTTAGGCTTCTCTGTATACTACTAATTAAACAGATAAATTTCGAATAATCTTTTCCTGCCGAGCCGAGATAGGGTTACTTACACCTGACCGGAGAAACGGAATTTATGCCCATGATTTGTGGAAATGTCAAGAATGAATATCAGTAGGTTGACTGAACTCCCTGTAACAGTCCTTGTCGGTCATGGTGGTCTCACTGGTACCAACGTGTTTCTAGCCGTGGGGAAATAGTTGATTGGTTAATTGTATAGTGTTTAACGACGTTTTCAACAATATTTCAGCTATATCTCGACGGCCAGTGCGCCTATCCAAGTTTTCCTGGAGTTTCTTTTACCAGTACTCTAAAATATTCTTTCCAAGCCACTGGCTGCTTTCCCACGTAACAAACGTCAAAACAATGGTCAGCGGTGAGAGAGGAATGAATCATGTCGGAATAAACTACCGCCAATCCTCGGCCGGGTCGGGGATCGAACCAGCTACCCCCTGTTCTCAAGTCCTGTACGCTACCGACTGAGCTACCGGGGCTCGGACCGTGTGGTAATAGTTGACGATATAAATTTTGTTATAAAACAAGAGGACCATGATGGTCCTATATCGCTCACCTGAGTACTAAGCAGTAAAGGTCTACAATGAAGATAAATACCAAATATCGAGGTTCAAGGCCAAATGATAATGAAACAAGAGCAGGAAATTGTTGCAAGATATGCCCGTCCCACCGCCAGTTGTCAAGGAGGTATAATAATCGCAAAGGACAGGTAATGGAACCAACATGTTTACCAAGTCTCAAGTCAATTTGACTTGAGACTTCAAAGTTCCGTTCCGGACAAGCAAGAAATACTGTAAAAATGAAGATCAAAGTGGAATTACTCAAAATCCGCGCTAGGTAGAGTTATTGTTCTTGCGCACTGTACTCGGTAATATTGCAACAAACATGCATACCAAGTTTGAAGTCGTTCTGACTTGAGATGTCAAAGTTATATTCCGGACAAGCACTAAATGCTGTAAAAATGACGATCAAAGTGAAATAACTTAAAGACAGCATGAGGTAGAGTTACAATTCTTGTGCACTGCACTTCCAAATACTTCAACAAATAAGCATAGCATATTTCAAGTCATTCCTACTTAAGATGACAAAGTTTTGCTCCGGACAAGCAAGAAATGCTATAAAAATGAAGGTCAAAGGGGGGAATAACTCAAAATTCGTGCTAGGAAGAGTTATGGTTCTTGTGCACTGCACTCCGTAATTTTTCAACAATCATGCATACCAAATTTGAAGATGTTCAGGCTAGAGATGACAAACTTATATTCCTGACAAGCAGAAAATGCTGTAAAAATGACGATCGAAGGGAAATAACTCATAGATAGTACGAGGTAGAGTTATGGTTCTTTCACACTGCACTCCGTATTATTGCAACAAACACAAAGGCCAAGTTTCAAGTCAATCGGACTGGAGAAGACAAAGTTATGCTCCGGACAAAGAACAATTCTAAAGAACTTTCTAATTCAAAGGCAAATAACTCCAGTTGTTCTGGTCCGATTAGACCCATAATCAAACTCATCCAACATCTTATGGTCATATATATTTTGACCAAGTTTGATGCTGATTGGTTAAAAATTGTAGATGCTAGAGTGTAAACAAAGTCAAATATAGCAATTTTTCTAATTCAAGGGCAAATAACTCCAGTTGTTCTGGTCCGATTAGACCCATAATCAAACTCATCCGACATCTTATGGTCATATATATTTTGACCAAGTTTGGCGCTGATTGGTTGATATTTGTAGATGCTAGAGTGTAAACAAAGTCAAATATAGCAATTTTTCTAATTCAAGGGCAAATAACTCCAGTTGTTCTGGTCCGATTAGACCCATAATCAAACTCATCCGACATCTTATGGTCATATATATTTTGACCAAGTTTGGTGCTGATTGGTTGATATTTGTAGATGCTAGAGTGTAAAAAAAAGTCAAATATAGTAATTTTTCTAATTCGGACGGTGAGTGATCACAATAGCTCATCCTGAGCACTTCGTGCTCAGGTAAGCTAAAAAGACACATTTTGTTGACCGTCATATGCTTTACATCCCTGAATCAGTCAATTCTTAAAAGTACAGGGTGTCAAAAAAAGAAAGTTTACCTCTTTTATGTCTGTTTATTATATCTTTACGGTCTGCTAAAACAATGAAAAATTCCAGTATTAAAGACAATAGATAAAAATCTTATTGGGTATCAGTTCTAAGATCAGTTCTCATATAATTTTTCAGAAAAATGTTAATCTACTAAACTTACCTGATTTCGTCCACGGCTTAGTTCAATAATTTAAAATACCTGCCCTTTGAAGCTTCCCTTCTTATACCCGCTGTTTGAAACTTTTTATCACATATGAACAAAATTCTAGTTTTATCCTCCTAACTTCTCTTCTGATAATTCCGAGGAACATAGCTGTGTTCTTTGGCTTTGTTCTGTACAAAACGACTTCAGATAGCCCAATAAAAAAAAATCATAAATATTGCGATCAGGGTCCGTATTTTTTAAGTTTGAAAGTAACACTACTTCTGATTGGCTAAACCATTTGGTTTAGCCAATCAGAAGTAGTGTTACTTTCAAATTTAGAAAAACTTGGAGAATAAGAACGTTCTTGAGAATGGTTCGTGAATACAGATCCTGGACTGTGGGCTGGCCATGTGACACCACAATGATTAACCTCTTGGTACTTCCTGGAAATTACCTTATCTCCAAACTTTATATAATGAATCTAATACCTTTTTTGATTATGACCTTTTATGACCTTTTATCTATTGTCTATACATGTGCAACTTTTCATTGTTCTAGCTGAACGAAAGATTTATTAAAGAGACATTAAAACTGAAAACTTTCTTTTTGGGCACTCTGTACATTGGTGTCTCAGCATTAGTGATATATTGAGAAATTCTATGATTTTAAATGTTTCAATCGGTCAGTATAGCTAACGTAAAGTGAGTGAGTACAAAATACAACTCTGCTTTTGTTTGAAAAACACACAAACACACACAAATTGCGTGGCCTATCATGTGTTTTACATCCCTTCACAGTGGACTGGTTGATTTTTTGAAGTGCATTTGCATCTCAATGCCTTTGTCCTATTTATAAGTCCCTACGTACGTTATTTTTCAATTTGACATTCGTTGTGTACGTAGGGTCTTATTGGTTCCTTCATAGGTTTCTTTAGCAAACTCCGACATCGAATTTTGTCGCTGTTTGAACAACAAATTTGAATACTTTTAACTGTACTTGTTCAATAAATTATACGTCAGAAGTAAGATTAATAAAAAAATTCTTGACTGAAAAAGGATATTTGTACAAAACTTGCCTAAATATGCACTCAGTCTATTCCGATTAAACACCACTCTGTTTTGTTATGAATTGCCATGGAAGAAATGCAATCGTTCCGAATGAACCATCATAAATGGGTAATGCAACTTACAGAATCGTATGATGTCTTTATTTTTAAACGAAATTTTGTTCGGTATGGACTTGTTTGATTATTGAAATAGATTTCGTTAAAAAATCTGTGGTCAATTCTGGTTTGTTATGCAACCGTCTGCATAACTGAAAAATATGATGGTCGCACCGTCAACAATCCCACTTGAAAGTGATTTGATTGAATTCTGAAAAAAATCTGCCCATTATTTATTAAGATATCGGCTGAATATTTTCACATAAGGTTGTTCTTAAAGGTAAGTCAAGTTCTCTTACGTAATAATATCATTTTAAAGAGATCGGATTTGCTAAATAGAACTAAATAGAATCTCCGTGATGCATTATACCCCGCAAGTCATCACATAATGGACCCATAAGATACAATTTGTGTAACAACCGACCGAATCATTCCAAGCAGTAAGGAAAAGGTTACCGAAATCTCGTTTTACTCTATTTTCATGGATTAAGATAGCAACTATTTAACCAATCAAAATTCGTGTTTTTAATCCAATACTCCTAAATATGGAGTTGAATGACGTCGAATTGGGGACTTCGTTACCACATTAAGACCTGGAATTTGGTTTCGAGTGAGTGATATCTCAGTGTAAAGACCCATTTTGACAGGGTATTGGCCCCGGGTCCTGCGGTAAAGCTTGAGGCACAGGGAATAAGACTTTAAGTACATCCCGATTCGTCCTGGTCATTTTAGATATCGCCGGTATACTAGTTCCGGTTTAACACCGCAAGACACTGTTATTTCCATATGAAAATAACACATCATTTCCAGAATAAACAAAAATAAGGAGCAATTCATCTTTTGTTACAATGTTCTCGAAATTAGCCTGTTCAAGACACAAAATGTCGTCTGCAAAAGACAATGAGTTAACCCTTTACCACACAATCCCGAGTTTTAACGATCCTGAGGCTAAAGGTTTTTGAAAACATTGTGGGAAAAGCAGAAAATGTTGGTTACCAACATTTTCTGCTTTTCCCACAATGTTTTCTTTTCTTTCTTATCGAAATTCCATTAATCGTCTGCAAATGCTCTCAATTTGGATCATCCTACAATTTTGCCGTTTGACAAAGAGTTAAGCCTTTACCACATGACAAAATATTACCTAACTCAAAACCCACAGCATTTGCAAACAATATATTGGATGCGGCTCAAATTGTGTAAGTTCTCTTTGATAGATTAGAAAACATTATGGGAAAGGGAGAGAACACTGCTTACCAGCATTTTCTATGCCCACAATGTTTTCAAAGGCCTTTTTACACATAGTCGTTAAAATTCGGGATTGTATGATAACCAGTTAAACATAGAGAGAAAACTGACGTCCTGTGCTGGTAACTGATAGTCACGTTATACTTAGATATATTTGCCCGCAATGACCCAGTTTAAATTCTCATACACAACCAGAAAGTCCCAAGTTGAAGTCTGGAAGCGAGGGAGAGAAAATTTACGGGGACATAATTAGATTAAAGCTCGCAATCATTGCGAACAAAGAAAGAAAAAAATATCCCGGATGCTGGAGTTTCGGAAACCCTTCGAATCCATCCACAAAGCAACAGAGACTGGTCATCTATTATTAAATGTTTCTCTCTCTCTGAAATGTAATTATAGGCGAAAGACAGAAGATCAATTAGCCAATAATGTGATTAAGTCATTCGGTAGGTTAATTAAGTCACGTGACTAAAGCCACGTGGTTTACTGGTAAATGTACGAAAAGTATCGGCCCGAATATTGATCAGACAACCTACATGCATCTGCAGTTTATCTATTTTGGTCCCAGAGGACCATTTTTTCCACAGCAACTAGAATTTCTTGCCTCAAAAACACAACCGGAACCGGAAAAACTAGAATGGCAGCAAAAGTCTGAGTAAATAGGTCAATGGTAAACCTCCCTGGTGTATAATAACGCAGCAATAAATAGTTCCTAATAATTTTCCAGTAGCCTTATTTAATATATAACATCTATGTTGCATGTAGAGTGACTAGAATCTAATCGAGGGCACTGTACTTTGAAAGTAAAAGAGTTTCTGTTCATACTATGTAGAACATGTCAACAGGTTATAAATGAGCCATGCTCTGTGAAAAGGGGGTTTAATAGAAAAATATCGCAGGCTGACCGGGGTCAAGACATTTTGCTATCTGTCACTTTTTTTGCTTGTCAAAGGACCTACTCTACATCATGATTTAGTCGGTTAATTACACAATGACAATATGAATTTTATGGATCCATAATTACACGATGACTTGACTGATAACTGCATCACGGAGATGCATTAAGTTTACAAATAGCAAAAAGTATCGACTCATGTCAGCCTGCGCGGACTGCGCAGGCTGACATGAGTCGATACTTTTTGCAAATGCATGCAATCCCCTTTTAACTAAGCATGACCCTTTTTTTTCTGTTCAAAAGTAGACTTTAAAATGCACAGAACGTGCAGTCTGGTCTTGGATCCACACTGTTTGACAACGAAGTTTTGTTTTCTACGAAGCCAGCTGTGAATTGACGGCAACGGGTCCCGTATTTCCGGTTCAACGCAGTAACTACGGTAAGCTAACAGCTCGTTAAAACGCATGTTTTCCTGTTGAATCTATACGGAAGTAAACCAGTCGAAAACAGTTTATTCGACTGATTGATTGTATAGTGTTTAACGCCGTTTTCAACATTATTTGGGTTATATCGCGGCGACCAGCACACCTGTCCATGCTTTCCTGGAGTTTCTGTTACCAGTACTCCGCACAATATTCTTTCGAAGCCACTGTCTGCTTTCCCACATAACCATCGTCGAAACAATGGTCAGCGGTGAGAGAAGAATGAATCTTGTCGCAATGACTATCATCGATTCTCTGAAAGAAATTTACCGAGCAGGGAATCGAACGAGCGACATCATGTTCTCAAGTCCTGTACGCTACCGACTGAGCTTCCGGGGCTCGGCAGTATATTAGAACTATGGTCGTATTTCACAACCATTCTAAATTGTATTTTCATTTCCAGTACTAGATGAATAGATGAATAGCGTTTTAAGGCCCGTCGACAACTTAGGTCATATTGGGCGCACTTACTTAGTAAACAATAATGCGAGGTGAAAATAACATACATGTGCAACAACATAAGACAAACATGATAAATGAGGAATGGACGAAACACAAAATGATGCCCCTTTTGTCGCCTTTTACGACATGCATGCTGTCACTTTTGTTCCGCCAGATGAAATGGCAGATGTGACGATCGCGGGACTGCAGTGGTTTATTCTTATACCCCCGATTAAACCACGCGGGGTCCCACAGGCCAATTGATTCCCATTCCAAACCCTATTTACATCGAGAAAAAAATACAGGATTTGGAATAAGAACTACCCAGCCTGCTGCAATCCTACGAATTACGAGGAAAGCAGCCGTTTGTCTCTAATTTTAGTCGCCTTCTACGACATGCCATAGAGAAAGGCCGAGGTCCTATTCTATAAATTAAAAAAACCCGGGACCCCACGGGGATTTCCAGTACTAAATTTAAAAAAGTTACACAATTTCTGAATGGCTACACCAAATCGTTCAGCCAATCAGAAGCTGTACATTTTTGAAGATTATGGGTAAAAAACACAAGAATTAGGCTAGAATCCATGTTAGATGAGTGATACTTTCTTCGGGGAGACAAGTTTCGCTTGAGAGTGGCACCCCCAAAGGGAAATCTCTATTCAGAGCCCTTTTTTTCCCCCTCCCCACCACGCCACTCTTCTCCCTCGGACGTCTTATTCTGGAGTGAGAGTAAAGTGAGAGTTTTCTCCTCCCCCAACACACATTATTTTAAGCACGGCGTCGGATTCTATCAAATCAAATATCTTACAACCTTTTATCACCCGAGACAAATTTCCTGCCGTTAAGTTTTAAAACATCCTAGTGAAAAATTGGAAATCAATATATTTAATACATAATTAAATGTAAAAATTTGTAACAGAAGAATAAACTGTGGGTGAGTAGTTTTTCTTTTGCAGCAATGCTTGTAAATTGGCATTTTCTTGAATACGGTGCATATCTTTCGAGCACGATAAAGCTCTTGACTGTGGTAGCTAAGGGAGGCTACTCAGTTTTATTAAAACAATATTGTACCAGTTGTTTCCCGTGTTTGTATAACTAACCAAGCTCAAATACTTTTTTTTCCAAAAAACTTTTCTTAAAGCATCAGGCTTGCCTTACTTTAAGCACTTTACCGGAAGGAATATTGTGCAGTATCATTTTACCATACCGGTAAATTTATACATTTGACACAACGTTTCAGACTCGACTCCGTAAAATCAACAGACTAAACTCAATTAACAGATTTAATTGCATTATTTTGCTGGCTGAGTCTGAAACGTTGTGTCAACTCAGGATTTGAGAATACTACTAACTAAAGTCTGTTAATATTAGTGCCTTGCGTCCCAAATAACGAACTCAACTTAAGTCAGAAAATGAGTCAGCTAGCGAATTTTGGCAAAATAATGGGACATAAGCTTTTTCGTGAGACCGGACCCTGGAGCTTATTATTTTATAACCATGTGACTTCAGGTTCTGCAAACAATGTTCAGAGCTCCGGACAGAAGGAGTGATTTTGATTTCAAAGTTGAAAATATCTATTATTCTCCTTTAAACCCTATGTTATAGGTACTCATTAGAATCGTCTCATCGAGACGATTCTAATGAGTACCCACAACATAGGGTTTGGAAGAGAAATAATGGATTTAGAATACCATCACTCTCTCTTATCTGGAGCTCTGAATAACGTTGTTGTAACTGTTGTTGTATAGCCTTCTTGGTCATGTGACAATTTCTGATGTCTACACATAAAACTTGACCCGATAGTTTTTTTGAGAAAAGTTCGTTGAAGAAACTGTTGACACACGAATGACGAACAACAAACGATGATTATAAAAGCTCCAATCAGCTAGTTACGCTGAGGTCAGCTGAAAATGAAGGCAATACCTTTTTTTCTTGAAAATCAACCAAACTGAAATTTCGAACTTGTGCTAATAACGTTTCTCGTTTATTTTGAATGTTTCAGCATTTTAAACATGAATTCAATACATAACATAAAAAAAAAAAAGAGACAGTGGCGCAGCATTATGCCAAGAGAAATATCTCCTTTCATGCATCCTTAGAAAGTCAAAAATAGCATATACATTTCAGTCATGTTCTGCGAAAAGAGTGTCTAATGCATCGGCAAAATGTATCGACCCAGGTCAACCTTCGTTGTCCGCGCAGGCTGACAAACGAGTAGGTCGAGACTTTTTCCAAATTTTCTGCATTTTCGAGGACCATTCTACCTCATGATTAAGTCGATTTTCATGCTAAAAGAATTTTATGGATCTATAATTATGTCATGTCTTGCTTGGTATAAGGCATCATGGAGATGCTTTGAACTCCCTTTCACAAGAGTGCGGCTCATTTAACCCTTTACCAAACAATCCCTGGTTTTTACGACCCAGAGGAAGAAGCCTTCTGAAAACGTTGTGGGAAAAGGAGAAAATGCTGGTAACCAGCATTTTCTCCTTTTCCCACAATATTTTCTACTCTTCTAAAGTCAAGTTTCAATTTTTGAGTCACGTTTATTTTGTCGTCTGCAAATGCTTTCAATTTGGACAAGTCTAAAATTATGTTGTTTGGTAAAGAGTTAAAACATTCTGTACCATCGGTTCAAAGGTCAAATCGCTACAGCCACTATATGGTATCAAATACTTGACCCTATACCACAGAAGATACGTTAGACTTTCGAGTAATCAGCAAATATAAGACACAGAGGAAATTTTTTAAAAACAAAGGAAATGAGCGTCGCTGTGAGAAGAGGGGGGTTTAAGGCATCTTTGTAACATATCATACCAAGCAAGTCCCCAGATAATTGTAGATCCATACAATTCCTTTTGTCTAACATCCGACTGAATCATGCATAGAATGGTCCTTGGACACGCAAAAAAAATCTACACATAGCAAAATGTCTTGCCTAATGTCAGCCTGCAACGCCTGTGCAGACTGAAATGGAATAATACTTTTCGCAGACGCATTAAGCCCCCTTTTCACAAGGCATGGCTCTAATATAATTTCAAGTCTTGTGGAAAATATCGATTGAAAAGGGGCAATCGCATGTACCAAGCAATCACTTAATATTTAATGCTTCCCAAAGCTGTTTGCTGCATGGACATGTAGAACCATAGTTGTGTGGTAATGGGTCGCAAAGAGTTGTGACCAACAATCGCCATCTTGTATCATTCCGCCTACTTCATGTCAGGACTTGTTTTGTAGCAAAAGGTTTATTTCGTGGTCCATAAAGCAAAATGCTAAAACAAATATCAGTGTTTATGCATCATGGTTATGACCAAACCATTTGATTAGCTTTTCTCAAAATATGATAAATCTAGCTGCTTGGTTGACAGAGCAGTTCAAGATCAAAAGGTTCACAACATGCAGTCTAATCTTAAATTCACAGTGTCCTATATTTTGTAAAATATTCTGAGGCCCCACCCCAATAAAAAAGCTTCGAAGTTGCAAAACCTGAATAAGTCTGGAAAAGTTACCAGCTGATTATGTTCAATCCTTTTGTTCGGGTTCGAAGGATTAACACGACGACTTCTGGTTTCAGTTACTAGATCAGTAGATCTAGCTCGAATAGAAAAAAAAAAATAGTTCACACCACGTTGATAAGCTGTTTCTATAGCCGTTGTAACTCGATTCTATTCACAAACATAATCTTCTTGTCATGTTATAAGTCCCACTTCATATCTTGTAGAACAAGGATCAGTCATTAAAATCCAGTTTCCCATTTATGAAGTTTCCCAATGCACCCGGGTCGTCAGACCGATAGTACTCCGTGCACAGTTCTTTAAAATACTCCATGTCCACCTTCTTCTCATTGTTCTAAAAATATATCGATTCAACGATTTCATGCAGCACTTACAAGTAATAGGCGATGGCAACAAATTCATAAATAAACATGTAGTTTAACTCTTTACCAAATAATATAAGTTGTACGGTCAGGTGGCAGGGGACTTGGAAACTTGTTCACGGCTGTGGCAAATCATGTCGCCCCGAGCCAAACAAGTTTCCAAGTCCCCTGCCACCTGACCGTACAACGAATTTATCATACTGCAAAGTTTTAACATTCCAATGTGTATTCAGCAAAATTTCCCCGTTTTATGTACTGACGAATTGAGTACGCTCACGACATAGAATTTCCCTTCTGAGTGCCCAAATCCAATGAAAACTGACGTCACTGAGAACTGACGTCACTGAAACCTTGGTAAAACGTGTAGTCTAGTGAATGAACTTGATGATGTCACTACGAAAGACATTCATCATATTTCTATTTAAACATGGATTTAAACATCTTCAAGGTAAGTAACTATTCATTTTAATGATTTGTTTTTAAAAAGTAAAAGATCATTAGTTACCACAAACGACAATTTGGTTATACTTTTAACGTTACAATGAATGAGTTTCGACGCTTCACAATTTGCTTACCTGACGAAGGGATGGCTCGTTTTTACCGCGTGTATTTGTTTTAGTACGACAACAAACGATAATATGAAACTGGATTCATTTATTTTCAAAAATAATCCATTCTTTCTGTTTTAATGTCAACTATCAAGGGAAACTAGAAACAAGCATTCTGATAGTATTGCATAGCAATACCGAGTCCCCTACCGGCCGTATACATCGCTGGCAGGTATAGTTTGTGAAACTCTGTGGAGAAGAAAGAACGTATTTGACCCCCTTTCAGAATTATAAGCATCGTGTCTGCCTTTGTATGCAATGCTTTAATGAAAGCCAGATATATAAGCATTTTCCTTGTTAAAGTAAGTTCATTGAAGAAGTTTTACTTAGACAAGATGTGTTTGTGAAACACAAATGCCCCTGTAAAAGCAAATTTTCAGAAATATGACCTTTACCTTGTGAGATGACCTTGACCTTATCATCAGCAGGTGTGTACCAATGAGAGGTACCAGCTTACCATGTAAAGTGTTATAACTTAAGTACTTTGAATATACAGAGAAATGACTATGAAAAGTTTTGAGGATAAGTTTTCATGATAAGGGTTAAAATTGTTTACCTTGACCTTGGACATATAACCCACAGAAGATCGGTATCAATGTCAGGTACCTACATACCAAACATGAGCATTGTAAGTATAAAAGTCGGGAAAACTGTTTTTTCGGTGAAATTTTTTAAGTCAAAGGCCCGTAATTTCGTCAAAAATCAGTGGACCGGAACGAAAAATTGATCTGTAACTCATGGTGGTTGACTTACACACCAAAAATCAGCTCAATATCTGGCAGCGTTTAGAAAAAAAAACCGGAAAACTGTTTTTTTGGGGGGTGAAAATTTCGAAGTCCAAGGCCCGTAATTTCGTCAAAAATCAGTGGACCGGAACGAAACTCAAACATGATCTGTAACTCATGGTGGTTGACTTGCACACCAAAAAATCAGCTCAATATCTGCCAGCGTTCAGAAAAAAAGTCCGGAAAACTTTTTTTTTTTTTTTGGTGAAAATTTCTAAGTCCAAGGCCCGTAATTTCCTCAAAAATCAGTGGACCGGAACGAAACTCGAACTTGATCTGTAACTCATGGTGGTTGACTCACACATAGAAAATCAGCTCAATATCTGCCAGCGTTTAGAAAAAAGTCCGGAAAACTGATTTGCGTGCGGACTGACGGACACACAGACAGACGGACGGAATGCAAACTTAAAGTCCCCTTCGGCTTCGCCGGTAGGGGACTAATAATATGTTGCAGGCTACTCAGTATGCTTGTCATGTGGGCGGCTCGTATCAGTCGACGGCACCATAATGGATGTTGTGTTGAAAGTATAGTCGTGTATACGGGGCTCCCAAAAGGGAAACTGCTTTTACGTGGATTTTGCCAGTGTACATGACTTGTATGTATGGGGCATATTATCCAATCAGATTGCGTGAAATTCATGTATTTTTACTACCCCGGGTAAGGTTTTTGAGATCATCCTGATAACAGGAGAAAATTCTTGTGAAAAGCATTGTCTCTTCCCCCACAATATTTTCAATCCTTTCATGGACAAATAAAATTATTTCAGCCACATTTATGTTGTCGTCGTCAAATGCTTTCAGTATAGACGAGCCTTAAATTTTGAAGTCTAATAGATCTACAAAACATAACAACAGCGCACAGCTTAAGCAATTCATGTAGCCAGCACACCATCTCCATACAACATGTTTCAGCCTTAGGTTATACACACATCAAAATACAAAAAAGCTCTGCACCGGCTAAACTAATAAACAAATTGAATAAAGGGAGATAAGGGGTGAACTCTCTTCTATCTAATAACTTCTTCTACATGTGACATTCTTAAAATAACTGATTATCACGTCTAAAACCATCAAATAAACGAAGAGATGACGATCATTCAAATCATGACAAATCAAGCCAGAGCTGCATTCGTAAAAATATCTCACAAATAATCGAGCGGGATCTCGAAGTACATGTATATCAAGACCACATACAAAAATTTTAAGTCACAATGGCTTCTACGCCTATCGGTTGCCAAGACCTCTTTACTTTTTGGCATTGAAATAATTTGTTTCAAATAAAGTTCTACCGGTAACTGTATTTTCCCTCGTAATAAGTCTAGGATTAATACGGTCTATAGGTACCAATTTCAAGGGAGATAACTTATCTTAATATACATTGCCGCAGGAAAAATGTAGTTATTTTTGCCGACCAATTAAATAGCAGTACGCCTAAATAGTTAAATAAGTTATAAAATACCAAGTAAAATAACATTTGTTTAATAATGAAGCTTTGTTAGTAAACTGAACAAACTTACTTGTGAGAACATCAAATATGCATTCTTGGCGTCTTTCGACGGCACACCGAAATCACCCATCACGTATTCATACTCTTCCACGTCTATGTAGCCATTGCCTACAATGATAGAAAACATATTTCATCATATCAATTAACAAAATAATCCTTTTTATATCTGTACAGTTGCAATGGGTTTTCCGATAATATAAACATTATTGAGCTCGATTTATATCTACGTTAGTCGCATTGTTTTCAAATCCTGATATTCTGTTATTTTAATCAATGATATGGCCTCCAGCCTAGAACATTACATGTATATATATAGAGACAGCAATGTATGTAAATGTGACAAAGTGCCTGGTACTTTCTTATATCTTCTTTTAATCCCTTCAATTGCTTAAAATACATGAGACATACTCTGGCAAAGGGGGCTTAATGCATCTCTGTGACGCTTTATACCAAGCAAGTCATCTCATAGAGCTCTATGGATCCATAGAATTCATTTTGTATAACAACTGATTAAATCATGAGGTAGAATGGTCCCTTGGCGTGCAGAAAATTGAACAATAGCAAAATGTTTTGGCCCAAGTCAGCCTGCGCAGACTACGTAGGCTGACGCGAGTCGATCCTTTTTGCAGATGCATTAAGCCCCATTTACACGATCACGTCTCATATCCATAGATATGGTTCTGATTAATCATTTTCAGAGCTCATTGCCAAACTGAGTTGTTCTATATTTTGGACTATTCCAATAAAGTCTTGAAATAAAGTCTGAGGGTAGATCCCTGTAATTTGCACATTCTGACATAAAGTGTAACTTTTTTTCAACAATGAAGTTACCCAAGGGACATAACTTTTCTTCAACAGACAAAGTTCTCTCCCGTTTTCCAATATCAATTGATGTGCGGAAGTCTTGAAGTCTTGAGATTCTCTGAAAGCCCAAGAACTATTTAAACGAATATGCTTTTCAGCTTCCTGGTTTAATTTTGATAAAAATCAAATAGCTGTTTCAAAACATTGACCATCTCCCTCCAGGGGTTCACAGTATGACATCTATCACTATGCTGTAAATGTAACAGTTTTCAAAAAAGTACCAATATCGTCAAATTTGGGGACGGCATTGAGCTTCTGTAAAAGGCTGTAAAATAAAGTGATATCAAAAAGCCAAGAATTGAATCTTGTCTCTTTTGAAAATACAATGGTAAAAAGAAAAAATGCTATTGACGCGCAAATTCTATTTCTTGCCAAAATATTTTCAATTGTGATCAGTTGAAATAAGAATAAATCTTGGACGGCTATGTAAATTACATATATAAATAGACATACTTCGAGCCAAAATCAAATCCAAAAAATTACGACTTTCAATGTTCACTCGACGATATAATCCTCACTGCATCGGACATTATAGAGCCAAGATCAGACTTCAGCGCCTGTAAAGTCTGATCGTGATCAAGCCTTGACTGTCTACAAAAAAAGACCTTTAGCAACCTAAATCATACACTGTATTACCTCACCTGTTCTGTCAAATAAATTGAACTTGTATTCTATATATTTTTCCAGCCAATCTGGCAATTTGTGTTCATTTGACTCGGGTTCTTTTGATTTTGAGACTTCTTGTTGATACTGTTTGTTGAATAAGTCCCACATTTTTATCTGAAAAAGAACAAAAAATTGTGCCACTTCTTTATCTGAAACAAAATAAGTAGCTCGTCAAATATACGAGTAATTATAAATCTGAAAGGCAAAGAGGAAAATAAATTTTTCAACTGAAAATGAATGTAAAACGTCCCAAAATAAACGATGGGAACATGAAACACTTTCAACAAAAATGCAACAGAAAGAGGTTCAAAATTTTCATTTCTAGGGAAATTAGGAAACGTTCATTATTCTTAAGAAAACCTTGAAAACCCTGCACATCTTACACATTTTTGTCTCAAAGGAAATCAGAAATCGTCCAAAATTTTCATTAAAAAGGAACTCATGCATGCCATTCCATCTCAAAGAAAGTGAAAAAACACCGAACATGTTAATTTTAGAGATAAAGGGAAAAGCGAAACTGTATCTCAAAGGAAAGGAAAAACGGTGCAAAATTTTCATTTTGTAAGGAAAGTATGACAGGTTTCCTCATTACATCTCAGAGAAAGTAAAAAGGCCGGCTACAATTCTGATCTGAAGGACCTGTCTTTATTTGTATCTCATGGCTAAACATTTCTGAAATTTTCATCGTTAGGAAAATGACAAAACGTTTGGTTTTCAGTCTGAGAGGATATCAGAGAAAAATCCACAATTCTTATCTGAACGAAAATAAAAATAATGCCTCATATTTCTATCTTACTCAATATAGGAAAGCTTTTCATATTTCTATCTGTGCAAAAATTAAAAACGGTAAATACTGTAATCATAGGGGAAAATAAGAAAAAGCCCCACCTTTACTTCGGAGAGGAAATGAGAAAACATCCACAATATTTACCAGGGAGGAAATGGAAAATGTCTAAAATTATCATCAAAGTCTACACGAGAAAATGTCCCACATCTTTATTGAGAGGAAATGAGAAAATAAGTCAACAGTTTTATTTGACAACAAACATCCAGTCAATTGTATTCGAAATGAAATTATGAAATTTTGTTGCAAGGAAATGAAAAACGTCTGACATTTAAATCTGAAAGGATGAGAAGGCGCCCACAATTTTAGATGAAATGAAATGAAAACACGTCTAGGATTTTGATCTGAAACAATATGAGAAAAAATCCCAAGTTTTTATTTTGAAGGAAATGAGATGAGGTCCACATTTTTATCTGAAAGAAAAAAGAGCATATAGAAAATGAGAAAACCTCGCACAGGATGAGAAGACTTGAAAAAACGTCAATAATATTTATCTAAGAAACAACTAAAACTTTTATCTGAGAGGAAAGGGAAAACGTTTCATATCTTTTCTAAGAGTACGAGGGGTGTCCCAGAATTACGTCGACTTTTGCTATAACTTTTTTATTTGTAGGTGCATTGTAACTAAATTTAATATATAATACCTATAAACTATTTTGAATAGAGTGGTTTTATTCTTTTCCTTGCGTGAATGATATACAATCGTTTTTCACGTCGTCATAGTAACTAAGTATCTGTAAGGCGGGGCAGTCAATTTTTTGTTATGTTCTTGTAAGCTTCTACCATGTATATCTTTCGCGTTTCTTCCGCAAAAATGGTGCGACTTCGTGTGATTATTGAGTGATGTAATATCAACATAAATTCTAAACAACGACATCATAACTGTTACCGTGTGTGTGTACTCGCAGAAAACTAACAACCGTTGCTTATAGAAATCGGACAAAATATGACGTCAATGCATTACACTGAACATCCCACTATCATTCAGATTTGTGTGAATCCCGGGAAGACACCCACGCAGTCAAACGAAATGTTAGAAGCCGCCAGAATCAAGTCTCATGTTTGTTGAGCATTAATTTTTAAGTGGCACAAGCGCTTTCGCGATGGCCGGGAGAGATTGAAGATTGCAAGGATTGGGGAAAAAATCGACTTTGACTGCGACGTCAATTTTTAACGTCAAGGATGTCATTGATCGAGACCGGTGCTATACCGTTCGAGATGTGTGTGACATCACCGGAATGGGTAGAGGAACAGTACATCGCATATTAACTGATAATTTAAACATGAAGAAACTTAGTTCACGATGGGTAACTAGGCCACTTACACACTTCCGAGTATTTCCAGTTATCAAATCTGCACTGAAAGGAAGGAAATTCGATTCGTTCCAAGATCTGTCTGTAGCGATGCAGGGTGTTGTGACAGGGTTTGATCAAGATTGGTACAGGTGTGTATTTGACCAGTGGGTCCACCGACACAACAAGTGTATTGACTTGGGCGGAGACTATATCGAGAAGAATTGAACCGCAACGTGATATTGTGACGCAGAAATAGTTACGCTGACGGAATGGCGTTATAATGTCGTTACGAGCTGCCCCGCATACACTACCCCCCTGTGTATGTCTGCTGTATATAGATTCTGACTTAGATGCCGTACGGATGTGAAATTTGCTGTACATATGATATGCAGGGTTGTCAAAATGTTTTAAACTAACAGATCAAAACTGAATTCTAACAGATCAGGCCAGGGGTCAAGGGGGCCGCCCAGGCTCCCTTGTGGGTGCAGGGCAACGCCCTGGTAGGGGGACCAGGGGGGGCAAAGACCCCCGGCCGAAAATGAATTTCGGCAATTCTAAACACCTTGGAAGCCATCTCCTTGCATGGAAATCCCTTCATTCTTCTTTCTTAGTCTTTGCCAAAATACATTATATTTGCTCTTTGGAGAAAATAATATTAAACTTTTTAAATAAAATAGATCATTTGTAATATATTAAGATTTTTGCACTGGGGAAAAAGTGGATTTTTAGAGAAAAATACTGCCATTCGATATAAAATACACGTTAAAGAATTTTTATTATCGAGTGTTGTTCAAATATTATCTGTTTATAGACTCTAGTTTTGTACTTCATTTAATTTGCATTTCTGTTGTGTAGTGGCTTTCATCTTTGTTGTTATAAATGTATATTCTCGTGCCGACGTTGTATGTATAGAAAAAAAAAAAATAAATAAATAAATAAATCGGAATCACCCTTGAGGTTATAAAATATACATGTACTTTGTCAAGCTTTACTGCCGCCGAGATCTAACTGGGTAAGAAATGTATCGGTGCAGTTAGGCCTATATATGCCTTGAAATGAGTTGTATATTTGTGCAATTCATTCCTGGTTTTTTGCATCTGCTTGTGAAAAAATTAAGCAGCCTTTAAATTTCTGACAACATACATGTACCTGAGTCATAACAATCTACTGTAAAGCTGAAATTCAGCAAATTCGTCGCCTTTCCAGGGTTCGACACTATTTTTTTTTCTTTGGGATCCAGCAGGAATCCCTAACTTTATTATCTGGGTGCCTTCCTGATTATCAGGGATCCCTCCGAAGTTACAAAAAAGTAAGTTTTGATTGATCAACTTGATTTTGATATTTCATTTGATTTTTATTGAATAAATTAGATTCATCAGCATTTTGTATACTTTGTTTTGTAGAATGGCTCGTCATGAGCCAACAGATCATCATCCTGCTCATCTGCATAAATCTATTGTACTTTTAAAAAATTTGGATGCAGATCACGCAAATCCTGTGAATACGACCCAGACATTTATGGATTTTGTGTGTGTGTGTGTGTGTGTGTGTGTGTGATACAATCAAAAATGGCTAAATACAGATTGGCTATCAGCAAGGTAGGTATGTATACATGTGAAAAGAAAAGAGATTTAGGCCTGTGTCACAAGAAATTCAGTGCTGACAACTGTACAAGTAACTCATAGTGCAATGGCCACTTTTCCTACAAGGCGCTCAAAACATCTGCCAAGCATGTGAGACACATATTATAGGATCTGGAAAACAGAAATATGGATATGAGTATCCTAAGAGTGTCACACTAAATAGGAAAAAACGGGGTCTAAATTGTCAGGGGTCTAAAGTCTCAGTATTTCTCCCACCTCTTATACGCCAAAATCTATGACAAAAGACGAAAAGTAACAACTGGGCAGCTGTAGAAATGGTAGAAATACAGTATATCATGTATATCATGTTTTTAATAGCATGTACATAGTTTTAAGTTACTTCATCAATCCGTTGACGAAAGGGCCTGATGATTGAAAATTCGTCATAGAGTATCCTTTTGAAATCGTCCTTCCAATTTTGCTGACAGGGGCCCTGGCGCTTTGTTTCATAAACGCTTTGCGTTTCAAGACGCTCTTCTGGTGTATTCTTTCTTTTTTCAGCAGGCTGAGATATGTTCTAAAAATAAGAAAAAATCCGTGCCGCGAAAACTCAAGACAGTTATCGACCAAAACCGTAACAACTAGACGCTTGACAAAATAATTTGATTTTAAAGAGCGTCGCAATGACTTAATAGGTTACAAGACGTTGCGATTGTCACACAAGCTGTATTTATTTTTAGACTGGTTTTTCCGAAGATCGTTCAAGGGCACGGTGTGTAAAGGAGGTTTCTCGTTAAGCTTGCATTTGTTACAAAACGTCTTAAAAATTCAAGGATCCTAACGGAATCTAAACGAATATAAAGAAACCAGGCGGTTAAAAAAAAAAAAAACCCAACCTCGCATCGACGGCAAAACTAACCGATCCAAACGCGATTTTAAGCGATGATTTCGATCGCCAATCGGCTTATTTTGACAACACAGCATATGCAATAAAGATGCATTTTCATCCGGGCATTTTTCATTATTTTTATAACCAGTCGTTTTCAAGTTATAACAAAAGTCTACCTAATTCTGGGACACCCCTCGTATATGAAAAAATGTCCAAATTTTTATCCGAAACGAAATCAGAAATCAATCCCTGTTTTATCTGAAAGAATAATGAGAAAAGGTCATGTATTTCTATCTGGAAAGAAATGTAAAAAGTTCCATATTTTAATTTAAAAGGAACTGAGAGTAGGTCCCACATTTTTAGAAAAAATCAAGCTTTTTTATTTGAGACGAAATGAGAATATGTTCCACACTTTCATCTGAGATGAAATGAAACATGCCCACACAATTTTTCATAGGAAAACTGAGAAAACGAAACGTCCTACATTTTTTCATTAGTGTAAACGAGAATACGTCCCGCATTTTTATCTGGACGGAATTTCCCATGATTTCATCTTAGAGGAAATAAGAACAAAAGTTACATCTTTAACTGAGATGAAAGGAGAAGAACGTCCCACATTTCATGAGAAAACTTTTCACATTCTTACTGAGAGAAAACTAGGAAACGTATTGGAGTTTTATCTGAAAGGGCATAAGAAGGCGTCTCGCATTTTTATCCAAAGGAAATGAGTAAACGTCTCAGTTTTAAATCTGAAAGGGGAAAAATGTCTTATGTTTTCAGTTGACAGGAAAAAGGGAAGTGTTCCACTTTTTTTAAAGAAAGGAGAAAGCGTTCAACATGGTTATTTGAAAGGAAATAAGGAACAATGAAAATCTCGACCAGAAAATAAAGGAAATAAATAGGCCTACGTGTAGTATTCTAATTCACGGCCGTTCCATGCAATCTGAGGGGATATCTACAAGGTGAGCATTGCATCTTATTTTCTGGTAAATTTACATATTCCTATTATATTCATGACTTCAGGCAGAAAACATTTTACGTCTTGGCAAAGACTATTTTTATGCATTTAGATTTAATTGACAAATTTCTTATAAAGAGTAAATTCTCGTTATGCACTTATTTTTCACATAACATCTTGCAGTTGTGCATCAATACCTTAAGTCATGGTAAAGATCGGTATTTATTTGAGTGTGTCTGAAATTGGTCAGTTAAAACTTATAGCAGATATCAACGGAAAGAGGGGGGGGGGGGGGGCTGACAAAACGCAACCGTCGCACTGCTATTGATTTCCATAGCTCTGTTTCATTTGTATAGTCATTTATGGTATTGATGCTTTAGATGGGTTTTAAAGAAGCACTTACCGGATAATAAAAATGCTCGAGTATGTCTAATTGCCCATGTTGTTGATCCTTAACACATTGCCTGCAGCAGTTTTGTCAGTGTAACGTATCTTTATTGGTTTGTTATAGGGACTTGTTTTGTTTGAAACAAGAGCAACCCTTTCAATATACTTGAAATTGATGCTTTCAGTCAATAAACTACAAATAAAGCATTTCATGGCTATAAACCATTTTTGCCTCTTTGCACACTTTTATTGAATGATTAATTGTTTGGTGTTTTACGCCGCTTTCAACATTATTTCAGTCATATTATGACGACAGCTCACATACTCATGTATTTTCTGGGTTTCACCAGCAAAAGGCTTGGGCTCTGAGGTGTCTTGCCCACGGACACTCCCACGAAAAACCCAGTGGATCGATTGAGGCTCGAACCCGGGGCCTCCAGATCACGAGTCCTAGACTCTACCACTGAGCAACGCTGGACCCCATTGTAGACTTTTATCTTTGACGCTGCTTACTTCTGTACAAGTTAAAACATACGTTTTGATTGACGCTAATTTATCATGAAGATGCTAATGAAAATGATAATGACAGCAACTATGATGATGATCGTTATAAGTTCGGAATTTACGTGGAGTCCATGCAGAAACGAACCATGTCTTCTAACACACTTATTACTAGTACTATCCTGTAAAAATTATGGCTGCTTTTTTTTTTAATTTTATTTACTGACCCATTCGTCCTCTGTTATTTTTCCATCAAAATTCTCGTCGGCGTCGTCCTGCAGTCGCCGCCATATTTCTTTGAAGAGCTCGTGAACTTTGATGAACCTGTCTGATCCAGGCTTCCATCCGCTCATATCACATATTTTCTGAGGGAAAAAAATCTTACATTGTGGAAAAAAAAAGGTTTTGATCATATTTCGTCTCAAAAAATAAAATAACTATAAATTAGAGTAGGATCATTATTAGACATGTGTTCTGACATTTCATCTTTTTCTTGTAAAGATGAGAAAGTCGTCTGTTGGAGTTCACCTTAAACGTGCTTATCACAAATTAATTAGAGATTGATTTACCAACCTGTGTAGACCAAGATCAGGCATTTGTAGTCTAATTTCCTATCTACACTGTCCATTTTGCTGAAGTTTACCAGACGACAACATTTTTGTAAAAGAAAAAAAAAAGATGGAATTTGCTAATGAAAAGGAAGAAAAAAAATAGAGTGAAAAGAGACAGTGCTGGCTACTACGATTTTCTCTACGGACCGTTACAACATGGAATGGTTTGGTGCATCAAGCTGGAGAATAACATTCAACTGAAAGGGCTTACGAACAGCTCCATAATTTCGTCATAAAGCCGCGAGCACCTGACAGACTCAGAATTAATACCTGTCTAGCGAGATCAAAATCCTTCCACTCCAGACTGCCGTCTCTGTTGAGATCTATAAATAGAAACCAAGTGACAACAATGTAAGGGGAAGTAACTTATACGGTCTCAATAACTAAGTTACTATACCCGATTCCCTCGAAACTGTAGATGTATTATAGACTATTTCCCATAAAGTCATCAGATGTCGCGATTTGATTCCAGGATAGAAAAAATACTCGAAGAAGATTGTCTCAAGAATGTGTCAAGATATTGTTCTGGTCTATAAAAAACATGAATTGCTAAATAAAAGAAATTGACACTTTCAGTCAGGTAAAAGACCTAAATGTTACAGCTTCAAGGTAGATTTGTGCAGAAAAATTAACAAACTATCGCATTATGAAGATTAAAGACAAGACTGCATGTTTTATGCAGTCTACTATTAATCTACAATGCTCGCAAAGGCACCCAAAACTGCTTTGAGCGCCCAAGCGATGCATTTTAACTTCTTTACTTACCTCCCTTTGTGATAAGCTTAATATGCAAATAAGTTAAACCCGTACAGACCCGGTATTAGATTTGCTGAATACTTGATGCTGACATATCTTTTATAGAAATGCCAGTTGCCTCTGGCGGTCCTCTGGCTAGGCTTTGACATTACACTTACGTAAATGATTATTTTAGCCGGGCATTGGTTAAAGTTCATTGACCGTATCGATAGCCATGGAAATTTTACACATAATTCAACGAACACTATTGTTTTCGAGCACTTAAATCAAGTGGTCTGGTAATAAAAAGTTTACACCTGTGCCTCGGGTGTCAAAAGTTTGAGCCGGTTATAAAAGAAACCATTCCTGATTATCCACGCAGTATAAATAGGTTTGCCTGCGCTGCGATATGACTGAAACAATGTTATCAAATCAAACTGCCAGTATATTACCTAGTTTGAAAACGTCCTTTTCACACTTGTCTGTTATTGATTTTACTATGTTATACAGCATTTTTCAAAGCATAAATAATAAATAAGATAAAATATACCAAAACACGTCTCACCAAAATAAGTTCTAAACTCATACAAGAGTTTCTTCTTTTGAAAGTCCGATAACTCCGGGCTAAACAGTCCCAGCACTATACCCATTGATCGCCCTTTTCTCTTAAATGCGTCAGCAACTGCAATAAATACCACATATTAAATCATACTACTGTCCGCCGGTTAGTTCTTTTATCAATTTAAAGTAAAACATCCTTCCAACCGATCAATCCATTCTTCTATTTGTGTGCGTCCGTACGGCCACCCGTTCTTCTGCACATCCATTTATTTAACCATACGCCCTTCCTTCCACTTTTTTGTCCATTTGTTCTTTTCTGTAAGTCCATACACTTATTCTGTTAGTCTCTATTTTTTTTCCAATATGAAAGCCTGTGAAGTCCTCGGACATTCATAACTTTATCAGAAAGCTTTGTCAGTTACTTTTTCGTGAAAAAAAAAAAACTTACTTTATCTGTAGGATAGCTCTGAAATTTGCCATACCAGCACTTTACCCATCACGTGTTAAAACGGCCCTGAAGACATAGGTCTTTTTAAAAATTGTGGGTAAAGGAGAAAGTGCTAGCCTAGTACCCGCAAAACAACCTTCCCATCCGAAAACAAATCATTTACAAGAGGGCCATGATGGCCCTGTATCGCTCCACTGGCTAATAAGTAAAACCACTACATGCCAAACTTTACAATAATTGGCAAATTTGTTTTGAACATGAGACCCCTGAAAAAGGACTAAAATTGGTAGCCCTAAGTCTTATGGTCAGTAAAAAGAAGATTTATAAAGTTTTCACTATATAAGCCCATGTACAACTTCTGACCCCTGGGGTGGGATCAAATTCGACCCTAGGGCTATAATTTGAGCACTCTTAGTAAAGACCCACTAGATAAAGCTACATGCAAAATTTGGTAACCCTAGGCTTCATGACCAAGTACAGGGAGATTTCTAAAGTTTTCACCATATATGCCCATGTAAAAGTTGTGACCCCCGGGGCGGGGCCAAATTTGACCCCAGGGCTATAATTTAGGCACTCTTGGTAGGGGCCCACTAGATAAAGCCACATGCAAAATTTGGTAGCCCTAGGCCTTATGGCTAGGTGCAGGAAGGCTTCTAAAGTTTTCTCTATATAAGCCCATGTAAAACTTGTGACCCCCCCCCGGCGGGGTCAAATTTGACCCAAGGGCTATAATTCGGGCACTCTTGGTAGAGGCCCACTAGATAAAGCCACATGCAAAATATGGTAGCCCTAGGCCTTATGGCTAGGTGCAGGGAGACTTCTAAAGTTTTCTCTATATAAGCCCATGTAAAACTTGTGACCCCCGGGGCGGGGCCAATTTTGACCCAAGGGCTATAATTTGGAGAAAATTGATGGAGGTCTACTAGATAAAGCTACACGCCAAATTTGGTACCCCTAGGCCTTATGGTTTCAGACAAGAAGATTTTCAAAAATTTCCGATATTTTTAAGTTTTGTTGCCATGGCAACCAGAGTTTTTGAAGGAATCAAATTCTTTCAAGAAATTCTGAAGAGGACCATGGCAGGATCATTTCAGTGAAGTTTCATCAAAATTGGATGAGTAGTTTCAGAGAAGAAGATGTTTGAAATAGAAGTTAACGCACGCACGGACGGACGCACGCACGCACGGACGCACGACGGACACCGGGCCATGACATAAGCCTGCTGGCCCTCGGCCAGTGGAGCTAAAAACAAGAAATTTCTTTGAAAAAAGAGATAGACGGCGTAAGAGGTACGGGAGTATGAATATTGAAACTCTGCCGTGTTTCAATTAAGAGAAATAATGAAAAGTAGCCCCAACAGCGACTGTCTCTTTTTCCTCATTGTTTTGCATGTTTTAAAAGGTTAAATTCTAACCGTTAGGCAGCTAAGCGTGACTCATGGACCTTTTGCGGACAGTATAGATTAAAACCAGACTGCACAGAACGTGCTGTCTTATCATCAATTTAAACTGTCCGATAAGGAGATGTTTTCCAAAAATAACTTTGGAATAACAATATTTGAGTTTTTACTATCGACTTGAAAGTTTCATTTTAGCTGTATAACAGGTAAAGGGCGAAATTAGAGATAATTTTTTTTTCAAAATTAGATATTACTCCAGATCATCGTGGGATACGGAGCAGTTGCTGCTATGACTGATGTCTGAAAATAGATGTAGAAAGACAGAAATTTTATAACACTTAAAAAATATGTAAGTTGCAGCAGCGCTTGGTTATCGTTGTCATAAATTTGTCCCGAAATAGGCCTGCAGGGGCACGCGGAATAAACATATCCATATTTTTGACCAATCGCAAATTACTATTTATACATTTTACAGTTTATCAATATAAAGAAGTAGGTCAGAAGTCAGTGTACTCAACTACGCGGAAAAATGTCAAAATTCCTCTTCAAATACATAAAGCTATAAGAGATCCCGAATAAAGAAAAAAAAAATGATCGGGGAAAATTCTAAAATCAATGGCACAGTATCTGCTTTGAATAAATATTTGCTAAAACAACGGTTTTTGTCATTTGAAAATGTTTGTCAAATACTATTGTCCGCTTGTTGGTTATTCAACAAAATATTGTCAATAATTCGTGAACGTAAATCTGAAACAGTTCAATGGATTCTAGAATGTATTGGACTTTAACTCTTTCCGTACGATATTTATATAAACTCGACCTCTTTCGACGGCTGATAATGCAATCCGGGGAACCTATGCAAGATTTTTATCTTAAAGGCTTGACTAACCAAGCGGACGGTATAGAAACAAGATCAGACTGAACGTTCTGTGCAGTCTGATCTTGATCTACACCGTCAGCAAAAAGCCCCTTTTTCTCATTCCGTGAAGAATCATTAACTCTTTACTGCACAGAATATTTTTAGACATACAAAAAAGTTCCTTCTCTCTTACCTTCATTTTATCATCCCTTCTCCCCCATGCTCCTCCCCCTTTTTTCCTTCCTTCCTTCCTTCCTTCCGTGTCTCCCTCTCTCCCTCTTTCCATTCCTTACTAACTTCCTTCCGTCCTTCCTTGTTTCCTTCCTTCCTGCCTAACTGCCTGTCAGCCTGCCTACCTTCCTTCCTGCCTCCAACCCTCCCTCCTCCCTTCCTTCCTGCCTCCCTCCCTCTTTCCTTCCTTCCTTCCTTTTCCTTTCTGCCCTTCCTTCTTTCCTTCCGTCCTTCCTTCCTTCCTTCTTTCCTTCCGTCCTTCCTTTCTTCCTCCCTCCCTTCTTTCCTTCCTTCCTCCCTCCCTTCTTTCCTTCCTTCCTCCATCCCTCCCTCCCTCACTCCCTCCCTTTCTTTCTTCCTGCCTTCCTGACTTCCTTCTTCCTTCCTTCCTTCCTGCCTGCCTGCCTGCCTGCCTCCCTGCCTCCCTCTTTCCTTCCTTCCCTCCGTCCTTCAATCCTTCCTGCCAACCTGCCTTGCTGCCTACCTACCTTCCTTCCTTCTTTCCTTCCTTCCTTCTAAAACTCCAACCAAAAAAAACTTTTTCCCTCTCATTTTCTTCACCCGTCAATCATCAATTCATCTCTTTTTTCAACCCATCAGTCATTCTATTTTCTATTAATCCATCCACAAATTCATCCATCTTTCCACCCCTTTGAAACATTTACTCAATAAAGTCGCTCACAATCTACTTGCTCAATATCGTATTTTCAGCCATACAAAGCAGACCTTTTCTTAACGTATAGTCTATGATAGTATATGAGTCATGCTTTGTGAAAAGGGAGTTGAATGCATCTGCAAAAAGTATCGACCCAGGTCAGCCTGCGCAGTCCGCGCAGGCTGACCTGAGTCGAAACTTTTTGCTACTGTTAAATTTTCTGCATGTCTCCAGTTTTACTCGGTTGTTAGACAGTATGGATTTGTAGGACCAATAATTATATCATGACCACTTTGGTAAAATGCATCCCGGAGATTCATTAAACTCCCTTTTGCCAGAGCATGGTTCATATGTATATGAATCCAGGAAAACCCCCGGAATGACAGATGTTCCATTTATTGTGTGAAACAAGGTTATTGATCGGATCAACAGACAAGGTTTTTTTTTTACCTTTTTTTCATCTTATTGACCCAAATATTACGATACTGGCCTGCAAAAACGCGAAAAGGGGCATTCGGACATTTGCGTAAAGTGTCGTCTCGGATTAGCCTGCGCATTCCGCGCAGACTAATCCGAGACGACACTTTCCGTTCTTATGTAATTTCCTGTTTCATGCAAGTCAACTGTAGGACAAAATCTGATATAGTCGTGAAGTGCAGTCTCGGATTAGCCTGCGCGGACTGCGAAGGCCAATTCGAAACGACACTTTACGCAAATGTCTGAATGCCTCTTTTCGCGTGTTGAAGGCCAATTTCTGTTCGAATAGAGAGAAAGAGACTAAGGCAGAGGTAAAGGTAGAAGAAAAAGAGAAAAATTAGGAGAGAGAGAGAGACAGAGAGACATACATGCATACTCTAAAAATATTGATCAGACAGACAAACGGACAGGCGAAGGGACAAGTTAGTTATCTAAAGAGACAATCAAACTGATACACATAATACAGAGAGAGAGAGACAGAGAGACATACATGCATACTCTAAAAATATTGATCAGACAGACAAACGGACAGGCGAAGGGACAAGTTAGTTATCTAAAGAGACAATCAAACTGATACACATAATACATGTATAAAAGTTTTTTTTTTTTTGTCCAAAGTTCTAAAATTGTAACAAAATTTCAGATACGTTTTCCATCAGAACCTGGATTGAAGTCAACAACTATTCTAAATCCTTTTCTCATTCTACCTTCCTTAATTAGTCATCTGTTTGGCTAAAGAATGATGTTTTTAGCCAATCAGAAGTTAACCCTTATCCTGCTAAATAACTTAAATGAAATTTTCAGTTCGATAGTAAAAAACAGAACATTGCTATTTCAAAGTTATGTTTTGGGGAATAATATCTCCTTATCGGACAGTGTAGAACCAAGATCAGACTGCACGTTCTGTGCAGTCTGATCTTGATTCTACACTGTCCGCAAAGGGTCAGTGAGTCGCGTTTAACAGCCTTAGGGTTAAATTCTGTCTAGGGGATTTAGAACAAGAATAAGAATACAATTTGCACGACCCTACTATGCATTTTTAGTCTGCTGACAAATGAATCAACAGCAGCACTTTGTGAAATATGTGAAGCAAAATCATCCAGTTTCAAAATCATCCATTATTGCATGAAAAATATGTGGGTGGCGCTCTGGCAAAAGAGGTTTTAAATACATCTCTATGACACATTATACCCAGCAAGTCATTATATATGAGCCGTGCTCTGGCAAAAGGGGGCTTAATGCATCTCCGTAATGCATGATACCAAGCGTCATCACATGGTCCTGGATCCACAAAATCCATTTTGTGTAACAACCGACTGGATCATGAGGTAATCTGGTCCTTGGACATACAGAAAATTGAACAATAGCGAAAAGTTTCGGCCCAGGTCAGCCTGCGCGGACTGCGCAGGCTGACCAGGGTCGATACTTTTCGCAGATGCATTAAGCCCCCTTTTCACAGAGCACGGCTCATATTTATGGATCCATTAAGTCCATATTTTCTAACAACTTTTTCAGCCCCGTTTTCACATACCATTGCCCATATCTAATACCAATTACAAGTATTTACATCTCAAAATTATGTTTCCAGTTTCAAGTAATTAAATCCCCCGAAAATCCACCAACAACAGTAAATCCCTGTTAAATTCCAGCCTTAGTTCAAACTATGTACATAACAACTGAAGATTTCGAATGGAATAATGTTTTTTTATGAAGCAATTTACAATAAGACACGCCAGTTGCACTAAAGAAAAAAGTCACGAAATGAATCACAACTACAGTTCGTACCGGCTAAAGCGATACAGCTGCCACCGCAAATCTTGTTTTTTTTTTTCCTGTTTCCGTTGTCGTCGTCGTTGTAGTCTTTATTGTTTGTGTTGTTTTTTGTTGTCGTCTCATCGTCTTGTCGTCGTCGTTCTTGTTGTTGTTGGTGTTGGTGGTGGAATCATTGTTACTGATGTTGTTGGTGGCGTTGCTGTCATTATTGTCGTTGTCGTAAGCGTCGTTGTTATTGCCGTTTGGTGTTGGTGTTGTCGTTGCTACTGTTGTTGTTGTTGTGTAAATAGGGTTTCGTCCCTTTCAGTGGCATTTATGTGTCTCCATGGCTAAGTTAGGACTGCTGCGCCTTACCCAAGAACAAAGCATGCCTGATCAGCGCCGCCAATTTTGATCGAATAACGACTCTTCGGGTTATAAATTCAGTGCTTTTTACCATTTAGTCCTGTCATGAATACACCTTCCTCCTCATGAGCGTGTTTTTAAACAGTATTTTGAGTTTCTTCACTGACATTCTGCCTAGGATAAGCCATTGCTCTATTTATGCATTTGGTTGGCCAATTATTTGTCATAAACTTAGCCTCGATAACTTCCGCCGAGAACTTTACTATCTATTCACCCGTACTGAACTGTAAATATGTAAAATTGACAATATGACGAAGCGACAGATGTCTGAATCGACAGCTAGATGCTTAGAAAACACCTTTTACATCAATAGATATGCCTCATCATCCGTTTCCCTTGTATGAGGACACGCATCGGCGACACAAGATTCGTAAAACCATGTGAAAGAAGGTGGAATTGCTCATATCAAACAATTTCTGTACTGTTAACGTTGTTTTTTTATGGATGTTTACATCTTTTGCAACACAGTCACTAAATATTTTCTGTCTTTCCTTCGGATAGGTTATATATATAAGATATATAGACGAGAAAGGCCATTTACAGTGTACATATTAACTCCTACAGATATATTGGTTTTCTTTTTTTCCATGATGATGCAGACCAATTTTGCAAACTTTATGACGAAATGTGATATTGCACGTGCGGTCTATAAAACCTTAATTCTTATTCATTACCCGTATCTTTCAAAGAAGTTTTTTAAGTCGGCAGTGGCAAATTTGTTTCCGGGGAAAATGAGTTAACTCTACCAAACGACAGAATTTTAGACTTGCCTGAAATAGAAGCATTTACAGACAAGAAATTAAGTGAGGCTCAACAGTTGAAATTTTGTGTTTTGAAGAGTAGAAAACATTGGAAATGGAGAAAATGCTGGTTGCCAGCAATTTCTCCATTTTCCACAGTGTTTTCAAAAGAACTCTTCCTAAGGATCGTTAAAAAATCGGGATTGTGTGGCAACAAGTTAAATAAATAGTATATGGCATATAACAACAAAAGGGAACGACTTGGCAATGACAAGTATGAATGAAATTAACATGATACAGGGTCGTCCGAGATAGTATTATTTCGACAAATGTTTTAACTATGTTTCATGCACAATGGCCAGAAATGTCGTCTCTGGAAATTAACAAAAAAACACGAGTAAATGTTAACAACGGACACCAGACAAAGCACAGGAGCAAAAAGTCACTTTGAGCCCTTTGTGCTCAGAAGAGCTAGGAAGAGAATATCTGTAGTGAAAGACCGTTCCATCTCCTAACTAAAAACATGGAGTCGAATACTACTTGTTCAGTGGCCATCGTTCATTAAACGAACCTAAATATAACAGAATTAATAAGCCTTCTGTGGGGGTTTTTATTAGATTTCAGGACAACGAAACCGGGTCAAGAAAGCCTCAGTTTCACGAACCATCGACACTCTTTTGTAACAAAAAGACCAAACTTAATAAAAGATACAGGCTCTTCAAGGAACCCAGTTTCTATAGATCGAGTTTTGATGTTTTTTTTTTAAGGCATTCCCTTCTGATAAGAATTTAAAGGAGATTTTGGGACTGTCTTTATCATATATGACGATTCTAGCATTTGACCTTTAAGTGTGACCTTGACCTACCCGAATAAATTATTCAAATAGCACTTCTGCTGGTAAACTTGTATAATATTATTTCAAAATCTATCAATAAACGTAGAAGTTGTAGCTTCTTCATTCAGGACGATTTTATCATTTGACCTTCAAGTGTGACTTTGACCCTGGACCTACCTGAACAGATGTTTCAAATGACACTTCTACTCATAACGGAGAGCAACGATGCAAACTGATTTTGAAATCCATCCATAAACTAAAATCACAAATGTACTCGTATTTCAGAGCAATTTATCGTCGAAAATGAGAAACGTATTTCAGAGCACTTCATTAACTTTACAGAAATTTATTTCAGAGCATTTCATTGTCCGAAATAGAAATATATCACAAAGAAGTATACGGACTGAATCAAAAATATATTTCTTAGCATCTCATTGTCAAAAGCCAGACACTTTTTTCGGAGCATTCTATAATCCAGATCTAAAAATATACCTCAGAGCACTTCGTGTTTTAGAAACAGAAATATCTTCATGGTCTTTATAAAGAAATACCATCTATATTTATTTCAGACCATCGTATAAAAAAAAAGAATTATTTCAGACCTATCATGATTTATCAATAGAAATTACATTTTTAGAGTAATTCATCTTGACATTAATCTACACTATCTGCATGCCTTTCGAAGTGAAAGCGTAAAAACTGATAAATTACTGCAATTACTGTAGAAGCGCAATTAGAGTTGAACGATACATGGTGGAAAACGTATAAATTGATAAACAAAATATTAAATAATAAGAAAAATAAATCCTCGATAGGTAAAACAGAATTGTAAACATAGCTTATACAAGCAGTTTGTTGTGTGCTGTATTAAATTTCTGTAGTTGTCTCGTACAGAACGCTGTAACACCGTTTACGTGTAACTTATCCCTACGGAGAGAGTAAAATAGGACTGGTTTTTTTATCACTCTTAAAAAATAATGGACTATTGTCCTTACAAGTGTTTAAACCAAAAATTTAAAACATAGCGGACATTGTAGATCCTGGGTCAGACCGCACTTTCTTTCTCTAATTTGCATTTGATCTTGATCTAACCTGACCACTATAAAAAAAAAACTATACATGTAGTTGCTATATAGTCAAAGCACAGGGATAAGGTTCCAGACACAAACTCTTATCACTAATAAAAACAAGACTTTTGTTACGGAGGCCGTAAAGTGACACTCAACAAACATATAGCTTAGCAATTTTTCAAATTTATTTCGTACTTACCAGAGTTATGGTCCTCAAACATCTTCCATATACATATTTTCCAAATAATTTCTTTATTACGGCAGTGACAATCAACAAACACTTTTTTCTATACAAACTTCAAGATTATACCGAAATTACGACAGTCATATTCTACAAACACTTTTAAAAGCAAATGTACATTTTTTTTCATAATTACGGAAGTGACAGTTAAGAAACAATTTTAGATACAAAATTTCAAAATTTTATAGAGGATATTTTTTTCCCCGGTGAAAGATCGAAATTTATTCAATTGAGCGAACATCATCGGTAACATTTTCAAGTAGTCGTGAAAAAGTAGCAAATGAAAATGTTTGTAGAATGTCACTTTCAGGCCTCTGTTTTCGTGTCCTACATGAACTGTTCAACTTACTCTCTTTTCGTGATAGCGCGAACGGAAAGTAAAGATAAACATTCTAAAAATGGTTTGTTTCATGCAAAAACAAAAAAAAAAACACATTACTGTCTAAACACGACTTTTCAATTCGTCTTGCATCACTTTGAAAAGCATTGTGACAAAAGGAAAGAATATAGCCTGCTACGAGCAATTACTCATTGCCTACATGTTTTAAAGTTTCATCGTGTATTACAAATTCATTTTCAAAGCTGTCTGTTTTAAATCTGTGTAAAGGAAAAATGAATTACATACGAGCGTAAGATAAGAAATTAAGAAGTAAAAACAGAGGATTTTATGATTTGCTTTCTAGCTATTAAGCGTCGTTTGTATTTAATAAGTTTTTTATTCCATTGTCCCTCTTTCTTTCTTTCTTTCTTTCTTTCTTTCTCACTATCTAAAATGACCAGTACTGAAATTTAGAATGAAGTCGAGTAACTTAGATTTCGAATCATACACTGTATCTGTAGATTAGTATTGTAGAAACGATATGGCCCCCGGGTTTCAAAGAAACACATTGATTAACTTTGAAAACATTGTGGGAAAAGGAGAAATTGCTGATCACCAGAAATTTCTCCTTTTCCCACATTTCTTCAAAAGGCTTGTACATCGGGGTCGATAAAAGTAGGAATTGAGTGGTAAAAAGTTAAAATACTGGTATGTATAGATCCAGGATAATTTTTTATAGTGTTTTACGCCGTTTTCAACAGTTTTTCAGCTTAACAAATTTTATTGGTATCACCGTTACCAGAGCCGAAGACCTCTGAATTAAAAACTCGCCACCCTACCAGCTCGACCAAGCAGGGCTCCCAATTGCGACAAACAGCGTTTTGTTCGCCAAAATAGAACAAGGTTAACCCCTGGGCTGCTAAGCGTGACTGAAAGACCTATTGCAGACAGCGTTGATCAAGATCAGACTGCACAGAACGTGCAGTCTGATCTTAGATCTATACTGTCCGATAAGAAGTCATTTTTCTCCCATGAAACTTTGAAATAGCAAAATTTGCTTCTAAGTATCGGCTTGAAAGGTTTTTCACTTATCAAGCAGGTTAGGGTTAATACTTAGAGAAGGATCTATTTGCAGGTATCTGAGTTGAGAATCCAAAGATGAGTTTTGCTGCTCTCAGCCTGTGTGTTTGTGTAGCGGCATTTTTAGGTAAGTCTACTCTCACTAAACCGCCAATATCAAATTCTTGTCCCGAATGATACACGTTTGTAATTAGTGCTAGCATATTTATCTTTTTCTAAAAAAGTAATGTACAGCGTTCAATGAAATTGATCTGCGATAAGCTAATCAAGCCATCTCGACAAAATTACACCAATTGCCGATCTACATACAGCTTCTCAGTCCACACAACCAGACTCTGTCCAGGTCCCTACAAAACTGAAACATTTTGAAAACAACTTTATATTTAAAGAAAAAATGCTGATCTGTGTGTAAAAATACTAAAAGTTATACATCAGTCTGATGGAAAATTGACATGATCCGTTTTGAGTCGTCAAAGACACTTCATTTTCTTCGCAAATTCATACAATGTTAGGTCAGCAAAAGTTTTAAAATACCAAGTGTTTTTCATACTAAAGAAGAGTAGTAGTGATCAAGACACTCGGTACGAATTTATATTAGGTCCTATAGTAGACGTGCAAGAACCAAGTTATTGACGTTTTGAATGTATTTCGATTATCGTATTTCTCCGAATACTCACTTATTTGTCGTTTTCTTTCGGATTTCAATTCTAGATTTTTTACTCCGTCTTTACTTTCTTTCTCTGCAGGTAGTTCTAACGCATCGGTGCCATATTTCACACTCCCCGCTTATATCGTCGTGAACGAGAACGAGCCAATAGGTAAGATATCTGGTTTTGTCTAGTTACATGTATACCGTACAAGCATACACATCATACAATCAAATGTCAATCTAACCATGCCCCTTTTGCTATATATGGATACGCCTTATGACGGCCTCAGAGGAATCGGTCTATTCACCCCAAGGAACCTAAACACACCCTACGATACACCAGGATACTAAATATTGACTTTTTTTTTTTTTCAATAAAAGAGTCTGAAACATATTAATATACCATATTCACTACATGTATATATATATTTTCCAAAATGTTTCCTAATTATTATGGGACCTTTTACACATTTACAAAGAATGACTACCACATGCATTGCAAAGTGCCGTAGCCAGGGACCTGCATTCAATGGTGAGCACAGCATATCGAGCGTTTTCTGTCCCTACTGTTGTAAACAGATACCTGCATTCTATGATGTGCACAGTTGTTGTTTTTTTTCCGTTTCCTGTTCCTACTGCACTTCCAAGGGACCTGCATTCTATTGTGTGAACATAATTCAGGGCGTTTCCGCACCTAACTGTCGTAACATTGGAATTGCACTATATGGTGTGCACATTTAAGGCTTAAATCTATCCCTGTACTGACGTAACCAGAGACCAGCATTGCGTGGTATGCACATAATTAAGGGTGTTTTCTCTCCTTAGTGCCGTTACCAGGGACCTGCATTCTTTGGTGTGCACAGCTTTTGGGCGTTTTCCGTCCCTACTGTAATTACAAGGGTCCTTTATTGTATTGTGTGCACATTATTTAGAGCGTTTTCTCTCCTAAATGCCTTTACTCGTGACTTGCATTAATGATGTGCACATTACTTTGGGCCTTTTCTCTCCTGAGTACCGTAACCCAGGACCTGCATTATATTGTATGCACATTATTTAGAATGTTTCCTGTCCCTACTGACGTAACCAAGGACCTGCATTACATGTTGTACACATTATTTAGAGCGTTTTCTGTCCCTACTGACGTAACCCAGGACCTGCATTATATGGTGTGCGCAGCTTTTGGTCCTTTTCCATCCCTACCGCACTTACAATGGGCCTGCATTATATGACGTGCACAATATTTGGGGCGTTTTCTCTCCTTACTTTCACAACCAGGAACCTGCATTATATGGTGTGCACATTATCTAGGGCATTTTCTCTTCTTACTGTCGTAATCCAGTACCCGCATTATATGGTGTGCACTTTATTTAGAGCATTTTCTATCCATACTGCAGTTACAAAGGACCTGCATTGTATAGTGTGAACATTATTTTGGGCGTTTTCTGCTCTTACTGCAGATATAAGGGACCTTTCATTATATGGTGTGCAAGGTATTTTGGCCTTTCCTTTCCCTACTTCATGAACAATGGACCTACATTGTATGGTGTAAACATTATTATGAGCGTTTCCTGTCCCTACTGTTCTTCAAAGGGACCTGCATTCTATAGTGTGCACAGTTTTTTTTTTTTTTGCGTTTTCTGTCCCTACTGCGTTACCCGGGACCTGCATTCAATGGTGTGCACATTATTTAGGGCGTTTTCTCTCCAAAGTGCCATAACCTGAGACCTGCATTGTATGGCGTGTACATTATTTAGCGTGTTTTTCTTCCCTGCTGAAATAACCTGGGACTAGCATTCTATGGTGTGCGGTTGTTTGGCGTTTTCTGTACCTACTGCAGTTACAAGGGACCAGCATTCTATTGCTTGCGTGTTATTTTGAGGATTTTCTGTCTCTACTGACATAACCAAGGGCATGCATTCTATGTTGTGCACAGCTTTTTTCCTCGTTTCCTATCCCTATTGCAGCTTCAAGAAATCTGCATTGTATGGTGTGCACACCATTTATAGTTTTTTATGACCTGAACGTTCTTAAAAGGGAACTGGATTCTATGGTGTACACATTGTTTTGGGTGTTTTCTGTCTTTACCACGTAATGTAGACCTGCATTATATGATGTACACATTTATGGGGCCTTTCTGTCTTTACCGCAGTAGCCTAGACCTGCATTCAATAATATGCACTTTGTTTGGGCTGTTTCCGACCCTATTGAAGTAGCTTAGACTTGTAGTCTATGATGTGCACATTGTTTTGGGTGTTTTGTGTCTTTACCGTTGTAACCTCGTCTTTGGTTCTATTTTTTTTTTTTCTGTTTTTCTGATGTAAGTGTAGTAACCTTGATCTGCATTATATGGTGTGTACATTATTTTAGGTTGTTTTCCTTCCTTAATACCGTAACGCGCGGTCTGCATTGTATGGTGTGCACACAGAATTTTTTGATAAATTAAATAGTGTTTGTCAAAAGTACAGTCATCGCGTATAACATCCTGGTTAATTATTTTACTCCAGTTTATGTCTGTATAAAATCGATGTTTAGGCGATTAAGATCAGCGTAAAATATGTACTGCAAACCAGTCTGAAAATGTACGAAAATTTTTCGTCGCCAACAATTTCTAATTTTTTAAGCCTTAATTTAGCTGGATATGATACATATGAGTCATGCTCTATCTAAAGGGGGTTCAATGTATATGATGCAAGATATCCCTCCACGTCAGTCTGTGCATAAGCGGACCAGGTCGAAACTTTTCGCTATTGAATAGTTTTCTGCATGCCAAAGTACTAGTCAAGTCCACGATTTAGTGGATTGATAGATAAAATTGATTTTATTTATGGTTCCATTATCATGAGATGACTTGTTTGGTACAGTGCATCACAGAGATGCATTAAACATCCTTTTCCAAGAGCATGGCTCATATCTAACAGAGTTGTTTTCTTGGCCGTCTTTGCCTTTCGTCTTCTTCTCTTTTTTTCATTTCAGATTCTGTGCTTTTTACGTTTAACGTGACGGACGATGACAGAGTGATATTATCGTATACCCCGACAGAACTGGTGAGTCTATCGCCCACTTCTGGCACGTCAACCTTCACAGTGACTGTAACAGTGAAATCTAAACGTGTGTTCGATAGGGAGGTAAATGGTTTAGATTTTTGACGCAAGGACAGAAGCTATTGTCATTTCGTATCGTTTATTACTCATAGCCTTGTCTGTTAGCTCATTTGGTAGCGTACAAGAGTTGAAACCAGGTGTCGCTGGTTCGAATCCATAGCTCAGAAAGTTTCTTTCAAAGACTTGACTACAGTCATCGCGACAGGATTCATTCCTCTCTTGCTGCTTATCGATGTTTCGACAGTGGTTTTGTGGGAAAGCAACCAGTGGCTTGGGATAAAAGTTGTGCAAAGTAATGGTTAAAAGAAGCTCCAAGAAAGCATATACAGGTGCACTGTATCATAGGACGAGACCTTTGTGACCATAATTTTTTGATGTGGTCAAGTTGCACTTTTTATTCTTATATCGAGGGAAATGTTTCAAACACAGATACAAGTATATTTAAACGTCGATGTTGTGTCAGTTGTACATAAACAAAAATCCATAACAACAACACAGAGCGGCTTTTAAGACTTTCGGAATTATAATATGTGAGCCATGCTCTGGCAAAAGGGGGCTTTCTGCATCTCTGTGACGCATAATACCAAGAAATTCTTCACATAATTATGGATTCATAAAATCTATTTAGTCAAACGATTCACTGAATCCGGGAGAAGAGAAGTCCTTTGACATGCAGAAAATTCACAAATTGCAAAAAGGCTTCGACCCATGTCAGCCTGCGTGGACTGCGCAGGTTCACAGTTGTCGTTACTTTTTGCAGGTACATTAACCCTCTTTTCACAAAGCATGGCTTTTGTATATTTAGGAATAATAGTTAAGTGTTAGTAAGATCGACGTTTCATCATTTCCATTTTGCTTAAAAAATATTTTCTTTTTTATGTTTTCAGACTTCTAGTCAACACACCTTGCGGATAACTGCTATAGACAGTGAATCAAATGAGGTACGTATAGACTATGAGCCAGCAGGGTGTTTGCCCCCCCCCCCCACCCCCACCCCCGGGGAAATTTCGGGACTATGATTTTCTTGAGCCCCAAGGTCTCCTGAGCACATTCCCAAAGTCTGCTGGCGAGTGGGGCTTTTGGAAGTTATAGAGGTCAAAGGTCATCAAGTGCACCCCTAACCCTAACCTTATTAGTCGATCCTTATTTGACAGTTCATTGGAAATTTTATACCTTGTGAAAGTCCCAAATGATCTCAGGTAATGTAAAAAGCTTATATTTAGATAATTATATGCATTTCTAACAAAATAAAAGAACATTTAATGCGAATCAAAGCACTGACAGCACTATTTTTTATGATTCAAGCTTCCAAAAAATCATAATCTGAGAAACTACAGGGATATTTTTCAGATAAAGCGCATTTTCTTGATCACAAATGCCTTGAATGCATCCTAGAAGCAACCCAAATGGCATTTTCTGATTAATTATATATCAATTTGTCATATTCATGGATAAAATAGAAGCACTTATAACCAAAGTTCATTAATATACTTTTTAATTTTTTGTATCAGTTGCTGAGAATTCAACAAATATCTGGTTCATTTCTTTATTTTAGATTAAAAAAAAAAATAAAATTTATAGGTATGCTTATATTCATGATCTTAATAGTTATATTCATTACTGAAAACAAAAAAAAACTTTTAGTGTAAATCAAAGTACTGAAGTTACTGATACATTGTGTAGCATTTAACTCTTGCATCTACAAAACGGACAAAAAAGTTTAAAAGTAAAATATATCTTGATCTTATTTACTAAGAAGACATTGCATATGCTATCTACAGTGCCTTCTCTTGTTATTTTATCAATTTAGTTCTCTCAGACAATGATATCAAAGTACTAAAAATTGAACTTGCCATGACAAAATAGTAAAGGTATGGCCTACAGGCATTTCCACCTTTTTAGTTAAATACAGCATACATATGCATGAATTTAATCCTTTCAGCGCGCTATAGGCGAAAACAGACGCCTTTGCGGACGACATAGATCAAGATCAGACAGTGAGACTGCACGGAATATGCAGTCTGATCTTGGAATTCTGTCATCCACTTGTTTAGTCAAGCCTAATATGATAAAACTCTTTCTGAGTTTCAGTGGAGCCTATTTCCAGGCATCGAAAGAGGTGGACATTAAATATTTGGCGCCGCAAGAGTTGACTGCCCAAAATCAGAGATATATTATTTGTAGTTAATATAGTTTCACTTTTTACACACATCAATTAAGTAATCAGGTGATTTACTAGCAATGTGAGTTACCAAGATGAATTGAATTCCTCATGCGGATTTGATATTTCAATAGGGCAGATGCACCTGTTATCTTACATTGTTGGTCAGTATTCATTTACAGAGGACCATAGTGTTTTAGTGAATGAGAGCTCATTCATGCTTGTATTTGCTCAGTAAAATCTTCACCATCATCATTCTCATGCCTACCAGCCATATTTGTGGCTTTATGTTTTTGTTATGAAAACTGTGGTTGCCGTTTTTCCGTTCTTACCTGTTCAGAATTATTTCACATTAACTGCTTGGCATTAAGAAACAAGAAAATAAAATGAAGCATCGCGCCATGACTATAAAAAAAAAGCTAATAAAAATGTTGGAAATGAGATGCATTGGGTTTGATATAATATGCTGTAAGTCTTAAACTATGCAATGAAGAGCCCTTGTTTTTTTGTTTTTTTCCCCCCTATTCTTTTATCCATTTTGTTTCCTTTTTATGTTACCTTTGAAATAAAGGTCATTTTTGTGTTACCATGTACTGTTAATGTTCTTGTCATTAACATATTTTTGGCGTAAAGGTCATGCAAATTATCATCATTCATATGGCAATCCTTTTATGGCTCAGATTATCTTGTTCTTACATATGTATAACTAATTGCTTTCTGCTTGCATGTCTTCTTTTACTCAGTTACATTGTATTCTAATGATTTATCATCTGTGTAAATTCAAAACTTGCTTTTTTTTAGTTTTTTGTTTGATATTGTACACATTTAACAGAGACAGAAGCTTTTTTGATATCTTAGCTGGCCAGTTATCATTTACCTTGTTTGATAGATGATTAGTGACTCTCCTTATTTCTGCTATGGGCAAAAGGCCTGTGCATGAGGTTTGTTTTTCTCTCTTTCTATCAAACATGTATATAAAGGTACCTGTCGTATAGCGAAAAGAAAACGCCTGCTGCAATATACTTAGACTGTGCTTAGCTCCACCTCATCCAATATCAGCATAATTGTATTATTCTGCATGAACAGATGAACATTTTTATTGCATTTGGTATCACGATCATGGGCTTATTATAATTTCCAGGGTTTTGTTTCCCTGTTAAAAATGATAGATTTCATTTTACTGTGCTAAGTGATGCACCAATAATTGCCCATCTTCAGGAAGAAATGATCAGTAATCTACTGGGGAGACATTTTCTTCTTTCCTGACCTGATTTCTCATTCGCAAAGTCTATGCTGTGAAGGGAAGTCTCTGTAGTTCGACAAAAGTAAATCCTGTTTTGCAAATGCTACATTGGAATCATTTAGAGAATAACAAACCTAGACTGTTTCAGAAATGGTTTTATGCATGCCCTCTTTGCGTACATTTTGAAGTTTTTCAATTGTGGTAAAAAGGTCATACTGTTAACAGAACAGAATCTTTATTGAATTTTTACAATGTTTACTGGTTACTTCCTCATGTCATAGACATGCAGTATATGTATAAATAATACAGAGTATAAATCATAGTAATGATTTAGTTAACACATTGAAATATATTCTAACCAAGTGATGAGAAAGATGATAACAATGTTGACTTCATGAATGTGGCCAATTGATGATATTGGATAGATTTTCATTTAGCATGGAATGATCTGTTTTAAAAATCATAGTTACCATTTCAATGAAAGGCAACTTCATATTAGTCTCGAACTCTATAAAGGGCCACCATTAAGAAAAAGATCTAAACAACTTTATTCACTGGGTAAATAAAATCCTGACGTCAATGAGTTCTTATGGGTCAAAAGCAAGAAATATCTTTAATTCCAGCAAATATCGTAAGATTTAAAAAAAAAAAGCTTAACATTTGTCACTATTAATACTCTGATTTCCTTTGCTGACACAGCTTATAGATAGGATAAAATACAATGATAAGGCACATTGTTTGTCATGGAATCTATTCTGTATCATTAAGATCATAATTGTTGATTTTGTATGCTATGGATAAGTTTTTGGGTACCAGCCATTTTACTCTCACAAACATGGCCAAGAACAGTTCTCTCAGCGCTTTGATTCAAACAAAATTTCTTCTATTTGTGTCAAACAGCTGTTTTGACTAAAGATATGAGTGTATAAACCCATCTGAACATGTTTCTGACATATTAAATGTAGAAAATTAAATGAAAATTTAACCTGAACTGTTATTCATTGATATCTTGCATGCAACAGTGCACTTGATGAACTTTGACCTCTATAACTCGCAAAAGCCCCGCTCGCCAGGTGGCAGACTTTGACAAAGTGATCAGGAGACCTTGGGGTTTCAGAAAATAATAGTGCCGAAAATTCCCCCGGGGGGGGGGGGGGGGGAGGGGGGTCTATTGGTGGCTCAAGGTCTAGTAATCGGGCGTAACAAGGGTCTTTAATTTTACAGAAAAAAAAAAATACAAAAATTCAGCTGTTGAAAATAAGCAAACTATAACAGCTCTACTTCTATTCATTCATTAAATAAATCATTAAAGCCATGCTCTGGTGAAAGAGGTTTTAATACATCCCTTAGATGCACTATACTAATTCTGTCATTACATAGTTATAATTTATAAAAGCTATTTTATCCAACAACCGGCTGAATCCTGGGATAGAATCGTCGTTTGACAAAGAGAAAATTTACAAAAAGCAAAAGTTTTGATCCAGGTCAGCCTGCGTGGACTGTTTAGGCTGACATGGGTCGATGCTTTTTGTAGATGCATTAAATCCCCTTTTCACAGAGCATAGCGCAGATTTTTTTTTTTTTTTTTTCAAACTGTCCTGATAGTAATTACTAATACCCGTGCTTTACTCTAAGCTCGAGCGCCCCAGTGCCTTGCCCAAGAATACTTTTGAATAACCAGATTTTATAATATCGTAGCCCTACCTCAATAAAATCTGCAGATGACTTTTTTTGGTGTTGCCGTAGACCACTCTACAAACATTGCGGCGGAAGGAGAAACTGTTAGTTGCAGGCAACTTCTTTTCCTTTGATGTTTCAACCGTATGCATGTATACTACCATGATTCATATTGATAATCCATATTTTAACATGGTTAAATCTATTCATATTGATTGTCCATATTTTTATATGAATTAATTCATTTACATTGATTATCAATATTTCTAACATAGATAAATTAATTCTTATTGATTATCCATATTTTTACATGGTTAAATTTATTCATATTGATTGTCAATATTTTTACATGGATAAATTAATTCTTATTGATAATCAATAACTTTATATGAATTAATTAATTCATATTGATTATCCATATTTCTAACATAGATAAATTAATTCTTATTGACTATCCATACTTTTACATGGATAAATTTATTCATATTGATTGTCCATATTTTACATGGATAAATTAATTCATATTGATTATCTATACATCCATATTTTCACATGGAAGACTTAATTCATATTATAGCATAATGCGAACACGTCCGGGCCGTTACAAGCATGTATTAACGCAGAAACACCCAACGTTAACAGGAGAATAATGTATAAATCATAAAGTTTACGCACCGTTTAACGCCCGGCTTTATACTTTCAATATCCTCGATTCGGTCCTAACTTGCAAACAACGTATGCCGAACGTTTGTTCTTGTCATAAATCTACAGACTCCGACCAACAAAGCTGTTGAAACTTGTACCATATAAGATCTTTTTTGTGGCTTGTATTTGATGATTTTATAACACCACAAACGAAATCCTACGCTCAATCTCAGTCTTATCGATATTTGATCAAAAATCACTCGTGATGTAGGCTACTCTACACCAGTAACAACGCGCCCAGTTTTTAAAGGGATCGGCAATGCCTTCGCCTGATATATCCCTTTGACGTCTTTCAGATACAGAAATTTAATCCACCCATTTTCCTTGTTGTAATCGATCCAAACCTGTACAAGTTAATCCCGTAAAAGTCCACCTTGTATTAAACACCATTTTAAGTGAATAACAGAGGGAGATCAAAACAGTGGTATAGGACTACATGGCACGTCACTGCGCGAAACAAAAACTCTTTCGCCGAATTCCGGTCTTGACTGGTATAGGTCCTGTACATTTCAAGTCCGTTTCTTTGCATTTCTATGGAAATATTATTTGCTTTCATTGCAAATTGTACTAAAATGCATTTACTTTATGAAATAATAGCATTAATTCACGTTTTTGCGGTCGTTTATATTTGCAGAGGCCTTCAGGCATTAAATAATTTCTCGGGACTTCTGCGAATGTTAACGTATTCAAAAACATATATTAACCCTATATTGATTATCCATATTTTTTTTAACATGGATAAATTAATTCATATTGATAATCCATATTTTTTCACATGGATGAATAAAGTAATCGTAATTATCCATAGTAATTTCAAGGTCGTCTCCCTCAAACTTGTTTTGGGAGGCAATGACGTACTTTCGAACGGACATATCTACAATTTCATAAAATTTTTAGTTACGCCCCCTTCGAATTAAGGAGACGATTTACTTTTAAATTGTAACTGTGGGACACTCTGGGAAAAGAGGTTTATTGCATCTCCTTGATGCATTATACCAAGCAAATCATCGCATAATTGTGGATCAATAAAAATCATTTTGTCCAACAACTGAAAAAAAGTATGGTAGAATGGTCCTTTGACATGCAGAAAATAGCAAAGCGTTCGATACTTTTTGCAGATGCATTTAAACTCCTTTTAAAATGTATTGATCAAACAATACTTATTATTTATTTTCTACTTCAGGTTATCAAAACTACGGCAATTTACGTTAACGATGTGAATGACAACGCGCCAACTTTCCAAAATACCCCATACGTTTGGTATATATCGGAGGTATTTATCTAACTTCTAGCTAGATGTGAACTTCACCAAAACAATCAAAGGTGTATTTAACCTATTACAATAGTATAAATACAACATTTTTATCTCCCAGCAAAACACGTTTGATAACGTTTGCGGAGAAAAGAAGGGATTGCTCAAGACAAGAAATATCTCCTTCTTTGCCTAAAGGTTTTCTTCTGCATGCTTGTATTTAATGGTCTGAGGTTGAATGTTCTAGTCTTACATATGTGTTTTCAGGTTCGTCTGCAACAAGTTTGTTTTAGAAGACAATGCCTTCATCTATATGCTTTCTTTCTCTTTTCTGTGAAATGGTAAGTGTATAAACATAAGAAGAGACAATTTACAAAGTGAAGAAGTTTAACCATTTACAAACAATCCCGTGATTTAACGTCCATACAAAAAAAAAGAAAGCATTTGTAAACGATGTGGAAAATATTTAAAGAAAAAAAGCTATTGACCAGCATTTTCTTCTTTTTCTGAAATGTTTCCTATCCTTTTGAAAACAGATACCATTACTTTAGCCACGCTGAATTTTTCGTCTGCAAATGGTCACAGTTTGAAAATGTCAAAAATTTCGTCGTTTGGTAAATAGTTAAACAATGAACGTCTATAGTGTACTGAGAGACTACACTGAAAAATAATAAATCCTAAATGAAATGAAACTAGAACTGTCGCAAAGTGGACAAATACCCCCCCCCCCACCAGCACCTTGTCACTGAAGCAGCGCAATCAGAGAATAGAAACGATTTTCGAAACAAAGATCGCCTGTGACTTTGACCTTTGATCCATGGGATCCAAAAACAATAGGGCACTTCCTTGGGTCATGAGCAACACTTGTACAAAGTTTCAGTCCTAGGTCAAACAGCTTTTGAGTTAAGAGTGCGGAAACAAAACATTAAAAATTGTAGGAGTATTACACTGGACAAATTGTGAATTTAAGCTATATAATTTAGCAAAAATTGCAAAGTTCAACGGGACATAATTCTGCAAACACATCGCAGCAGGATCATGAAAATTGCACATGCACAACTTCATATATATAGGAACATTATGTGTAAATTGGAGTTCAGTACCTGAAAAACTGTTGGAGTATTTCGGCGGACAAATTTGTGTCTACGGACAGACGGACGGACAGACAGATTATATTAAACACGGAATTCACAGTAAGAAACACATTATTATTATTATGTTCTGTACATTAAAATTGTAGGAGTACTACACTGGGCAAATTGTGAATTTAAGCGATATAATTTAGCAAAAATTGCAAAGTTCAAGGGGAGATAATTCTGCAACACATCGCAGCAGGGTCATGAAAATTGCACAACTTCATATATATAGGAACACTGTATTTAAATTTGAGTTCAGTACCTGAAAAACTGTCGGAATATTTCGCCGGACAAATTTGTGTCGACGGACGGACGGACAGACGGACAGACAGCTATGGCGATTCCAGTATACCCCCTCCACTTCGTTGTGGGGAGTATGATAAGTCATTACGTAAAAACAAAACATGTCAGAACATCATTATTGTTAGCTCATTACTGCTCATAAGAAGGTGGCCTCATTTACCTCATACAGTTGACAGTGTTGCACTAATTGATTTATTTCCAAAACAGTTTTCATACTGTTGAAAAAATCCTTTCTATCTAAAAATTGTCTGTCTTTTATTCCGAAAGTTTACATTTGCAGCTTTTGTTTTCGAGTTTGACAACATACAACAAAATACATGCCACAGATCCCGACAGCGGGAGCAATGGTACAGTAAGATACTCGTTTGTGGTAAGTACAATGAAATGATACAATAACGTACATGTACTCATTTGAATTAAGTCTAAATGCAAAACATGCAATGGCAATTTCCGGTGCTCATCTGTGCCCGTGCTCATAAAACGTGAAAACCATGCTCAACTGAGTTCGTGCTCGTTTATCAAGTTATTCTTTACAACTTTGAAATCAAACGAGTGAATACTCATTAGAAACTGGTGTAATGTCATGTTACGGTACGTTTCTCATTGGAAAATTGTATAATGAAAAGACACTGTAGGTAACTCATTGGAAAATGTTTTATGCAACATAACGGTACATTACTCATTAGAAATTAGTTTAATGCAACGATAAGGTTCGCTATTCATTGAAAAATTGTATAATGCAACATTAGGGTACGTCACTAATTGGAAAGTAGTCTTCTGCAACAGTAAGATACTTTACTCCTTTGAAACTGGAATGATGCAACGGACCGGTACGTTACTTATTTGAAACTGGTAGAATGTAATGTTACGGAACGTTACACGTTGGAAACTGGTATAATGCAAGGTTAGCGTACGTTACTCATTGGAAAATAGAATAATGCAAAGTCATGGTACGTTACTAATTGGAAACTGGTATTATGCAAAAAAAAAAAGGTACGCTACTCATTTAAAACTGGTATAATGCAATGTTAAGGTCCGTTACACGTTGGAAACGATTATAATGAAACACAAGGGTACTTAACTCATTGGAAACTGGTATAATATACAACTCATTGGAAACTGGTATAATATATCAATAAGGTACGTTACTCTGATCAAATTGGTATTGTGCAACAGTCAGGTACATAAATCATATGAAATTTGATTAATGCAACAAAATGGTACATTGCTTATCAGAAATTGGTATAATCCAAAGTAAATGTACGTTTCTCATTAAAAACGGGTATTATTCAGCAGTAAGTTACGTTACTCATAAGAAATTGGTTTAATGCACTGAAATGGTACTTTGCCCATCGGAAACTAGTATAATGCATAGTCACTGTAAGGTTACTAATTGAAAACGAGTATTATGCAACAATAAGGTACGTTACTCATCAGAAACCGGAATAATGCAATGAAGCTGTACATTACTCATTAGAAACTAGAATAATGCAACGAAATGATGTGTTACTCATTAGAAACAGGTATAATCCAAAGTAACGGTACGTCATTGCAACTGTGTTAGGTATGTTACTCATTGGAGACTGGTATAATGCAACGTTACGGTAGGTTACTAATTGTAAAATGGTATAAAGCAAAGTTACAGAGCAATACTCTTTGGAAACTGGTATCGGGCAACAATAAGGTACGTTGCTCATTGGAAACTGGAATAATGCAACGAAACTGTCAATACTTATTAGAAACTTGTATAATGCAATACTTTGCTCATTTGAAACTGATATAATTAAAAGGTACAGTACGTTACTCATTGGAAAATGGTTTTATACAACCTAATGGTACGTTACGCATTGGAAATTTGGTATAATGCAACAATAAGGTATGTTCTTCATTCGAAAATAAATAATGCAACTTTAGGGTACCTTACTCAGTGGTATAATGTAAAGTTACTGTAGATAACTCGTGAGAAACTGATATTATGCAACAATAAGGTACGTTACTCATGAGAAACTGGAATAATACAATGAAACAAGACATTACAGAAACAGGAACTGGGCGAAGTTAAGGTACGTTACTCATTGGAAACTGGTATTATGCAACAATCAGGTACATAACTTATTAGAAACAATATGAATGCAATGTTAAAGTATGTTACTAATTGGAAACTGGTATAATGCAAAATCAGGTAATTCACTCACTGAAAACTGAAATAATGCAACGAAGCGGTATGTTACTAATTGGAAACTGGTATAATGCATCGTTAGGGTACGTTACCTACTGGAAGAGTATTATGAAAAGTTACAGTACGTTACACATTTGTAAATGTTTTTTGCAACAATAAGGTACGTAAATCATTAAAAACTGGTATGATGCAATGCTACGGTGAGTCACTCATTGAAAATTGGTACATACAACGTTACCCAACGTTACTCTTTGGAATTTGGTATAATTCAATGTTATAGTATGTTTCTCATTAGAAACTGATATGATACAATGATAACATTACGTCACTCCATACAAACTTGTATAATGCAACAATACGGTATGTTACTCATTAGAATCTGGTATAATGCAACGTTACGGTACGTCATTCATTAGAAACTGGTATACTGCAACGTAACAGTGCGTTACTCACTGGAAACTGGTACAATGCAAAGTTACAGTACGTTAGTCATTACAAACTTGTATAATGCAATATTACAGTACGTTACTCATAAGAAGCTGATGTAATGTTCTGTTTTTGGACGTTTTTCGTTGTAAATTTGTATAATGCAATCAAATAGCAGGTTACTCATTGCAGACTTGCTACATATATAATGCAATGATAATGTAAGTTACTCATTAGGAACTTGTACGATGCAACGGCACGATACGGTACTCACTCGAAATAAGTATAATGCAATGGTGTAAAAGTCGATCTTCTCCGTAATGCATTATACCACGCAGGTTGTAGCAAACTATAGATTTTTTCCCCTTAAATTAGCCCGAGTCATGAGGCAGAATAGTCCTTTGACATGTAGCAAATTCACCGATCGCAAAATATTTCGGTCCAGTTCAGCTTGCGGGGACTGTGGAAGCTAACGTTGGTCGATTTTTTTGGCTGATTAATTAAATTTTTTTACAGAGCATTACTCGTTTGCATTAGATAACATGCCCAGGCCCGGTATGGCGTACTGGAAAAAATTGATTGGTTAAAAGTGTTTTCAGCATCGCCGTGTTATTTCAAAGCTGATAACTTAATTTCACTGACCAAAAAGGTTCGTTCATTATATTCACTGCGGTAATAAAATTTAAATCTCACGGTGGGAAGAGAAAAATTTATCGATTTCAAAAGTTTCGACCGTCATTACTTGCTTAATATTTATCCATTCGTTCCATTCTATGTACTAGTATTAGATCGAAGGTATATTATAACCACAGACCACGATAAAATTAACATCTATTTCAATCCTACTATAGAAATGTGTGGAAAATACTAAAAACTAATAGGCTATGTGCGACAGGTACTACAGTTAGATACCTGGTGTTTTTTTCGATTGGTGATATATGTAAAGTCTTTAACGACTTCGTCAACACTATTTCACTTACATCGCAGAGTCCAGTACGCCTATCCATGCTTTCCTGTAGTTTCTTTTACCAGCAATTCGCACAACATTATTCCCAAACCACTGGCTGCTTTCCCACGTAACCAACGTCGAAACAATGATCAGCAATGAGAGAGGAATGAATCCTGTCACAATGACTGTCATCAATTCTAGGAAAGAAATTCACCGAGCCAGGGATTCGAATCAGCAACGCCCTGTCCTCAAGTCTTAAATGCTATCGACTGTGCTACAGGGCTCGGCATACCTTGTCTTATACATTAGGCTAAAGGAGGCGAAATTAGTCAAACTCCACGTGTTCTCTGATGTTCACACATGGCTAGCAATACAGGAGTTGTGAGTTGGACGTCCTTTGAAGTTTTTCTACGCTGAATATCGTGTTGTCTTCGTAATATTGAAAAGAAATCGGTGGTTTGGAAAATTTTATTAGTGTTTCACATTTTAAAAAGCCTCTGCGAGCGCAGACACTGATGTACTGGCCGACATGACCTACATAAAGAATGGTGAACGAATTGTTAACAAAACAATATTTTAACAAAATAATGGAATTTGTCTTTTATAGGATAGAAAAAATTGTGGGAAAAGGAGAAAATAATGGTTACCAGCAGTTTCCCTTTTTTCTACAATGTTTTCAACAGGCTGCTTTATGAACGGTCGTTAAAACTCGGAATTGTTTGGTACAGGGTTAAAAGTGTTTTCTTTTACGAAGACTGGCTATTTGATAACAGAATCTTTATTCTCTCTCTGTTTCAGCCTGAAACCCAGGTATGAGCTATATTTTCACGAGAGAGAGACGGAGAGAGAGAAACAATGAATGATTAATTGTGTGGTTTATAAGTCTCTCTCCGAGACATTTTGGTCATACCTCGGAGACAGCTTATTTGTCTCCTGGATTCCATAAATTCTTGGCAAAGGTTCTGAAGCGTGTCGCCCAAGATATGTCCTGTTAAAAACTCGCCGTTTCAAGTAAGGGTCGGAACCAGGCTGCAAATCCTGTTTACTTAATGCCTTTCGGTTGTTTATAGGGGAATAACGGTGGATTACGGTTCGATAATTTCACCGTTTCTGCCGGTGAAATTTGCCGATTTTATAACACTATGGTATGGAACTATTTAGATTCTTGCATCATGTTTATAACTTCGCCCTTTGAAAAGCATCATATCTATTTCAGACAGTAATTAAATCTAGTAATCTAAAAAATTCCCACCTTTTCCAAATGTTTGTCAATCCTTTTAATTTCAGGTTTATGAATTTTGTTGATTTGTTGTGTCACTTCGAATGTAAATAAATGGCGGGCACCAATGACACTAAAATGGAAGGATATATTTGGCAATCAGAAGATTAAAGATCAAAAACGTTAATTTTAAAATCGATTTTTTAAAAATAATTCACTGAACTTAATATTCTCTCGAACTAATTAAAACGCAATACGATCATAGTTCTGTTCTATACCAGCGAATTGATTTCTTTGTTACATTTTCACTGTAATACGGTCTTACGTGGGGGATACGCCAGGGGCAATTACGGAAAACAACTATAGAAGATTTTGATTAAAGTTCCAACAAAAAAGGGGCAAGAAGCATAAAATAGATAGAACATTTCGGGGTTTTTTTGCGGTGAAAGTTCGAAATTTATTCTTTCGAGTGAACATCATCGGTGATATTTTCACGAGTGGCGCAGCCGAAAAAAAAAAACAAATATCTTTCACTGAAAAAACAATCATCCTCTATATCTTCACCACCGGGCCACACAGAAACCCTTCCAGTATAAAGATTGGAGGTTAGAAAGAAATGAGAGGGGGAGATAGATTCATTTACACATAGAGACAGACAAAAAAGAGGGGAGGCTAACAGACATTAAATATAATTACAATAAAAGCAGTGACAACCACGAAAAGGAGAAAGAGGAGAGTTTTATTATTGTTTTTGTTAGATTCTTTTATGTTGTTGACGATCAAGACAATAATGATGTAGCCGTGATGGTGATGATGATGATGATGGGTTGGTGTATAACTTTTGCAGGATCATGCAATTGCTGTAGATTGGTTTGCAACATTCGAAATCGACGCGCTAACCGGACAAGTCACCTTGAAAAAACAACTGGATTATACCAAATATTCTATCTACCAGTTTATGGTTTTTGCTAAGGTAAGAAAATCAAAGTCATTTACAAGACAATTGTAAGACCAAAAAGCTTTACAGCCCGGATGAAAATTGCCGAAAACTGCCCTTCATGTGTTATCAGGTGGCAAATTTAATCTAATTATAGATATTTACAATTTCTTTGTTTTACATGGATGAATTCAGTCATGTGACTTAATCAAAAATTATACGTGAGTTAATTAAAAAAAGGAAAGCACATGACTTTCTGCATATTTAATGATGTACCATCGGACCTAATATTATTTCGCAAGAATAACTAACAATGGATCGCTCAGGAATATTGCACTCCTTGACTAGATCTTGCGTATTTCTATTTCCTGCCTGTTAACTTTTGTTTAAATGGCAAAAGTTGGTTTAATGCATCTCCGAAATGCATTGTACCAAGCAAGACATCACATGATTATAGGTCAATAAAACCCATCTTGCCTAACAACGAACTAAATCATGAAATAGACTACTACTTTTACATGCAGGAAATTGACCAGTAGCAAAAAGTTTCAAACCGTATCAGCCTAACTACATGGGTAGTTACTTTTTGCGGGTGCATGGCTCAAATATTTTGACTCCAACACAAAAATGGCAGACACCTGTCACGTAGAAACACAGGCATAATTCGGCAGCGAATATAAATATTGTGTCACCGCTCCTGGTGTGACACAATTATCAAGTTTCCTAGCTATGGGAGTCATTTCGCTTCGCTTATCTATCCCTTCTCGGCTGATGAAGTCAATATTCAGCGGTATTTTTTCTGCATCAATAGAAATGTGAATTATAACGGGTATGTAGCCATGATGCTTTCTACTATTTCAAAGACAAATCCTATCAATAGAGCCACAATTTAATTTGTCGTCTGTAAATGCTTTCAAATGTTTATTTCTAACTTTTTGGTTCTCTCTCATTGTTTATCTTCAATTCATGTCGGACTATTTCAAACGTTTATTCTTGATCAACATTAACAGCAACATTTTTGTCAGAACAAAAGGAGATAATAATTGAGCCATGCTCTGGTGAAAGAGGGTTTAATGCATCTCCGTGATACATTATACCTAGCAAGTCATTATTAACCATGGATCCATAGAAACCATTTTGTCTAACACCCGCCTGAATCATTAGGTAGAATGGTCCCTCGACATGCAAAAAAAATGACCAATAGCAAAAGCAAAAGGTTTCGGCCCAGGTCAGCCTGCGCGGACAGTGCAGGCTGACTTGGGTCGATTATTTTTGCAGATCTATCAAACCCCGTTTTCACAGAGCATGGTTAAATTCTATAAAAGAGGATGTTTTTCAGGACCAAGGAACGCCTAGTTTGACATCGACTACATCACTGTTTATAGGAGTAGTTGGCGTACAAAACTAGCCGCCATTGTTAACTGATGTTCCATTTCAGGTCAGTTTGTTTTAACGACGTATATGACAAATGTTCGCGCATGAATTTTTGTCGTGGATATTGAATCAAAAGAGCACCTATGTATTTTTTGCACATAATGGTAATACTACTGATGCAATGAAACAAGCAGCACTTTCTTCGGATAATATTGGTGAAGAGAAAAAATGGATCTATGAACTGTCACAGTGAAATACTAGTAATTAAAATGCTGCTGACACGGCGTTACACACCAAACAAGGGAACAAAGGCAGGAAATTTAAAGTTGTGGAAGAATAACTGTTTTCACTTTGAAAATTATTGTTGGAAAAAGGAGAAATCGCTCCCAATGAGCAATTTCTCCTTTTCCCACAATGTCTGCTGAGCTTTTATCCTGGTTTTTTCCTTGAAAAAATAACTTACACTGTGACCTTCAACCTTGTTTTCTGACGAAATAAGCACGGATAGTGCCATTTTTATTTTTTGTTATTGTTTAGAATTGTAAATACTATAAGTGTGGAAAGTTTAAGAAAAATCTGTCCGTTAGAAAGTATGTATTTTTTTAAGACTAACCCTTAATTCGATCAAATTATCTCCCTTTTTAACACATTGGTCTATATATAACATGCATATTTGTACATTTACCATGCTCAAAACTAGGCTTTTATATATTTTTTTGTGCAAAAATATATGAATTTCCATTAAAATGATATTATTTGTATATACCCTTTTCAAAGGCAAATTTCTCAGAAACGAGCACGGTGACCCACATCTTTTTTACTGTAATTTCCTAGAGACATGATGAGCTATGTATGTGCAAAGTTTTTAAAAAATCTGGCCGTTAGAAAAATTTGTCATATACGTCGTTAACTGTGCTTTAAGCTACTTTTATGAGGACTATATTCGAATCAAACTGACATCTTACTTTATCATGGCTTTTTTTATGTCCCACTAGTGTATATATAGTTTTGGCTCTGTAGTGCCTTCCAAAAGAGAATTCCCACGTTGCACGTCGTCAGCCGGGATCAAAGTTATTTAAATAAATGCTCTTCACACAATCCCGGGTTTTAGCGGCCCTGGGGAAAGAGGCTTTTGAAAACATCGTGGGAAAAGGAGAAAATGCAGGTAATCAGCATTTTCTCCTTTTTCCACAATGTGTTCTTCGTCAAAAACAAATCGCGTCCTTTTTTTAACTAAGTCAATGTATCAATGAGCCCTTTCAGATCGGTTGAATCCACAAACCTTCCACAATTCCGAGTTTAACGACGCCTTTATTCATGAGGAAGCTAAATGAATTGAATAGATATATTCGGTTGTTAAAATTTATCAACCTATATTTTTTCAAAGTCCTTTCACCTCTGTTGGAGTACATCTGACAGTTGAGTTTATATCCAAAATCAGAATACACTTTCTATTCTGTCCGATGTTGATATCTCCTGCTTGCACATTGTTAATCTATCAACGATACCAAAGGTTTCAATCCCTAGCCCGCTGGTATTTACATTATTGTATTAATTCTATTGGTCATCTCAAGGTATGATTTCAAGTAATTCCATTGCATTATATGACTAACACCAGTAATGTAGAAGCTTTGAGTGTTTAAAGTTTCAGACGAACTAAATATTCAGGCTGATATGACCTACAATTTCAGCAAAATCAATCTATCGTGGCGTACGGAAGGACAAGCTTTTAGTTATATTCATTTGTAGGATACAACCGCTATCACTGTCAATGCAAGAGAGGTTGCATCTGTGAACTCCAGCATTAGTGAAGGTATGTGATGCGATGTAAAGAAAACAGGGACCTTATTAAAATCCGGCTTACAGATTGTTCAGTTTATCTTTTTCAATTAAAAAAAAAAAATACAGATATGTCCCAAATGATAAAATGTATTGTTTTATTCTCGATGCTTTTTGCAAAAAAAAATTGATAAAACTGTTGTTGAACTTCCAGTAAATGGGGCATTTTTGGAACATTTACATTGCTGACAATATTCATCTTTTCGAGAACCTTCACGTAATACTTTCTGTCCTAATTAGTAAGTCTACCACCAAAAGCATTCAGAGCGATTAAAAAAAATGTCTAGCACTATCTTAATTTTGTAAACACGTGCCATCTTCCTGCCCTAAAACACATTAAAATATCCTTTTCATAGCTTGCAAAAGCGTTCTCCACAGTATGGTTTAGACCATTCCTATAAGGACCGAATCTTTTTAACTGTTAACCATGTTTTAAGACGTACACGTTAGGTGTCAATCAGTACGGAATGCAATGATCTTCACAAACAAATGGCCTGTGAAAATGGAATTAGTTCTACTTGTCATGGCAATACACTTCATTTCCGAAATAGTATATCTTTACAATTAAAAGAACAATTCTGGTACAGGCCCGTCATTAAAATGGAAGACAAGATAGCAGCCAGCGTGAACACGGGTCACTAGATTGCCTCTTGTCACTTTAACAGCTGTTTCTTTGTCTTTAAATGAATTTCTAAAAACAATATCAAAATGGCGGCCGATGACATCGTGCAACGTCATCTTTGTTTACACGCAAGGAGGTCCCAATACTACTCATTGCCTTATTTTTTAAACTGTATTCACGAACCATTCTTAAGACCAATTTTAGTCTAATTCTCAAGAATTTTCTGAATGTGAAAGTAACATAATTTCTGAACCATTTGCCAATCAGAAGGAAGTGTATTACCTTCAAATTTAGATAATTTTTTATGGTTGGTTGGTTGTCTGGTGTTTAATGCCGTTTTCAACAATATTTCTTGAAAATAATCTTCACTCTTAAGGCACAAAGCGAAATCTACATCATGGCCTTGAAGACAGTGTCGATGAAGATCAGACTGCACAGAACATGTGCAGTCTGATCTTGGATCTACAATGTCCGCTCTTTTGTCAAATATGCTGGCAAAATAATATAAAAATTTATATATTTTGAAGGGTACTATATCATTTGTTCACCGCTCTAAATAAATCGGACTGCAAAATCACAATTGTAACAATAACACAACTTCCATTGTCGTCTGGAGTCTTTTTTACACTCTTTACAAGACGACAAAATTTTATACTCGTCCAATTTGAAACAAATGCAGACGACAAATTCTGTCATTTACAAGACATAAAAACATTGTGGGAAAAGGAGAAAATGCTAGTAATTAGCATTATCTCCTTTACCTACATTTTTCAAAAATTTCTTTCCTTCTTTTTCTTTATAGTCTTCAAAGACCTTCTTCCGCAAACCATTCTCTATACGCAGTATTATTTGAAAGAGGTTACAGATTAAAAATCGAATCATAAATATTTTTCTATTCATCTTTTTTTTACGTGATTGTCACTACCAGGCTTGGTCTCTGAAGTGCCTTGCCCTAGGACATCACAAAAAAGCAGCGCCGCCAGAAAGGATTGAACCCGAGATCTCTGGCTTGCGAATCCTACAACTTCACCACTAAGGCACAGAGAACCCCTAGTATAAATCAACTATTAACTAGATGACAAGAGTTTAGACATATCCAGTTTAAAAGAAATTGTAGAAGAAAAATTGAATATGGCCCAACTGGTTGGACTTGTCTCAGAAAGGGTAGAAAACATTGTGAGAAAAGGAGAAAATGCTGGTTACCAGCATTTTCACCTTTTCTCACAATGTTTTCAGAGGCCTTCTTACTCAGGGTCGCTAAAACACGGGATCATTTGGTAAAGATCTGAAATACGTTCAAGATACAGTAACTTCTAAAGATCTCTACTATGAAACAATTTCATACCATTAGAGTAAAATATCCTTAAAGAACTCATTAGCTGGATATAAAGTGATCACACGAGTGGGCTTGAACTGACCAAGAGAGCACTGGTCAACAAACTGTCTTAATATAATATCCCGGTCACGTCCGGCGACATAATAACCCAATAATAGGAAAGAATTGTGGGAAAATCTTTCTCGGTCATTATTGTTTCCTGGCTCAACATAACAGATTTAATTACAAACAAAACGAGCTGAGAACCAATCCGAGTGGAATATGTTCCTGTCCTGGCTTTCTTTTGTTACCCGGCTTGAAAGATTACAAAATTATATTAGAAAATACAGGAACGAAAAAACAAACTTGATGAAAATCTGTCAACAACAGACTGCAGTTATTTGAAAAAAAAAAGCAAAGACCTAAATAGATCTAGTACAGTTTGGTGAATATTAAGTCTAGAGAGTACAAAAGTCATCAGTTTACGTAAAAGTTCATCTAGAGCGCTCTATCATTTTTTCATCTCTCTCTCTCTCTCCCTCTCTCTCTCTCTCTCTCTCTCTCTCTCTCTCTCTCTGACCTAGACAATTCCCATTATTTGAAAGGGGCCTAACAAACTGACATACACCGACCCAAAAAGGTATTTCTGACAGAAAGGTATGACCTAGGAAAGGAATGGCAAAGTCTTTTAAGCATTTGAGCTATGCTCTAGTAAAAGGGGGCTTACTGCATCTCTGTGATGATTATACAAGGCAAGTCAACACATCATAATTAAGCCATATAATCCATTTTGTCTAACAATTGGCTGAATCATGATGCAGAATGGTACTTTGAAATGCAGAAACTGATTGACCAACAACAAAAGGTTTCGACCAGGTCAGTCCGCAAAGACTGCGCAGGCTGACATGGGTCGATACTTTTTGGCAGATGCATTAAGCCCCCTTTTCACAGAGCATGGCTCGTTTATTTTCAATATTTTTTCAGATTTTTGCGGTGGCCATTGCTCATACTCATCTTTTCTTGCAGTTCTTTTACCAGTACTTCGCACAACATTCTTTCAGCGTAACTAAATAAGCCAGGCTGTCGAAAAAGGGGACTTAATGCATCCCCGTAATGCATTGTACCAAGCAAGAAACCTCATAATTAGAGATCCATAAAACCCACTTTGTCTGACAATCGACGGAACCATGAGATCGAATTATCCTTTGGCAAGCAGAAAATTAAAAGATAGCCAAAAGTTTCGGCTCATGTCAGCCTGCGCGGAATGAGCAGGCTGACATGGACCGATACTTTTCGCAAAAGCATTCTAGCTTTTCACAGAGATTGGCTCAAATATCATTCTAAAATTTAGAAAGTATTGTTATTTCTGAGTCGCTAAGCCATTTTCTGTAGCCATACAGAAATTGCATTCGCTTGAAGTTTACAAAAAAAACCCACATTTTTTCATGCTCTCCGGTAGTTTATCGAGAAATAACGGTGAGATATTTTTCGATATTTCATGGTTACGACCAGTGAAAATACCGACTTTTATATTCTGACTCTCCAATTGAAGGTGGAAACAGTTGTTCCCGCGCACTAGTTACCTAGGTAAAATGCGCGTGCTTCACAGCCAGATGGAAATATGACGTCATTTACCTTACATTTCTCGCGCTTGACGTAATATTAAATGCGTTGCTATCCGGAGGGGGTACGCCACGGGAAATAACCGAAAAGAACTGTACTGGATTTTGATTAATTTTCCCCCAGAAAGGGTTAAAAGTATGAAATAAATAGAATGAAATAAATAGAATATTTGTTTTTTTCGGTGAAAGATCGAAATTTATATCATCTCGTGAACATCATTGGTAATATTTTCACTCGTGGCTGCGCCACTCATGAAAATATTACCGATGATGTTCACTCGACGAAATAAATTTCGATCTTTCACCGTAAAAAACAAATATCCTCTGTATCTTGAGAATTGAAATTAGAATGCATTATCGACCCCAAGGTCCGTATTCACTAACCAATCAAAATATCAAGTCTTTGTCTTATTTCAATGTAGAAAGTAACAGAATTTTTGATTGGCTAAACCAGTTGGTTAAGCCAATAATATATGGTTTAGCCTAAAAGAAATAGTTTAGCCGAGCAGAAATTTCGGTCCTTTAACATTTAGAAAAAAATCTTAAGAACTGAAATTATATTGCAAATTAGAACGGTTGGTGAGGACGATCCTTTGATCAGGTTTCACCAGTCGTCCTCAAAAAAATCTATTTTTAGTCCTAAATAATTTTCTAAACAAGGTAACGCAGTATCTGATCTGATCTAAATGACATCGCCACTAAAATTTTGCAATATTTTCTATGTTTAGCACTAGGCCTAGAATAGGATTTAATCCTTATGCAGCAAAGCGCGACTCACTGACCTTTTTCGGGCAGTGTAGATCAAGATCAGACTGCACAGAACGTGCAGTCTGATCTTGGATCTACACTGTCTGATAAGGTGATATTTTTCCCAAAGAAATACTTTTGAAATAGCAAAATCTTGGTTTTCGCTATCGGCTTGAAAATTTCATTTCACTTAGCAATATAAGGATTAAAATGGTTGGTGAATACTACCACAAGGTGAGCTAAAGTAACTTGATGATGACTGATTGAATTGCGCTTATATATCAGTGCCACCGGATGCCCATATGGGCGACGCCCCCTGAAGGTTGTTAGTTTTATTACGGGGGATAGTGCAAGATATAGGACGAAACCCATCCTAAGTTGCGCCTGGGCGTACTCGGTATATAGCACCGCCACACGAGACCTCGGTTTAACGTCTCACCCGAAAGACTATTAGTAATTTTAGATAGCCTGGCGTGGGAATCGAACCCACGACCTCAAGTGGCCCAAGTCTTGATGTTTGCCAGTCCTACGCTCTAACACTTGAGCTAAGCGGGCTGGTAAAAAAAACTAGATTTCACCTGTTAAAACGTTTATATACATAAACTGGTGCCAGGTTGTTACCAAGATATGTTTTATAATGGTAACAGCTGATTGCTTTAATTGGCTCCCGGCAAGTCAATTAATTTCAAAAATTTGCTTTATTTCTATGCAAATTGAGTTTCGTTATAAACACCAGTTATCATACTTTGAAATCGGTCTGTGTTAATGAGGGTATTGACTCGGTGGCCTTTGAAACAGAGGTAGTCGAATTCTAAAACTTTTATAATTCACTATAACCTTGTTGGTACTCATTAAAATTGCCTCGTTGAGATGATTCTAATGAGTAACCCCCAACATGGGTGTCAGTGAAGAACAAAGGAGTGATAATACTTCTTTGAACAACAAAATATTTCCACTTGTCGTTCCTCTGCTTATTTTTGTGTGTGATTAATGGTTAAATAAAGCACCTAAAAATAAAACTTCCAGACATTTTTCATTCTAGGAACAATATGCAAATAAAGGTTGGCTTTCTCCAGAGTGTCGCTGCAAGGCGAACGGTGTAAATCAAAGATCGTACTGCACGTTATATACGGTCTTGTCTTCATAAACACTGCCCGAAAAAGCAAAGTTTTGAAAGGCGCTTTAGGGGTTGAAATCTATATTTTTGTCTAAAGCCAGCCGAGAAACTAACCTGACATGAAACTAACAAAATACTGAGTGAAAGGGCACGGTTTCTTCTAGCACGCAGTTCGCGCAGGCTAACCTGGGTCGAAACTTTCTGCATGTCAAGGACCATTCTAAGTTCCAACCCATGATACAGCCGGTTTTCGGACAAAACGGATCCATATTATGTGACAAATATCTTGGTATAATGAAGTGTCCCGATCCATTAAGCCCCCGCTTTTCAGAGCACTGATGGTGTAGAATAAAATCAGAACAATTGAAAAATACAGTTCAGGCACTAATCAATGTAGGTATATACTTGGGGTCGTTTTTCATCGACCACTCTACATTCGATTTTGAACCCTTTACCACTGATTGATTGTATAGTGTTTAACGCCATTTTCAACATTATTTCAGTTATATCGTGGCGGCCAGTGCACCTATTCATGCTATCCTGGAGATGCTTTTACCAGTACTGCGCACAATATTTTTTCCAAGCCACTGCCTGCTTTCCCACATAACTATTGTCGAAATAATGGTCAAACGAATGAATCCTGTTGCAAAGACTATCTATCATCAATCCTTGGACGGAAAAATTTTCCGAGCCGGGGATCGAACCAAACTTCCCCTGTTCTCAAGTCCTTTACACAACCGACTGCGCTACGGGGGATCAGCAAACCCTTTACCAGACAGTCTTTTCTTTTAATGACCACTGACCAAAAGTAAGATAGCTACTAAAAACATTTTGAGAAAAGGGAAACTTATCTTTACTGCTATTTTCTCAGGATGTTTTCTATCCTCTTCTGGACATATCCATTCACTTCAGCCACCTTTTTATTTAGCACTCTACACACGACAAAGTTTTAGACGTGTCCAAATTCAAAGAACTTGCATGACACGAATTAAATACAGATCAAATGATAGAATTTATTTTTTATAGGGTAGCATATGCTAGAAAACATTGTCGGAAAAGGAGAAAAAGCTGGCTTCCAGCATTTTCTCCTTTTTTCCACAATGTTTTCAAGAGGCCGATTTCTTCAAACATGAATTATGAAGTAGATCTAAATGGTAACACTAAAATCAAACGAACTCACCACTTCCAAAGAAACCTCTCTTATCTTCCTTTTTCCGCACTTTATACCTCTCCGACGTGTACAGCCATTCAAAACACATGACTGCGCGATTTTATTGTCCTTTTTTTTCCGTAAATAAAATCGCCGGAGAGTAACTGCACTGACCAACACGAACCAATATCCACCGACGATGTTAGGAAACCTTTTGTTTGGAAACCCTGAAACAAAGGTAGTGACAATCGTGGAAACTGGAAAGCTAAAATCAATTGTTTTTGAATGAATACGCTGGTCCTTTTTATTTACAAGTTGTGTTTGCTCTTTAGTTATTTTAATTCTGAGGTTACCTTCTGCGAACGACGTTAGGTACGTGTTATGATATACGCTGACACGAAATAAGGTATTGAAAGTACCAAGAGGGTATTTAACGATTTGGCAACTTTTACCGTCGCCATTAAATTTAACCCAGTAGCACAGAATCCCGTGAATTAACGATCCTGAGAAAGACGCCTCATGCAAACCTTGTGGGAAAAGGAGAAAATGCTGGTAACCAACATTTTCTCCTTTTTCCACATTGTTTCTACCTTATCAAAGTCAAATTCCATCATTTGAGCATTGCCGTCTGCAAATGCTGTCAGTTTGGACAGGTCGTGTGTTAAAGAATTTAACACGTTTGTCATGAGTTAAAGAATTAACCTGGCTAAAAACTAGAAATAAGGGAACCAAATACGGAAGTTTACTGAATTTCACGACTGGCTTTAGAGAAGAGCTACTTTTCGGCGCAGTGATACATCTAGTGGACGGCAATGCATCCGCTACTTCCGGTTGAACAAAGTAACAGTCCTAAGAATGTTAAAGCTTGGCTACAAATAAAAGCAAGTTTGACATATACTGAAGAATCGCATATATACTTAATTCCTAAAGAAACGATTCATTCTTTGATTTCGTACATGTTCAAAACGGATTTATGAATGATTAAAATCTAATCAAAAACTGCTGTGTATGTCATATCGCAAGGCTGCAGTTGATTCTGATTCATATCGGACGATCCATCTCTCCGTAACGTCAAGTCTATAGGTTGGAACGTGCAACCTGATTCTAATATTACCGACTGCATGTGTGGGTAAAGTGCTTTTAAAAATGAAGTGTTTTACACAGGGCTCATACCCAAACAAAAGAAAAGTACGCACATGTGACCTGTAAATGTGAAGCGCCAATGGTGCAGCTGGGTCAATAAAGCCTACTATTGACAAAAGTGATACATGAATCTGATAGATGTCACGGTGACGTCATCGTTCATTTGTGTTGTGTATAACTGTCACACGTCAAGCAGGCCACAACAGAACACTAGGATAATTCACTGATTGTCTCCTCTCAGACAGACGTCGCTGACGACACGCACTCATGACCGCCAAATATGGACGTCACATTTACGTAAATGGTTCTTGACAGCTCCAGCAACAGCTGCATTGACGTGTAGCTTCAAAAGCAACAGAAACTGTAAAAATGTATTTCATCAGATAATTTCGCTTAGAACGCCTTCAAAGCCTGAATTCTATGGCTCTTTTACAAAACATATTTCAAGGGCCGTATTCAACATCCATTTGAAAATGTACCGCTACTATAATTCTGATTTCTTCAAAGTAACACAATTTCTGATTGAACCCAGAGTTTTACTTTGAAAATTTAGAATTGTATTTAGAATGATACGTGGAACAGTTAACGAATACTTGCCCTGGTCTTCGTCAATGGCCAAGTATACATACACTGTTAAGCTCGTTTTAAAGACGACTACTACACTTTTACAACGTTGAGAATTTCACGACACTTTGTTTGATATTAGTATAATCATCTGATCTACAAAAAAAAAAAAGATAAAAACTGGGGTCACCAGCTTTTGAGAAATTCTATGAATATTACTTTTAGTACACCCTGCATTGCGGCAGTTCAGGATGAAATTTCACCAAAAAGAACTAAGTCTGTGTCTATTTTTTAATGAATACAGTTGTAAGCAATTTCTATATCATTATATTGGTGAAACATCAACTTAAATGAAACAAAATGAATTAAGGGTGTACTGAATATCAGTCGTTTAGAAAATAGCTTTACCTATGACTGAAACTCATTTTGATTTCGGAACAAGAGGGCCATGATGGCCCTGAAGTCGCTCACCTGAGCCTTTTGACCAAACATGATCCATTTTAAATCCCTTTCAAAAGTGTACACAAGGTTTTTCTAAGATTTGACCTTGTGACCTAGTTTTCGACCCGACATAACCAATTTTCAAGAGTATTGGACTAAAAATGTGGCCTCTAGAGCAAACACAAGGTTTTTTGAAGATTTGGTCAAGTGACTTAGTTTTTGACCCAACATGATCCATTTTCGAACTCATCCAAGATATAATCAAGCCAAACATTCTGACCAATTTTCAAGAGTATTGGACTAAAGTTAAAACCTCTAGAGCGTACACAAGGTTTTTCTAAGATTTGACCTAGTGACCTAGTTTTTGACCCGACATAACCCATTTTCAAACCGTCTGAGCTATCATCAAGACAAACATTCTGACCGACTTTCAAGTGTTTTGATCAGAAAATATGGCCTCTAGAGCATACATAAGGTTTTTCTAAGATATGACCTAGTGACCTAGTTTTTGACCCGACATGACCCTTATTCAAACTCGTCCGAGGTATCATCAAGACAAACATTCTAACCAACTTTCAAGAGTTTTGGACTGAAAATATGGCCTGTAGAGCATATACAAGGTTTTTCTAAGATTTGACCTAGTGACCTAGTTTTTGACCCCTCATGATCCATTTTCAAAATCGTTCCAGATATCATCAAAAAAAAAAAGATTCTGACCAACTTTCAAGAGTTTTGGACTGAAAATATGGCCTCTACAGCGTACACAAGGTTTTTCTAAGATTTGTCCCAGTGACCTAGTTTTTGACCCGACATGATCCATTTTCAAACTCGTCCGAGATATCATCAGGACAAACATTCTGACCAACTTTCAAGAGTTTTGGACTGAAAATATGGCCTCAAGAGCGTACACAAGGTTTTTCTAAGATTTGACCTAGTGACCTAGTTTTTGACCCGACATGACCCATTTTCGAACTCGTCCGAGATATCATCAAAAAAAAAAAAAAGATTCTGACCAACTTTCAAGAGTTTTGGACAAAAAATATGGCCTCTAAAGCATACACAAGGTTTTTCTAAGATTTGACCTAGTGACCTAGTTTTTGATCCGACATAACCCATTTTCAAACTCGTACGAGATATCATCAAGACAAACATTCTGACCAACTTTCAAGAGTTTTGGACTGAAAATATGGCCTCTCCAGTGTACATAAGGTTTTTCTAAGATTTGCCCTAGTGACCTAGTTTTTGACCCGACATGACCCATTTTCGAACTCGTCCGTGATATCATCAAGACAAACATTCTGACCAACTTTCAAGAGTTTTGGACTGAAAATATGGCCTCTAGAGCGTACACAAGGTTTTCCTAAGATTTGACCTAGTGACCTAGTTTTTGACCTGACATGATCCATTTTCGAACTCATCCGAGATATCATCAAGACAAACATTCTGACCAACTTTCAAGAGTTTTGGACTGAAAATGTGGCCTCTAGAGCGTACACAAGGTTTTTCTAAGATTTGACCTAGTGACCTAGTTTTTGACGCCACATGACCCATTTTCGAACTCGTCCGAGATATCATCAAGACAAACATTCTGACCAACTTTCATGAGTATCGGACTGAAAATGTGGCCTCTAGAGCGTACACAAGGTAAAAGTTGACGACGGACGACGCACGCCGGACGCCGGACACAGCACGATCACAAAAGCTCACCATGAGCACTTTGTGCTCAGGTGAGCTAAAAACCCAATAAATACAGGAGTATTTTTTAATGTTCAAACATTCAGATTTTTCTTATATCTCCCATCAAGAATATTTAGACACTATACTAAAGGATACAGGTTCAAAACAAATAGGTCACTGGGCTTATTCTTCCAGAAAACACGTGTTAAGTTTGTGGGCAGGGCATTCAACGGTACAACTGAGTTTATTTAAGTTTTGTCCTAGGTGTCTACAAAGGCATTATATAAAGTACAGTATCTCAAAATTTTCAACAGTCTAATTAGACATTATTTTTATACTTCTTATAAATGATATACTGGTGTAAGCATTTAACGCATTACCAAACGACAAATTTGAGACTTTAAATTTGTACGATTTTGCAGACGATATACCTGGTGTTCGTGAGTCACACTTTTCTGATCGGTTAGACACCATTGTGCGAAAAGGAGAAATTTATCATTATGAGTAACACTCCTTTTTTCTCGATGTTACCTAATATCGTCTGCTGCAGACTCGGAAAACTAAGGGACTGACTGGTAAAGGGGTTGTTTCCTTTAATTTTTTCTCTTTTTTTTTTAAACCAATTATTACAGCTTTATCTTACAATGGAAGATCGCAAAACATGTAGTTCACCTGATTTATGCAAATAATTACGAAAATGTGCAATGCATTATAAAAGTAACTACAGTAGGCTTTGTATTCCGAGTTATTATTGTCCTTTGTTTACCATTGACCTCATGATTATTTTATGTTAGATTCAATCCAACTTGATTTTCTAATTTTGTTTGTTTGCACACAAAGCAAATAATTTTACTACCATAACTAACAGCATCAGCTCTTTAACATTTTATAAAGAAACAGAGCAGACTGAGACCAGAGAACTCCTGTAGGAGCTGGCTGAACAGGGTAAGCTCGGTTTTACTTTGTACAAAATCATAGATCTGGTTATTCTCTGTTATGATGGACATAAATTATTTGTTTGTGACCTGAAAATAAAATCCACTCCTTAACATACCCTCATAGAAACAACTTTTTACGGATCTGCATTCAACTCCTTTTAAGGAAAAGGAGAAATTGCTCATAACATTGTTCCTCAAAAGCATACTTTTCATTCACCAGATGTTATAATTTACATACTTGAAATCCTAAAATTGGAAGAGTCGAAGATGTCACATGAGAAAAACGATTAAGGGCACCGATGAGCGCGATAGTTACACTAGCATGATAATGGAAACTGTAGCACTCTTGAACCAATTTTTACCACCATTCAGATGTCCACGAATTAATTCAGCTGAACGACAATCTCTTCAATCGAATACTCCACAACATGGTGGCAGTCATACCAGTACTTGAGTATAAACATACACTTAGTTTTCTATTTATGTTCATTCAGCAGTTTTAGTCGATATATATTAGCTTTCATCACGAGCAGAGTACAGAGCGTAACTTGCCTTACAGGAGCATGTATGCAGGGTTTTTTTTTGTACAAGGCCCAATATTAATGTTGTCAGCATCAATTCCATGTTTTTGATATTTATTGTTCTGTGAGAAACAGGAACTTTGTCTATTAGCACTTAAAAAGATAGTCAGACTTACAATAACTGCCATACATCTAAATGAATGAAATTTACCTGTATTCTTAAACACAGCTGTTTACATTTGGCTGCTATTTATTTATGTACAAAAGAAATCATTTCAAACGATGACTATCTACATTTGCTCCAAATGTGGCCATTACGCTAATTTATTGAGGAAAAAATTACTTGTCGAAAACACCACTTTTGTCAAGATATTACGCATTTTTACGATAGTTTCTCACTACGTGATTCACGGTGTAGTCACTATCGCGTTACGAGTTATCAATACATTTTAGACACGAAAGATAGTAACATCATTGTTGTTTGGCTAGGTCGGTCGGTAGAGTCTTTGACTCCAAATGTTGAGGTTTGAGTCTCAATAATTTTTTTTACGTGTTTCATTCCCTTTCCACAGAAAGTTCATGCTCGCTTTAAAGTAATTTTTACCTAAACCCGTAAAACCTATTATCGAGTTTCTTTACTCAGCGAACTTGGGTTAAAAACCAATAAAAAGTAGTTTTATTGTGTATTGACAAACTCAATATCAATGCATTTGTAGCAAAATACTTCACGGCTTTCACACAATTTTTTATTCTTTGTCAATATAAACACTTACCGTAGTTTTCAACGGCGGCATTAGTCAGGTTGAAGTCTTGAGCAAATGACTGCAAGGCAACTCCCAGGAAAACATGAATAACAGAGCTGTGGCCGTGAAAATAGATAAAACTAGGCTCGGAAGAAATTTGCCCAAGAACACGCTACTTGCGGGAATCGATTCGTTATTTTCCAGGCTACAGTGTTTGACCCTGTTCCCGACAGTACAATTTTAAAATGTTTTAATTGAAAACATACGGAGACCACAGTTTACAATGGACTCAATTCAATATTTTTTTGTCTTTGATGGGATATAAAACAATGAGGGAAAGGGAGAAAATACAGTTTACCTGCACTTTTCTCTTTTTCCTGCATTATCATCGACAGCCTTCATCCTCGTGGTCTTTTATTGAACACTGGATTGTTTGGTAAAGGGCTGAGGAACTACGACAACAAATTACAATATGGCACATATATCGCCTCCTGCTCCCTTGTCCAAACTTTTAGACTTAACCCTTTACCACACAATCCCGTGTTCTTACGACCCTGAATGAGAAAGCTTTGAAGAAAGGGTCGAATAAAGGAAAAAATAACTGGTAACCAGGATTTTTTCCTATTCTCACCAGGTTTTTAACCTCTCAGAGAGCTAGGATTCATTTGTATTGCATGTACTTTCAAACTTGTTGTCTACAGATGCTTTCAATTTTCAGTTGCTTTTACAGAATGAGATGGTGACAACGCTTTGTAGAAAAAGGGGCATAATTGTATCAAAAATATTTGGAGGCTTATCTGCCGCACTGGTACGGGTTCCCCTTTTGATAGTAAACAACGTATCCAAGTTTGAAGTAAATATCTTCAGTCATTGAATAACAGAGATATTAGAAAAAGGTTGATTTTCAGTGAAAAATTTAAGTCGAAAAAGGAGCATAACTATGTCAAAAACATTTTGATGGTTTCTAGCCTTACTGGTATGGGTTCCCCCTTCGATAGTTAACAACTAGACAGGGTTTGAAATAAATATCTTCAGTCATGATAGTGATATTATAAAATGTCAAAAGAGTTTTTGCACGACGACGCAGTCACGGCTGATGATTGCTTCGACGATGGTTATGTGGGAAAGCAACCAGTGGCTTGGAAAGATTATTGTGCTGAGTGCTGGTAAAAGAAACTCCATGGAAGCATGGATAAGTGCACTGGCGGCCATGATATACTGTAACTGAAGTAATGTTGAAAACGGCATTAAACACCATACAATCAATCAGACAACGACGACGCAGATTATGACGATGTAGGTCTACGATGACAAAGCTGTGACAGTATACCACCGCGTTTTCTTCGAAAACAGCCGAACTAAAAAGTTCTCTCTCAAAAATCTCACCTGTATTAAGTCCTAAAATCTCCCATAGATATCAAGTCACACACCACAGTAAATACACCATTGTAAATTATCCTTTTTCAAAAACACTTCACACAATAAAAAGTTTTCTGTATCCAAGGCCATCACAACCAAACTTGCAACAACACAAAAAGCTTTACTGCAGAAATCTATATTTCTCGTGTATATTACAGGCTTACTTTTAATCAAGCATAAAATGATATTAATTATATACCATAAAATGAATATATATATTTTACGACATTTACCAATAACGTGTAGAGGTGCGTGTGTAAATTCCGATGGGTTTTCACGAAATTTTTGTGTGTGTCCTTCTTAAACTTTTCTGTTTTTCTTAACCCTTTAAAACTCTTTACCAAACGACAAAATTTTAGACTGGGCCAAATTGAAAGCACTTGCAGACGACAAATTAAATGTTGCTAAAAATGATGATTTCTGTCTTTAATAGAATAGAAAACATTGTGGGAAAGGAGAAAATGCTGGTCACCAGCATTTTTTCCCTTTCCCACAATGTTTTCAATAGCTTCATCGTCAGGGTCGTTAAAACTCGGGATTGTGTGGTAAAGGGTTACACACGAAATCACTAGTTTCAGCGACCCCCAAGGAAAAGGACTCTTGAAAACATTGTAGGAAAAAGTGAAAATCATGGTAACCAGCATTTTATCCTTTTCCCAGAATGTTTTTTTACGCTCCCAGAAACCATAAAATTCCGATGGTTATTTCAGCTAAAATGAATTTGTCGTTTGCAAATGCTTTGAATTTGGACAAGTCTAAAATTTTGTCGTTTGGTAAAGAGTAAAACAGCCTTGCACTAGTTAGCGTCCACTTCTTTAGAAAGGACTCCGCAAATATCCAAATACATACGAGGGTATACATGTGTCTGTCAGTGTTTAGTTGGCAAGGAATACCTTCCTATTCAAAAGATATTTTTTCCAAAGCAACTTCTTTTTTAAAGTTCTTAGTGAAACTCTGAAACTTTAGACTATTTCAAGCCGATCGGAACCTACATTAGATTGTCGACTGTACGAACACAAAATAACTTCCCAACTGTGTAATGAAAAATTTTCTCTTAAAAGCCCAGTAAAGGCCAAAATATCAAAGCAGGTGTCATAATACATTTAAATTTAAATCATACTATTTAAAAGTATGGAAAATATCGTGAAGATGACAGTCTGTTATTGTGTGCTCGGGCCATATGTTAGTCATTGGCAGATAAATAAGAATTTCAAAATCAGGCAAAAAGTAAACAAAAGACACAGATACCTGGCAGGTTTTAACCTAATTTTGAAATTAATTTCTCTGTCAGCAACTAAAACTTGGACCGACCGTACAATGACAGATTGTCATCTTCACAATAATTTTCATACTTTTAAATGGTATGATATAAATTCAAATGCATTTAAACACCCCCTTTGTTTACTTTTGGACTTTATTGTCACTTTAACCAAAGGAGTACTGCAAGTACACCCCCCCATGAAATGGACCGTATCAATAACGAAAAACAGTAGAAATATTGATATTTCAGGGTTGTTTTGTCCAGAATATGTAACTCGGTTGTGGACAATGTACATCTAAGAACAGACTGCACAATCTGTGCAGTCTGATCGTAATCTTTGTTGTCCAGAAAAGCAGCCTAACCCTTTACCACACAGAAATACAGAACAATTTTAGACTTGTCCATTTTCAACAAAATAATACAGTAAAAAATTCAAGTGTTTTTCGAATGACAGTTTTTGTCCTAAACAGGTAGAAAACATTGTGGGAAAAGGAGAAAATGCTGGTTACCAACATCTTCCAAAAGCCTTTCTGATAGTCGTTCAAACTCGGAATTGTGTGGTAAAGAGTTAATTCTTGTCCACCGCTTTATAGGTTTAATCGGAAAATAAACAATTTAATAAAGATTTTCCGTCATTAAAAAAAGTACCTGGATCGTACAAGGCTGTTTTGAACTGATTCTGTCCGCAAAACGAACATTGGTTATTAAATATCAGAGTGCACAAGCATGCAGTCTTGTCTAAATCCACACTTTCCGTAACAGGCAACTCAAGTTTTGTATGGTGCCCATAGGTTTAAATCTTTACCAGACAACAAAATCTCAGACTTGCCCATCTTGAAAAAATTTGCAGATAGATGACAAATGCCACTATTTAAAATGATTGAGTTTGCTTTTGAAAATAAAGAAAACATTGTCTGATTTCCAGCATTTTCTCCTTTTCCCACAATATTTTCAAAAGGGTAGACCTTGGGGTCGTTTAAACTCGTGATTGTGTAGTAAAGGGTTAAAGGGTAAATTTTACCGTTTTACGACACCGAGGGTAAATACTAGTAGTAGGGCTGGAACGAACGGTTAAAGAGAGTGAAACATGTTTTTTTCCAACACTGTTTTCAGAAGCTTTCTCCCTCGAGGACAGTGGATGGATGGATTGGTTGGTTGGTTGGTTGGCTGGTTAATCACCCCGCTTTCAACATTATTTTAGTCATATCACGGCGACAGCTCACATATTCACATGCGTCCAGTGCTTAATAAGCACTGGGCTAGGACTCCGAAGTGTCTTGCCTAACAACACTCCCAGTGCATTCAGTAAAACTCGAATCTAGGGCATCCAGGTTGCTAGTCATTCAAGTTACCACCGAGCCTCGCATGGCTTCTCCCTCAGGGTCAAAGAAACATACTTTACCACATACTCCAGAGTTTTAAAGACCCCCAAGGATGACAGCTTTTGAAAACATTGTGGAAAAATGAGAAAATGCTGATAACCAGCATTTTCTCATTTTCCCACAATGTTTTCTATGCTTTCGAAGACTTATCTCGGAATTTCAGCCACATTCAATATATCACCAGCAAATGCTTTCAATTTGAACAGGCCTAAGCTTTTATCTATGTGGTAAAAGGTATCCAGCATATTCTCTTTTTCCCACAATAGTTTCTACCGGTCCAAATACATAATTATTTGAATTTTTTAGCAACATGCATTTTGTCGTCTGAAAATATTTTTAATTTGGATAAGTCTACGTTTTTGTCATTTGTCGAGTATTCGCTATGACTAGGTTTTCTTTTGATCATTATATTGTTGAAGGGAAGTTACTCCTGCTTTCCTTATGACAGTAGTTACCATTTATTTCTCTTGATGTCGAGCCCCGGTAGCTTACAGGACATGTGAACTGAAGGTCGCTGTTTCGATCTCTATTTTGGCCAATTTCTTTCCGAGGATTGATGATAGTCATTGTGACAGGATTCATTTCTCCCTCACCGCTGACTATTGTTTCGATAATGGTTATGTTGGAAAGCACTCAAAGCAGCTAGTGGCATGGAAAGAATATTGTGCGGTACACTTGTAGAAAGAAACTCCTGGAAAGCATGGATAGGTGCACTGGCTGCCGCAATATAACTGAAATAATGTTAAAAACGGCGCTAAAACACCATACAATCTCAAGCCTTCTATCCCATGCACATTAAAGGCTCAATAGCAGCAAAATAATCAATGCAGGTGTTAAAGTGCATTTAGATTTAAACAATACCATTTAAAAGTACGGAAAACATTGTGAGGATGATAATCTGTTATTATGTGGTTGATTCATGTGTTAGTTGCTGGCGAAAAAATAAATTTTTAAATCAGGCAAAAAGTAAACAAAATATAGAGTGACCTGGCAGGTCATAATCTAGTTTGAAACAAGAAATATCTTTTAAAAAAGACAGACGGCGTAAGAGGCACTGGGATATGAATATTTAAATTCGTTTGTAGTATATGATATGAAGAGAAATGATGAAAACAGTTCTGAAAGTAGCCTCTTTTAAACTGTTTTGCATATGGTTGAAAGCAGAATTTTCAATAAGATTTAAGAATGAGGAAGCTCTCGTAATGAGCGTTATTGAGCAATACATTAATTCTCATGTTTAACATAAATGAGAGTCGACATTCTGCCATGTTTCGGAATATATCGTTTGTTCTGTTTTTTATTAATGAATCATGTTTAAATAAAGGTCTGGTTAGACCATACGATGAAATCTTTAAAAAGAAAACAAAGTAGACTTGCATGTTTTTGTACAAAAATGAAGCACCTTTCAAACATCGACTATTTGTCGTTATCAGAAGGCGGGGTTTTATCACCCCTCTCAATGCTTGACCACACCCACCTACTTTTATTAAGAGTAATTTAGTAGAAACCCAGTTTCTTCGCTAACAACGCAATAAAATTGATTGTTCCCCCAGGTAGGCATAGTTATTCACGTTTCGAATTAAATCACCAAATTCAAGACATAACATCTTTTTTCATTGTGACAAGAAACGAAATCAGTTGTTTCACAACCCGTTTTCGTGTAAGACAATAGAGCGGTAGCCTGCCGTCACAATTCGTATTCGGTTTTACGCGAGGAAAAACGGGTACCAAATCTCTTACACTAACCAAAATAGAAAACTCGCCAATGCTCATTGCTATTAGTTTATCCATATGATTTAGATTATGGATGTTTAGCTAGAGTTTAACATCTGCATGGCCAACATTACATGATTTTCTAGTCATGAACACTTTTATCCAATGTCGGTAAATTTCTACTGAGACCTTTATTTTTTTGCGTAGTTTACCTATATTTGGCCAATCACAAAATGTGTAACCATTCATTTCCTCCTAGTACTGAAAGTAGGTCAAATGTGAGATCATACAGCTACGCCGAAAAAAAAAAACTGAAGCAAACGGTAGTAAGGCTAAAGGGAGTCCACTCTTTACTTCCTGCACTTTTAAATCAAGTCAGGTATAAAATTGTTATCTCCCATTATATAGCTAAAGTATTAACCCTTTGCCACACAGAGATTTTTGACTTATCCATCTTGAGAGCATTTACATGTCAAATCGATTGTGGCTGAAATGGTAAACTTTGTTGGTGAAAGGGAGATAAACATTGTGGAAAAAGGAGAAAATGCTTCTTTCTTAGAGTTGTTGAAAGTCGGGATTGTGTGGTAAAGGGTTAATGTCCCATTCTCTGTGAAATGATGGGCTTAGCAGATCTGCAAAAAGTATCGACCCATGTCAGTCTGAGCAGGCTGGCATGGGTAAAAACTTTTTGCAACTTGTAAATTTTCTGAATGTCCAAAGACCATTCTACCTCATAATATAGTTGGTTGTTAGACAAAACTAACTCTATGGATTCATAATTATTTGATGACTTGCTTGGTATAATGCATCACGGAGATGCACTTAACCCCTTTTCATAGAGCAGGGCTCAAATGTATTTTTACAACGGGACCAGTTTAATCTTTACCAAACAATCCCAGGTTTTAACGACCCTTGGAAAGAAGCCTTTTGAAAACATTGTGGAAAAAAGGAGAAAATGCTCGTAACCAGCATTTTCTCCTTTTCCCACAATGTTGTCTACCCTATCAAGGACATCTTACACAATTTGAGCCACATTAAATTTGTTGACTGCAAATACCTTCAGTTTGGACTCAAGAAAAATTTCGTTGTGAGGTAAAGAGTTAAGTAATTATGTGCCCTTGAATAAAAAATTGACCAATATTGCGTGATGAGTAGACACTCCCCCTGCAATTGAAATGAATTATCATGATACAGAACATGGGAACTGGTTGTTTCGATCCAGTATAAGGCTGCACATTCTTTGCAGACTTATTTTGATCTACACCATCCGCAGCAGCAAAGGTTGGGTTGCTGAGAGCAGTGCAAGAGGTTAAGCCCTGTCATTGAAGTCCATTCTGTTTTGTACTAGCTAAATTTCCTTTTCACCAAACTATCTAATGTTTTCATAACATCTTTAAAACTTTAAGTAATGCTGCCAAAAGTAAACAAAGCAGGTGTTAAAATGCATTTAAATTTAAATCATATCATTTAAAAATATGGAAATGACTGTGACAACGACAATCTGGTATTTTACTTTTTCAGTCAGAGTGTTGGTCACTGGCAGAGAATTTAATTTCATAACTAGGTTAAAAGTTGCCAGATACTCTATCTTTTGGGGTTTTTTTGCCTGATTTTAAAATTCATTTTTCTGCCAGCGATTAACACATGGACCAACCACACAACAGATTGAAATCTTCACAATATTTTTTTTGTACTTTAGAATGGTATGATTTAAATTTAAATGCATTTTAACACCTGCATTGTCTTTTTGGCTGCTAGTAGGCCTTTGTCAAAGTAAGGCTTTTAAAAACTTTGTTAGAAAAGGAGAAAATGGCAGAAATCCCGAGCTTTTAACTCTTTACTAACTGACAAAATTTTGAACTAGTCCAAATTGAAAGCATTTGCAGACGACAAAGTAAATGTGAATCAAAAATTGACAATTGATTTGGGAAGGGTAGAAAACATTGTGGGAAAAGGAGAAAATGCTGGTAACCAGCATTTTTTCCTTTTCCCACAATGTTTTCAAAAACTTTCTTTCTAAGGGTCGTTAAAAGTCGGGATTGTGTGGTAAAGAGTTAATACAAAGATAGCATTTTGAAAGTGCATGATCAAAATTCTTGTAAAAAGGAAAAAATGCATGTCATTGGCATTTTGTCATTTTCCCACAATGTGTTCTATCCATTTAAAAAAAATTATATCATTTTAAGCCACATCAATTTTGATTTGTCCTCTGAAAATGCTTTCATTACGGGAAAAATCAATCAACCAATCAATCAAAATTCCATCACAAAATCTGACAGAGTATATATATGGCCAGTTTGTAGAGAGTACTTATTTATGCCAGTCCAATAGAGTTATATCTCTTTGAGAAAATTTATGCACGTGCCATATTTGGTAGGAAAATTAACAAGTGCAGCAAGAAAGCACTGTATCATGAGAACCTACATGGTGCCTGTAATGCAGTCAAATTGTCAACTAACCCATAATGGGAAAAGAAAATGAGAAATGAAAGCCTAGTTACACTTATTAGACACAGCATTGCAATGAAATGTGGGTCGGTTGGTTCAGATGGCTGCATCTGATTGTACATCATATATGATGCCATTGATTTTTGTTTACACGTGGACCCAGTAGAGGGTCTAAACGCGCTTTTAACTTAAATTTCACTATGGAAATAAGAAGTACATGTATTTCAAACTGCAGTTTTCAAGAAGAAGATTTTTAAAGATTTCCAATATTTTCAGTATTCAGCAACCAGAGTTTTTCATGGATTCAAATTTTGAAGAAATCTGAAAAGGGTCATGGTAGGATCATTTCTGTGAAGAATGGTCAGATTGGATGGGTAGCTTTAGTGGAAAAGATGTTTGAAAAAAAAGTTACGGTAACTCATACAATGGACACATGCAGAGATAGACACAAAATGGACATGGGGCCAAAACATAAGCAGCCTGGCCTTTGGCCAATGGAGCTAAAAACCTAATAACCAGGATTCCATTTGACAGGTGCCTTGGCTTGAAAAGCTAGGCCTCTGAAAAGTAGCATGATATAACCGTGTCTCAAACAGCATATATTTGTTGTTCTTTTCAAAAGTGGTGACATTACCATAGATAGATACACTTTACTTAATAACTTTTTTACATAAAAGTAAGTACTGTGCATGTATTTTGTCTATTTCAGTCAAAAAAAATGCAGCAATTCTCTCCAAGGCATTCACACATGAATTGGCTCTTCACTACACAATCCTGTTTGTACAAACCTGGCTGAGACAGAAGGTGCAGTTGGTAGCCGACAGGACTTAAGACCAGGAGGTTGCTGGTTTGAATCCCTAGCTCGTTCAATCTCTTCAGGAGGATTTATGATAGTCATTGCTATAGGATTCATTCCTCTCTCACTGCTGATCATTATTTCAACAATGGTAGTGTGGGAAAGCAGCCAGTGGCTTTGGAAGGCTGTGCAAAGTACTGGTTAAAAGAAACTCCAGCAAAGCATGGGTAGGTGCACTGGCCTAACATCATAACTGAAATAATGTTGAAAACAGTGTTAAACACCATACACTATAATCATTTTTACAAAACTGAAGAAGAGGTCTTTTGAAAATAATCTGGATAAAGGAGAAAATGCTATTAAACCTGCATTTCTCCTTTTCCCCTAAGTTTTTCTTTTCACTCACAGACAACACTCATCATTTGTCTTTGGTACATACTTTCAGTACGGACAATGTTAAGATTTGTTGTTCGGTAACAAGTACAAACTTGCCAACTAAGTTGAATTATCCATAATCGAAAAATCAAGACATTGTTTCATGCCCATGATGTTATGACATCATTTCAGTCATACCTTACTTTAAGGTCATATCTCTCACATGTAAATGCTCATGTCTATACTTAGTAGCCCTCTGTGAGAAACACGTCCCACAAAAAGAACAAGCAAATGGTTTCTGACCTGTGTGGGTAAGTAAATGCTGATCTAGCACATTCTTCTGACTGAATCTTTTGGGACAAAATGTACAGGAATATGGACGAACACCTGAATGTGTCATCATGTGGAATTTCAAGTTTCTAATGTTTTTGAATGTTTTGTTGCAAATTGTGCATATAGGTTTTTCAAGCGTTTCCGCTTCTCCTGAAGGCATTGTTGGAACTGACGATTCAGTATGAAATTCATCCCTGCTACCTGTGGACGACTCGGATGTTGCAATAACTTGTAGTGGTTGTTCAGGCTCTGGTTCATCGATCGTTTTAGTCGAGTCGACCTTCATGCTGCTGTTGCTATCAAAAAGCTCATAATCTTCAACTGAAATCATAGGATTAATACTTTGCTAAACGAAACTAGAGCTGTCACTGAATGTGACTTAATACCTCTGCCAGTGCTTTGACAGAAACAGGCAATTTAACAAAAAATTTTCTAAGTTCAAGGGGAGATTACCCTTGAATCATAGGGAGTAGATGATTGAAAACTGCATCTTGCAAAACTTCAGTATACAATCAATATCAACACAACTTTCAATACAATAGCAGTAAAACTGTAGGAGGAGTTCGCGACACAAAATTACTAGTATTTTGTACACAGACGGACACACGGACGGACGGACGCACAGACGGATGGACAGGCTGATTCCAGTATACCCCCGAAAACATTCGTTTTGCGGGGGTATAAAAATGTACACTTATCCACATTCACAGCATTTGCAGACGACAAATTCAGGGCAATTAAAATAATGCTTATTGTCTGTGAAAGTGTAGAAAATCTTGTGAGAAATATAGGAAACTCTGATAACCAGCATTTTCTCCCTTTTCCACAAAGTTTTCAAAATACTATTTCCACAGGGTTGTTAAAACTAGGGATTGTGTGGGAAAGAGTTAAACAAGAGAGTTATCAGGTCCTTTATCATACTTCTTAAACCTTTTTAAAATGTAGTCAGTAAAGTGAATACACTATGTCTGGTTTTGACAGTAATTTCTCACATGAGGATCATATGACCCCTTTTAACTCTTTACCAAACGGCAAAATTTTAGATTGATCCAAATTGAAAACATTTCTAGACAAGAAAATAAATGTGACTTGAACATTAAAAATTTGTTATGGAAAGAGTAGAAAACATTGTGGGAAAAGGAGAAAATGCTGGTTACCAGCATTTTCTCCTTTTCCCACAATGTTTTCAAAAGACCCCTTCCTCAGCGTCGTGAAAACACGGGATTGTTTGTTGTAGGGTTAAATGAATAAAAGAAAGCCATCATTAAAATTTTCACTTAGAAAATCTGGGCGTCTAAATTCAAAGAAACAGAAACTGAAGTTCTTTGACAGGGTGGAAAATTGTGGCAAAACGAGAAAATGCTGGTTACCAGTATTTTCTTTTCCCACCACATTTCTAAAGCCTTCTCCTATTGGGCTGTTAAAACCCAGGATTGTTTGGTAAAGGGTTAACTCTTTATCAAACAAAAATTTTAGTCTTGTCCAAATCAAAAACATTTGCAGATGATAGATTAAAGGCCCAGTAAAGGCCAAAATATCAGAGCAGGTGTCATAATACATTTAAATTTAAATCATACTATTTAAAAGTATGGAAAATATTGTTGAGATTACAGTCTGTTATCGTGTTGTCGGGCCATACGTTAGGCGCTGGCAGAAAAAAAAAAAGAATTTTAAAATTAGGCAAAAAGCGAACAAAAGACACAGCTACCTGGCAGGTTTTAACCTAGTTTTGAAATTAATTTCTCTGTCAGCGACTAACACTTGGACCAACCATACAATGACAGATTGTCATCTTCACAATAATTTCCATACTTTTAAATGGTATGATATAAATTCAAATGCATTTAAACACCCGCTTTGTTTACATTTGGCTTTTATTGTTACTTTAAGTGTGGATCAAATGTTCGGTTTTGTCTATAGAAGAGTATAAAGCAATTTGGCAAAAGGAAAGGTTTGAGTGGCAGCGTTTTCTAATTTTCCCCAACTGTTTTAAAAACCCATCTCTGTCAAGGTTGTAAACCCTTTACCACATGACCAAAATATAGACTTGTCCAAATTGAAAGCACTTGCAGACGACAATTTAGATATAGCTCAAATAATGGAATTTGTTTTTGTTAGGGTAGAAAATATTGAGGGAAAAGGAGAAAATGCTGGTTACCAGCATTTTCTCCTTTTCCCACAATGTTTTCAAAAGCCTTCTTTATTAGGGTCATTAAAACTCGTGATTGTTTGGTAAAGGGTAAAGGGGTAATAATTTTTTGTAAACAATTCTAATTTCTAATTTACAATGGTGTCAACACTAAAGAAACGTTTAAATCTTTACCACACGACAAAAATGTAGACTTATCCAAACTGAAAGCACTTGCAGACGACAATTTCAATGTGGCTCAAATGATGCATATTTTCTATGATATGGTAGAGAACATTGTGGGAAAAGGAGAAAATGCTGGTTACCAGCATTTTCTCCTTTTCTTGCATTGTTTTCAAAAGGCTTTAGGATCTTTAAAAGTCAGGATCGTATGGTAAAAGATTAAGTTACCCGTCTAGTCTATAACTGGTTTCAGTTGTTTCAAAGAGTTTCTTCGATTGTATTTTAGGGTGCTTTTAAAAGTTTACATCACTGTGACAGATCACTAACAAATGTGCTTCCTTCGTATTGCCAGTACTAGATAGGGGTACCACTTGGCCTTTCTCAAGGACATGACAACACAGCCAACTGTGACAGCAGGGATGACAAATCCATAGAAATCCAATTTCGATTTTCATAAAGGTTTAATTTCTTTTACATTGCACCCCCCCCCCCCCCAAGAAAAAAAAGGGAAAAGAACAATTACTTATAAAAATCATCCTGCTAAAGTTAACATCTATACATCATGTAGCCAATTTTTGATTTACAGAATTTGGCTTTTGAAAGTAACAATAGGTCAACAAGACACCATGATACATTACTTTATGAGTAGTTTTTGAACAATTAAATAAAAGTCTAAAAACAGAATGGAAAAACAGACCCTTCATATGATACTATAATGGATCTGATCCACAAATATGTAAATACACTAACAACACAATACTTTTGTTACTGTTTAAAATAACTGACAAAATGACATGACAAAGTCACCATAAAACAATAAAATTATGATACAAAATGCGATTGGTTAACTCAGTCACATGAGCTTCATGCCTTGAAATAGACACTAACAAGGTCTAACCTTGGCCATTAGTGAAGACTAATTAGAAATGAATTTTGTTTGATGCTATGTTTCTGACTAAAATTACTGAAAGCAGATAAAATGGCAAACTTAGTTGATTCACACTGGGGTAAATATTGAACAGATGGCTGTTAAGTGTTTCTTTGTTCTAAAAGTAATATGCAACCTGAAGAATAAAACTCATGTTCCATAATCATTTTATATAGCTCTACGCATATCTCGAATTTCCTCAGCATTTCCAGTTTAACCTTTTACCAAACAACAAAGTTTTAGACTCAACCAAATTTAAAGCAATTGCAGACAACAAATTCAATCAACCTCAAAAGATGATTTCTGTCCTTGAACTGGTAGAAAACTGCAGTGGGAAAAGGAAAAAATGCTGGTTGCCAGCATTTCCTCCTTTTTCTGACAATGTTTTTAAAAGCTTTCATCATCTCCTTATCCAGTTCCTTTAACCCTTTACCGCACAATGCCGCCTTTAAATGACCCTAGGAAAGAAGCCTTATGAAATCATTGTGGGAAAAGGAGAAAATGCTGGTAACCAGCATTTTTTCCTTTTCCCACAATGTATTCTACCCTATCAAAGAAAGATTGCACCATTTGAGCCACGTTGAAATTTGTCATCTGCAAATCCTTTCATTTTGGACAAGGCTAAAATTTTATCATCTGGTAAAGGGTTAAATCTATCATTGATGAATTTGTTCACTTCATCAGTATTATCTCATGCTACTACTCAGCAATTTCCTCAATATTTTCAGTAATCGTATAATCATTTAAGGAAGAGTTGTTCCTGTCTTCTATTATTTCATAGTCTTCTTCTTCTTCAGTTCCATTTAAAGTATCTTTTATTGATTCATTCGCTTCAGCGTTAATTTCTGCTACATCAACAGTCAGTTCAACAGCATCATTACTCATATTTACAACCTCATCAATAAGATTCGGTTGATTTGTACATATGTGTATATTAAAATCAGACTTCTTTCTAAAGCGAAGTCCACACACACCACAACTAATTTCTTTCATATGTATTTTTTTATGTGTATTAAGAGAGCTTGACTGTGTAAAGCTTTTACAACATATATCACACATATATGGTCTTTGCCCACTGTGTATGCGAAGGTGATATGTCAAATGGTGTCGCTCTTTGAAGCGTTTGGGACACTGATCACACGGATAAGGTCGGACATTTGAGTCTGTGTAAATATCACTCTCAACTAGATCTTTCATAGCTGGGTCCTGGTTATACACATTTAAAAACTGATCTTTCTTTTGTTGACTCTTTCTACCCCTCCTTGATGGGAATGCCCTCTGACCCCGGGTTTTTCTACCACGCCCCCTTTGATAACTAGACTTTCCAAATGCAGAATATGAACCATCAGTATACTTTCCAACAACTTGTCTCTCATTTTTTTCTGTTTTAATCTTCATTCTACCTCGACCTCGACCTCTACCTCTCCTCTTTCCAGGCTGGTTCTCAGCTCCAATCATAGAGTGGATACCAGAAAACTCTGAAAAGAGAGAGGAGGCCAGATGAATAGGGACAGTCAAATATAGTCAACTTTGATTTAACCCTTTACAATACAGTCCCGACTTTTAACAACCCTGAAGTAGAGGGCATTTGAAAAAATCATGGAAAAAGAAGAAAATGCTGATAACCAGCATTTTCTCCTTATCCAATAAAGTTTTCTACCCTTTCTAATACAAACTGCATCATTTCAGCCACAATGAGTTTGTTGTTTGAAATGCTTTCAGTTTGGATGAGCCAAAAATTTTGTTGGATGGTAAAGGGTTAAGCAGTGACCCATAGAAACAAATATAACTAACCTCTTAAGACAAGTGGCTGTTTTGGATAGACCCTTTTATCTTCAATACAAAGATTTTGGTTTATAAGGTGGTAGATGCTCTGGACAGGTTAGTGTATAATACAAGTAGCAGCTAAAAAAGGCTATAGTGCAACTGCTTTTAAACCTTTACCACACAATCCCGACTTTTAATGGCCCTAGAGAAAATGACTTGAAAACCTTGTGGGAAAAGGAGAAAATGCCGGTAACCAGCATTTTCTCCCTTTCACGCAATGTTTTCTACCCTTTCTTAACCCTGTACCACTTAATCCCAATAACCCTGAAGAAAAAGGCTTTTGAAAACATTGTGGGAAAAGAAGAAAATGCTGGTAGCCACATTTAATTTGTCGTCTGCAAATGCTTTCAATTTGGACATGTGTGCAATTTTATCGTCTGGTAAAGAGTTAAACAAGTTTTAATTAGACACATTTATTTTGTCGTCTGCAAATGCTTTCAAATTGGACAAGTCTAAAATTTTATCTTTTGGTAAAGAGTTAAAGTAATTTTAGCTGCAGTGGTGAAATCAATCATAACACACTCGGTATTTATTCACAAAAGAAGCCAATTCTTCCTTCAGCTTTTAACTGTTTACCACACAACAAAATTTTAGACAGATCCAAATTGGGAGCATTTCCAAACGACACAGTAAATGTGGCACACATAATGGGATTTGTTTGTAAAAGATAAGAAAACATTGTGGGAAAAGAAGAAAATGCTGATTACCAGCATTTTCCCCTTTTCCCACAATGTTTTCAAACAGTTTCTTTCTCAAGGTTCTTATAACTCAGGATTGTGTGGTAAAAGGTTAAAAGAGCTATTCAGATTGGAGCAAAAAAATTAATCAGCTGGGTGTATCTATCCCACTATCTTCAAAACAACAGGCAGACATGTTAACCTTCCTGTCATGCCAATTCAGACAGAGAAAAAGATACAGTGCCACAAAAGATAAAAAAGATACCATACCTTCAATTTTGACCTTTGTATTGCTTCTTCTGTTGTTTTCTGACGAATAATTACTGGTAGGGAAAGCATTTGACATGTTATCCATATATATTTGATTTTCTGTAGCTGATTCTCCATCCAACCCTGGTTCCGTTTTTACTACTGCATTCATTTGACTGGTACCAGGTTTGACATCTTCACCATGATTGTAGGCTGGTTCAAGGCTGTCTGTATAGTTTTGATTGGATTCACATCTTTGCTGAGTGTGTAAAAATCTAGGTGTGCTCTTTCTAGGGGCTCTTTTTGAAGGGTTTGCCATGTAATAAGGGGCCAGTCTGGGTCTTCTACCTGCCCCAAAAGGTCCTTTCTTTCTAACGACATTTGACTGGGCAGTCTGGGACTTATGCAGCATCTGGTTCCCTGAATTTCAAAAGATATATTTTAAATTCTTTTAATCTTTAAAAAACCATCCTGTGTTTAATAACCTCAAGTTTAAGGCTTTTAAAAACATAGTGGGAAACGGAAAAACACAAGTAACCTGCTTTTTCTCTATCTTTTGCAATGTTTTCTACCCTATCAAAGACAATGCCATCTTCTGAGCCACATCTGATATGTCGTGCTTTCAAAGCACTTTCAATATGGACAAGTCCAAAGTTGTTTTTTTCTTTCATCCATAGCTAACGCTAATTACTGGTAGCTCATTTGACATGTATTGTAGAGGTAAAACAGGGCTTGAAAATTCCGCTACCAACGGGGCTCTGCTGTATTGCCAGTACCAGACAGGAGTAACATTAATACATCAAATAGCTGCTTTTCCTAAACAGTTTACTGGATTTTCTTCATTTTTAATAGCGCTCAATCCCTTTATAATACAAATGATCTGTGCAAGAGAGACTGATGATGGAAAGCACATTATGACATAAGCTCTGCTGGCTTTCAACCAGCAGAGCTAAAAATTGTACATGTATATCATGATCAACTGTTATGCATGGACACTGTACAGATAAATGCCTTTCCTCTTTACCATACAATCCAGAGTTTTAATGACCCTGAGGAAGAAGCATTTTGAAAACATTGTAGGAAAAGGAGAAAATGCTGGTTACCAGCATTTTCTCCTTTTCCCACATTGTTTTCTATCCTATCAAAGACAAATTCCATCATTTAAACCACATTTAAATTGTCGTCTGCAAATGCTTTTAATTTGGACAAGTCTACATTTTTGTCATGTGGTAAAGAGATAATGATACAGATTTAGTTCTGGGTTTGTATGATGTTAATATTACAGAATTCAAAACATGCCCAAAATACAAGTTAAATAGCAGAACACAACAATAACTAATATTTTGTTTCAATTAAAAGATGGTTGTTTCAATCAGCAAAATTGGTGTTTTAAATGCATTCAGTAAAATCTAATAATTTTTCAAAATCAAAAATCAGTCTTTCAAGTGCTAGTTTTTCTAAGTGTTTTAGTTATGGCTATTTTTGGTGCTACCTTTACCTCTTCAACAAACAACAAAATTTTAGACTGGAACAAATTGAAAGCATTTGCAGACGACAAATTAAATGAAGCTTAATTTGTGATTTTTGTGTTAACCCATTACCACACAATGACGACTTTTAACGACTCAAAGAAAGAAGACTTTTGAAAACATTGTGGGAAAAGGAGAAAATACTGGTAACCAGCATTTTCTCCTTTTCCCACAATGTTCTCTACCTTGTCATAGACAAATTTCCTCTTTTGAGTTACATTTAAATTGTTCTGTGCAAATGCTTTCAATTTGGACAAGTCTATATTTTGCTCAAGTGGTAAAGAGTAAAAAAGGGTGGAAAACAACGTTTTCAAAAACCTTTTTCCTCAGGGTCGTTAAAACTCCAGATTGTGTGGTATAGGGTTAAATAACGTTTTACATAAAAAACTTTTTCATAACAAATCTTTTCAAACACTTTAAGCTTTCTTACAATGTGTGGTTGTCTAAATCTTCCTTGTTCTTTTGTCTAAATTTAATCACTTTAACTCTAAGTTTTGAAAAAACTGCCACCTCTTTTTTTTTTTTTTTAAGAAGGACAAGTGAACCCAAATGAAGGAAAACTAAGTTTTTCACTTTGCCTGTCCTGCAAGACAAGTTGGCCTTGAAAAAAATTCCAAGCCCTGTACAAACGGATAACTAGTGTGTACGCATATTGTGAACACAGGTTCCATCACAAGACCTATAATTAATTGTTATTAGCAAAGTGCTTTCAATATAAACATGTCTTAAATTTTGTCACATGGTTTAGAATTTGAGTAAACAAAATTCAGAAAGATGTAAGTGACAAATATTTTAAAATTTAACTCTTAAGGCACCTTTTACAACTATAGTTGCCTTTCAGGCCAGTGTAAACCTAGACCAGACTGCATTAAAAGTGCAGTCTGATCATTGCTCTACACAGTCTGGTTTGTTGAAATACCATGGCACTGGAACTATAAGGGTCTTATTTGAAAAATGAAAGCATTCCTTGAAGTTTGGTGTAACCCTTTACCATACAATCCTGAGTTTTAACAACCCTGAGAAAGTAAACTTTTGAAAACATTGTGGGAAAAAGAGCAAATGCTAGCAACCAGAATTTTCTCCTCTTTCCCACAATTTTTCTTAACTTTCACAGACAAATCCAATCATTTGAACCACCTTTAAGTTGTCATCTGCAAAGGCATTCCAATTGGACAAAGTCTAAAATTTTGTTGTGTGGTACATAGTTATTTGGCACTCCACAGGTAAATACTTACTCTTGAGACAAAATCCCAGAAACTGAGATTTGATCTGATCATGGCTGTCTAAAAATACTTTTCCAAAGTCTGATCCAAGGTGAGTCAGGGACCCATCTTCCAAACTGGCTGTTACAATGACTGATTCCTCCCCAGTTTGTTGTGAAAGCTGTTCTACCTATATGACAAAACCAACAAAAAGTATCTATTTGTTTATTTCTAATTTTGAGAAATAATAAATTTTCAAATTGAATACAAAGTGAGCCAAAGATACATCTTCCAAACTGGCTGTTACAATAACTGGTTCCTCCCCAGTTTGTTGCAAAAGCTGTTCCACCTTGATACAGCAAACAAAATTTCAGTTCCATATATTCTATATCATTAGGCTATGTTTTGTCTGGCATGTTTTCTAAAAAATCTTAACAAAGACTGTAAATTTTCATTTGCATGTAAAGATGGCTTTTAAATAAAACAAAGATAGAAATTCATACACAAAACATGGATAATTAAAGATGATTCTGCATTTTTACTGTAAAATTTTTTTATTCTGTAAGTAGTGGTATAGCTGCTCTACCATTACAAGCGATAAATACATTTTTAACACAATATAATATTGCTTGGCCCTACAGCTTAGTTGGTAAGTGGCTGATTTTCATGTTTTCAAAAGCTATTTAACTTTTTACCACACAACAAAAATTGAGACTTGTCCAAACTGAAAGCACTTGCAGACGACAATTTAAATTCTTATCAAACAAATCCATGTTTTTAACAACCCTGAGAAAGAAAACGTTTGAAAATATTTTCGAAAAAGGGGAAAATACTGGTAACTAGCATGTTCTCCTTTTCCAACAATGTTTTCTACCCTTTCAATTAAAAATCTCATCATTTTGGCAACAAAAAACAATAAACATTATTCATCAATCAAAGTTCCTACCAATGACTGTATTTGAGTCTTCAAGACTGCTTTCAGAATAGCCTTGTATCCAGGAATTTCCTTGAACACTTCAAGATCTGGCATCTGCATGGTGAAGAGTGTTGTCTGAAGATTCTTGGAGAAAATATGATACTACAGCATGTCTGACCAGACAGGAACTTGTTTTATACTCTGTGAAATAAATAAAAAACAAGATGGTCAAACACTGCAACCTGAAGACAACATTTTATTTTAACCTTGGTTAATGTTGATTATACACCTTTTCAGCTGGTTTCAAAGTTGTCAGTCCCTTTGTTTGTAAAATAATGATTCACCTAAAGAGATTCCGTCATACAGATAGGCAAACCTGTAAACTCTATACTAAATAATCCAGTATTTAAAGACACTGAGAAAGAAGGCTTTAGAAAACATTGTGAGAAATAGAGAAAATGCTGGTCACTGGTGACCAGCATTTCCTTTTTTTCTCACAATGTTTTCTACCCTTTCTAAGAAAAATGCACTCAACTCAGCCAAATTTAATTTGTCATTCTGCTTTCAGTTTTGAGGAGCCTAACATTTTGTTACTTGGTAAAGAGTTAACCCTTTACCAAACAATCTTTAGTAAGAGGCCTTTAGAAAACACTGTGGAAAAAGGATGGCGGGTAACCAACAATTTCTCCTTTTCCAATTTCTTCATTTTTGCTTTCTTCTCTTTCATTGACAGCATTCATCCTTTAAGCTATCTTTGAAATGTCATCTTCAAATACTTTTAATTAAACCTTTCCTTCTTTGTTGCACATTATGTAACAATATTGGGGCGACCTAGACGACTTTGTTGAATACCAAAAGCTGAGATCCAGTGTTTTTTTGTATCATACCACCTGCGTGTGTGCAATATTCCGTGCAAAGAATAAATAGGAAGTATCATCGAGTGTCCTTATTCCGTGAGGGTCCTTGAACCGGTGATTTTTGTTTACATCTCATAAAGGACGTAGTTTGATGACGTCACGCGGTATTTCAGCTCGTAACCCTTACCAATATTCGAACGTTTTATCGCCCTTGAATTTCAGACAAATGCAATACAAAAACATGTAAAAATAATTTAATTTTCTTGGTTAAAAGAAATTGATATAATTTTTCTTATATCTACATAGCGTTCCTTCTCAAAAAATGCAAGGACCTACGCCTTATTGCTGTAACTACTACCTAGCTACCGGAATTAGGTCAGGCCATGTTTCCTCAAGATGGCCGATGGCATGTTTTTTTCTTTATGCACATTGAACATAAAAATTAATGTCCAAGTTATAATTTTTCATGAAACTGACCGGAAATGATTTTTTTATGAAGGCAAGTAGTTTTTAGTTCATGTTCTTGTCTAAATTTTTAGTTTCATCCTGTTGTTTCCTTATCATCACGGAATACGGACACTCGTGGCTACAAAATTAGCCGATTAGTGATGGTTTTCCATGATCAAAGGTGGATGACTTGTTAAACAAAAAAAACATTGGTCATTTTTGCAGCCGATCATCGGTCTTTAAGTGGGTTTCTTTACTAAAAATTAGTACAATACTTTGCTTTACTGTACGGAAATTTGATTTCTTTGGGGAAATTCGATTTCTTGGGGGAAAAACTACACTTTTGGGGAAAATTTGCTGAGGGGAAGACGTCGACCATCGGCGTCACTATCTCATTAAAAAAACAAACCCTGAATATAGGATATATCCAGTCATAAAATTGGCCGGTTAGAAGAGAAACACGTGTCTGTTTAGTACATGTAGGCATATTGAACCATCGTAAGTTGGACTGAAGACCATATTTTCCCAAAGAAGTGGACGACATTTACTGGATTTCACTTTCACTTCAGGGACCGCAGATTTCATGATTAGTCGATGTGCATAAAATCGTGTCCAGCTTACGCATGAACCAAAATCACAAGTGGTAAATTGACTCTAGTTACATCTTGTTCCTCTTTCGTCTACAGCAGATTGTTTTTGTGTGCAAAACACAAACAATGAAGGAAATAATGCATAAAATTAAGTCTGCTTTGTTTTTTGGATCTTTCCTTCAGATAGACCGACGCTAATTGTACTCTTCAACTCGAGAGAGTACTCATTGGTAATCGTACCAAATAAAATTCGTGCCTGCCATTTTTCGCTCTTTATTCTCTTCTGGATTGGTTACCCACCATTCACAGCCTCTAACTCGGTCGAAAACGTCTACAGATGTCACATAAATGTAGAAATTGTGTTAATGATAAACTTAACACAGAAATTTAGAAAAAAAAAAACTAACCTTTTGTCTTCGATGTCTTGCATGTCATAATTAACTGTTAAAATGTTGTTTGTAGATTGAAGCACCAATCACAAAGTTTACCAGTTACACTAGATCATCAAAACCACCTATGCTTTCCTAGCTAGTATTTAAGTACAGGGACTATATTTGGCGTTATTCTGCACGCTACTGTATCATAAACTATCATGATTGATTGATTGATTGATTGATTGATCCATCGATCGATCGATGCCAAGGCTGACATTGGTCGATACTTTTTGCAAATGCATTAATCAATCAATCAATCAATCAATAAATCAGTTACTTTAGTTAGTTAGTTAGTTATCTATCTATCTATCTATCTATCTACCTATCTATCTATCTTTCTATCCATCCATTTATTTATTGTTTGTTTGTTTGTTTGATTGTTTTATTTATTGTTTTATATGTTTGATCATTTACTTCATTTACTTATTTCTTGATTGTTTTTTTTTTACAGTTGTCTGTTGCAAGAGGAAAGACAGCCGTCTAAGGCTAGTAATATGCTTGAAGGTAAAAGCATTCTACAACATACATGCAAACGATTATCAAACGATTAAATTTGTCAAAAAACAACAATTCTTAAATATCAAATCGACATTAACATTAACATAACTTCTGTTTGATACTGAGTAAAAAATTTCATAAACGCACTTTACTCGAACATCTTTGAAGAATTCTTTTTTTTTTTTTGGCAACAGGGTGTGTTTCGAACAACGCTTGCAGACAAAATAGATTTCTTGACAGTAACTATGCACTAAAGTTACTAAGTCTCTGGATTCTGGAACTTCCCACCTGTCCGTCCGTCCGTCCGTCCGCCCTCTCTCTCTCTCTCTCTCTCTCTCTCTCTCTTGTTTCTAAATTCATTCAATAATTATACATGTATCAAATCAAATTCCACGAATATCTTTATTGATCTACTTTTAATTTCGGCACTACATTCTGTTGAAGGTGATGAGGTCTGAACTTTCGGTTAACAGTATAAAAATAGCATGCTAAAACCGTGGTAGAAATATTTCTTATCTTTCATATGTATAACTTGATCAGTTCTGCAGATACATATATAGAATTAGTAGTGTTATTGTAGACTAGAGAAGGTTTCTACTAAATGGGGTCAGAGATAAGGGAATATATAACTAGTTACACAGTTATATAAAATTAGATTGAACCTTAACTATTTCCCGAACGAAAACATTTTATAATCGTCCAAACAAGGGCATTTGCAGACTACGGATGAAAATTATATCACGTTATGATTTGTCTTTTGGAATGGTAAAAGAACATGGCGGGAAAAGGAGAAAATGCTGGTTAACAGCATTTTCTCCTTTTCCCACCATATTTTTAAAAGCATTTTCTGTCTGGGTCGTTAAAATTTGGGATTGTTTGGTAAGGGGTTAATCGGCTGGCCACCACTAAAAGCGCTTATGTGAACATTATAGATCCAGATTAGACTGCAAAGAGCGTGGATTAGCATTCTGAGAGATCATACTAGCTAACACAGTACTGAGTTGATTGATTGATTGATTGATTTGCGTTTACCACAGTTTTCAACATTATATCAGCAATATCGCGGTGGCCAGTGCACCTATCATGCTTTCCTGTAATTTCTTGTACCAGTCTTATCCACAGGACATTCTTTCAAAGCCACTGGTTGCTCTCCCACACAATCATCGTCGAAACAATGATTAGCGTAGAGAGAGGAATGAATCTTGCTGCAATGACTATTATCAATCCTCCTAAAGAAATACGCCGAGCCTGGGATTCAAACCGGCGACCCCCTGTTCTGAAGTCCTGTACGCTACCGACTGCACTCTCAAAATCAAAGCGTTGAGAACGCTGAAATGGTATTTGTCAAGGAAGTCATTGTGTGGAGTTAATAATAAGAAAAAGAGAAATATTATTCAAATATTGGCTTGAAAGTCAACCTGCTAAGCAAATGAATACCTTTTGGTTGAAGGGGGAGTACTCATGACAAAGTAAGGATTATTTATGTATTGATAGTCTCCCTTTGATCATAAGGAGGAGTCAGGAGTAACGTCCCTTGACAGTAGGATGCATGATGGATAGAGAGAGAAACCATGTGAATATATCGAATAAAATTTGTACCTGAAAACTATGATTTTGAAATATCTTTGGCCGTTAACATTTAATTACCAACATTACAATCAATTATTTCGATCTATAAATATCCATGCCCAATCAAATGGAGTGGCGCGCAATCATTGGATAAACAAGCCATGGGACAAACTGGTTTTGGAACGAAAAAGCCCAAGACCAAGCGATCAGTAGACAAATTTTGTATCATTGCGCCAATAGAAGGCTATGAGTGAGTGAAGCTATTTTCAATAAAAAATTAATATTTCTACGATCGATGGCCTCACCCAGTGTATTTTAACATGCCATTTCCAATTACATATCTGAGTGCTACCGAAAAACTCATTTGTCTGAGAAAAAACGAGTTTAATTGGGTTTATTTCCTTCGGCTTTGCACAAAATACGATACATGGTCTTCAAAATTCAATATTGAACTCATAGTGGTATTGTCTTCGACAAATACCACAATTAGGCACACACTAGTCACACTGTAGGACCGGAAGAATGCATTGTATGTGACTCGGGATTCTGTATAGTGATGGTCTGTCACTTGGTTGTTAAAAATTGTGCTCACGCGATAAGTCAAGCCGGTGCTTTCTCATTTATTTTGATACGGTTATTATAAAATATTCATATCCAGTTATGCAACTCATGCTTGATGATATATATCCTTCATACGAAGCGAAAATGCCAATTACATTGACATTCTAGGACTACACTTCTATTATCCACACAGACGACGTTTGATTTCGAGGGTTTGCATTGGACAGCAGAAGTAAACAATGAAAAACAAAACTGTTCGCTGCTCCTTGTTTCTTTTTGTCCTTCATACTCACCTATACTAGCCCAATCTTGTCGAAAATTGAATTGTTCCGTCAAATTAATTTTGTGTGAAGAGATACGAAAGAAACCCAAATGAATGAATAGCAAGACAATGAATTATAAACTGCTGGACAAAAATGCAGCAGACGACCTGTTGAAAAGAGCAAACGGATGTCTGTAAGCAGAAAAAGAAATTAACATTTATATAATTGAACCATACTCTGGCTAAAGCTGGTTTAATGCATCTCCATCATGCATTATGGCTTGCATCATGCGAAAAGGGGCATTCGGACATTTGCGTAAAGTGTCGTCTCGGATCAGCCTGCGCAGTCAGCGCAGGCTACACCGAAACGACACTTTCCGTTTTAATGTAATTTTCTGTTTTGCACAAGTCTATTGAAGAACAAAATCTAATGTAGACGTAAAGTGCCGTCTCGGATCAGCCTGCGCGGACTGCGCAGGCTGATCCGAGACGACACTTTACGCAAATGTCCGAATGCTCCATTTCGCGTGTTGTAGACCATATATCAAACAAGTCATCACCTAATTATGGATCCTTAAAATCTATTTTGTCAAACAACCGACTGAATCATGGAGTAGAATTATTCTTTAACACGCAGAAAATTTAACAATAGCGAAATGTTTCGGTCCATGTCAGCCTGCGCGGACTACCAAGGCTGACATTGGTCGATACTTTTTGCAAATGCATTAAGTCTCCTTTTCACAGAGCATGGCTCCTTAATGTTTTCAAACAGATGTTTCTGTTGCATGATGGTTAATAATGAGTCTCATAAGAAGGAAAAATAATGGCGTCTATAAATCGCTAAGAACATCTTTTGGTACTCTTGCTAGTTTAAACATTTTTATTTTACATCGAATGAGAAACAAGTTCTTACAACTTGTACTAATCTCTCTCGATTCTGCTTCCTGGGAACTACACCAGTACTCTCGCCGATTTTGTGGGCCAATAAAAAATCCAAAAGTTCACAACAGCTCTCGGGATTCGAACTCGGGACCTTATGATTACGAGGCCGACGCTGTACCTTACATTCACGGACACCACATCGTTTTGCTTTTGGACTCCTGCTGGAACAGTAGATCAGCATCAGACAGCACAGCACGCACAGTCTGATGTTTGAATTCATATATTTTGTAGATAATCATGGCAATAGTGGCTTTATAATCGCAGTACATGGAATTTTCATCCTAACGAGAAACTCAGAAATATTTTTTTAAATTCATGTTTGACTAAACAAGCAGACATTATTATAGATCTACATCAGATTTTCTCTTCTACTCTTGACCCTTAGGCTGCTAAGCGCGACTCACTGAGCTTTTGCGGACAGCGTAGATCAAGATCAGACTGAACAGAACGTGTAGTCTGATCTTGGATCTACACCGTCCGTTAAGGAGATAACTCTCCTCCAAAAATACCTTTCAAAGAGCTATATTTAGGTTTTTCCTATTGGCTTGAAAGTTTCATTTCTTTTATTCAGCAGGATAAGGGTTAAGCATTACCGTACGCAATAGACACCATCTTCTCCTATGACTCTGAAATAGTTAGGGGTCAAAATGGTATGTTTATTCGGCGGACCTCGGTGCCACTTGGAAGGAAGACGTAACAATGAGCGTTCGGCAACAATATTTCAATGGTGTTTTTGGATTGTTGCTCGGTAGAATTTACTTATCATCCATTTTTTAAAGAACCTGTTTAACACTTTGAGCGCAAAATTAACCATGGGGTCAATCATTGTCATTTCTTTTTTCCCCTTCTTTTTCTTCCTTTGAATACGCGTAGCAATATTTGACTTATCTGGCAAAAAAGACTATTGAGAGTTACAGGTCAGAAACTGGATTAGATCTATGATAAGTAAAGTTCTTTCTTTCTTTCTTTTGTTTCGCCATAAATGAAGTGTCATTCAGGAATAAAAGCCTACAATTTAGACCGGCACTTCTTTTATTTTGTTAATTTTGTTGAGATTGTGGCTCAGTTGCGAAGTGAACGAAACGAAACCTGGAGGTAGCATGTTCGATCTTCATTCGAAACGGTGGGCTTTTAGTTGGAGTGCCCTGCGGCAAGACACTTTGTACGGAGCTATAACCTGGTTCTGGTGAAACGCAGCACATCTATGAATGAGTGAGCTGTCACCGTGATATTACTGAAATAATGTTGAAAGCGGCTTTTTATGTTAACCAAACAGTTTTTCTGATTATAAGAGTGTCTTTTATTAGTTCTGATTATAAGAGTGTCTTTTATGAGTGAATAATGCTGGACCGATTTTCCGTGCCTTTTCCCGTATTTTTCAATGCCAGTTTTAAATTTATAAACTCGGCTGTGTTATTGTAGTTTTTGTTTTTGGTGACAGAACAGCTCAAGTATTTACCAGAAGACACTTTTTTTGACTCATCCATATTCAAAAGATTTGCAGACAATTAAAAACTCCAATGTATAATATTTTTTTCATCGGGTGAGTGGCTTAAGAATTAATCTTCTTTTTATCGTGGTTTATCGTTCAATAAACCACAGTTGTGAGTTGTGAGGCACGATAAATAATACACGAGGGCGATAGCCCGAGTGGTTTATTCATTGCGCCTCATAACTCACAACGTGCTTTATTGAGCGATAAACCACGATAGAAAGAAGATTATTTCGATTCTAACATGACCAACTCTTAATCAAAGGAAAACAAGTTCATGCTTAGAGTAAAAACGCGGATGCAGATTATATTCCATTGAATAGCTTACTTACTTACTTTATACAGAAGACGTCACTCTATATAGAATGACGTCACTCTACATAGAATAACGTAGATTTTACCACGCTTTCGTTGCACTGTGTTTATAGAGCCGAATTCACGTGTCACATTAGAATTTGGAATTAAATGAACTCTTGTATTACTACATGTAGAAACATGTAGTACATTGTATGGTAAACATTTGCAGGCGATAAATAAAATCGCTCGAGCTGTAGCAAATACATGTATATGTGAAATGGCAGAATAAGTTGAAGGAAAAGAAGAAAATTCTGGTTACCTGCATTTTCTTTTTTTCCCACAAAGTTTTCAAAGCATGCATTTCGTTCAGGAACGTCAAAACTTTGGATTGTGTGGCAAATGTGTGATAAGTTTGTCGTAGCACATCTATAAGAATAGACAAACAACAAAAGTAGCCTTTATTGGAAACAAGCATTCTGATAGTATTGCATAGCAATACCCATTCCCCTACCGGCCGTATATATCGCTGGCACGTATAGTTTGTGAAACTCTGTGGAGGAGAAAGAACGTATTTGACCCCCTTTCAGAATTATAAGCATCGTGTCTGTCTTTGTATGCAATTCTTTAATGAAAGCCAGATATATAAACATTTTTCCTTGTTAATGTAAGTTCATTGAAGAAGTTTTACTAAGACAATATCTGTTTGTGAAACACAAATGTTCCCGTAAAAGCAATTTTTCAAGGCCCGTAATTTCGTCAAAAATCAGTGGACTGGAACGAAACTCGAACTTGATCATATATGGGTGTGCATGCAATGGTGGTAAATTCACATACCAAAACACAGCTCAATATCTGCCAGCGTTAAGAAAAAAAGTTGGAGTAACTGTTTTTACAGTGAAATTTTCTAAGTGCAAGGCCCGTAATTTCGTCAAAAATCAGTGGACCGGAACGAAACTCGAATTTGATCTGTAACTCATAGTGGTTGACTTACACACCGAAAATCAGCTCAATATCTGGCAGCATTTAGAAAAAAAGTCCGGAAAACTGTTTTTTTTGGGGGGGGGGGTGAAATTTTTTAAGTCCAAGGCCCGTAATTTCGTCAATCAGCGGACTGGAACGAAACTCAAACTTGATCTGTAACTCATGGTGGTTAACTTGCACACAAAAAATCAGCTCAATATCTGCCAGCGTTTAGAAAATAGTCCGGAAAACTGTTTTTTCAGTGAAATTTTCTAAGTCCAAGGCCCATAATTTCGTCAAAAATCATTGGACCGGAACGAAACTCGGACTTGATCTGTAACTCATGGTGGTTGACTTACACACCAAAAATCAGCTCAATACCTGCCAGCGTTTAGGAAAAAAGTCCGGAAAACTGATTTGCCGGAGGTCTGACGGACAGACTGACAGACAGACGGACGGATTGAGTGCAAACCTAAAGTCCCCTTCGGCTTCGCCGGTAGGGGACTTAAAAAGCACTAGGTAAAGATTGCTGTAATTTTCAGGTTGCCTCCTACTCACTCTTGTGCAAGGAAAGTGGCAAAGGTTTTTACGTAAGTATACATTGGTTAAATCAAAACATGTGTGAATAACAGAATAATGATACAGTAGGAAAGAAATAGTGAAATGGTGCAAATGGCCTCGACCCCAACGCACCATTTGACGTGGTTAATAGTTTCGAAAACAAGAGAGAGAGGTAGATGTGTAAATAAACCTGTTACATGCTTTTACCAGTCTTGGCCATATTTGATGACAAGTGTCAAAAACCTGGACCTTGACCTAACTGAATACATGTCACAGGACACCTCCACCTAGCAAGAGGAGCAGCTCTTCCAAATTATATGTATCAAAATTAGTTTCTACATGTAGAAATTCTGGCATTAATAGGCCCTTCTCCAGTCGAAACTTTTTCCTTTGGAGCAATTTCTCTCCGTTTTCCTACGTGATTATTTTAAAGAGCTGTCTTCCTGTAAGTCGTTAAATCACGAGATCGGTTAGTAAAAGAAAGAATGAAAGAAAAGATTTCGTCTACGAAATGTGATGCACCTGTGACACACAATGACAATGTACAAAAAGGCCAGGGAAAATTCGTATTTTCTTTTTACAGTAAACAACGATCCGATTTCCTGTGATTTTGAATCAGGATTCTGCTCCTACACGCAACAACATAACGACAATTATGATTGGTCCATAGGTTCGGGTCGGACGAGGTCAGGTAGCACGGGACCTAACTCTGACCATGGGCCAGACTCTAACGGTATGTAAATATGGATTTAAACACTCGTTTGCTTAAAGATACTTATTTCATCGGTTTCATTACTCTTTCACATCGTAATAATCCTGCAAATTCTACAAAGCAGTGAAAAACCAAACGGAATGATTGATTAGTACACCGAATCGTGAGATCTTGCGTCTAAATACTGACACTGATCCGGGAAAATCCAATACAGAATTTAAGTTGGTTAACACATTCTCTGACCGTTGATGTATGATGATACTATCCTAGACTAGCCACGAGAATGCCTCAGCAAATCTAATGGCTAGTCTTGGATTATAGAATAGCATTTAAAGATTCATAACGAATGGTTGACTTTGGTGTAGAGGTCTTTTAATTATAGTAGATGATTTTACAAGAATTCCATTGCAGTACGTAGTAAAAAGTAGTTCCATTCATAAATGCTAGAGCGGGAAATCAAGTACATATATGCATTAATATGGACAGTTAATCATATAATCAAAAGTAATTCTGGAAAAAACAATGGTGTCTCGAGTCAGTCTTTTGTAACGCTCAGCGCTTAATGATCTAGGCCTTCCGCTAAAGCTATTTAAGTGGCGATTGGGAGTGACAAAATTTAAACAGCTTGAAATCCAGTGCGAGCAAACAACACTATGAAAGGTGACCTTTAGCAGTTTTGATTATTTTGTTATTTTCTGTAAACAGGGCACTATGCTTATATCGATTCCTCGGAACACAATCCTGGTAAGACAGCACGAATTATCTCCCCCATGTTTCCCAACCCCACTCTGGATCACTACAAGGTACAATTCTGGTACGACATGGAAGGGAACGATATTGGGGAACTGAACGTGTTTGTTAGGAGTTATGGAAACGCATTGAGGAATCCTGTGCTTTCATTAAGCGGTAATTCTTTTTTTCTTTTCCTTTTCTTTCTTTTAGTTCTTGCATATTTTTCCCGACTCTAGAGCTGAAGCTTTGTAAGTATTAAATCAATTACAATATATTTCACAGACAAAACTTGACTTGACAGCACAATTATGAAAGATAAAGTTGAGATGACATGAGGGTTTGCGCGAGCAATAATGTTTTCCACATGTACAAGTACCTACTTTAACAGTATGGTTTACTTTTGCATGAAGGGAAAAACATATACACCGTTGTAAAAAAATAAATGGACTAAATTATTTTTGCCGGGTTTGGTGTGGGGGAGGTGGAAACATAGCATCAAATCAAAAATGTGAACGAGAATTATTTTGGCGAGGAACACAAGGCAAAACGTATGGCAAGAATCAAATTTTTGATATAGAACTGTATATGCCCTGAAACGGGACAAAAAGCATACATCCTGCTTTGTATCAAATTTACAAAGTGATTTTTTTTCAAAGAGGAATTATATAAAATATTTAGCGTTGTAACCTAATTAATCAGACTGGATTTTTTTTTTTTTGCCTGGGAATCAGACCAAACTAAATAGCGTTGTATCAAGTTTGCATGTTGGATTTTTATAAGGGGGCAGGACAATATAAAGAACTTTGAATCAAGGTCACAGACTGAATTTTTTCAAAGGGGAGCAGGACAAAATGAACATGTAGTGTCGAATCAAGTTCATAAAGTGGCCATTTTTTCCCAGAGGAGCAGCACAAAATATACAGTGATGTATGAAATTCATAAACTGGATTATTTTTTGCTATGGGGATAGGATGAGATATATAGCGTTGAACCAAATGCAAACATTGGAATGTTTTTTTGTCAGGGGATCAGGACAAAGTATGTATTGTTGTATCAAGTTCATAGAGAGGATTTGTTTTTGTCAATTGAGCAGGACTAACTATATACATGTAAAAAGTTGTATCACATTTAGAAATTTATGGGGGGGGGGGGGGCGGTCGAGTGGAGTATAGTGTAGATCTAATAAGCGATCTACTACTTTAATTAAGATACAACTCTTTTTATCGCTCTTCTTAGATTAGGTCAATGAAACTTGCTTTTAAAAAGCAGGTTCTGTTACAGAGACAACTTTACATACTTCTCTTTGAATTACTCAAAATACAGGATTGACTGTATACTTCGTCAAAATCATGATCTGGACTCATTTTGTGAGGGAAGCAGGACAAAATCTAAAAATTATGAACAGTATGACCTCTTTTTTTGCCAGGGGATCAGAACAAAGGATGGCACCAAGTTTGTCTAGACATTCCACACGGTTATGAGAGATTTCAAGTCGCTTTCGAGGGTATCAGTTATGGTGACCAAGGTGACATTGCCATTGATGACGTCTTACTCAGTCACGGAAGCTGTAACCTTTCAAGTAGGCATAAGATTTTTCAGACTATCAAGCATATTCTGTTCATTTAACCCTTTACCAAAACGTTTCTTGTTCCCACAATCCCGAAGAAGAATGATTCCAAAAATGTCGTCCAAAAGAAAAAAAAAAAAAAAGAGAAAATGGGTAGATTTTCCAGCACTTTCTCCTATTTCACAACAATTTCTTAATTTGTCGTCTGCAAATGCATTCAATTTGGATATGTCTAGAATTTTCTTGTGTGTAAAGGCTTCAATCGTAATCAGCTTCTACGAAGCAAAAATGATTTTCAGGCGCAACGCAAGAGATTTAACACAACCTTGATAATATTGTACATGTATTTGTAAAATCAATTGACGAATTCATGAACTGACAAAAGTAGCATGAAAAAGTCGGCTTTATACAGCAACAACCCCTTTAATTTTCCTTTAGTGACTATTTTGAGACAGGTCTATCTTTATGTTTCAGCTCGAAATATATCGTGTGATTTCGACCACGATAACTGCGGGTACGATTTTTGGACTGACAGCAACTATCACTGGGTACGAAGACAGTATGGAACGCCAACATCTAAAACGGGGCCAGTGAAAGATCACACTTCCGGCAAAGGTAAAACATGTGAAAAGACGACTTCTCATTTTGCTGCTGACCTCTTTCGAAAAAATAGGGCAGAAGAGATTTTGCACGTTTTCACTCCTCCAGAATGAACAGATGTTGTATGGAGGTCGGACGTCGAATACAGTCGGGCTTAACTTTAGATAGCTAAAACCAATAATACGAGGGTCATTCAAAAAGTAATGCAACCTATAAAATAACTTTCGAAAGAAATATATAATGACAATTACCGTACTACATTCCTTCGAAGTAATATCCCTTGTGGTCTATGACGGACTGCCATCGCTTCGGGAGGTCATCTATTCCAGTTGCTAGGCAACTGCGTTCCACTACCTTTACCCTGTCGGCCACGGCAGCTTCAAGCTCGTCTAGGTCACTATAACGAATACCTCTCATGCCCTCTTTTATCTTTGGAAATAAGTCAAAGTCACATGGACTTATATCCGGGGAATAAGGCGGGTGCTCCAATATTTCCCACTCATAGCGCCCTAGCAAAGACGTTACGTTGACGGCGCCATGGGGTGTAGCGTTATCATGTAAAATTATTGGACCGGCTGCCAAGAGTCCACGTCTTTTCCTACGGATCGCTTGCCTTAGTGTTTTTTTAAGGTACTCTTCATAGTACTTCACGTTAATAGTCTTACCACTTTCCACCCTGTGACTTGTCAGAATTCCATGTCTATCGTACGCGAAGCTCATTAACATCTTAAGTTTAGACTGAGTCCGTCTGGACTTTGCCGGTCTCGGGGAGCTAGATGTATGCCACTCGGTCGATTGTCTCCTCATTTCCGGTTCGTAGGATCTTACCCAAGTTTCGTCGACGGCCACAATTCTTTCTAAAAAGTCTTGTCCTTCCAAATCATAACGGGAAAGGAGTTGGATGGCTATGGTTAAACGACGTTCTGCTTGTTCTGGCGTCAAACGATGCGGTAGCCACCGCGCACTAACCTTACGCATTTTCAAACGATTTCGAAGAATGAAATGAACTGACCCTACACTGATTTCTAACTCCTGTGCCATTTCTTCGAAGTAATTCTCCTATCATCCTTCAACAGTTTTTTCACTTGTTCAGTATTATAGTCATCAGTAGCTGTCATTGGTCGACCCACACGGCAGGCATCTTCAACGCTTTCCCTGCCCGATTATAATTCATTGACCCATCTTGTAACCTGGCAATACGATAGAGCAGATGTGCCGCAAACTTCTTGTAGTGCGGCAAATATCTCCTTTACTGTTTTATTACGCTGACATTCAATTTTTATATAGCTACGCTGATCTTGAGACGTAACCGCGGCCATGACGCTGTTATTGACGTAAAATGACGTCATCTGGCGCTTCTCTAAATGACGTCATGATGATGTGACGTCACATACTAATTGCATATAGATTGAGGTATCTACATGTAAAGTTTCAAAATAATTGATATATTGCTTTAGAAGTTATTCAACAGGTTGCATTACTTTTCGAATGACCCTCGTATATATATAGTACCGAAGGAATATTGGTCAGTTCCGATGAATACTTTCATTGTGCTGAAGATAGATTGATAAATCATTAAACCTATCGGAATATAAAAGTATGTAATAGAACCTTTACAAACCGATGATGATAATGATGATGATGATTGCAAGTGGAATCTTTAATAGGTATATCAAATGCCCAGTGTAAAGGCAACTATATACACGAGGTTGCCTTTTGGCGTTGTACCAGTTCACCATTAGTTTTGCGGTAAGTACAAAATTTCCCTGAGAAGCCTCGCCAAAGTCCAGGAATCGAAACGGGGGCTTTGCAGTTTTTTGTCAATTATTTAACCATAATACCATCGCTTCATACGTCCAAGATAGTTGGTCCTCTTTGGCTCATAAGCTGAAGCGTTGATCAATCTATTTTCAGAGAAATTGTGTTTAACTCTTTACAAAACAACAAAATTCTAGACTAGTCCAAATTGAAAGCATTTGCAGATGACAAAATAAACGTTACTCAAAAATTGAAAATTGACTTTAGAAGAGTAGAAAACATTGTGGGAAAAGGAGAAAATGCTGGTTACCAGCATTTTCTCCTTTTCCCACAATGTTTTCAGAAGGCTTCTTCCTCTCGGTCGTAAAAACCAGGAATTGTTTGGTAAACGGTTAATAAATTCCCGGTGGCGGCTCAAGTCATGTAGAAGTGCCACGGGGCCAGATCTTACAAAGCCCTAACCTTGTACCGGTGAAACCTGGGAAAACCCAGGAGAGACTTTAGAAGTGAACTGCAGCCATGATATGACGTATCTTTCCAGGTTACTATGTATACTCGGAGGCGAACAATGCACGAGAAGGTGATGTCGCGGCAGTCGTCAGTCCGAGTTTTGAGACGGACGAACATCATCTTAGTGTCCAGTTTTGGTACCATATGTATGGTATCGACATGGGGGAACTTAACGTTTTCTATGTTGTTGGGGAATGGGAGAGCGATTCGTTCTTCTACAAAGGACGACCAGGTAAATCACGAGGGAAATTTAAAATCAACGTAAACATACATGTAATGCAGTGTGGGCCATGCTCTAGCACAAAGCGGTGTAATGCACCTTGGTGATGTATTATACCAAGTAAGACATCACATAATTGTGGATCCATAAAAGAAATTTTGTCTAACAAATGACTGAATCTTGAGGTAGAATGGTCCTTGGACTTGAAGAAAATTTATAAAAAGCAAAATCTTTCGACCCATGTCAGCCTGCGCAGGCTATATGCCGATACTTTTTGCAGATGCATTAAACCCCCTTTTCACAGAGCATGGCTCACACACATCGCGGACAGTCTGTTTGTCTTTTTAAGTTTATATCTTTCTATGCGCCGAATTCAAGTTTTCATCACATTTTAAGAAGATGATGAACTTTCAGGTCTCACTTTCTTATGCCAACTGGTCAAACCGAAATCCTGTGACGGGGAAGATTTCACTCTTCAGTATCAAGAAAACTAGGTCCTCATAGATCAATGATTGGTGAAATAACATGGGGATTGAAAAAAAAAGTTTAAAAACACAAACAACGAACCTCGGAATTAAATGTAATACAATTAGCTCTAGATTTGAAATTGGACTCGTTTCGCAGCTTTGACATGGCCGAGTTTGTAAAGTCTATAGGCTATCGCGGATGACTAAATAAAATACCCCCCCACCCCCCCCCCCCCCCCCCCCAAAAAAAAAAAAAACACCCTGATCACCAAGATTCGCATGCAAAACGCTTAGATACACAATTTTATGGAAAACAGTCATGAAATAATGCTATCAGTCTCAGAAAAAAGAATGTTGTCAATCGTCAGATGAGTGAATTTTTAATGAAATGGTCCAATGTTATAGTCCATTTGGTTTGTATAAAAATCAACGTTTTGATCAAATGCATTTAAATGAAACAACTTCTTCAATATTTCTTAGTTATAATTTTAATTATTCATAAAAACCACGCAGAAATTGATTTTTTCACCACTTTTCATTTTCAGTTTCATGCTTTTGACTATTTAACTCAATAGTACTATTTTAGAATTATTTTATCTAAGCCACAGAGGAGTGAGGGACAGTTGGAGAACAGTCATCATAAACAATAACAAATCATAGTAAAACCATATATTTTTGTAGTAATTCATTTCATATTAAGATTCAATATTAACCTAATGTACACAACTAGCATAACAATACAAACAGTTTAATTTCATGTTCAATAATGCTCACCTTTAATGCCATGGAAATAGAACAATTTGAGAATGGATACACCTTTGTGAATATATTCAAAACATTGTGGGAAGAAAATGATGTTTGCTTTTCAAAGAATGATTATTATCCCTTGAAAGTTAACATCATTTGAACAAAGCCGACTTTGTTATTTGCAATGTTTATGAATTTGGATGAATCTATAATTTAGTTAAATGTTGAAAACATTTGGAAAAAAGGGAGAAAATAGCAGCAATTTCTTCTTTGTCTAGAATGAAGCGATCATGCAGAAAAGGGTAAAAGAGTACGAATAACAATTCTTGTATTCTTATTTCAAGGAAAAAAAAAAATGTGTGGGAGTTTCTTTTGGGAAATTGCCGTTGCGGAATGTCTGTCTTTCGGTTTTAGCCCTATCTCCTTCCGACTCGGAGTTTCGAATAAATGGCGCAGCGTCAGGTTTTAACCGCAGCCAAAAATTCCTATAATCAACTTCTTTTGCGAGTTTTGGACTTATTAAGAACTGACTGTCCTCGAAGTATTTCAGACAAAATTTCGAATGAACCAATGGCACAAAATCCGTCGTTACTGTCCGGCCCCGGTTTGAACGTTGAATCCATAGTTTCCTCCTTTTTAATTCCTTCGGGAATTTGAACATACTAATTCTATGAGTTCCCGAATCGACGTTGCAGCCATAGGCTGCACAATTTACCATTTTTTCGGCACAATTCTCAGTTTAAACTCAGATAACTGCGAACAATCATCCGCATCACTATGTTATGTCTACTAACGGTACACAGACTGCATCAACTATAACGTCACACAAGCACGGGAGATAAGCGAATCAGAGGAAGTAAGCCATGTACCATTTTAGGGCCGTTAATCATCGTGACAATTCGGTCGTGGTTTATGGCATGTTACAGGGTGGTATTTATGAAAAATGACGGATATATGTTATACTGACATCATTTGCAGCTGATTGAAGGAAAAAAACAGTATGGTCAAAATATTTTAGGATTTGCCCTTTAAACCACAGCTAGTTTAACAAACTTCCTTGCTAAGAAGATGTGGTACATCATTATCGGTAATTTAGGGAGTTGATAATATTATTTACGGAAGTAATCAAAGAAAGTATACCTGTTAAGGTCAATTTCGGTGTTTCCGGGAATGTTTCTTGAGATTAAATGTATTGAAACTCATATAATTGAAAATGTGTCTGAGTAAGGATATGTTATCATGAACCTAGTTTTTCAGTATGCTTGGCCTCATATGTAAATGTTTTCAAATTGGCCATGGGGTAGTGTGCTGATCTATTGTTGCACTCTCTCCACCATTTTCAGATGTCAAAATCAACATTGAGTTTAATGGACAAAATCATTAAAATAAATTTTAAATTCTTTAAGTATTTTTTCTCTCGTGGTTTTTGTAAAATAATCAGGTAGCTACATAGAAATTTCCAAAAACATGTTTTATATGGATGGTTTTGAGCCAAATGTTAGTTTGTATACCAACCAAACAGACTATAAAATCTATTTGCTAGCAAATTTCTACCATCACCGTATACTCGTGCTTTGCGTACTTTGATTAACAATCGGTGGTATTAGTAAGACTCCAGGCTCTGATCTCAACGATTATAAGCACAGAACTTGAGTTTGAATCGGACTTAAGACCACCAGCCCTTCTCGCTCCATCGACGGAAGGAGCTTTAAGGCCACTGTTCAATTTGAAATTTTGTTTGCACAGTTGGTTCAAACTGGCACAGCGCTTGTATCAACTTACCGCTCTATACCCACAATATTCGACTTGTGTTCGAGGCTGTCCGAGGATTCGGGGCTCGAAGTGACATAGCCATAGACGATATTAAGTTACAGCCGGGTTTCTGTAAAGAGAGTCACGTACTAAGCCCAATGCCAGCAGCCAAGACTACGGCAACCCCGAGGACGACACCGAAAACATGTAAGTATTTAAACTGTTTAACTTTTTACGAAACAACCAAATTGAAAGTATTTGCAGACGCCAATTTAAACGTGGCTCATACAGTAAAATTTGTCGCTGAAACAGTAGAAATTATTTCAAGAAAAATAGGGGCGTTCTAAACTTGTGTAATAAAGGTTTAGAATATATGTCTTTCTGCCAAATTACAAAATAGTGGGAAAGTGATAGACCTACAGTTAAGATGTTCACTTTGTTGTCACCGTTCATCCGTCAGCAAGATCTCCTAACATAATTTTAAAAGGCTTTTTTCCTCAGGGTCGTGGAAACACAGAATTGTGTGGTAAAGGGTCCAGGAACTGTTTTAGGTTTACGTATTAAAAATGTTCACTGTAATAGATCTTGTATTTTAAACTTTTAGGGCCGGTTGCATAACAAAGGTTTATTTAAGACTGGAACAAGGCCTAACCCAGATATTATGGCAAGTTATCCTAACAACATCAGACTGTTACACCCGTCCATTGTCAAAAAGATCATTTGTTCCCTTTTTCGGCACGATGTTTGTAGATGTGTTTGAAAGGGGGGGGGGGGGGACTTTGCTGGAAAATGGCAGTTTCCTCGTTACGAGCAATGTCTCTTTATCCCACGTTTTCCAAATGTATTTTTATAATTTTTTTTACTCATTGGTCCAAAGTCCAAAGGTTGACATGAGTTAAAATGGAAAAAAGCGGTGTTTTGGGGTTAGATCCTGATATACGTGATTGATCTTTATGGTTTGATTGATTGAATGTTGTTTTTTTGCCGTAATCAACATTATTTCAGACATATCACGGCGACAACTCTCATATTTGAAATGCCTGGTTTTCACCCGTACTGGGCTAGGGCTCTGAAGTGTCTTTCCCAAGGACACTCCTACGAAAACCCAGCGCTTCGAGTAACCATATTGTACCCAAATATTTTCCGTCGGATTTATAACTCATCCTGAGGCAAATTGTCCAAATCGCCCTGCACATGCTATTCCACATTCTGACATTACCGTATTGGATCCAAAATAGAATATTGCTTGCTATCTTCTCTTTCTAAAGTGAAATAAGTTACGATTTTTACCTTAAACTGGAGCTGAAACCTACCTGTATGCAGGTTTAGATTTCGCATGTTAAGAGGATAAATTAAACTTGAATTTAAGCTAAACTATAATAAAGAAAACCTCTAGGTTTAACTGTTAGTTCGGGACTTAGTAAACTATGTTTATGCAATGGAATAGCGTAAAACTTGAGGTTAACCTCGAGGTTATCTTTAAACCTGTATTATGCAACCGGCCCTTAGTGTTAAAATAACTGAGTTTAAAAGACACAAAGCTACTCGTCCTGGTTTCCACGGTTGGCTGCTAAATACACGTTTGACTGTATTTAGAACTACTTTTTATCAGCCACAACACCTCCTGCGCACTGGTCTCGGTGGTCTGCATACAGCGCATGCTCAGTGACGTGCGGAAGTAGCGTGGTTCGAGCAAGCTATCGCGTGTGTGTTGGTGGCAACAATTGTCCGGGATCGGCGTCGAAAACGAAACCGTGTGGTCTGCCAGACTGTCCAGGTGTGGTAAATAAAGTCAGTTTAACTCATCATCTCCGAAAACAAATTTGCAGCGAACCACTTCGTTACTGTTCCAACGTTTTCAAAAAGAGTCTTCTGTAAGCGGCCAAAAGTCGTCTACTCTACAGGGGGTCATTTCCTGGGACTGCATCTATTTCTTATATATCAAGGAATGTTATGTGTTTTCTGTGGAAACATAGAAACAAATTTCCCATTAGGAATTGCCAGGATTTGGGCTTTAAAGATGCATCTTCACTTGTTTTCATCTAGTTTTGTAACCAATTTTATCTTTATTTTATGAAATTATAATAATTCTTGTACCTTCGTGCCAAATATTGCCCATGACGGTTGCAAGGTTGCACAGATTACGATGGAGAGAAAGTGCATTTCATTCTATTGCGGCTAGCCATCGACATAGCAACCACAGTTTCCGGTTTAAATCGAAGACAAATCCCTGGCGTCTCTTTATTACATACACCTCATATCGATTTTTTATCTACGTTTACACGGCTATCTAGATTCTACACAGTGACAAGTTGTAACAGCGTTTGTTTACTCTCTGGCTGTAAGGGTGCATCTTTAAGTAGCGTCAATTCTCGAACTGAAATGTCAAACCTTTAATGACGTTTTTCACCATTTTCAGTTTGATCACGGAGACAGTTAGCCTATTTACGCGTGTATGTGTTTCCTTGATTTCACTGCTGCTGGAGAGAAGCTGTACAGTGCTTTGCTAGCAGCAATGTTTGTCATGTAACCTGTAACCTTTTGAAATGATGATCCAAACACCACACGCGTAGCATGGTGTTTTACTTTCAGAGAGAGTGACAATCGCCAAACCTCATCGCCGAGAAAGGTAGCTCTTTAAGGCTGGTTTTCAGCTGTTTTTGTCAAACGTCGCCCCGAAAATTTTGAGTCTCGACCGCGAAATTTAACTAAAGTTCAACTAAATAACAGCGTGTAGTGCAATTACAGTACACACATCTGCTTCCAAGTATAACTTGCATCGCCTTGGGTAACAATATATCGAAGCCTTCGACGCTTAACTTTAAATGAGAGACAAGCACCGAATTGCATCAGTCAAAAAAGCTTGCCATCCGGATTTTAGCGCTTTATAAATTTATAAATTGATAATCACACAGTCAGTCATAAAATCATGTACGTGCGTTGACGAGTTTTTCAGAATGTAGCATGGCTTTAGAAGTGCATGATTAAAGAGTAAAATCTTTTTTACTACTTAGCTGGTCCAGTAAATGGTCATTGGTCAACATGGACCACGTGGACGTCGTGCTCAAAATCATGTGATCTCGGACAGATATCTCGCATAAGGTCATGTGATAATCCAGTGCCCTCCTTTGGTGGAAAGAGTTGCCCAGGAAACAAAGTAGAATCAAAAGACTGTTCGCTAGGGCCTTGTCCAAGTAAGATTCTTACAAATTTCTTACCACGTTGATAGGATTTATTTTGGCTTTTGCTAAAATATGATAATGTTGCAAATTTTCATATCCCCACCACCCTGACAATAATAGTAAAGGTTTCTTTGTTAGGTGGTTAATGGCGTTTTCAACGGTAATTCAGTTTTCGCGGTGGCCAGTGCACCTGTCTAAGTGCTCCTAGAGATTTATTAACCAGTACTTCATACACTATTTCCACCTGGAATGTAGCAAAAACAGGAAGAGAGGAATGGGCATGGTGGGCATATAATGACTTTCATCAATACTCGGAAAGAAATCAATTCCACCGAGCCTGAATGATATACATGTACCCGTATTAACTTTTAAGCTGCTAAGCGCGACAAAATGACCTTTAGCGGAAAGTGTAAATCAGAACGTGCAGTCTGATCTTGAATCTCCACTGCCCGATACAGCGAGTTTTTGTCCAGCAACAAGTACTTTGAATTTGCAATGTTTCGGTATATATCATTGGCAGAAAATCTTCATTCTATTTATTTAGTATTTTAAGGGTTAAACGCTGCCTGAGTTAGGGCCGTCTAATTCATGTGCATATGATCGGGAAACTGTGCACTGCTTCTGGTAAAGAGTAAATGCGAAAAATAGGTCTACTTGTTTCTAACTGAATTAAAACCTTCAAGCTTAAACAGCTCCTACTATTTCTATACAAAAGTATAATCTAACGTTTCCTGAAATCTGTTGTCCGAAAAGTAATGATAGTTGTATTAAATGAAAATTCGGAGTGCATATGGATTGCAGGTGAAAGAATCATCACACCACGACATGGATATGTTATCCTTAATACCAGTAGATCTATGCTGATTGTGCGTTTTTAGCAGTAATTAAATTCTATACTATTGTTTAATCAATTGTTTGTATCATAGGCTGGTCTCACTGGTTCGAAGGCTCTTGCAGTAATTCCTGTGGTAATGGAACGATGGAAAGATTGCGTACATGCTCTTCCGGTAACGTGGAAGATTGTCTCGGAAGTTCATACGAGCTAGTTCCATGTTCAGGCGTAATATGTATTGAATAGAAAATGAAACTAGACGTGTTTTGTGCTATAGTTCAATTTCATATTTGGTCAATGTTATTTCTTTTAGCCGTTTCAGTTACTATGAAATAAACCTAAAGAAACATTAAGTGCTTGTTTAACTGTGTACTAGTATTTCAGCTGTTCGGCTAACCTCCAAGTTTTGAAAAGCGGCGTAAAACAGAATTCAATCAACAAGAGCTTCGCAGAGCGGCGCATATACGCCCGAAGGGGCTTATCATTGAAATGGGTTAAGGTGAAGGATGTACTGTGAAAGAACAAGACACTGGACAGTAAGGGATCACATATGAGACCATGGAGTTATTTGTTTTTGTGCACTGCACTTCTCCTCAATTTGATCTATGCACCTGTGAATGTTCCTGACAGAATTTAAGTAAGAAAAAAATGAACTATGGGGCCAAAAGTTATAGCTCTAATACACTGCATTTCTCCTCAATGTCATCTGTCAACCTGTGAAGTTTCAGGTTTATATCTCATGTAGTTTTCGAGGTATGCACTAGACAAAATTTGAGTAAGAAAAAAAAAACAAAGGACAATAACTCCTAAATTATGAAATCAAAGCTTATGTTTCCTGTGCACTGCACTTCTCCTTGATGAGATCTATCCACCTAGGAAGTATTATGTATACACCTCTAATACTTTTTGAGTTATGCTCCTGACAAAATTTAAGTATGAAAAATAACAAAGAGCAATAACTCTAGAATGCCTAAAGTGATCCACATGTAAAGAGTCACATGCACAACTACACATCATAGAGATTCATTGTGGTAAGTTTGAACTTATTCCAATGGAAACTGTAGGAGGAGTTGCGCACACAAGAAATTGCTAACGGACGGACGGACGAGGCCATAACATAATACGACCCTTCGGGCGTATAATTAATCAACCAAGTGTTGATGTGTTAAGACTACAATAGGGTCACTTCGAGTACCTCTCTGTCAGCTATAAAATTCACCCATTTGCCACAATATTACATATGTACGCATACATACCTTAGGTTATGTTTGATTATCAGTATTTTACCATAATGGTTTCAAAAATATGTGATGCCGATTTACGATTTTTCACAAATTAAAGGTCAGCATATGCAAAATCACATGCACATGCAGTCATTTCCATGAATAAAACCCGATTCACTTCTCTTATAGTAGTAGTAAAAATGACGTCATATGTGATGTCACACTATGCTAATCTCGAAAGTGTGGAAGATAAGAAAATTTGCAATGGGTTTATCACTCAAAACAAGAATATCGTTTGGGTATACAATGATATTTACCTCCAACAGTTAAGCAACTCTCTTCGGGAAAGATTAATTACGAAGCAAAAGATCCTAATATATAAATTTTTATTTATCCAGCTCCATCATTGTTACCTTTAAATAACATGTGGAAAAAATACGAAATTGTTCACTACTTATCTTATAATACCTTTTCCCTGTTTAATCATTAAGATGACTATCTTTAGTGTGCGTATTTCAACATTAAAAGTTGTCATAGACTTGTTACATAGATTTTGACAATAAAAAAATCACTCATTATCATGCAAATTGTATCAGCTTTCGTAGGATTTTTTCGAATACAGTATGGAAAAGTTTGAAGGACAAAAGACCATTTTTTGCAATAAGCAAACCTTTCTTTTCCTACTATCCAAATGTGGTTTCCATACTGTTGACTGTTGAAAAAAAAAAAGAGATGATGATTCCTCTTTTTTACAATTTTTCTCCTTATTAAACAAATAAGGTCAAGTAAGTCTGACAACCGCAAAAATAGATTGTACCAATTATGAAAGAGGCTTATAGAAGAATTTTTAAATCAAGAAAAATATTTCATGATAAATGTCTAGAGACATCCCAAGAGATTGTGTCAACCAGGGAAACGGTACCAATAGAATTATTTACTCAATGAATGAAATGAAATTGCTGATGGCTGACATTTCTATGAAGAATATATATGACTGCCAACTTTCTACATACATAATGAGAAATAGTTCATGAGAAAAATCAATACACAACAAAAATTAGAACAGGTAAAACTTGTTCCATCCGTATGTAAAAATGAAACAAAAAATGTTCCAATAATGGTTAATAGGTATTTCACAACACTACTTCAACATCATTTTCCGTTAAAACATGAAACTTGAAAGCTTGTATATAGTTTCACTATTTCTGTAAAGAATTTGAAGGCATTTAGGTTGAGACCAATTTTAACCCATACCAAACAACATATTTTAGACTTTTCCAAATTGAAAAATTGCTATTTACAAGCAATTTCTTCTTTTCCCATGATATTTACAAAACATGACCTCCGAAGAAATGTTAAAACTCGGATAGTTTTGTTAAGGAATAGCCTTTTAGTGTTTATCATAAATATTATTTACTTCAACTTTTGTGGCGAATGTGGATCAAAATCAGACTGCACAAAATGAGTTCTATGATCTTGGATCCACACTGTCTGCTATCTTTCCATCCAATCAAATGTCAGACTGACCTGGGTATATATTTTTTACCATACAGAAGGGTTAATTTCACCAAAATCAGTCATGTTCATAAGGGAAAAAAAGGTTTTGACATACATGTAGTTAACAAAATTTCTTGCTCATGTGTTTAAGCATGAAAAATAACAGTTGTTTAAAAAACTAAACCATTAGACATTTCATTATCTACTTAACAGTAGAGTGTTCAGCGTTAAATCCTTCATATTATTTTTTCATCAGACGTCAAAATTTAACTCTTTACCAGATGACGAAATGTTAGACTTGTCCAAACATTTGCAAGTGACATATAACAATTACAATGTGGCTCAAACAACAGGATTTGTCTTTGAAACAGCATTTTCTCCTTTTCCCAAATTGTTTCCACTCTTTCAAAGACTTACCCAATCTTTTGAGCCACATTTTCATCATTCAATTGCTCATCTGGAAATGTTTTCAAATTGGAAAAATCTATAACTTTGTTGTCTGATCAAATGAAGAGGCCTGTAACAGGCTCTTTATAATAATTATCGAAAGCTTATTTCTAGATTATACAGAAACACAAAGTTCATGTCAAGATTTCATGATTTGCTTTTACTTTACAATTTAACAAGAGGGCCATGATGGCCCTGTATTGCTCCACTGGCTAATAAGTCAAAACACTACAAGCCAAACATTACAATACTTGGCCAGTTGGTTTCGAACTAGAAGACATACAAAATTTTTTCTGTAAAATCCTACGAGAAAGTTATGACCCCAGGGCAAAGCCATTTTTGACCACAGGGCTATAATTACTTGAATCCTGGTGGAGGTTCATAAGATAAAGCCCCATTCCAAATGATACAGGTCTAAAATGTGTGGTTATAAACAAGAGATTTTTTAAGTTTCCTCAATAAAAGACCCTGTAAAACATGAGACCCCTAAGACGGGCCAAAATTTAGTAGCCCTAGGTCTTATGGTTAGTAACAAGATGATTTCCAAAGTTTTCACTATATAAGCCCAAGTTAAACTTGTGACCCCCAACCTTGACACCAGGGCTATAATTTGGGCCCTCTTGGTAGAGGCCTACTAGATAAAGCTACATGCGAAATTTGGTAGCCCTAGGCCTTATGGCTAGGTATGAGAAGATTTTTGAAGTTTTCCCTATATAAGCCCTTGTAAAACTTGTGACCCCCGGGGTGGGGCCAAATTTGACCCTAGGGCTATAATTTGGGCTCTCTTGGTAGAAGTCCACTAGGTAAAGCTATATGCACAATTTGGTAGCCCAAGGCCTTATGGCTAGGTACGAGAAGATTTTTGAAGTTTTCCCAATATAAGTCCTTGTAAAACTTGTGACCCCCGGGGCAGGTTCAAATTTGACCCCAGGGCTATAATTTGAAGAAACTTGGTAGAGGCCCACTAGATAAAGCTACACGCCAAATTTGGTGGCCCTAGGCCTTAGGGGTACAAGAAGATTTTTAAAGTTTTCCCTATATTAAGCACATATAAAACTTGTGTCCCCCGGGGCTGGGTCAAATCTGACCCCAGGGCTATACTTTGAAGAAACTTGGTAGAGGTCCACTAGATAAAGCTACACGCCAAATATGGTAGCCCTAGGCCTTATGGTTTCAGACAAGAAGATTTTCAAAGATTTTCAATATTGTTCAGTTTTGTTGCCATGGCAACCAGAGTTTTTTAAGGAATCAAATTCTTTCGAGAAATTCAGAAGAGGACCATGGCAGGATCATTTCTGTGAAGTTTCATAAAAATTGGATGAGTAGTTTCAGAGATGTTTGAAATAAAAGTTAACGCACGCACGGACTGACACACGGACGGATGCACGACGGACACTGGGCCATGACATAAGCCCGCTGGCCTTCGGCCAGTGGAGCCAAAAACAAAGAATCAAAATCTAAGCTGCAGTGTTAATGCCAATTATTAATGCAAATATTATTATCAAAACCTGAAAAATACCATGATTTGATTGGCTACAACATCTGTTCATTTACAAACGAAAAAATCAACTGTCATGGAAAGTACAAAGAATAGAATGAATATAAAAAAGACCCAATAGAAATAATCATGTAATAAACAAAATTCTGTTTTGGCAACTTTGTTCCTACAGAAACAAATGATTTATTTTTATCAAAAACCTTTTTTGACAAAACGGAAAGCGACACAATTTTGGCAATTTTTCCCCCCATGTTCTTTTTGCTTAGCATTTAATCATAACTCTTCTGCTATACAATGTAACTGGAGAGAGGCAAACATAAGACAAGGTGTTTTTCCCAAGATTCTTTATGCTGAGCAATCAAGAGTAAAAATTTTTGCTGTATGTACCTCACAGTACATCTTTGTTAGGAAAATGCCTCACCCAATACCATTATTTTTAGACAAGTCAAACTATTTTTAGATATAGCATTCCTTCCTTTAGTGACAAAAAGGAGAAATATTTGGAGGAAAAAAGCTTTTTAATGAATGATGAAAAACTTAGTTGAAAATGGAGCAACTGTTTGCTTTCATACAGTTGCTCCTTTACCTACAATGTTTTAAAAAAATGTCTGGTATTGGGTAAACACTTACTTTGAATAGTATGAATAGACAAATTAAGAGAATCTCACTGCCTGTGAGCAACGAGGGTCCTGTTGAATGTGATCAATAAATATGTAAAAGACTCATATCTAAGTTTGGCTTCAAGAAAAAAACAAGATAAAAATGGAAGAAAATACCTGATACAACAAGAGCATGGCATAGGGTTGCCGAAGCTCGGCTGCTGCCTTATCAGTGAAAATTTTACAGAGAAAAAGGTGCATATCTCTATCAAACTATTTCAGCGTTACCTGCCCTTGTTCCCCCTTTTTAACAGCTAACAACTATCCCAAGTTTGGTGTAGATTATCTTCAGTAATAAGAGAAATATGAGAAACTGAAAAACCTTTTGAATGATGTGACACAGATGACAACAGGGCTATGATGATGCCTTGGGTTTTGTTTTAAAACAACCAAGGTAAAAATTTGTTGAGTTATGCTCATTTCATAATAATTTTTGGCAAAAGACATATAAAACAGATTTCATTTAACCACTGGAAGAACAGATTTATGATATGGCATAACAGCTTTAGCACTTGCATTAAATTATTGACCCATTTGCAAACTTACCATACTGCTTATATCCCTTCACCAAATAATCCCAGGTTTTAATAACCAAGAGAAATGAGGGTTTCAAAAACCATAAGAAAGAAGACTTTTGAAAACATTCTGAGAAAACAAGAAAATGCTGGTAAATAGCATTTTCTCTTTTTACAATAATGTTTTCTACACTCTAAAAGATACATTCCATCATTTCTGTCCCTCTTAACTCTTTACCAAACGACAAAATTTTAGACTTGTCCAAATTGAAAGCATTTGCACGCGACATAATAAACGTAACTCAAAAATTACAATTTGTTTCCAGCAGGGTAAAAAACGTTGTGGGAAAAGGAGAAAATGCTGGTTACCAGCATTTTCTTCTTTTCCCACAATGTTTTCAAAAGCCTTCTATCTCAGGGTCATAAAAACCAGGGATTGTTTGGTAAAGAGTTAAATTGTTGTGTGCAATTGCTTTCAGTCACTACAATGCTGCTTTTAGCTAGAAGGTCTAAGCATTGCTGACAGTGTAGATCCAAGATCAACTCATGTTTGTGCAGCTTGATCTTGAGCTACAATGATGGCAGAAGTACCAGCATTGACAAGTGGCACTTCAACCCTTTCCCAACAACAAAACTTTGACTCTTCCAAACTGAAAGTAACTGCAGACAACAAAATCTTATACATGTATATATAAGCTGTAGTTCTCTGATATGACAGAAGGCATTTTAAGAAGCGGAGGAAAATACTGATTACCAGCATTTTCTCTTTTCCCATGATGTTTTTAAAACATTCTTCCGGAGAGATATTAAAATTCAGGATTATATGGGAAAAGGTTCAGGGTCAAATTCACATAAAATAAACATTTTCAAATGGAAAGAATTACTTAAAAAAAAAAAAAGGAGAAAACCCAACCTATACTGTTTTGGCTCTTGCATTGGGAGAACTTATTCTTTACCACATCTGCAACAAAATTTTAGACTTGTCCAATTTGAAAGGATATGCAGGCCACCATAATATGTGGCTCAAATAATGGGATTTTTCTATAAAATGTTAGAGGGGTTACCAGCATTTTCTTTTTAAAAATGTTGTTAAAAGGTTTCTAAATTCTTTCTCAGGCTTGTTAAGTCAGAATTGTGTGGTAAAGAGTTAAATATCGACTTTTGTGCTCTTCATCATTTGGCATCCAAAGAAAGGATACAGCCTCTTTCAATTTATTGTACATCTCAATTTCATTTGTTCAAGATCAATAACATCAATATAGGAGAAATTCACAATGTCATATATCTTCAATTTGGAAAAATGTATAATTACAATTAATGTAAGTTTTAAAATTATGGACCTGTCTACTTTGATGCAATTTTCTCTTTCAAAATGGAAACATTTTGAATTAAAATATGAAAACACAAATATTCAGGCAAGGGGTAATATTGCTCAGAATGAACAATTCTAAATTTGTCACAGTCATTTTTTTTAAGAATTCATCTGTGTTAGACACTTCAAAGGCATCAGGACCATCAGGAACTCAGGCTGCTGAGTGCAAATTAAGAACCTTTTGCCGACAGTGAAGATCAAGATCAGACTGCATAGAACATGCAGTCTGATCATGGATCTCCACTGTCCATCATGGACATATTTCCCCCCCCCCCCCCCCCAAAAAAAAAAAAAAAAAAAAAAAAAAAAAAAAAAAAACCCTTAGAAATAGCAAAATTTGTGTTAATACTATCGGCCTGAAAGTTTCATTAAACTTATTTAGCAGGTTAACTCTTTACCAAACAATAAAATTTCAGACTGGTCCAAATTGAAAGAACTTGCAGACGACAAAATAAATGTAACTCAAAAATAGAAATTTGCTTCCAGCAGGGTAGAAAACATTGTGGGAAAAGGAGAAAATGCTAGTTACCAGCATTTTCTCCTTTTCCCACAATGTTTTCAAAAGGCTTCTATCTCAGGGTCGTAAAAACTAGGGATTGTTTGGTAAAGGGTTAAGGTTTATTTCATGACAATCTATCTGATGTGCTGAGAATGCCCCAGCCAATCAGATGGGCGGTCTTGGAATATAGGAAAAGAATAAAATTCAGAACTGTTGATTAGTATATCCTGGATGTTAACTCTACCTGATGAATAATTCCGGACTTGTTGGAACACATCTCCAAGCCACAAATTCAGTGTGGCTCAAATGAGGGAATCTGTCCTTGAAAAAATAGAAAACACTGTGAGAAAAGGCTGGTTACTAGCATTTTCTCCTTTTCCTGCAGTATTTTTTTAGATGCCTTCTTTCTCAGGGTTGTTAAAAGTTGAGATTGTTTTGCAAACAGTTCAACACTTGCAATTATGAACAAGATGAAGAAACAAAAAGAAATCATTATAGACAAGACTTGTACATTGTATTATAGACACAACATTGATATAGGCACTTTACTTATCTTGCTCAAACTTTGTACATAACTACTTTTTATATACACACATAAAACTGTGATGCAAATATTATAAAACAAGAAAGTCTACACAGTTACATACCTTTACTATAATGCAATTTTTTTCAGAATTATTAAATACAGTGGCATTTCATAGCTTGTAAAGTTAATGCAATTTTCTCAGTCCAATTAAATACAATAGAATATTTTTTTCCCAGTGCATTTAGCTAACTTAAAAGAAGTTTATTTTTACCACCCAACAAAATTTTACACTTCACCAATTTGAAAGCATTTCTTAATGACAAATGTGAATTGATTGATGGAATTTGTCTTTGAATGGGCAGAAAACACTGTACGAAAAGGAGAAAATGCTGGTTACTAGTATGTTCTCCTTTTCTCTCAGTTTTCAAAATTCCTCTTCCCCAAGGGTTAACACAGAATTGTTTGGTATTAAAGGTTAAACCCCTACAGCGCCACATAAACCAAACAGTCATTTTCAGTCTAGGAAAAAGAGCAATATGAGCCATATTCTGGCAAAAGGTGGCTTAATGCATCTCCGTGATTCATGGTACCAAGCAAGCCATCACATAATTATGGATCCATAATATCCACTTTTTTTAACAACAGACTCTATCATGAGGAAGACTAGTCCTCTGACATATAGAAAATTGACCAACAGCGAAAAGTTTCGGGCTGGTCAGCCTGCACGGATTGTGCAGGCTGACCTTGGTCAATACTGTTCACATATGCATTGAGCCCCCTTTTCATAGAGCATGGCTCATATGTAATTGCAATTTCAGGGTTGCTTCTGTCCAAGTGTCTCGGCCAGACGGACATTGTAGATCAAAGATCAGACTGCACATTTTGTGCAGTCTGATCTTTGATCCACACTGGCTGCAAAGGCAACTATTTTTTTTTGAAAGGCGCTTTAAGGGTTTGATGGTCTACACTCGCCACAAAGGTAACTATACTTGTGCAAGGGGCTTCATGGTTCGAGGCAATTTGAAATGCCACTCTCTATCCTACAACCTCTATTCTATGAATACATTTATGCCCCAGAATATTAATTCTTTACCGAACAACAAAAATTTTGGGCTTGGCAAAATGGAAAGATTTACCTGCGACAAACTGCACAAGGATGGAAAACACAGTGAGAAAAGGAGAAAAAGTAACCAGTGATTTCTTCTTTTTTACTATAATGTTTTAAAAAGCCTTTCTCTACAGGGTCATTTAACATGTGACAGTGAGGTAAAGCGTTTAACGGGGCATGATTGATAAAATGTGAGCAGGAAGGAAAATGCCCTGACCCACAATGCTGACCATGCACAACAGTTGGTTCTTTATATGTCTAGCAGCCAACAATTTTCAAAAACAATGTGATACAAAGAGAAATTGCATTAACCAAGTAATCTTTTCATAAGAAGTCATGTTTTCAGCCATAAAACTAGTTAACTCTTTACCACTCAATCCTGAGTTTTAGTGACTCTGGCAAAGACAGCTCAGGAAGAATTGTTGCAAAAGGAGGAAATGTATGTAACCATTTTCCCCTTTTCACAAAATATTTTCTAGACTTTCAGAGGAAATCCCATAAATTGAGCCATTTTAATATGTTGTCTGCCACAGTTCTAAATATGAATCAGTCTAAAATCTTTTCGTCTGGTAAAGAGACAAAATATTAGACTAGTTCATACTGAAAGCATTTGCCGCCGACAAATAAAATGATGGGATTTATCTTTAATTAGTAGACATTGTGGGAGAAACATTGCGAGTTACCAACAATTTCTCCTTCTCCCACAATGTTTTAAAAAGTCTTCTTCATCAGGGTCATTAAAATTGTGTGGGAAAGATTTGAGCTTAAACATCACATGTCAGCTGCAAAACTGTTCTAGGTGATAAACTGATTTGATAAGTTCTTCACCAGAACGAAGCGGACAAAATTTCTGACTTGACTAATTGGAAGGCATGTAAAAACAACACATCAAATGTGTCTTAACCCTTTACCACACAATGCCAACTTTTAATGACCCTGGGAAAGAAGCCTTTTGAAAACATTGTGGGAAAAGGAGAAAATGCTGGTAACCAGCATTTTCTCCTTTTCCCTCAATGTTTCTACCCTGTCAAACAAAAATTGCCCCATTTGAGCCACAATGAAATTGTCGTCTGCACATGCTTTCAATTTGGACAAGGCTAAAATTTTGTTGTCTGGTAAAGGGTTAAATGATGGTCACTGTCTTTAACCCTTTACCACACTGCAAAATTTAAGACCTATCCAAATTGGAAGAATTTTCAGACGACAATTTTATAGTGGCTCAAATGACGCAATTTTTCTTTGATAGGGTAGAAAACTGTGGGAAAAGGAGAAAATGCTGGTTACCAGCATTTTCTCCTTTTCCCATAATGTTTTCAAAAGGCTTCTCTCACAGGGTTGTTAAAAGTCGTCATTGTGTGGTAAAGGGTTAAAACAGCAAGTATCTCTGTTTGAAAAGAAGGAAATGCTGGTTTACAGCCTTTTCTCCATTTCCCACTAATTTTTGTTAAAGCCTTAACGTTTAAAAACTCTAGACCAGTAAGTTATCTGTTCGGAATACATTCTTGGGAGAAAAATATTTACCATCTGTAATTATCTAGTATAATATAAAATTCATTATCTTCATGATACTTTGTAACCATAAAAATGACATTGAATAAAATTTCAAAAATGAAAAATGACTTAAATATAAACTGTCATCATTCAATTCATCGCATCTCTCATTAAAAATGTCACACAATCTAAAAATCACACAAGCGACTGATATGAGTGCTTTAAAACACATTTACATATATTTTTTTTTCAAAGGAAAAAAAAAAAAGAGGTTATGTACAATAATAGCAAAATTTATGATAATAATGATAATTATAGCGATATAATGAAAATATCTCCTAACAATATACACAATTACTGGACCATTCCTTTTAACCCTTTACCAAACAATCCCGACTTTTAACGACTCTAAGAAATAAGCCTTTTGAAAACATTGTGGGAAAAGGAGAAAATGCTGGTAACCAGCATTTTCTCCTGTTCCCACAATGTTTTCTACACTTCCAAAAACAAATTTAATTTTTTCACTCACATTTATTTTGTCGTCTGTAAATGCTTTCAATTCGGACAAGTCTCAACTTTTGTTGTTTGGTAAAGAGTTAAAAAGGGAATGAAAGTTTTCATTTATTCTTTATCAAGAAAACACAACTTCAGAATTGTCCATGTTGAAAGCATCTGCAGACAAAAGATTAAGTCTTTATCAAACCACTAATCTGTCCAAATTGAAAGCATTTAACGACAGCAAATTAAATGTACCTCAAATGATGGGTATTGGCATTTTCTTCTTTTACCAAAATGTTTTAAAAAGCCTTGTCCCATAGGTCGATAAAACACCGCATGGTTTGATTAACCCTTTACCAAACAATCCCTGGTTTTTACGATCCTGAGATAGAAGCCTTTTGAAAACATTGTGGGAAAAGGAGAAAATGCTGGTAACCAGCATTTTCTCCTTTTCCCACAATGTTTTCTACCCTGCTCAAAACAAACTTCAGTTTTTGAGTTACTTTTATTTTGTCGTCTGTAAGTGCTTTCAATTTGGACCAGTCTAAAATTTTATCGTTTGGTAAAGGGTTAACTACATATGGCTAAAATGATGGTTATTTGTCTTTGAAAGAGAACAAAATAATGGCTACCATAATATCTCCTTTTTCCTTAACCCATACAGCACTGAATAAGCCCAGCAAAGAATTTAAGTCTAGAAATAAGACCCCAAAAAAATTGGAATTTCGTATTTGCTGCTTTTATCAATAGTGTTTCAGCAAAGTGGACAGTGTAGATCAAAGATTATACTACATGTTTTGTGGACTCTGATCTTGATCCAGACTGGCCGCAACTATGATCGTGAAAGACACTTTATTGAAAATCTTTTAAAAATCTTTCAGTGAACTGCTGGTAAACAAACAGGATCATCTGTGAATAAATGTGAAAAAAATGACTCACAAATTTATTCAATCTAATTCCAATAATGCCATAGGTTACTACTTTTAACCTTTAGCATACAATGTTAAGTTCAAAGAAGGCTTTTGAAAATGTTGTGAGAAAAGCAAAAAAGATGGTAGCAAGCCTTTCTTTCTCTTTTTGCTAAGTTTTCTACCCTTACAAGGAGAGCCCCAATCAATAGAGCCAGACTTCATTTGTCGTCTGCTAATGCTTTCAATTGAACAAGACTAAAATTTGCCATCTACTAAAGAATTCACACACTATTCTCCTGTAGAAGGCCTTTTTCCTCTTGCAATAAACTTTTTTTCAACCCTTTCACGAACGACACAATTTTTTGCTTTTCCCAATTCAAAGCATTTGCAGATGACAATAACCGATCATATCAAAATATGGTAAAGTATGGACAGTCAACATGAACTAATACATAAATATGTGTGAGAACACTGTGGTACAGGTAGAAATTGCTCAGTAAAAGTAATTTCCCTTTTGGCCACAATGTTTTCAAAAGAGGTGTGCTTCAAGAAAAGAGTAACTGTTTTTAGATGATAATATATTAATACTTTACCAAACATCAAAATTTCAGACTCGTCCAAATTGAAAGTATTTACAGAAGACACAATAAATGTGATTCAAAAATTGAAATTTGTTTCGTGAAGGGTAGAATACCTTTCAGGAAATGGAAAAATGCTGGTTACCACCATTTTCTCCTTTTCCCACAATATTTTCAAAAGGCCTCTTTCTCCAGGTCATTAAAACTCATAATTGTGTTGTGAAGAGTTACTTGGTTCTTTCTGTCTTAATCAGTAACAGTCATCAAGCTGCTTTCGATATGTTTTGGTTTCCATACAGCCCCTAAATAAAGCAGTATGCCACATTATGTAAAACAGATAAATATTCCTGATCACCAGATTTTCTTGGAAACAAATCCATCCAAATCCATCCACTTGTTCAGCTAAAATACACTGCACTTGTTTCTTCTATGGATACGCTGGTTGTTCTCAATGTAAGTTAATCGAGTTAACATGACTTGAACACGTCCCTCACAAAGTATATTTCCTTTAAAAAATTTACACACTTACACATGCATAACTTTTACAGATTTGTTCATTTCTATTTTAGCACTGCTAAAGTCACAAGTTTCTTCCCACTTCTTTCAAATTATTATAAAATGTAATGCCTTGAGCTAAAATTATGAGCTGTTAAAAATCCTGTTTTATTTCACAAAGCAGTTTTTCCAGTTCTGTGAATGCACAACACCGTATAAAACTTCATTTTGCACTAACTTGACATATGCTCTACAACTATTTGCATCAGTATGCCTTGTCAGCCAATCATGGTTCAAGAGAGGCGGAGTCTTGAGGGTGAGGTGGCGTCCAAGGCATGACCAGCCTCTTTCCAGCTCACCCTCTGGGTAACCCTCCATAAACCAGTCTGTCCATGAAGGGAACTCGGTAATCTTTACTCTTTAATTTATATTATTTCTACTTTCAAGAGAAATTTGCTGTCACAAATGACAAATTTTCTTGACCTGGCCCATTGAGTTCACACCTATAGAATAGCACATAGTTTCAGCAGGAACTCTCTATGTCTTAAGCATTTTTGTAACAAACCATTTACTTTCAACCTTCATATTGTTAATTTCACTGGTTTCTATGGTAACTGTCTCCAAGACAATTCCTGCTACCACCATCCTCCTGGCTTATTTGGGTCTGGACACTGGAAGAGATGATATGTTACATGATATTTACTTAGGGCCAATGACTGCTGTGTTACAACCCTTTTTGTACTACATTTACAAAAAGTATTACATGTAATTCTATTCCAAATTGGGCTGTGACAACAAGAAATACATTTATTGCGTTTTAAACTTTAAACGACCCTAAGAAAGAATCATTTTGAAAACATTGAGGGAAAAGGAGAAAATGCTGATGATCAGCATTTTCTCCTTTCCCACAATGTTTTTTATCCTATTAAAGACAAAAATCACCACAATACCAACATTTAATTTGTTGTCTGCAAGTGCTTTCACTGGTCTAATCCAAAATTTTGATGTCTGGTAAAGAGTTAATACACAGTAGAATGTAATGCCACTAAGACACTAACCCTTAGGCTACTAAGTGCTGCTAGTTAAATTGAAGAGTTGTCCAAATTGAACTCACTTGTACACAGAAATTTAAATGTGGCAAAAATGATGAAAGGTGTAAAAGATAGGAAAGAAAACATTGGGGGGAAAAAGCGAAAATGCTGGTTACCAGTATTTTCTACTTTGCGAATAAAGTTTTCAAAAGCCATCAGGGTCATTTGTACACAGGACTATCTGGTATAGGTTTAAATAATATAGAACAAGAGGGCCACGATGGCCCTGTGGTTGCTCACCTGAGCCTATTGACCATACATGACCCATTTCTAATCTCTTCCAGGATATAATGACGAACATTCTGACAAACTTTCATTAGTATTAGACTTAAAATATGGCCTCTAGAATGTTCATATGGTTTATCTAAGGTTTTACCTATTGACCTTGTTTTTGACCCGATGTGACCAATTTTCAAACTAATCCAAGATCTTATCAAGGCAAACACTCTGACCAAGTTCCAAGATTATCGGACTGAAAATGCAGTATCTAGAACGTAAACAAGGTTTTTCAAAGATTTGACCTAGTGACCTTGTTTTTGACCCAATGTGACCCACTTTCAAACTCATCAAAGCTACTATCATATGTTCTGACCAACTTTCAAAAGTATTGGACTGAAAATGTGGCCTCTAGAGGGTACACAAGGCTTTTGTAAGATTTGACCTAGTGACCTTGTTTTTTACCCAATATGACCCATTTTCCAACTTGTCCAAGATAGCATCAAAACAAACATTCTGACCAAGTTTCATGTGTATCAGACTGAAAATGTGGCCTCCAGAGTGTACACAAGGTTTTTCTAAAATTTGACCTAGTGACCTAGTTTTTGACTTGACATGACCCGTTTTGAAACTCATCTGAGATATCGTCAAGACAAAAATCCTGACCAAGTTTCATGTGTATCAGACTGAAAATGGCCTCCAGAGTGTACACAAAGTTTTTCTAAGATTTGACCTAGTGACCTACTTTTTGATCTGACAAGACCCATTTTCGAACTCATCCAAGATATCATCAAGACAAACATCCTGACTAAGTTTCATGAGTATCAGACTGAAAATGTCGCCTCTAGAGTGTACACAAGGTTTTTCTTAGATTTGACCTAGTGACCTTGTTTTTTACCCAATATGACCCATTTTTGAACTCGTCCAAGATATCATCAAGACAAACATCCTGACCAAGTTTCATGAGTATCAGACTGAAAATGAGGCCTCCAGAGTGTACACAAGGTTTTTCTAAGATCTGACCTAGTTTTTGACCCGACATGACCCATTTTCAAACTTGTCCGAGATATCATGAAGAAAAACATCCTGACCAAGTTTCATGAGTATCTGACTGAAAATGAGGCCTCTAGAGTGTACACAAGATAAAAGTTGACGACAGACGATGAACGACGGACGTTGCACGCCGGACACAGCATGATCACAAAAGCTCACCTTGAGCACTTTGTGCTCAGGTGAGCTAAAAAGTAAAGTAATATACTAAATATACACTGACTGTGTCTCCGCCCGGGCTAGACCATACCTTGTTCACATTCTGGGCGAGATCTTCTGCGTTTACATTCATAGGTCTGCCGGGTAAGTCATCTGATTTTTCTTCCTCTCGTCTCTTTAGACATGCTGCTTTTGGGTTAAGGTTTCGTTCTGCAAGAAAACATTTATTTTCATTTCTTTTTAAAACAGCCTTTACATAACCTGTTAAACAATGTTGGTCTGCAGAAATGTCATGCCCCGTTTGTTCCCTCTACAGGCAAGATTTCCAAATTGTATCAAGTGTGCATTTCATTTCAGCCATGCTCTGGCAAAACGGAGTTCAATGAATCTCTCTCACACATTATACAAAACAAGTCATCACATACTAGTTATGGATCCATAAAATCCATTTTGTTCAACAACTGACTGAATAAGATAGAATGGTCCTTGGACATGCAAAAAACCACCAATAGCAAAAAGTTTCGGCCTAGGTTAGTAAGTACATAATGTGCAGGCTGACCTGGGTTGATACTTTTTGCAGATGTATTAAATCACCTTTTTAAAGAGCCCTGCTCATGTGTTTATTATGAATTCAATCTTGTATGACATTTTGATACCTTCATTCTTTTCAAATCATTCCTCATGTAACAGGTTTTTTCAAGAGAACAGAATCAACAATGAAAATCTGTCCTACATTGCCTTCCATCTCTCCATAAAGAAATCAAGAAAATGACTTCCTTTTCAAGCATACAATAGTATTGAAATAGAACAAAATAGAAACTGGTTCATCCATAAAGTTTGTAAACATTGTGTTTACCCTATACTAAACAATCCCAAGTTTTAGTGACCCTAAGGTAGAAGGCTTTAGAAAAGATTGCGGGGAAAGAAGAAATTGGGGCTAGCATTTTCTCCTTTTCCCACAGAGTTTTCTACTCTTTAAGAACCAAATCCCGTATTTGAGCCAAATTTAGGCAGGCCTAAAATTTTAATGTTTGGTAAAGGGTCAAATACCATGTTTGCCCCAAGTTTAATCAGTACTAGGCTGGGACAATGCAGTGCTTTGCCCAAAGGAACTCCTACATTACCAGCTCTGTCAACTGTGATCAAGTGATTGATTGAATTGTGTTTTATGCGGCTATCAACCTCATTTCAGCCATATGGATTTTCAGAGAGTGTTGGCTTGTATAAAGGACTTATTATGCTCATTTTCCTATTACAATAATTACTAGTTTCTAACCAAGGAAAAAACTTAGGCTTAATCCATAAAGCGCTGGAAGCAAGTTTGGTTGCTTTTGCACACTGGGTGGATCAAGCTCAAGACTGCATAGAAGCTGCACTGTGATATTATATCTACACAGCCTACTATATTGTCCCACATTCTGGCCAAAGAAACAATGAAATAGCAACATTTCAGCTGCTTTTCCCAATACCAATGGTCCATTTTACAACACAATCCGCCTTTTAATGACCCTGAGGAAAAAGCCTTTTGAAACAATTGCGGAAAAGGAGAAAATGCTGGTGACCAGCGTTTTCTCCTTTTCCCATAATTTACACTCTTTGAAAAACCATTTCATATTTTGAGTTTGGTAAACTTATTTCGGTGCTTTAACTCTTGACCACACAATCTCGACTTAGAACGACTTTAAGAAAGAAAGCTTTGGAAAAAATTGTCGGGAAAAAATTGTCGGGAAAAAGGAGAAAATGGTGGTAATGAGCATTTACCACTTTTCCCACCATTTTTCTACCCTTCCTGAGACAAATTTCAATTCTTAGGTCACATTTATTTTTTCTTCTGCAGATGTTTTCAATTTAGGCTTGTCTAAAATTTTGTCGTTTGGTAAAGAGTTAACTCTATACCAAACACTGTATCTTAGACTTGTTCAAATTGATAGAATCTGCAGACGGAAAAATTGAAGTTGATTGAAATGAACTTAAGTTCTCTGATAGGTTGTGAAAAAAGGAGAAAATGCTGGTTTTAAGTATTCTTTCTATTGTCCCACAATGATTTCAAAAGCTTTGTTAAGTCTTTAACAACACAATTCTGAGTTTTAACGACCCCGAGTAAGAAACCTTTTGAAAACACTAAGGGAAAAGGAGTAACTAGTATTTTCTCCTTTGCCCTCCATGTTTTCTACCTCTTCAGAAACAATTTTTATCATTTAGTCCAAGCTGAATTTATGGTCTAGAAATGCTTTCAATTTGAACAAGTCTAAAATTTTGTCATTTGGTAATGAGTTTACATGGGATTGTTTGGTAGGCTATGCGAGAATAAGATTAACTCTCTACCACACAATCCCGAGTTTTAACGACCCTGAAGAAAAAGCCTTTTGAAAACGTTGTGGGAAAAGGAGAGAATGCTGGTTACCGGCATTTTCTCCTTTTCCCGTAATGTTTTCTACATTTCCCAAAACAAATTTCATTTTTTGAGCCCACGTTTATTTTGTAGTCTGCAAAATGCTTTGAATTTGGACCAGTCTTAAATTTTGTTGTTTGGTAAAGAGTTAAAGATACTAACCTCTGACTTGTGCCTCCAAACTAGTTATAACATTGACAGCCTGTTGTAGTACCATGAGCTTCGTAAGGGGTTGTGATGTCCCACAATGCATTGTTACCATGGAGCCAAGTTCCTTGAATGCTTCATTGATGTCTCGGACCCGCACCCTGTTGCAATATACATACATGACTAAGAGTTGGCTTCCACTCAATCAAGTTACAATACTAAAGGCAAAGAAGCCATTCCCTGTATAAAGGTTAGAAGCTGATAAAATGAGATATCACTTTGATCACTGTGATTATGTAGACAGCTTGTTTTTTTGTCTTTGCTTGGTTTTACAAGTACTACCAAAGGGCTTTGTAGTGCACTGCCTTCAGACACCATAACGACACTATTGCTGCCAGCAGAATCACACCAGGCTTGCTTTTAATACTTGCAATACCTTTATCATTGTGCCACATAGAATCCCCGATTTAAATCCAATACCTTTATCATTGCGCCACATAGAATCCCTGATGGAAGCCTTTTCAGCACACTCAGTTCTTACCTAGTAATGCAACATTATTGTAAGTCTGGGTTTGCAAGTTTTAACCCTAAAAGTGCATTTTGCAACTGGCCTTGTTCCCAGTGTAGATCAATATCAGACCTTGAAAATGTGCTGTCTGATCATTGATCTATACTGACTACCTTGCTGAAACACTGCAGGCAGAAGCAATCACGCACTTACTCTTACTTCAACCTTATTTTGAGATTGAAAAATGTTAGTTTGGTTTATTCTGCGCTTTAGGGATTGACCAAACTTAAATCAACTTTCTGTTTGGCTTGACGAAATTTATTTGCTACAGAATTCATATGATATTTCATTTACTGGTACATCCAGATCACACCTCATTCAGACCTTTCAGTGGTTTTACCAGTACTAAGCCATGGCTAAGTACAATCCCAATTGATCAGTTAACCTTTTACCACATGACAAATTTTAGACCTGTACATGTTGAAGGAATTTATAGACAACAATGCAAATGTTTTTTCAAATAATAGTATTTGTCCTGTGAAAAGGTAGAAAACATTATGGGAGAAGAAGAAAATGTTGGTTACCAGCATTTTCTTCTTTTCCCATAATGTTTTCAAAGCCTTCTTTCTCCAATCGATAAAACTCAGGATTGTGTGGTAAAAGATTCAGACACCAAGGATGGATTTTAGGATTTCCAGACTACTAATCCAATTTTTTTCATGCTTTTTGGTAGTTTACTGAGAAATAATAGTGGAATATGGTTTGATATTTCATGGTTACCATCAGTGAAAAATACCGATTTCATTTTTCTACCTCTTCAACTGTAAAATGTAGTTTTCACGCATTATTTACCTAGGTACACAAAGCATGTTATTCCACAAGGCGAAAATACGACGTAATTCACACGCATTTACCCTAGATTTCTCTCGCTTTTTATAATATTGCAATGCATTGCTATGTGGAAGGGGTACGCCACAGGGAATTACCGAAAACAACTGCTGGATTTTGATGAAAATCAAAACAAAAAAGGGGTTAGAAGTATGAAATAAATAGAATATTTGTCTTTTTTTTTCAGTGAAAGATCGAAATTTATTTCATCAAGTGAACACCTTTGGTAGTATTTTCACTTATGGCTGCACCAGTAGTGAAAATAATACTGATGACGTTTACTCAATGAAATAAATTTTGATCTTTCACTGAAATAAACAAATATCCTCTATGCCTTATTGGAGGAACCTAGATAGTTTATGCACAGAGTATTATATGAAGTGCTAGTTGGCTGTCATATCATGAGCCATGCGAGATTCAACATATTACATTTTCTGCAATAGTAAAAAATCTTACCTTTCCCTCGCATTGTTGGCCTGACGTCGGAGACGTTCACGTTCAGCTTTTGCCTCCGGAGATTCATCCTCATCCCCACTTCTGAAAAGATATGATAATTCTAAGATAACTCTCTTGATTTTCTAACTAAAAGATTTCTAGAAACCCACAGCTTAACTTTGATAATAACTAATAGGAAAAGGAGCTTGAAATTATTTAAAACAAGACTGTGATAAACAGATCCCCCACCTTTAAACCTTTACCACACAATCTTGAGTTTAATGACCCTTAGAAAGAAAATGTTTTGAGAAAAGGAGAACATGCTCGTGACTAGCATTTTCTCCTCTTCCCACAATGTTTTCTATCCTTCCAAATGTAAATTTCTATTTCCGAGTCATAATTATTTTGTCATCTGTAAAAGCTTTCCATGTAGGGGAAATCTAAAATTTTGTGGTTTGGTAAAGAGTTAAGTGCCTTTTCGAATACTATTGTGGCTGAAATGACATTTCCATATTACCAAACTGTGACCTTGATCTTTGACCTAAAACTCATCAGCAGGACATCTTAGTAAATTTCTGCACGAACAAGATTCTACAATAACTAGAACTTGTTTTTCTACAAAAAAAAAAAAACAAGAGGGCCATGATGGCCCTGTATCGCTCCACTGGCTAATACGTGAAATCCCAACCTGCCAAACATTACAATACTTGGCCAATTGGTTCTGAACATAAGACCCCTGAGACAGGACTAAAATTGGTAGCCCTAGTTCATATAGTTAGTAACAAGAAGATTTCTAAAGATTTCACTATATAAGCCCACGTAAAACTTCTGACCCCTCGGGATGAATCAAATTCGCACCCTACGGCTATAATTTACCCACTCTTGGTGAAGGCCCTCTAGATATAACTACATGCGAAATTTGGTAGCCCTATGCTTTATGAATAAGTACAGGGAGATTTCCTAAGTTTTCTCTATATAAGCCCATGTAAAACTTGTGACCCCCGGGGTAGAGCCAATTTTGACCCAAGGGCTATAATTTGGGCACTCTTGGTAGAGGCCCACTAGATAAAGCCACATGCTAAATTTGGTAGCCCTAGGCCTTATGGCTAGGTACAGGGAGATTTCTAAAGTTTTACCTAAATAAGCCCATGTAAAACTTGTGACCCCCGGAGTGGGGTCGAATTTGACCCAAGGGCTATAATTTGGGCACTCTTGGTAGAGGCCCACTAGATAAAGCCACATGCAAAATTTGGTAGCCCTAGGCCTTATGGCTAGGTACAGGGAGATTTCTAAAGTTTTCCCTATATAAGACGATGTAGGGGCCAAATTTGACCCCAGGGCTATAATTTGAAGAAAGTTGATAGAGGTCCACTAGACAAAGCTACATGCCAAATTTGGTAGCCCTAGGCCTTACGGTTTCGGACAAGAAAATTTTCAAAGATTTCCAATATTTTCAAGTTTTGTTGCCATGGCTACCAGTTTTTGAAGGAATCAAATTCTTTCAAGAAATTCTGAAGAGGACCATGGCAGGATCATTTCTGTGAAGTTTCATCAAAATTGGAAGGGTAGTTTCAGAGAAGAAGATGTTTAAAATAAAAGTTAACACACGGACGGACGGATGGATGGATGGATGCACGACGGACAACGGGCCATGACATAAGCCCACCGGCCTTCGGCCAGTGGAGCTAAAAACAGTTGTCTCCCCCATTTTTGGTGTCAGAAGGATTGATATGTCACCAAGGCAATTTGTAACTGAAATAATGGTCATTTTTCTCTAACGGTTTTCAAGTTATAGAGTGGACACGAAATTGTACGTAAAATGAGTACAGAAAATAATCAAAGGGAAATAACTCGAAAAATATACAAGCCAGAGTTATGGTTCTGTGCATGACACTTCGTCTCATGGTGCTTTACAAATGTGTGACGTTTTATCAAAATATCTTCAAAGGTTTTCAAGTCATAGGGTGAAAACGATTTGTGACGGACAGACAGACAGACAGACGTACGGGGAAAAACAATATGTCCCCCGACCCTGACGGGGGGAGACATAATTATATCCCCCTCCTTTACGTGCCTTGTCAAAAACTGAGGTGCCTAAGATGGCATTTTAACATGACCACGCAGTGACTTTGACCTAAAAACTTAGCAGTTGCACCTCATTGTAATTTTCTGCCTAAAGTTTGAGAAAACTTGGTCAAACTTGTGTTCACTTGGCTCCAGTTGGACAGGGTTGGGTATTCTGATGGATGGCATAGACTGATGGAAAGCAAAGCAATCCATGTTTTCTCTGAAGCAGGGAATCATGTAATCAGTATAATTATACTATATGTAATTCTCAGGAGTTACAGGTTGATCGGACTGATAATATTGATAGGTTGGCTATTTGTTTTCAATAACAGATTATCTTTTTCTTCCCTCTTGGAAAAAAGTGCAGCAGCAATTCTCTTTGCCCATACAAAAAAAAAGTTAATCTCGCCTACATTAAAATTGCACTTCTCATCTTATGAAGCCTTTCAATTAGAAAGAGCCAACATGCAGAAACTAAAGAACACAGCCACACAGAAATAAGTAAAAAGATGGAACAACTAGAGGCGCTTGAGCGCCTGTATCGCTCCACAGGCCTGATATTTCTATAATGGCGAAAGGAAGTTTTTAACAATTATCATTCAATCCTGCATTTTAGCTCACTGAAGAAACAATTTGGTAGACAACCACCATAGGAACTTACCTGCAAAACAACAATGAAATCCAATGAATAGTTTTAGAGAAGAAATTTTTCAAAGATTTTACTTTATACCATAAAAGGAAAATGAGTCTCCCATAAAAGCCATGTTTTTTGACATCTTTTTTTTTTTAAGGAATTCTGTAAACCTGTATCTAAGGAACATTCCTGCAAAATAATAATGCTATCCAAATAGCGGTTTGGGAGGAGAAGATTTTTAAAGGTTTTTTACTTTGGTTGCCATGGCAACCAGAATTCTTCATGGAACACAATTATTTGAAGGAATTTGAAAGAGGACCACCAAAGGAACATTCCTGTGAAATTTGGTAAAAATCCAGTCAATAGTTTCTGAGGAGAAGTTTTTTAAAGAAAAAGTTTATGGACGCACGCACAGACGAACGGACGGACGGACGGACGCACGACGGACACAACGCCATGTCAATAGCTCGCTGGCCTTCGGCCAGTGGAGCTAACAACAATGAAATCCAATGAATAGTTTTAGAGAAGAAATTTTTCAAAGATTTTACTTTATACCATAAAAGGAAAATGAGTCTCCCATAAAAGCCATGTTTTTTGACAGATCTTTTTTTTTTTTAAGAAATTCTGTAAACCTGTATCTAAGGAACATTCCTGCAAAATAATAATGCTATCCAAATAGCGGTTTGGGAGGAGAAGATTTTTAAAGGTTTTTTACTTTGGTTGCCATGGCAACCAGAATTCTTCATGGAACACAATTATTTGAAGGAATTTGAAAGAGGACCACCAAAGGAACATTCCTGTGAAATTTGGTAAAAATCCAGTCAATAGTTTCTGAGGAGAAGTTTTTTAAAGAAAAAGTTTACGGACGGACGGACGGATGGACGCACGCACGCACGACGGACACAACGCCATGACAATAGCTCTCTGGCCTTCGGCCAGTGGAGCTAAAAACCAAGCACAACAGTATCGTCTTCACCCATTTATGCATATGTATATATACAAAATGTTGTGTCTCTGCAGCTAAGAGCAATGAAAACACAATGCAGAAAAAGGAGCAGTTTGCTTTTTTACATGCAATTGCTTTTTCACTCTAAATAATGCTCCAAAAAATGACTCCTTTTCCAATGTTTTCCTAATTGTTTATTCCAATGTCACTTATTCATGTTTGCCCTGAGTTTCACCAGCACTTGGCTATGCCTCTTTGTGTCCAATGGAACTCAAACATGACTCCCTTCCATCAACTATATAATCTATAAAAGTTTTTTTTTTTTCTTTTGAATGTCTTAACCCTTAGGAAGAAAGCTTCTTAGAACAAAGTGAAAAGTAGAAAATGCTGGTAACCAGCATTTTCCACTTTTCTCACAATCTTTTCTAGACTTCCGAAGGCAAATCACATCATTTGATAAAATTAAATTTATCATCTGGAAATGCTTTCAATTTGGACAAGTCTAAAATTTTGCTTTCTGATAAAGAGTTAAGACAGCCTGCACAGAAGATTGTTGGGAAGGATTAAACATGCTTTTAACTCTTTACCAAACGACAAAATTTTAGACTTGTCTAAATTGAAAACATTTGCAGACAACAAATTAGAGCTGGCTCAAATGATAACATTTGTCCTTGATGCTGGGTAGAAACCATACAGATTACCAGCATTTTCTCCTTTTCCAACATTGCTTTTTTAAAGTCATATCCATCAGGGTAGTTAAAACTCGGAATTGTACAGTAAACAGTTCAGTCACGTGAAATACTGATCAGGCAAAATGTCATGTTCTTCATTGGTTCAACCCATGACCAATTATTCAAGTTTTGTGAAAGCATTTAAAGATGACATAAATTATGTGGTTTTGCATGATGGCATTTGTTTTGTTCGAAGTGAGAAATATGGTGGGAAAAAAAGAGGAAATGCTGGTAATAAGCATTTTCTCTTTTTCCATTATTGTTTTAAAAGCCTTCTTCATGGTCATGACAATCCAGGGTTATCTGGAACAGACTTAATTTGGGAGTCTACAATATATTTTTTTTTAAATTTCATGGTATGAACTTTTCGCCTAGCCTATATAAATGCAATAAACCCTAAGAATCCCAATGATAATGTAAGATGTGCAGACTGATCTGAAGTCTAAAATCCCTTCATTGAAACACAGCACCTTAACTACAAGCAGCATTCCTGGTTCGTGTTTTCCTTGCCAAAAATGTCCACTTTGTTTATTTGGCAACCTAAGGGGATGAAGCCTCTCTTAACCCTTTACCACACGGCAAATTTTAGACCTATCCAAATTGAAAGCATTTGCAGACGACAATTTCATAGTGGCTCAAATGATGCAATTTTTCTTTGATAGGGTAGAAAACTTTGTGGGAAAAGGAGAAAATGCTGGTTATCAGCATTTTCTCCTTTTCCCACAATGTTTTCAAAAGGCCTCTTCCTCAGGGTCGTTAAAAGGTGTCAATGTGTGGTAAAGGGTTAAACATTGTGACAGCATTTTTTACTTTTCCCACAATGTATTCTACCCTTTAACAGACGTATCACATCATTTGAACTACACGCTATTTTGTGGTTTGTATAATGCCTCTAATATGAACAAGGCTTATTTTTTTTTCATCTGGTAAAAAGATAACACTTTTCCTCCAGTGGACAACCTTTGTGTTGCAACAGACCAGTTTTGAAAACATTGTGGCAAAAGAATGGGTTTCCTAGATGAAGCAATTTTTCTTCTTGCCACAGTGTTTTTATGCCTATCCATGTATTAACCCTTTACCACACAACCCAAGTTTTGATGACCGTAAGAAATAAGACCCCTATAAACATTGTGGGAAAAGGAGGAAATGCTGTTTACCATAATTTCCTCCTGTTCCCACGAGTTTTCTTCCTATTCAAAGACAATTTCCATCATTTGAGTAACATTCAATTTGTCATCTGCATTTGTTTTCAGTTCTGAGCAGTCTGAAATTGTGTTGTGTAGTACAGAGCTAAACTTGGCATTACACTGATAATTGTTTACACACAAATGTTTTCCAGTTATCTGCTACAACTTTATTCCAGGTTATACAAGTTAACCCTTTCCCAAACCACAAATTTTAGATCCTTTCAAATTTAAAGTTTCTTCAGACAACAAATTTGAAACTGGAACAAATGACCCTGAATTTATTTGACAGGGTAAACAACATTGTGGGAAAAGGAGAAAATGCTGCTTACCGGCATTTTCTCCTTTTCCCACATGTTTTCGAAAGGCCTTTTCCTCAAGGTCACTAAAAGTCGGGATTGTTTGGTAAAGGGTTAAAAGGGGTTAGTTACTAAGCAAACGGAAGCAACTATTCCATGCAACAATATTCTGAATGTGGCAATCTAATCATGCAAAAATTTAATAGACATGCAGGGACCACAAAATACACTGTGTTGATTGTTATGTTCCTGAGCAAGTAAGGACTCGACCATGAACTTTTTTGTTTACAGGAAAAAAAACTTATCTCTGTGACAAAAAAATTTAGTCTTGCCAAATTCAAGGCTTTGCAGACATGAAATTAAATATGCTTCAGTTATTGGTATTTATCTACGAAACCTTAGAAAAGATTGAGGGAAAAGAAGAAAAGCCGGTTACCAATATTTTCTCATTTTACCACAAGATTTTCAAAGGCCATCTATCTCAGGGTCTTAAAAATGGAGCTGTTAGACAACGGATTAATATTAAATTTTAGGAGTCTGTGAAAGCAGTGAAGCTCAAGATTGGACCGTATAAACCATGCAATCTGATCTTTATATGGTCCCAAATTATTTTGTCAAACATCAGGGTTCCTGTATGTATGTTTTCCACGCAATCCCAACTATTAACATCCTGGGGAAAACAGACTTTTGAAAACATTTTGCGAAAAGGAGAAATTACTGGTTATCAGCATTTTATCCTTTTCCCACAATGTTTTCTATCCCATCACAGTCATCATTTGAAACAAGTTTGAATCACCATCTGCAAATGCTTTCTATTTAAACCAGTCTAATATTTTGTTGTTTAGTAAAAAGTTAACCCTTTACCACACAATCCTGAGTTTTAACAACCCGGAGAAAGATAGCTTTTGAAAACATTGTGGAGAAAGAAAATGCTGGTAATTCTCCCTTTCCCACAATATTTTCTATCCTTGCCAAAACCAATTTCTAATTTTTAGTCTTACTTATTTTGTCTTCTGCAAATGCTTTGAATTTGGAGAAGTCTTGAATTTTGTCGTTTAGTAAAGAGTTAAAAAGACAAACATGCAGTCAAAAGCTGTCTAGCACCGTAAACCATGATCTTAGTCCTTTCACTTCTACCTGCTAAAACATAGTTGCAACAGACAACTTTGAATAAATTCTAGCGAAATATGGGTTATCATAATGAATTAAGATTTAATACATGGAAAAATTGCACAGCATGATTAATTTCCTTTTGCTACAATGTTTTCAAAAGCAGTCCGCAGCAAAAGGAAAACAGCCGTCTGCAGGGGATATTGATTTAATTGAAAAATGATCATCTCTCTTTTTTTTAAATCATCTGACACTGTTGGTGAAAGCTCTATATGGCCAAGCATTTTCAGGAAACAGATAGAAATACCCTTGAAAACATGTATTCCCTGATGTGTTACCCAACAATGACCTTGATCTTTGACCATGACCTTTGGCCAATTTTAGTAGGTTAAAGGGTAAGAAACATTCTTAGGTCTTACACATACATGTATTACTACTCCGATGATTACATTGTTGTAAGTGAAATAGTTTTCAAATCAACTTTGAGTAGTCTGTGTGTATGCGCTAGTATCATACAACTAAATATAGGTAAAAAAACTTGCATCATACATCTAAATATTGCAAAAGCCATGCTTCTAGATGCTGGACCAACAACAAATTTTGCAATTGCAATAAAAGTAAGTGGCCACTGAAATTTAATAACCATCACAATTTAAAAATCTGATACAAATTCTGATTGGTCAATCTGGTCACATGACCTTTATGTCTGAAAGACTGACACTAAAACAGTTTTATCTGGTGTACAATATATAAAAGTTGCCAGCTGATGCAATCATAGATCAATTTGTTTGGGTGCTGCATTCCTTTCCCAAAAAGAACAAAAATTTACATAGCATCCAACGCATCTGATTCGGATCTGGTTTAATACTTAGTCTTTGGCTGGGAGGCTATTCATGTTTGGAAAGTATCTTACAGGCTGACCTTGACCTTTGACTGAGGTGACCAAAATTCATTGGACCTCTACCTTGGATCATATAATACATGTAATTATAAATAAGCTATATTGTAATAAATCAAACTTAGACAGTTAAGACCATGATGTCTGCAGACAGACATGAAATCAGTAGTAAAAATATTCAACTATGAAATAAAAATAAACTGACAACATCAAATCACTATGGAAACAGGATAAAATCCATGGGATTGTGTTACATTGTTGTCATGGCAACACAGGTCAGTATGACCATAACCATGGAAATTTCCAAGGTAACCAAGGTGAAAAAGACAGATGGGTACATATGGTGACCAAATATTATCTTACCCATCCCTATCAGCATCATCCATACCCCCATCTAGGAGGGCAGAGCTCCGGGAACTAAAATAAGGAAAATACATGCGTTACCATGGAAACAAATCAAACCTGAAATACATAAATATTATAACAGAGGAAAGAATGCTTTCAGTCAATATTTAAAGGGACCAAAAAATCAATTATAGAAAATCAAGGCCTTTTTTGGTTAGAGTGTCTCACAAAATGTGGATCCTAGATCAAACCACTCTTTCTCACTCTGTGCAGTCTGATATTGATCTTTGCCATTCACAAAGCTAAGCACACAATGGATTAACTGAAAAAATGTCCAACAAAACTTAATCTGACAAGTTATTGCTAATTCTGATCCGAATCAAATAAAATTCTGTCTAAATAAAACAGGATTTCATCATTTCAACATCTTCAGCAAAAGGTGTATCTTGTTATCATAATAAGCAATATCAACAAACCTAAAAATGCAAACAAGCATAATGCACTAGTATTAATACTTACAGTAGACAACTTAACATTTTGGGTGCATTATTACGGATAAAGTAGAGTTTGGGAGCAGCCAAGATATCAAGATCAGGTGGCACAAAAGATGCAGCCTGATACAGGACCTATAATGTTTGCTTTGTTGAGAATATGTCCAAAAAGTATCACTAAGGTTGACAATATTTAGGTCTACATTACATTTTTTTGACTAAGAACTTTCATTTTGTTAACCAAGAAAGACTTTCCCCCAAGATTTTTTAGCAACTTCTTCATTTATCTTTTTTGTTTTCTTCAATTAACCTGCATGAACAAGTGATTTGTTCAACTCTTTTGCTTCAACTAATTAAATTTGACCTTTTTCATGGTTTAAAAGTAGATCTGATGGCAAAGACTCAAGATCAAACCGTATTTCGTGCAGTCTTATTCTGATGCTGGTCCTCAACAAAAGCTATTATAGCTGCCATGGGCAGAGAAAGAGTAAAAGCACTCTTGCTTTTCATTCAGAAATTGCTAGAGGAGCTCTTTGGTAATTTGCAGACAGTCCAAACCAACATGTGACTTGAACTTCCTTCTACTCGGATATACTGACCAGAAATATCACTGTGATAGCAACATTTGTAAATTTTACACTCCTGAAAAAAGACTCATTCCCTTTTTTTGCAAGGGTGAATTTTGACCAGTAAATGAATATTAGGTACAAGGTAATTATGCAGATTAAGATGGCTACCATGGGGGCTGATTGTTAAGTTGTTTGACCTTTGGTGGACATAATGGGCTATTTTTCATAATCCCTTCAGTATTTATACCCATTTGGAAACTATGTTACAGGGCCTCTATGCTACTTTTAAAGTAGTCCATTTCTTTACCTAAACTGGGTACCGGAAATGTCCTATTTAAATGTTGGAAGTAGATGAAAGTCTGATACTTGAGTGAGATCAGGTGAATAAGGCTGATGCTCTATCAGTTTAAAGCCACAATCATTAAGGGCAGCTATGGCTATGACAGAGTTGCAAACTGGTGTACAATGGAACAACACACCTTTACAAGTTTTTAAGTGCTTGAGTTTAATATTTTCTTTTAACTGTGTAAGAAGTGATGCACAATATGTGCCACTGATTGATTGTCTCTATGCAGATAATCTACTATCAGAAATCATCAGCATCAAGAAAATAGAACCTTTCCAGCTGATGGAACAATCTTTGCCTTTTTTGGCAGGGATGAACCAGGGTGTTTCCGTTGTTCATACTGTTGTTTGGCCTCTCAGGTGAAATTATGGACCTCTGTTTCATTCATAGCCACAAACCTCTTCAGAAAGTTAGCAAGATATGCCTCTAAAAGATTCAGATTAGCATGTGACAAATTTCGCCTGGTGTGCAACTGCCAGAAATCTTGAAACCAAATGGGCTGAGAGCTCTCTCATTGCAAGATCTTCCATGAGAATGCTATGTACTCTTTCCTTGGTCACCTCAGTCAAAGGTCAATTCCAAATGTGATGGCTGTATATCTCTCTGTACCATGCCCTTCAGCCATAACAGTATCATTGACTTTAATGACCATTTCTGGTGTTGCACATGCAATACGAGGCTCGCAACTTAACAATTTTGCCCTCATAATTCACTGCCGCAAAGGAAACATTAGGGCTTGTTCTGCCTTGTAAACATCTAAAGTACAGAAAAATAAGGCTCTTATTCCCAAATTAAGGATGGAGACAGTGAAGTTTACATAAAGACAAAAGATAAAACTTAACCTTGCAAGCATCTCATCGATACCAAAACATTTTTGGACAGGTTGAACAAGTTTCATCAAATAAGTCTACACAAGAAAGCTTAAAAGCTAAAAAAAGAAACCTTACAGTTTTACCAAACAACCTTTTTAAAGACCCTACATAGAAAAAAAACTTTCAAGGAAAGCTGTGAAAAAAGGAGAAATGCTGGTTACCAGCAACTGGTCCTTTTTCTATCAATGTTTTCTATCCTTACAAGGAAAAATTCCATTATTTCATTTAAATTGTTGTCTGGAAATGCTTTCAAAATAGACAAATATAAAATGTTGTCTGGTAAAGAGTTAACTCTTAAGGCACCATTCACGACTATACTTGCCTTTGCGGCCAGTGTAGATAAAGATCAGACAGCAGTCTAATCTTTGATCTACACTGTCAACTTTTTCTAAACACTTAAGACAAAAAGTAACCATGAAATTGCAATTATCTGGGTTTTATTCTAGACCAAAAATGTCCATTGGGTTTATTTGGCATTTTAAGAGTTAGGACAAAATAAGTAAGCCAAGACAGTGAGCTATAAGAAGCATTGTGCTATGCTATAAGAAGGAAAAGGTTAAGAAGCAAGCTTGCCTATGAGAGTAAATGCAAAAGAGCATACCATAATGCCTTAACTCTTTACCAACAAACACAATTTTAGACTGGTCCAAATTGAAACCTTTTCAGAAAACAAGTAAAATATCGTCCAATTGGTGAGATTTATCAGTGATAAGATAAAACATTGTGAATAAAGGTGACAATGGTGGTATGGTGAACAGCATTTCTTTTTCCAATGTTTTCAAAAGCCCCTTTCCAAGGGTCATTAAGTCAGGAAAGTTTGGTAAAGGCATAAATACATTACAAGCCTAATCTCCCTAAACCCCCCCCCCCCCCCTCCAGAGAGGACTGTTAAAGGCACAAAATTTGTGTTAAAAAATCCTTGTCGCGAACTCAGATTATGATTGGGTTTGGAACCATAAAGCTGCACCATCTTCCAATGCTTGGATTTGGACATTATCTATAATTTTTCATCTGGCAAAGAGCTAACAATCAGATCAAGTGGTAACACCCCCCCCCCCCCACCCAAAGCAGTATCTTCAAAGTCCTAAGTTAGAGATCAGCTGCAAAGCAAGCTTTAGTATTTCTTCCAATTACTCTATGCTACATATGAAACAAAAATACAGGATTATTATTCAGCAACAGGTTGCTTATTCATGTCATTCCTTGATTTCAATACTAAGCCAGGACTCTGCAGAGTCTTTTCCAGGGACACTCCAACTATCACAGCTAGCAGGAATCAAAACAAGAACCTCTTGAAAGCAAAGCACCTTTTGACGGAATATACATGAACCATACTATGTGAAAAGGTGGTTAAATGCATTTGCAACTTTTTGCTATTGGTCAATTTTCTGCATGTCAAAGGAGCAGTCTACCTCATGTTTCATTTGTTGTTAAACAAAACTGATTCTATGGATCAAGAATTGTAAGATGAATTACTTGGTATAATGGATCACAGAGAGGCATTTTAACACTTTACCAAATGACAAAATTATAGACTGGTCCAAACTGAAAGCATTTGCCGACTACAAAATAAATGTGACTGAAAAATTAAAATTTGGTTTGGGAAGGGTGGAAAACATTGTGGTAAAAGGAGAAAATGCTGATTACCAGCATTTTCTCCTTTTCCCACAATGTCTTCAAAAGGCTTCTTTCTTAGGGTCGTTAAAAGTCGGGATTGTGTGGTAAAGAGTTAACAGCCTTTTACAAGAGTGCTGCTTGTACTTCTAAGCAAGGTAAAAGAATACACCATAGAAACTGAAATGATTTCTCCATCTAACAAAAATTTTGATAGTCATGCCTCTTGTCAAAATATAGCTCAGTAGCTGAGGTAATAGTTTAACCCTTTACCAAACAACAAAATTTTGGACTGTTCCAAATTGAAAGCATTTGCAGACAACAAAATAAATGTGACTCATATACCGAATTTTTTTTTTTGAAGCATAGAAAGCATTGTGGGAAAAGGAGAAAATGCTGGTTACCAGCATTTTCTCCTTTTCCCACAATGTTTTCAAAAGGCTTCTTTTCTCAGGGTCGTAAAACTTGGGATTGTGTGGTAAAGGGTTAAATCATTAGCTTTTTACCACAAAAAATGATTAAGACCAGTCCAAATTAAAAGTATTTACAGATGATCAATCATATCTTGGTGAATGACAGAAACTGTCTTTGAAAAGTTAGAAAACACTGTGAGACAAATAGAAAATGGACTTACAAGCATTTTCTTTTTCCCAAAGATGTTTTCAAAAGACCTCTTCCTCAAGATGTTTAAGACACTGGATTGTTTGGTACAGGGTTAAACTAAACAAAAGCATAGTGCACATCCAAGATCAGACTGCACCTGTTCTACAGCCTAACTTTATGGAACACCTCGCATGGACAATAGTACAAGTGTAAAGCCTCAGAAAAGCATAACTTTTTCTTAATCAACCCTTAACTAAACAATCCTGTGTTTAAAATTATCCTCAAGTTGAAGGCTTTTGAAAACATTGTGGAAAAGGAGAAAATGCTGATAACCAGCATTTTCTCCCTTTCCCACAATGTTTTCTATTGTATCAAAAAAAATCAACATTTGAGCTACATTTGATTAAATTTTGTCATCTGCAAGTACTTTTAGTTTAGTCAATTCTAAAAACTTGTTGTTTGGTGACAAGTTAAAGAATGGCATAATACTACTTACCCACTGTCATCGGTTTTCCTGTAAAAGAAATGGAAAAGATTGGTACACCCAATAAAACTAACTCTTACTATTACAGGGTGGGGAATCACATGTTTTTTTTTTGTTTTGATACACTGCACAGATTAAAGGCACACTATTGGCCAAAAGTACAGCAGGAGTCAAATTCTAAGCAACTTTAATTCTTACCAAAAGGATGGATATAATGAGTCTGACAATGTGTTACAGTGGAATTCATCAAAGTTCCAGTTGAAAGCATTCAGGAAAGGAGAAAAAGCTGGTAATTAGCATTTTCTCCTTTTCCCAGATATTCAAAGACATTTCAAAGACAAATCTTGTCATTTCAGCTACATCTCTTTTGCTGTATGCAAATGCTTTTGATTTGGACAAGTCTAACATTTTAGCATTCGGCAAAGAGTTAAGGTTGAATGGAATTGACAGGTTTCTAGAAGCAACAAATCTGTCTAAATTTCAGAATTTTTTCTTATTTTTTCCAAACTTTTATGTTCTGTAGAAGCATAAAAATTCGTATCTAAATACTGTAACCAACAAATGACATCATTCCTACCTTGATTTTTTGGAGGGTGGGGGGGCAAGTTTTGATTTTTCAGTAGTATTTGTGCTGCTTTTACTTTCTGACGAGGCGTCACTCTTGGCATCGTCCTGTTTCTCTGATTTTACGGAATCCTTTTTCTCGTTAGAGGATTCTGCTGTAGAAAGATAACAGTACACATTTAACCGTTTACCACACAATCCCAAATTTAAATAACCCTGTGGAAAAAGCTTTTTGAAAACATTGTGGGAAGAGGAGAAAATGCTGGTAACCAGCATTTTCTCCTATTGCTACAACCTTTTCTAACTTTTCAAACAAGTAACGTAATTTGAGTAATTTGTCATCTGCAATCAGCTATCAATTTGGACTAGTATTAAATCTTGTCATATGCTAAAGGGTAAAGAATGTACAGTAAATGAAAAGGGATTTTAGAATTTATAGGAAATAAATCCTTAGCTCTACACCAAAATATATGTTATGTGTGTCCATTAGTGATAGCTCACTGAGCCATTGAATTTTTTTGTTTTCAAACGTTAGATTTCTCACCCTGAAGTCTGCATCCAAAGGTCTTGTTAGCCAATGCATATCAATGAGGCCCAACTGATGAGATTTGCCTTTAAAAGGCTGGGAAACATTGAAGGAGGAGAAAATGCTTGTAAATTTCCAGCATTCTCTCCTTGCCATAATGCTTTCATAAGCTTTATTCCTTCTGGCAGTTAAAACATAGGGTTGTTTGGAAAAGGGTATGTGGTTGGTTTCTTCATTTATGCATTTGGCGCAACTATCCATTGTGTGGTACGATTTAACATTTGGAATCAAAAATCATGACAAATTATTAAGAACTTTGTAATGCATAAGAGTTGCAGTCTTCTTTCACAAAAACAAAGCAACTAGTGGAAAAAACACTAAAAGCTAACTTTGTACTTACTTTTGTAAGACTTATGGTTGTCACTATTTGATAAATTCTGTGACCCACTCTCTGACAATGATGGGGGACCTCCCTGAAATACAGAAAAGGGAAAAAAATGTTACCATAACTTCCTTACCCATTCATGACTATAGCCACTTTTGTAGACAGTGTAGTTCAGATTTACAATGTCCAAAATGAGCATTCTGATCTTTACCTGTTTACCAGATGACAACATTTCAGACATGTCCAAACTGAAAGCATCATTCAAAATATGAAACTTGACTATCAAAGGACAGACAACATTATCTGAAGTTACAGCTGTCCTGTTGGATTATGGTATCAGCATCACGAATATGGTGTAAAGAAGTAACCATTTACCAATCAATCCCTTGTCCTTACAACCCAGATGGCTTTTCGAAAAACATCATGGTCAACGAAATAAATGCTTGTAAACAAGCACTCTTTTCTTTCCTCTTTGTTTCTACTCATTTCAAGATAAATCATTGTAGCGACATTGGTTTGACACCTGCAAAATGCTTTAAATATGGATGAGTCCAATAAACCCATGCTTTGGTGACCCTAAGAATGAGGGCTTTTGAAAACATGGAGAAGATGCAAGTAACCAGCAATTTCTTCTTTTCCCACAATGTTTTCTTATCTTTTACAAACAAATCCCATAACGTAGATATTATCTACCTATTTCACAGACAAATATCATCATTGTAATGTCTTTTAATTTGTTGCCTGCAAAATGCTTTCAATCTGGATGAGTTAACTCTTTACCAAATGACAAAAAAGTAGACCTGTCTAAATCGAAAGCAATTGCAGACGATAATTCAAATGTGGCTCAAATGATGGAATCTGTCTTTGATAGCATAGAAAACATTGTGGGAAACGGAGAAAATGCTGGTTACCAGTATTTTCTCCTTTTCCCACAATGTTTTCAAAAGCCTCCTTATTCAGTATTGTCAAAACTCGGGATTGTGTGGCGAAGGGTTAATGGAACCACTGGTAAATTTCTTTGACATGTTTTCTCTGGAATTTCTGTTTCTGAAGAAACTGTTATATTATTCTTTGCCAAACCATCCCACCGAGCATTATTTTGCACCAAAAATTACATAAACATCTTGCCTAGCGATGAAAACTGATTAATAGAAAATAGTGCCTCCAGGTGTGTGTAGCAATACAAACTGCAGCTCACATTTTGCCAAAGCTGTTTGGCTCAAAAAAATAGTTCTTTATTTCTCGCACTGATAAAGTATTCTGTACATCTGCAAAAATTGGTGCAGGAAATAATTCTGGGTAAAAATTTGATAGAAGACATTCCTGTTAAAATGGTTAACTTTTTCCCCAAAAGTATTTTAATGACCCTGAGGAAGAAGCCTTTTGGAAAAATTGTGGGAGGAAAAGGGGAAAATGCGTGTAACCAGCATTTACTACTTTTCAAACAGTGTTTTCTACCTCCTTCAACTCTTTACCAAACAACAAATATTTAGACGTGTCTAAATTGAAAGCATTTGCAGACGACAAATCATATGTTTACTCAAAATATAAAATTGGTCTTTTATAGGATAGAAAACATTGTGGAAAAAGGAGAAAATGCTGGTTACAAGCATTTTCTCCTTTTTCCACAATGTTTTCAAAACCCGTCTCTCTCAGGGTCATTAAAACTTGGGATTGTGTAGTGATGGGTTAAGACAAAACCCATGATTTGAATAAAACTTAAAGGCCCAGTAAAGGCCAAAATATCAAAGCAGGTGTCATAATACATTTAAATTTGAATCATATCATTTAAAAGTATGGAAAATATTGTGGAGATGACTGTTATCATGTGGTCGGGCCATATGTTAGTCTCTGGCAGAAAAAAGAATTTTAAAATCAGGCAAAAAGTAAACAAAAGACACAGCTACCTGGCAGGTTTTAACCTAGTTTTGAAATTAATTTCTCTTTGAATGACTAACACTTGGACCAACCGTACAATGACAGATTGTCATCTACACAATAATTTCCATACTTTTAAATGGTATGATATAAATTCAAATGCATTTAAACACTCGCTTTGTTTACATTTGGCCTTTATTGTTACTTTAATCTGTCATCTGCACTATCACTCTTTCAATATTGGCAAGTCTTAAAATTTCGTTGTCTAGTAAAGAGTTTTACAACAAGAAAAAATCTTGGCCGTATACATATCAGACAAAAACATTTTGAATATGTCCACAATGAAAGCATTTGCAGAAGACAAAATGTGTGGCTCAAATGATTCAAACTGCCTTCTAAAAGTTAGAAAACATTGTTGGCAAAAAAGAAAATGCTGATTTCCAGCATTTTCTTCTTTTTCAACAATGTTTTCATGTAATTAATATTTTCTTCAGGGTCTTAAAAATACAGCAAATTGTTCGGTAATGAGCTAACAAATCCAGAAGAAATTTATTGCCTTTCAATTGCAAGGTACCATGCTTTAGTTTTTGCATGAGTTAATTCCAGGCTTTTTCCAACACACCTCAGTGGAAAAAAAAAATGCTTTTTAAAGTCACCTTTGTTCTGGGAAAAATTATGCAATTTCTAAATCTTTTCTCCAGAAAATAAGATTATAAAACCCTTCCAATTTATGAGAGAATTTGCTAAAATTTGAAAAATAGTTTTATATCACATGCGACGGCTTGAGATCTTCATCCATTTGTTCCAATAAAACTAATTATTATACTGCAAAGAAATTTCTCGTGATCTGATTGAATAATATGCCCCAATCATATATATCATGTACACTGGCAAAACCAACGTAAAAGCAGTTTCCCTTTCGGAAGCCCCATATACATGACTACACTTTCAACACAACATCCAAAATGGCGGCGTCAATCAAAATTAACATCAAGATTATGCGCCGAACTGCACGTTTCAGCACATTTTACCAAGGTTTGAGTGACGTCAGTTCCCAGTGACATCAGTTTTCATTGAATTGGGGCACTCAGAAAGGAAATCCTACTTTGTCAGCGAACTCAATTTTTGAAACCAAAAACAGGTAAAATTTGATTAACACACGTTGGAATGGTAAAACTTTGCAGTATAATAAATTCTTTGTACGGTCAGGTGGCAGGGGACTTGGAAACTTGTTCACGGCTGTGGTGAATCATGTCGCCACCTCGACCATACAACTAATAATGTCTCTAAATTTAGAAAATTGACATTATATGCCTCTATTGGGTACGTTCTTGATTGATTCATTGACTGAAAAGTGTTTCATGCCAATTTCATCATTTATTGCAGTCACATAAAGGCAACACCTTACTTTGTTATTGTGTTTCTCTGGTTACACCTGTAATATGCTGGAACTTTGAAGTACCTTGCTCAATGGCTCTCCTATACCAAACACAGGACTTCAGTATGGATCAAACTCACAAAAATCGATCATCTTAACCAGTAAGCCATGCATGACCCAAAAGGCTAAGTTCATCATATTATAAATTATCATAAAGATCATTTAACCCTTTACCACACAATCTCGACTTTCAATAACTTTAAGAAAAAGAGCTTTTGAAAACATTGTGGGAAAAGGAGAAAATGGTAGTAACCAGTATTTTCCCCTTTTCGCATAGTGTTATCTATTTAATCAAAAACAAATCTCACCATGTGAGCAATATTTAATTTGCTGTCTGCAAATGCTTTCCATTCCAACAAGTCTAAATCTTTGTTGTTTGGTATAGCATTGATCGATTAACCCTTTACCTGATATGCCAATTTGAGGCTCTTCCATTTCAGCAGCAAATAAAGATATGATGTCAAAAACATGGACAAATGAGGATACAAATATCTGACTGAGTGGAAAACATTGTGAGAAAAGGAGAAATTGCTTGTTACGAGCAATTTCTCCTTTTCCCACAATGTTTTCAAAAGCTGTCTGTTGTTGATACGTCAAAATGAGTATCTATGGAGTAAAGGGTTAAAGTGTGACAATATTTCTTGGAAAACAACACAACTGCGGCCCCTAGTGCTCATTTTTTTTTTTCAATTGTCTCACTGTTGCCTGTGCAACAAATCTACCAGACTGGTCTTGATTTAATAATAATTTTTATATAGGTTAGAATTTTACCATGCAGCAAAAATAACCTTGCCTACACTTGGCACAGGAAAAAAAAAAAGACACATAACTAAAATGAATTGAGTTGTCTTTGAAGGTAAGAAAACATTGTGAGAAAATGAGTAAAAGGTGGTTACCAGCATTTTTCCTGTTCCAACAATGTTTTCAAAAGCCTTTTCCTTGCAATAGTAAAAACATAAGATTATTCAGTAAAGGGTTAAGGGGGTGGGTCTGCTATATTTATAAAACATGGTTCTGACTTTTGGACAGGTGTAGGCTGACACTAACCATCTGGTAACTTATTCCTTCATTCTATTTGATGTGTCTTAAGCAACATTTTTTCTGTAAAACATGGCAAGAAATGGATAAATTGCTAAGTTGTTCAAATCAGTATCATTGCTACCATTGCTATCTATATCATATCCTGTTATCTAATTTTTCTAGGCTGTAAAATCCTATCTATCTTCAATCCAAGTAGATACTCATACCTAAATTACCAAATTGTTTCCAGTCAAAGACTAAAAACCGTTTCAAGACTTTATGGACAACATAATCTGTTTTGGCAGAATATCGCTAACAATATCAGACAGTGTAGATCACAGATCAGACTGCATGCTCTGTGCATTCTGATCTTGATCTAATCTGCCCTTAAGGGCGGTTTCTGCAGCCCGTAAAAAATTTATCATGCTAAGTGTCAACTCTTTACCAGACAACAAAATCTTAGACTTGCCAACAATGAAAAGCACTTGCATAAAACATACATGGCTTATATGACGAGAATACTTTTTAAGACGGTAGAAAACATTGTGGGAAAAGGAGAAAATGCTGGTAACCAGCATTTTCTCCTTTTCCACAATGTTTTCAAAAGGGATCTTCCGCAAGATCTGTAATACATGCAATTGAATGGTAAGGAGTTTAAAACAGATCAGCTGTTGGGTTACAGTTATGATTCCATGAATGAGAAATACACAGACTGTCATAAACACACTCTGACCCGGGGCCAACTTTTCATTCTGAAAAATCCTGCCATATGTTATGCTGACCTGCCCTCATTCTACCTCTTTCTTTTTAAGTCTCTAGTCCTACCAGACGACAAAATTTTAGATTGCTGCTCAAATTAGCCTTTTACCATACAATCCAGAGTTTCAACAACCCAAAAGAAGACATTCTTTTGAAAACATTTTAGGAAAAGGAGAAAATGCTGGTCTCCTTTTCCCACAATCTTTTGGAGTTTAACACTGTTTCAAGAGCTTAGGTCGTATCACTAGCTTTAAATTCTGTGAAAAAAAGAAATTACAGTAAAACCTCCATAGTTTGTAGTGCAAAAGACCGGAATTTTTTACGCAAACTTAAAGTACGCACAAAGAGTGTGTTTGGGTAGTTTCGGTGTGATACATGGATATAGACAATTGGATTTATGCACAATATCTTGCAATGCCAAGTTCAAAATGGAGTGTAGTAGATACATTAGCGATTTAAAGAAACTTGAATGTAGAAATTTACCATCTTTATATTTCATCCATGTATTAATACATATCATGTATATGTACCATAATAAACACAGAAACAAATGTATCCATTTTTTTTTCAATCCCACAGCACTGATTTAACCTTCTGGAGATCAAATCACTCAGGACTTTTATGATTTGCTTATCCCTTGTCGGATTTTTGGAAGGAATTTTGGAACTGTTAATTGTCGCTTTGATAGATTAATTGATGTTACAAACCAAACAAAGCCTTTTATTACATTTGCAGTAAACCGCTGATTGGTACCACTCAACATTCAGGGGAGTTCAACAAAGAAGATTAAATATTTGAGACTTGAGATAGCATATAAACTAAACCATAGCTGCAAACCAGCAACATGCAAACTAACCAGATTCTACTGTACTTTTGAAAATGGTCAAAAACACCAACCAAGGCTATTTTCATTCTCCTGAGCTTTGTAATACCACATAATTTCTCTGGCTGTGTTATTTTTCAATGGAATATCAAAGCTAAAGAAATTTAACCTCTACAGGGCTTAATAAACTTGGACACAGCCTTGAAATAAGCCCAAATAATTGCATTTGCTCTTGTCCAGAATGTCTCAGAAAAGGAGATAGTGTAGAACAAAGATCAGACTAAATTTAAAACTTAAGATGGTCTATATTGAATGCATAAAATTTTGTAGGCAACAATTACAATGAGGCTAAAATGTAGGGATCTGTCATTCATATGTTAGAAAACTTTGTGGAAAAAGGAGAACAAGCATTCTATCAGCATTTTCTCCTTTGCCCACAATATTATCAAAAGCAGTCCTCCTATTGGTCATTAAAACTCTGGACTGTTTAGTAAAGGGTCAATATTCATTCATAAGAGTTACTCAAGTTACTTTTACTACAAACAAACCAGTCTATACATTTATAAACTGATTACTCCCTAAAATTAGGGCAAAGAACATGTTCGACTTTAACCCTTTACCGTACAATTCCTGTCTTTTAACTACCAAAAGAAAGGAGCCTTTTAAAACCATTGTGGGAGAAAGATGTAATGCTGATAACGTGTCATTTCTCCTTATTCCGCAATCCTAAGAGAGATTTTAAGACCTTTTTTTTTTTTAAATGTTGTTTCCACAGGTTCTTTTCACACAATGTTTTCAACCCTTCCAAAGTCAAGTCCCATCATCTGTGTCATATGTAACTCAACGTCTGCCAATGTCTTCAATTTAGGTAAATCTAAAGTTTTGTCATCTGTTACAGAATCAAACACAAGGCTTTGGTTGCATTGATTTGAATGCATTTATTGTTGCAACCTGTTGTCTGTATGGATGCTCCCAAAGTTTGAAATAGTAAGTATTTTCTTTAGTTGGCCAGCCTCAGGAATCCAACCAACTCCCTCAATTATCCTGAGATTTGTAGCTTACAAGTCTCATGCTCTACCAATTGAGCTACTTTGGCTGACCAACAAAAGCAACTATGACAAGGGTGTTTCTCTGTGTACATTACAAAATCAAGTCTGGTAACAAATGCTAACAATTACAGGTGGTTCGACTCAAAACAGGCATCATTTTTTTTTTTTAAAAAAGCAGCAGCCCTACTTCCCTAAATACATCCTTAACCCCTTTCCCCATAAGAAAAAGCCTTTCATTGCACATTGGCAACAGACAATCAAAATCATTGTGAAAAATTCTGAAAATGTATCTGAAAATCAGAGTCAAATTTAGAATTCTGTTGATCATAATTTCTTACTTGCCATGCATTCAATTTTTTGATTGCGATGAAATATCTGTGAGTCTTTCAACTTTCTCTTAACACTTTCCCAAACAATCCCTGGTTTTTACGGGTCAGGAATAGAAGCCTTTTGAAAACATTGTGGGAAAAGGAGAAAATGCTGGTAACCAGCATTTTTTCCTTTTCCCACAGTGTTTTCTACCCTATCATATAGAAAAATCATCTTTTTAGCAACTGTTAATTTGTCATCTGCAAAATGCTTTCAATTTGGTCTGGTCTAAAATTTGCTGTTTGGGAAAGGGTTAAAATATTGCCTTAGAAAGTACTGGAAAACAGGAATTCAAAGCCAACGTGTACATAACGTGATAGATACATGACCAAAAAGTTGCGACATTTCTTAAAACCTTGTTCCAAATGAATTTATCACAATCTTTCAGTACCAACTTGTCATGATAGTTCCCCTCAGAGCTTACAGTGATGTCAATTATAAAACTGGTTTTGTCTTCAAGAGTGTACAGAGGACTATTGAGGCTCAGTCGGGTATCAAACACTTTACCAGACAATAAAATTTAAAATTTGTTCAAATTGAAAGCTTTTGCTAGCAAAAAAAGTTTGGCTTAAAATGATGATATGAAAAAAGAATACAAAACAGTGGGCAAAGGAGAAAATGTTGGTAACCAGTATTTTCTCCTTTTCCAAAATGTTTTCAAAAGCAGTTTTCCCAAAAGTTGCTAAAAAGACAGGATTGTTAAACAAACCAGAGAAAGGTGACAAAATATTGGACTATTTGATAGCAAAGAAGGGATAAATGGGAGGAGAAACTATTTTCTAGAAACATTTTTCTAAGATTTTCCTATAATTGTACAAAAAACAATAGTGTTCAAAATTTTTTTAATGATAACCAGTTCTTCAAAATAAGATGTTTGAGAAAGCTCTTTCTCCAAAAGAGTTTTTTTTCCTTGTTCCTTTTTCAGTCAATAATCTTGATAATATCAAAAATCCTAACACGATACAACAGAGTTTGAATTTCTGCCACGGAAGAAAGGAAATGCCGTCCAATCTAAAATCAAAGTACACATGCTCTGGTAACAAGCATTTTCTCATTTTTCCCCACTGTTTTCAAAGATTTTCTTTCTAAAAGTAGTTACGACATAAAAATGTTTGGCAAACAGATTACAGCATAACTCTGTACCAAACAATTCCATGTTTTAACAAGCCCACAGATGAAGGCTTTTGAAAACATTGTTGGAAAAGGAGAAAATACTAGATACCAGCATTTTCCTCTTTTTCTACAATCTCTCTCCACTTTCAGAAAAAATTCCATCATCTGAGCCACATTAACTCTTTACCACACAAGAAAATTTTAGACTGGTCCAAATTGAAAGCATTTGCAGACGACAAAATAAATGTGACTGAAAAATTGAAATTTGGTTCGGGAAGGGTAAAAAACATTGTGGGAAAAGGAGAAAATGCTGGTTACCAGCATTTTCTCCTTTTCCCACAATGTTTTCAAAAGGCTTCTTTCTCAGGGTCGTTAAAAGTCGGGATTGTGTGGTAAAGAGTTAAACTTGTCATCATCAAATTGTTTTCAATATGGACTTGTCTAAATTTTGTTGTTTGGTATAGATTTCCAGTACACATGCACTGTTTACCAGCATTTTTTCCATTTCCCACAATGTTTCTAACAGTCTTCTTTTCAAGATCCTTTCATTCTTTATCACACAATACCAAGTTGTAACAACACTGAGGCAGAAAGCTTTTGAAAACATTATGGGAAATGGGGGAAGATGCTGGTGACCAGCATTCCTCCCCCCCCCCCCCCCCCCCCCCCCACAATGTTTTCTAGCCTGTCTGTAGACCAATGCTGATTTCTACAATTTCAATTTTGTCATTCTGCAGATGAAATGAACTTGGAAGACTCTAAAAGTTGCTGTTGGATAGAGTTTAACACACGATTGTTTGGAAAAAGGTCACTGGCTAATTATGAGGTAACGGAATAATGCGCAACTAACAGGCTTCACTGCAGTTTTGCAACAATGAAAATTATCCAAACCAGAACTTCACCGCCATTTTAAAAACTGACAATAAAACATCTCTGAAACTGTCAAGACCATGTTTTTTATGCAATTAAAATTCATTTAAACTGCAATTATTTGCCCCCCTTCTTCTAGGCCAATAAAATTCATAGCATTCATTTTCAGTCTGTTCCGATGGAAAGGCTTTATAAAAAATTGTTTGTTTATGGTTGTATACTTCAACAGCTGGTTTTTACTACATTTTTTGTTTTAGTTTGAGACTATATTCAAATTATATTTGTTAACATATGTATATATTTAGATTCAACCAATTTTTTAACAAGTATGACTTTGACACCCTTTTGGTGTGGTGTCTGAGATTGTGGGGTAGTGGGTCAGCCTCATAACCATAAGGTTCCGAGTTCAATACCCAGGAGCTGGTGTCAACTTCGGGATTGTTCATTTGCCCACACATTCAGCATGAGTAATGGTGTAGTTCCAAGAAAGCAGAATCAAGAGAGATTGGTATAAGTTGTTGGAAGTTGTTTCTCAATCAATGTAAAATAAATATGTTTAAACTAAGACGCTGCCCTAGTATTAATAGCTTTTGGAAAAAATCTAATGCTTGAAACAAGCACAAGGCTCTTTTTGCACTTTAATTAATCATATCTAAATCAATGTGTCCTTTAATTGTTTCTCTTTTGTGGTACTTAACCCATTACCAAACAATCCTTTGTTGTAATGACTCTGAGGAGGAAGGCATTTGAATATTTTGTTGGAAAAGGAGAAAATGCAGGTAACCTATATTTTCTCCTTTTCTGACAAAGAAAAATCCCATAATTTTAGACATATTTAATTGGTCTATTTTAAATGCTTTCAGTTTGACTCTGACCAAATGTTTTTCATAAGGCAGAGACAAAGAGTTAAATATTTTTTTTTGAAATATCGCTTTTCTCAAGGTCTGTACAGAAATGGGTTAATCCTCCTGTTCATTTGCATATTAGAAACTTGAGTGGATTGAAAATGAAATGAATCCTTATGCTCCCAAGAAAATAAATTATAACTTTTTTGAGATTTAAAAGGTGAATTCCCATCACAACAGAATGTGACTTTGGTCAAAGTTAAGTAGCATGTAGCCAACATTGCACATCCAAGATAAGACTGCATGTTTTGTGCAGTTTTACCTTGATCTCCACCACCTAACCACCTAAAAACCATCTGTAAGTTTACTTTGGCAGCAAAAAAAGTGAAATATATCCTATGACTCAACTGCTTACCATGTGGGGTGATTCTACATGACTGTGACTACTGTTGGGGCCCATCATGCCATGGTACCCGCCCATGTTTCCCATAATCCCTGTGGAATGTGATGATGACATCATGTGACCAGGCATCCCAGCATGCCCTCCAGGAAGTCCTGGCATTTGACCTTCAGCATGGTTCCGCAATACATGGATGGCATCATCTAGTCTCTCCTCCATCCGTCCCTGAAAAACAGATAACCAGTCTATTTAAACTCTTGTCACATACAGTGGACAGTCAAAATAGAATGATGAAAAGGAGGTCAATGCAGCCATGGATATTTTAAAACATTAGGTAACAGGCTCCTTTAAAGGCTCCCAAAAACACTCACCACAAAGAAAGGACATTTCAACCCCTTATCAAACAAATCCCATGTATTTGGACCATAAAGAACAAGATGAAAACACAGTGAAATTAGCGGATAATTCTGGTACACAGCATTTTCTCCATTTTCCCCTATAATATTTTCTACCTTTTCTACCCATCAGTAGAGCCTTTTTTTTAAATCTGTTTTTCTCAAACGCTTTCAATATGGACAGGCCTGTAACTTTGTTGTCTAATAAGACATTGAGGAAAAAATAATGTAGATCAGACCATTAAAGCAAGCCTTCATGCAAACATGTTTCATGCATCCACAGAAATAAAGCATACAGTAAAACCTCGATAATTCCAAGTCCCAAGGGGACAAGCAAAATATTCCAATTATCGCAGTTTTCGAATTATCCAAAACATTCGTGAAAAAACAAATTCCATTCAAGATCAGCAAGTAAAGTAAACATCTACTACCCCCGAGCAATAAAACAGAGTTTTTGTTCCCCCTTTTTTTTTGCACATGCACATACGACAAAAAAATGAAGTCGGGGATAAAATCAGTTGTCTAATCAGGAATGAAATACTCGGGTGATTTTATAGAATGAAGTATCGAACAACATAATCGAAGGAGGGGGTGGTAGAAGCAAACATGTCAAACTTAACATAATTAACCTCTTACTATGAAATCAAAGTCAACTCCTTTTCAAAATCGTAGTATGAATCTTCGATAGTAATTGTCATAGATTGTAAAACTTACACTACACCATAGACGGGCCGACGCCAAACATTTCTTTGCTAGGAAAGGAGTGAAAACAATTAATTGAGAGGTGAAAAAATAATGTGTTTGGATTAACAATCAATTTAAAGAGGCATATTGATGACAGGGACCAACACATGTGTTCGAATTTTCAGATTATCGAGACTCGAAATTACCTATCTATTTTTGGTGAACATTATATAGTGGAGTTTTAGCCAGGACTATGGAAATTCCTCGAAAAAAAATAGGGTCCTCAAATGTTCGAGATTGGAAATATCAAGGTTTTACTGTATTTTGAATAATATGGAAATTATTAATGCATATCAGTATCTTCTGTAACTAGGTAACACTAACACATTTTGTTACTGTGTTTTCAAATAATTACATCAATGTATATAGCTTAATTCATGTTTCCTTTTCCAAATAAGTTTACAAAGTTGTCAACTGGAAATTTTCATTTGCTGGAGGAAGAAAGTTATAATCTGACATGCAGCTACTTGAGCTGTTCTGTAAATTGGGAGATTTTTTTTTTCACTTCTAAGCAAAAAGACTGTATCTTGTTTTTTCTGTCCTTCTGTCATCATGCTTAAAAATGCTCATGAAATATTCAAACCTATTTAACCCTTCACCACACAATCCCAGTTTTAATGACCCTGACGTAGAAGGCTTTTTGAAAACATTTTAGGAAAAGGAGAAAAAATTTCTCCTTTTCCCACAATGTTTTCTACCTTTTCAAAGACAAATTGTATCATAAGAACCAAGTTTACTGGTTATCTGCAAATTCTTTCAAAATGGATGAGTCCAAAATTTTGTCGTTCAGTAAAGAGTAAAGGTTTGAATAGATGTGTTAGTTTTGTCAGTATAAAAGCCACACTGACCTCTTGATCGAATACATGCATCTGAATAATATTATTTACTTCTCTAAGCATTAGTTTAACTCTTTACCACACAACAAAAAAATAGACTAGTCCAAATTGAAAGCATTTGCAGACAACAACTTCAATGCAGTTCACATGATGAAATTTGTCTTTGATAGGGTGGAAAACATTGTGGGAAAAGGGAAAATGCTGGTTACTAGCATTTTCTCCTTTTTGCACAATGTTTTCAAAAGGCTTCTCTCTCAGGGTCCTTAAAACTCGTGATTGTGTAGTAATAGGTTAGGAAAAGAAACCAAGAAGCTTCCTACTACAAGACTCTACAATAGCAATTTTTCCAGTTCAAAACAGTGTTTTCAAGCAACAAAATGCGATAGTAAGCAACATCAGTTACATGGGTTCACATTCCGTCATTTCACATATCAATTTCTTTACCAAACAAAAATTCTTTTGACTTTTATTAAATAAAAGCATAATGCAGACTACAAATAAAATGTGGTCCAAATGGTGAGAATTGTCAAAGAAAGTGTAGAAAATATTGTTGGAAAAAGTAGAAAATGCTGCCTACCAGCATTCTTTGTCTTTTCACTGTTTTCAAAAAATCTTCATCACTGTTATAACTCTTTACCACACAATCCCGACTTTTAACGACCCTGAGAAAGAAAGCTTTAGAAAACTTTATGGGAAAAGGAGAAAATGCTGGTAACCAGCATTTTCTCCTTTTCCCAAAAAGTTTTCTGCCCTTCTCAAAATAAATTTCAATTTCTGACTCGCATGTCTTTTTTCTTCTGCAAATGCTTTCAATTTGGACAAGTCTAAGATTTCGTCGTTTGGTAAAGAGATAAACTCTTTACCATATGACAAAAATTTAGACTGGTCCAAATTCAAAGCACTTGCAGACCACAAAATAAATGTGACTCAAAAATTGGAATTTGTTTTTGGAAGGGTAGACAACACACAAAGGCTTCCTTTTTCAGGATATAGGGTCAGTTCAAGATATTTCAAGATGATCATTTTAACTCTTCACAAACAGTTCTATGATTTTACTACCTCAAGGACAGAAAGCTTCTGAAAATATGATAGACAGCATTTTCTGCTTTTCCAACAATGTTTCTACCATTTCAAAGATGATCTCCGACATTTCAGTCATCTGCAACATATTAATGCTTTCAATTTGGACAAGTCTAAAATTTCGTTGTATGATAGAAAGTTGATGCTTAAAGCCAAACAAAATATCTGTGTGGTTCATGTTACATACTTTTGAGAATGGTGGTCGGTATGTCAGAAAATCATTTTACTTTAAATTATTTTTCTTTCTAAACACGTCCCAGGGGTGATTGATAGTGGTAAAATGACATAGAATTTTACAAATTTTTTTAGGACGATGATAGCATTAGGGTGTGATAAAATATTTAAACAATCAACAGGTGAAAAAATATGTTAAGGGTCTGGCGTAAAAATTTGACACGGTCGGGTAACTAGAACCACATATATATTTTCTTTTGGCCTAACCTAACTTCTTGGTGATTTTTCGTATTTTGTTAATGAGATAGTAGGTAATGAGTATGGCTAATAACCTAAGACGTTAGCAACGTAACAGCAACTAGAAGCTTGTAAGCTACTGATTATTTAGCAACCATATCCAAACAATCCCATGATTAACCCTTTACCACACAATCCCAACTTTTAACGACCCTGAAAAAGAATCTTTTTGAAAACATTGCAGGAAAAGGAGAAAATGCTGGTAACCAGGATTTTCTCCTTTTTCCACAATGTTTTCTACCCTTCCCAAAACAAAATTCAGTTTTTGAGCCACATTTGTCATCTGCAAATGCTTTCAAATTTGGTTAAGTCTACAATTTTATTGTTTGGTAAAGAGTTAACTCTTTACCACATGGCAAAATTTTGGACTCATCCATAATCAAGGAATTTACAGACGGCAATTCAAATGTTTAACTCTGTACCACACAATCCCGTGTTTTAACGACCCTGCGAAAGAAAGCATCTGAAAACATTGTAGGCAAAGGAGAAAATGCTGGTAACCAGCATTTTCTACTTTTCCCACAATGTTCTCTATCCTTCCCAAATCAAACTTCAATTTTTGAGTCACATTTATTTTGTCATCTGCAAATGCTTTCAATTTGGACTGGTCCAAAATTTTGTCGTTTGGTAAAGAGTTAAATGGTGGTTACCAGCATTTTCTCCTTTCCCATAATGATCTTAAAACTCTTGCTTTCTCATGGTTGTTAAAATTCCCAATGTGTGGTAAAGGGTTAAATGACTGACTCAAAAAAAAAAGCTTATGAAAATATTTTGGGCATGAGAAAATGCTGGCAAACAGCATTTCCTCCTATGCCCACGATCTTTTCTACCCTTCCAAAAACTAACCCTAAAGTTTTAGCCACATTTTATTGTCTGCAAATGCTTTAAATGTGGACCAGTCTAAAATTTTGTCATCTGGTCAAGAAAATAACATGTATCTATTATTACTATTACTACATAGCAGCAAATAAAACTCAAAAATGTATATATCTGAAATCAGGAAAAAAAAAAGCTGAAAACAAATATACCAAATCAATGTAACAGACACATTTGTAAGGACCAATGGGACGGCTAGATACATTTTACAGCTATTTACGATACCTCTATATGGTCCCTCAGAACATGAATTGCATCATCTAGCCTCTCTTCCATTCCACTTTTCTATTGGTTGAGACAGATTTGAAGATACCAATGAGAATGCAGGTTAGTAAATATTAAAAGGAGGGAAAATCATGCTTTTAAATCCAGAGGAAAGTATTTGTAAATTTACACCAGGCAATGCAATGATCAAAACAGTAAAACCAAGAGCACTGCAGGCAGGTGCCACACTCGGCTGCGGTTGCTTGATTCTAAGTGAAAATTCTAAGCCAAAAGAGGGGCATAACTGTGTCAAAAAAAAACTGATATTTATATGCCCTTGTTGTATAGGTTTCCCTTTTAATAGTTAACAACTTGTCCAAGTTTGAAGTAAATATCGCCTGTAATAAGAGATATTATAAAATGTCAAAGTTTTGGATGACAACGCAGACAACCATGCTAAGGCTATGACAATACCTCAATGTTTTCTTCTAAAACAGCTGAGCTATTAGAGAAAAAAAGTCCTAAATTTCAATAAAAAATCTTTCCTATAGACCCATACTTGTATAATTTGGAAGAACTAATGATAATATTCAAGTTCATATTTGGAACTTTCAAATCAGGATGTACAAAACTTTCACATGCAGAGACAAAAAAAAAAGATACCACAATGAAACCTTACTGAAAATTACCCTCAACTGGCAAACAACCTTCAATATATCCCCACATATGATCTTTTCCTTTTGTACATGTTGCAGCATACAACTTTTGAAAACATTGTAGCAAAAGGAACTCTTGCTTATAGCAATGTCTACAAAATGCACTCTTTCCTTGTCTTTATTCTCCAAGACTCCTCTAGAGAGTCAGATGGGTTGACCAATCAAATTTTGTATTGGATTTTTTTCACTCGTTGCGAAGTGATTTTTTCTGTCATTTGACTGGTTGATAGTTTATGTAATAAAAGCTGTAATGTTATCCACTCTTGGACCCTCAGGCACAACTTGTTTTACAAAGATATGGTAGATCAAAATCAGACTGAAAAGTACATGCAATCTGATCCTGAATCTACAGTGTCTGCTACTTTGTGCAATTTTCTGGAAAAAATACCCTTGAAGTGAAATTTTTTGGCCCTCCTTTTAGGAAAAGAAAAAGTCAATTTGATCTGAGCCATGCTCTGGTAATAAGGGGTATGATGCATCCCTGTGATGCATCATAGCGCAGGGATGTAAAATTATTTTTTTCATCTGCCTGGCGAGTAGGTGTAATAGGTTGCTCGCCCTGCAGAGGTTTTCACTCGCCCTTTTTTTTTCGTGTAATATTCGTCTAATAGAATTGAAAGTCAAGTGATTAATTCTACTTACACATAATTTTTATCTAAAATAAATGTCAAGAAATGTTATCTTGTCTGAGTTTTAGCTTTTTATTCAACTGGCTGTTTATTATCATCATGCAAAGAGGGGAATCAATTTTCTAAAGGTAAACAAACAGATGGTGTTCCCTACACCGCAACTCAAAATAGGTTATCTGCACCGTCAAATTTTCTGATCAAATAACTTAACGTTCACGAAGTCAACCTAATTTGTTAACGTAATTATTTTCTTACATGCATAACCTTCTTTGTAATGCATCTGTATTGACTCCATCAATTTAATGGAAAATAGGTCATGCCACTTCTTCAGAATATTTTTAGACAACCGCTGAACCAGTTTGGAATTCCCGCAACTATTCCCGTAAGAAAAGAAATAAATACTAAAGCGTAGACCGCCGGATTTACTCCGAGTCATCCCGAGGCCGTTGCTAAATACCCAGTATGTAAGGCAAAAACAAAGCGTGACTTTTAGAAATTATGGGCGGCGACTAAATCTGGTACATGACACCTGATTGGTTCGCTGTAGAGATTTGATGCATATTGGGCGTGGCGAAATTGACATCGTATTGTGTGTATGCATGTAACGGTTTGTAACTAGACAAAACCTCAAATAACTGATGTAAACCTCCGTTTGATCAGCAGTTCTGCAACTGAAATTTTGCCAAATTTTACGTACTTAAAGTGCATGTAATGTGTCAGAAAATGCACTTGCCCGGTCGAGCGAGTCAGGTCTTTCTTTTACTCACCCAAAGTCAAAGATCACTCGCCAATGCCAGCGGGCAAGTGGAATTTTACATCCCTGATACCAAGCAGGTCATCATAATGATAAATCCATAAAATCCATTTTGTCTAACAACCGACTGAATCATGAGGTAGACACACACTTTAACATGCAGAAAACTGACCAATAGCAGAAAGTTTCAACCCAGGTCAGCCTGTGCAGACTGTTACCTTTTGCAAATGCACTTAATCCCCATTTGACACAGCATTGCTCTTTTACTTAGTGCTATAAAGTTTTAACTAGCTCCTGTAAGGAATGCTACTGCCATGTTTGGACAATTTGGCACGTCCTAAGAAGTGATTAACAGTGACTATGTTTCACTACACTACTGTGATTGTAAAAAAGAAACATTCTGCTAATGGTTATGATCTAAAAACTCTGTTAATAAAGATTAGTCTGTTAACCATTTACCAGACAACCGAAATTAAGCCTTATCTGAATTGAAAGCATTTGCAGTCGACAATTTCTGTGGCTCAAATGGTGCAATTGTGGCTCAAATGGTGCAATTTTTTTTTTGATAGGGTAGAAAACATTGTGGGAAAAGGAGAAAATACTGGTTACCAGCATTTTCTCAGTTTCCTACAATTGTTTTCAAAAGGCTTCTTTTCAAGGGTCGTTAAAAGTCAGCATTGCGCAGGAAAGGGTTAAAGTTTTATACCTTAAAGTGCCAATCTCAGCATCAGCCTTGGCAGTGAAGATTAAGATCAGACTTCATGGACTTTTCCGTGCAGCCTGATCTTGTATAAACATTGTCTGATTTTTTTTGAGACAAAGTCTAACTAACAATGGCCATTAACTCTCAGAGCACTACATCAATGGACTTATCTTTTTTAACTCTTTACCAAACACCAAATTTTAGACTTGTCCAAATAAAAAGCAATTGCAGACCAAAATTTTAATATGACTCAAACAGTAAAAATTGTCTTTGGAAGGGTACAAAACATTTTTGGAAAAGGAGAAAATACTTGTTATCAGCAGTTTCTCCTTTCCCAAAATTTTTTCAAAAAAAAATTTTTGTCAAGGTTGTAAAAACTAGGAATTGTATGGTAAAGGGTTTCATAGGAAAATAACCAAATTATAACTATTTCAAAATTGCTTTGGTCAAAATATGCATATCCAAGATCAGATTGCATATTCTGTGCAACAGTTATCTAGGTTATGCCCTGCACTGTTTGGTTTAAGAGGCTATGTATGGGTCAATTTCAGAGACAGAAAATGCTCATTTTCATTTATGTGGTACTCTAAGGGTTCAAATGAAAAAAAAATTAATTACAAAAGAAAAATCTAGTTTTAATTGTTTTAGAGCTACAAGGACTATAATCAATCAATTATATAAACCAGCATCATATCAACCTTGACCTTACAATGACCTGATTATCTCTTAACAAATTTCCTAGAAATCCAAATTGAAAGCATTTGCAGATTTACGAATGCTTAAGTGCTGGGATGTCTTTCATAGGGTAAGCATTGTGGTTGCCAGCATTTCTCCTTTTCCCCAAAATGCTTTCAAAAGCTTTCTTCCCAGAGTTGTTAAACCCAGGGATTGTTTGGTAAAGGGTTGTATCACCATTTGCAGAATTTGTGAATACTACTTTTTCTCCCCTTAATCACACTATTTTCAGTCAAAAATTTCATTTGCCTCTTTTTCAAGAATTTCCCATTAAGTTTCTTTTACAAATGGGTCATGCTCTGTGAAATGGTGGTCTAATGCATCTGCAAAAAAAATAACCAAGGTCAACTTTTGCAGTCTGCGGAAGCTGACCTTGATCTTACCTTTTTGCTTCTGAAAATTTTCTGCAGGTCAAAGAACCATTTTACCATATGATTCAGCCAGATCTTTTTTTAAATAAAATGGGTCCATATCTTGTGACAACTTACTTGTTATAGTGCATTACAAAGATGCATTTAACCCCCTTTTCCCAGAGTGTGCATGTCATATGTTTTTGTTTTGATATAGATTAAGATCAAAGGTCAATGTCAATATTGCAAGATCTGTTAATGCTTAAGACTTGATGCCGAATATATTTTTTTTTTTTCCTTTCATGTCTTTTTTTTAAGTATAGCTTACCATAGCGACGTTTTGCTACAAGAAGGAATATACAATGGAATTTTAATTGACTTTTGGTGTAAACATAAAACACAAGTTCAAGACCACAAAAGCCTTTTTATACTGACACATGCAGAAACAATGACCAAAGAAATCTCCCTCTGACTTTTAGATGTATAATTTCTCTTTGCATACAGAGAAACTTTTTAAGATGTAATGACCGAAATAATGATATGAAACTCTCATATCATCATAAGAGAAACTATGTATGACCGAAATAATGATATGAAACTCTCATATTGTCATAGTCATAAGAGAAACTATGTGTATGAGATTATAAATTTTCATTTAACACATTGTATTGAAACAGATGCTAAATTGCATTTGGAATCTTTAACTCTTTCTCAGACGACAACATTCTAGACTTGTTCAAATTGACAGCATTAGCAGATGACAAATCAAATACCAGTCAAATAATACATGCATGAAAGTTTTCTACTAAGAAACATTGTAAGGAACACACAACCATATCAACTTTCTCCTTCTCCTGCATTTTTGTTTTCAAAAGCCATATTTCTCCAATCTTAACACCAGATTGTTTGGTTAAGAATTCACCCTTTAAGCCTGTTTCACAAATATAGTTGCCTTTGCTGCCAGTGTAGATTAGATCTGTGTGATCTTTGATCTACAATGTCCACTTTACTGAAACACCCTGGAAAACATCAACCCTGTAAGTGCAATAATGCGAGTCATTTCTAGACTAAAAAAATATCCCTTGAGTTTGATCTGTGCTCAAAGGGTTTATATAGGGGTAAATTAAATTTCTCACTTATTGTTTCATATGCAGGTTAGAGAAATGACCAAACTTCTAAACAAAACTACTAAATGAATGATTGAGGGGCTAGATACTAAATGGGCCAAAAATCTTTTGACCACTTCATGTCACGCAGACTTCCATTTTTTTTTCTGTCTTGCTGCAAATCAATTTCTTGCAACAAGCTGTTTATCCTGCTTATACCACAATTTCTTTTTCATCTGTAGAAATCATTTTCTGTGAAAAATGGGTTTAACTCTTTACCAGACAACAAAATAGTAAGCTAGTCCAAACTGAAAGTATTTGCAGACGACAAAGGAAATGTGATTGAAAATCTGAAATTTGTTTTGGGAACGGTAGAAAAACATTGTGGGAAAAGGAGAAAATGCTGGTTACCAGCATTTTCTCCTTTTCCCACAATGTTTTCAAAACGCTTCTTTCACAGGGTCGTTAAAAGTCTGGATTGTGTGGTAAAGAGTTAACACATCTATAAAAAGTAGCGACCAAATATAGCCTGTCCAGTTGCACAGGCTGACATGGATCAAAATTCTGTGCTATTTGTACATTTTCTGCACATAAAAGGACCATTCTACCTCATGGTTCAGTTGTTTGTTGGATAAAATGGATTCTATGGGTCCATAATTATGTGTTGACTTGCTTGATATAACGGATAACAGAGATGCATTAAACCCCTTTCGCAAGAGTACAACTCAAATAACTTTACATCATACTTATATCCCGGATCTTACTAGGGTATTTTGAAAATTGCAGAGCGCTGAAAATTTGGTTTCAGGCTGAAAGAAACTGGCCGACCTTCTGCTGTGAAAGTTGAACCACATAAAAAATGTGTTGCTATGTATAATGTTAAAATAACTACTGGTATCCATGTCTGCCACTTCAGCAACAGTAAGATACAGTTCTTTGACAATACCATTTCTGAGGTTATATCTACTTTCTCCCCTATCTATTTCCAAGTGCTATATATACCTACCAATGAGTGTAAAGGTCCTTCAAACTGTGGTGAGGTAGATGAATTTTGTGACGGCCTCTGCCATTGGCTGGAGGACCCTACAATGAAAGAAAGTACTACTCTAACCTCATACCAAACAATTCCGGGTTTTAACCACCCATAGCAAAAAAGGCTAAATAAAACATTGTGGAAAAAAGAAGAAAATGCTGGTAGCCAGCATTTTCTTCTTCTCCCACAAGGTTTTCTACCCTTTTAAAGACAAACTCATCTTTTCAGCCATATTGAATTTGTGGTCTGCGTTCGTTTTCTAAGTGGAGAAGTCAAAAAAATTGTTGTCTGGCAAACTTCAACTTTCAGTTTGTAAAACTGAACTCTTTACAAGAAGATAAATTCAGACTCATCTATAATAAGAGCATTTGCCAATGGCAGATTAGACTCAAAGAGCATGCAATGAACATTTGAGAGTGTAGAAAACATTGTGGGAGGAAAAAAATTAATGCAGGTTACCAGGATTTTTTCCTTTTCCACTAATGTTTTCCACATCCTTTTACCACACAGTCTGCAGCCGTCATTTTTTCCCTTGCAGGAGACCATTTTTGGAACCAAGTGTACCAAAAATTCATCGCTCAGACAAAGTAGACTAAGAATTTTGGATTGGATCAAACTGAAAGCATTTGCAGGCGAAAATCCAAAGGTAGCTCAAATCATAGTTTTTTGTCTTTGAAAGGGTAGAAAACAATTTTGGAAGAGCAGAAAATGCTGATTACCTGCAATTTCTCCTTTTCCAACAATATTTCAAAAGCCTTCTCTTTGGAATTGTGTGATAAAGAGATAATACTATGTTAGCAGTTAAACTTTGTAAGACAAAGAAAATATGCGAGGTTTGAAAGTTGAGACTGTAGAAGCCAGAGCTAATAGAAGGCAGAGCCAAATGAAGGTGGAGCTTATATAGAAGGCAGAGCCAAATGAAGGTGGAGCTTACAGAAGGTAGAGCTGATAGAAGGTGGAGCTTAGCTTATAGAAGGCAAAGATGATAGATTGAATGTTATTGAATTGTGTTTTACCCTGCTTTCAATATTATTTCAGTTATATCACGGCGGCAGCTTACATATACATGTATATCCTGGGTTTCACCAGTACCAGGCCGGGCTCTTAATTCTTTACCACACAATGCCGACTTCTAACAACTTTGAGAGAGAAGCCTTTTGAAAACATTATGAGAAAAGGAGAAAATGCTGGCAACCAGCATTTTCTCCTTTTCCCACAATGTTTTCTACCCTATCAAAGATAACTTTCACAATTCTATCCACATTGAATTGGGCATCTGCATATGCTTTGGATTTGGACAGGTCTAAAATTTTGTCGTGTGGTAAAGGGTTGACTGTCATACCCATGGACAATCCCGAGAAAAACTCAGTGCTTTCAGTGAGGCCCTCCCTGGCGTGCAGGTCCTACACTTTACAACTGAGCAATGCAAGACCCTGCAAAGTTTATAGAGTGTGTAGCTAACAAAAGGCAAAGTTCATAGAAGGTGAAATTAAATATGTGCAGAGCTAAAAAGAAGATGAAGCCAACAGAAGGCAGAGCCTATCTGAACCTTACCTCCTGTCATGGGTGGTGGAGATGATACTGGCGTGGAAGGATTAGAACCGTAACTACTGGTGGTATGATCTGTTGAATATATCTGAAACATAAAAACTCCACTGACTTAACCTTTTAGCACACAGTCAAGAGTTTCACGACCCCAAGAAAGAAACCCTTTGAAAACATTATGGGTATAGGAAAAAATGCTGGTTCCAGTAAGTCACACAGGACCCTGACAGTTTTAAAATTCATACAAATAAGATGTAATTCTTTGATAGAAAACATTAAGGGTAAAGGAAGAAATACTGGTTAATAACATTCTTTTTCCAACAATGTTTAAAAAAGCCTTCTACATGAGAATTAGTAAAACCCATGATTGTGTGGTAAATGGTTTACAATTCTGCCAAGGTTAAGAACCATGACAGCAAATCCAAATTACTTATAAATATAACTAGACATCTGAAAACTGACAGACCCACAGGCTGATCCCAGTTTATGGTATTTTTAAAAACAGCTTTGTCTAAAAAATTTATAAAATAGCCTGTATAGGTATGAGTTACGCCACATGAGATAGAACAGTCTCTTACAGATGCCAGAAAAATTACCACATTTATCATTGTATAATAATTGAAAACATCTTTAAGGTTACAACTAAAATCTGTTATGAATATGAGAAGCTTAAAAATTGCACCTGAACAGTGTTTTAAGGGCTCTTAAGCTTTACCTATCAACCAAATGACAAAACTTTAGACTTGTACAAATTAAAAGCATTTGAAGCGACATAAATGTGGCTCGTATGATGGGATTTGATAGGGTAGAAAACATTGTGGGAAAAGAAGAAAATGCTGGTTACCAGCATTTTCTCCTTTTCCCACAATGTTTTCAAAAGTCTTCTCTGTTACGGTCGTTAAAACTCTGTATTGTGTGGTAAAGGGTAAACCTTTACCAAAAACTCTGTGTTTTACAGACCATGAAAGAGAAGGACTCTGTGGTAAAGAGTTAAGCAAAATAAAAGATAAAAGAGAAGATTGTCCCTTACAGATGCTAAGGCTTTCCCTAAAGCATCCCCTGTTTGTGAGGACCCTGGACCCTGGTTGCCGGGCCCATTACGACTTGATAAAATTTCTGACCCATTCACCGTGGGCGAGGAACTTGTGTATGCGGCTGATGTGGGCGGGTTTGGCTGACCTCTGAAGGTCGACATTGGAGGAAGCCCAGAGTTTAGCATACTTTCTTGGCTAGGTGACACTGGATGTGGAAAGCCCTGAAAAATACAAAGACATCATGCCAAACCTGGTATAAAGATACTATATCAAACCTGTTTCCAAGCAACAAAGGGAGTTACTAAAAGTAACCTCTAAAGACAGGTGACTGTTAAACATCTTGCTTATTTAAAACAAAGATTTGTCTTCATAGGATTTTCATTGCTAACTTTATACCAAACAACAAAATTTTTTACTCCTTCACATTACAAGCATAATATGCAGACAATAAATATAACTCAAATGATCAAAATTTGTCTTTGATCAGGTAGAAAACATTGTGGGAAAAGGAGAAAATGCTGGTTACTCACATTTTCTTCTTTTCACACAATGTTTTCTATCTTCTACATTAAAACATGGGATTGTTTTATAAAGGATTAAACCAATCATTCCAAAATAAATTTCAGTGACAAGTCTGCGAAGTCTCAAACTCCCAACCTCTGAACCCAGAAGTCTGGCATCTCAAACCATGTCTGCATTGTTTCAAAGGCTATCAAGTATTATTTAACATTTGCTTCCATGTAGATCTACCCCCAGTCTCCCTGATTATCGCAACACATGCGAAATGCATTAAATATCATCTAACCCACTACCAAACAGTTTTTACAAGCCCGAGGATAAAGGCTTTTGAAAACATTATGGGAAAAGGAGAAAATGCAGGTAACCAGCATTTTCTCCTTTTTCAAAAATGTTCTCTACCAAAGACAAATCTCATCATTAGAGCCATATTTGATTGTTTCTCTAAACCTCAATTTCAATTTGGACCAGTCTAAAATCTTGTCATCTGTTAAGGAGTAAACTTCTCAAAGGTTTGAAACAGTAAAGACCTTCACCAAGCCATCCCATAAAAGGAAAAAGGCTTTTGAAAAGAGCAAAGAAAAAGAGAAAATGCAGGAAAACATTGTTTTCTTTTTCTCTAGCAATGTTTTCCTCCTACCCTTTCAAGGATAAAATCCAGTCATTTCTGTCACTTCATTTGGCAACCCTTAGGCCTAAAAAAAAAATATCTGCGTTTAGGGTTTCCCTACCCTACCTAGAAAATGCTGCCGACCCTAAACTTTTTTTGCTATGATTGAAAAAAAAAAATCTGTTGTGTGTGATTTCATTACATGTTCCATGTAAAAAGTTTTTGAAAAAAAAAAAATCCCTACCTACCCTACCTACAGTATCTCGGACTGAAACCCTAAACACAGATATTTTTTTGTTAGGCCTTACCCAAACAACAAAATTTTTGACCTGCCCAAATTGAAAGTTTTTGCGTACAACAAAATAATTCTGACTCAAAATTAGAAATTCACCTATGGAAGGGTATAAAACATTGTGAGAAAAGGTGAAAAATCCTGATACCAGCAACTGTCATAATACAACCTGAAGTCCATGTGACTCATTTCAGCCAGCATGGCTTCTGCAGTTTCTCAGATTTCAAAAACAATCATGGTAACTTCTCCCTACTTTAAATTTTTTTTTAACTGAACTCTTTACCACACAATCCCCAGTTTTAACGACCCTGAGGAAGAAAGCTTTCGAAAACATTTTGGGAAAAAGAGAAAATGCTGGAAAACAGCATTTTCCCCTTTTCCCAAAATGTTTTCTTCTCTGCCAAAGGCAAATTTAATCATTGGAACCACATCAACTTTGTCAACTACAAATGCTTTAATTTGGACATGTCCTAAATTTTGTCTTGTGGTCATGTGTTAAACAATAATATCAAGTGTTGAGTGATTTTATTCTGTGAGTGTTCTTGAACCTGTTTTTTTTTGTTTACATCTCGTAACAGATATAGTTTGATGATGTCACACACTATTTCATCTTGTAACCCTAAGAAGTATTGGAACATTTTATCGTAACTAAACGTAAGCCAAATAAATGTGAGAAAAAAACATGTAAAAAGTGAAAAATTGTCTTGGTTAATAGAAACTGATACCATTTTTCTTTATCTTGGTTCATAGAAATTGATGCCATTTTTAGCAGATTTGTATAGCAAATCCACACACTGTGATCGAATTGACCGGAACCAAATACATCATGACGCATGCAAGCCCTATTTAAGTTCTGATGATAGCTGGTCTGTGCTATGTTATCGGTTTGACCTGAAGCAAATACTGCCATACACACTTGCACTCTACCCATTCTACTTGCAGCTTTATCTAGGAAACTCCGACCTTGTTTTTGTCACTTCCGTATGTATAGTCCTGTAAGTGAACATACAGTCCTAAATCTTCTACCAGCAAAAAAATGCGTCAGAATGATGGATCAAATTGCTATTCCTCAATAATTAATTAATATGTATTGCGCTTCTCGCTTGTCAGAACATCTTGACTTTCCTTGCCCTTGCGAACTCCACTGGTCACAAAAACATGTATGTGCATTACATGTTCTGAAAATTTAATTTTCATTACAACATAGAGCTTAATACTGTTCCACAAATCAGCTTTTCAGGACTTTAAGTCCTTTGATTCTTATTTCTAAATATTCTCCCTTCTTAGAGACTGCAGCTGCCCAGTACAGGAATTAGGTCATGTAATTTTGTTCAAGAAGGCCGACAGAACGTATATTTTTTATACATTAGACCACTGAAATTAAAATCTAAGGTATAACCTTTACATAAAAATGATCATAAATGATTTCTTTATGAAGGCAAGTACTTTCCAGTTTATGTTCTAAACTAAACTCTTAATTTCATCATGTTGTTTCTTTATCATCACAGAATATGGACATTGAGGCTAAATGAAAAAGTCTAACGAAAAAAAGGCAAAGTCAGGAGGGGGGGGGGATTACAGAAAAAAGCACCTTAACGAAAACCAGAGCTTGCCATTTTTTTCTACTTTGGTAATCGTTAAAACAGAGGCATGTGTGTTTTCCAAGAAATCTTCAAGTTGGACCAGATGTTAAAATCGTTCCCCTCATGATCTGTTTCCCCCACCCATCCACCTTTCCTGTTGAATCGTTTTTGTAAATGTTGGAAAGAACAGTAACAATTTCCTTTTGCATTTAATTTAAAAAATATTAAGCAGTATAACACAAGCTTTTTCTCTTCAATCAAACAGCTGTTTAGTTGTTTCTTGTCAAAGTGAGTTTTACAAAAGGCAATACAACTCTGCATCTTTACAGCTAACATCTTTGGGAGAAGAGAATGAGGGAAAAAGAGAAGCAGTATTTAATTTCTGTGTGTAATTTGCAGATTACTTTTTCATCTGTCAGGAGACCAATTCTGAAAACATTTAAGTAACAGTATAAGTTGCTCGAAATAAGCAGAATGAGAAATTTTCTGGTGACAAGCATTTTCTCCATTTCCCACAGTGTTTTTTAAACCCCAATGCTTGAGCCAAATTTGCCTTTCACAAATGCTTTCAATGCATGACAGACTAAAAAGAGTTTAACCCTTTACTACACAATGCCGACTTTTAACGAACCTGAGAAAGAAGCCTTTTGTTTTATTGTGGTAACAGGAGAAAATGCTGGTAACCAGCATTTTCTCCTTTTCCAACAGTGTTTTCTACCCTATCAAAGAAAAAAGGACTGTTTGAGCCACATTGTCATCTGCAAATACTTTCCATTTGGACAAAACTAAAATTTTGTCGTTTGGTAAAGGGTTAACCCATTACCAAATAATCCCAAGTTTTAAACCACACCGAGGTGAAATGCCTTTGAAAACATTGATGAGAAAAGGTGAAAATTATGGTACCCTTCCCAAGACAAATTTCAGTTTTTGAGTCATTTATTTTGACCTCTGCAAATACATTCACTTTGACAAAGAATAAAAAAGATTGTCCTTTCCTAAAGTGTCTAAGTTTTCCGTAAGTCTAAAATCTGCCTGTACAGAATGTGTGGACCCTTTACCAAACAAGTCTGTGTTTCATTGGCCTTGCAGTGACAGGTTCTTGAAATATTGTGAGGTTATCAGCATTTTCTAAATCCCTCACAATGTTTTCTACCTTTCCAAAGCAAAATCTTACGAGGCATATCTAATGTGTCATCTTAAAATGCTTTCAATTAGGACAAGTCTAAAATTTATTAGTCCTGTACAGAATTAAAGTTTTCTGAAATTTATAATCTGGAGTTAAGGGGTGAAGGAAATTTCAAACTCTGCAATACCGCTCTATTTTATTTACTCCCAGACTCTATAACATGGCCGTATACATGCACTAACATCTGGTACTCATCAAAAGCCGACAAGAATTGCGAAACAGGAAGACACTGGTTTATCAAGAGGGAAGCATGCTGCCGTTTTCTAAACATCGCTTCCGCAAGGTGTCGGGAAGGCTACAGGCCTGGGATGATAATAATTACATATCGACACTCTCAATATTCGCAGTATTCCAAAATTTTTGCCCACAATGGCCTAATGATGATTTTACACTCTTTCACTTCTATCCTTACCTTATTTGACCCTTTATAAGACTACAAAACTTTAGGCATGTTGAAGTTGAAAGCATTTGCAGTAGACAAAATTTTTAATCTAACATAGCTTAGAAGACAGAATTTCTTTTCAATGGGTGTAAAGCATTGTGGGAAAAGGAGAATATGCTGCTTACAAGCATATTTTTCCCTTTTTCCAACAATGTTTTCTACAGCCTCTTTCCCAGGGTCTTAACCCTTATCCTGCAAAATAACTCAAATGAATTTTTCAAGCCTATAGTAAAAATCCAAATTTTGCTAGTTCAAAGGGAATTTTGAGAGGAAAAGTATCTCCTTACTGGACAGTGTGGATCCAAGATCAGACTGCACGTTTTGGGCAGTCTGATCTTGACCTACACTGTCCGCAAAAAGGTCTTTGAGTAGCGCTTAGCAGCCAAAGGGTTAAAACATTGGATTGTTTGGAAAAGGGTTGACTCTTTACCAGAGGACAAAATTAACCCTTATCCGAATTGAAAACATTTGCAGCCGGGAAAAATAATATTACCAAATGCATAAATGTGTCTTTCACACAACAGAAAAAAATATGGAAAAAAAAAGAAAATTCTGCTTGCCAGCATTTTCTTCTTTTCCAACATTGTTTTAAGAAGATGTCTTCCACAGGGTCTTTAAATGACAGGGTGTATGGTAAATGGTTAAGCATCTTAAATTATGTAAATGAAAGAATGCAGCCTCATCCACCTTGCCTTGACCATAAAGGTCACTGTGACCTTGACCTTTAACCTACTGACCTTGAAGAAAACAGCTACAGACAATCATTTTGGAGAAGAAGAAAATGCTACCAGCCAGCATTTTCTTCTATTCTTTTCTTGAAGAAAACAGCTACAGACAATCATTTTGGAGAAGAAGAAAATGCTACCAGCCAGCATTTTCTTCTATTCCAACCAGGTTTACCTTCCCTTTGAAGACAAAAATCCCATCATTTGAGCCACATGTAATTTGTTGCCTAAAAATTCTTTCAAAATGGACGATTTCAAAGTTTGGTTTGGTTTGGTTTGTATTGGAGTTTAAAGCCATTTTAACAGCTTAGGTCATATGGCAGTCAGCGACGCATCCATGTGTTTCCTGGCTTTCTCACACCAGTACTGACACAACTTTCTTTCCAAAGCCACAGACTACTTTTCTCACATACATCAGAAGTGAGAGGCTGCAACCGTGTGTTGAACCTGCAACCTCCAGGTCACAAGTCAGATACGCCAACCACTGAGCTATCCGGCTTGGCTCAAAGTTTTTTCAGGTGATTAAGTTGAATTAAACTTGCAAAGTGTGACCTCAATTTTGTTAGCCCACTCAATAGGTTTCTTCCTTTAATGCTTTACCACACAATAAATTTCTAGACTGGTCTAAATTGAAAGCATTTGCAGAGGACATATTGAGCGTGACTAAAAGTATGGAATTTGTTTTGGAAATGGTAGAAAATATATAATATTTGGAAAAAGGGCAAAACGCTGGTTACCAGCATTTTCTCCCTTTACCCAGTGTTTTCAAAAGTCTTCTTCCTCAGGATCCTTCTGAGTCAAGATAACATGGTAAGCGTCTAAGCCATGAACCAATTTCCAGACGACAAAATTTCTGTACTGATGACAAATAAAATGTGACTCAAATGATAGGATTGTAACAATTATTGAAAGGACAGAAAACGATGTGGGAAAAGCAGAAAATGCTGGTTACCAGCATTTTTTTCCTTTTCCCACAATATTTTTTAATTCCTTTTTCTATAATATCCATTTCTCTCAGGTTTTGAAAACACAAGATTGTTCCAATTAACTCTTTACAAAACAATCCAGTACCCTTAACTCTATATCAAACAACATAATTTAAGACTAGTCCAAATTGGAAGCATTTGCAGACGACAAAATTAATGTGACTCAAAAATTGAAATTTGTTTTGGGAAGGGTAGAAAACATAGTGGGAAAAGGAGAAAATGCTGGTTACCAGCATTTTCTTCTTTTCCCACAATGTTTTCAGAAGGCTTCTTTCTCGGGGTCGTGAAAACCCGGGATTGTTTGGTAAAGGGTTAAAGTGCTACCTTATGAAAAAGAGGAACCATATCTAAGCTATATATTGAATTTGTTGTCTGTAAATTCTTTCAATTTTGTCCAGTCCAAAATTTTGTCATTTGGTAAAGAGTAAACACGCAAATATCTTTCTACCAAACGACAAAATTTTAAATCTTTCAGTACACATTTTATAATTTTAACTATCTCTCACTTGTGATCTGCAGATGCTTTAACTTGGACAAGTCTCAAATAAGGCCTATCAAAAAAATATCTGTGTTTACAGTTTCCCGACCCTACCTAGAAAATGCTGCCGACCCTAAACTTTTTATGCTATAATTGAAAAAAAAAATATCTGGTCCGCTGTGATTTCAGTACATGGTCCATATAGAAAGTTTCTGTAAAAAAAAATCACTACCTACTCTACCTACAGCATGTCAGACCAAAACCCTAAACACAGATATTTTTTTGTTAGGCCTTACGTCCTTTGGTAAAGAGTTAAAGCTAAATGACCCAAAAACCACATGACCCAAATTACTCAATGGGATTCTTCCGTTATGGGTTAGCCCAATATATTGACAAAAAGGTCATCATCCTGCATCAAAAGGCTACTGAGCTAGAGAGAGTACTGTTAACCTTATTTGTACATACTCTTACGAACAAAGTCCGTAACAAAGAAACAAATGAACAGACGCATAGCAGAAATACAGGGACTGGGCAGGATTCGAACCTAGAACGCCAGGACGAAAGGCCAACACCATAACCACTGAGCTAAAGAGAAATTCTTCATTTGTTTCTTTGTTACGGACTTTGTTCATAAGAATACAGATAAACAGGTCATGTTTTTGGTGTTTTCTGCCTTTTTTGATTCTCAGGGATTTCCCCCCCCCCTCCAGGCAGCCAGACCACTTATCCATGCAATGGTCGTGTTTCTTTAACCCATACAGGAGGTAACTACTAGCACTTTCGGTTTCTTTAGGTCTTTTATACCTTTTCAGCCTAATACCAGCATTTGAGCCACATTTTATAGAGGTATGTGCTAACTGCAGATGGTCTGACGATGGACAAGTTTATACCTATGCCAAAATATCCTGCTGGAGTAATAACAATATTTTTGTAACTGACATCCACATATCAAGGAACAATTATGGTACAAAATGTGATTGGCTATCCACACAATCATATGATACAAAATTTGATTGGCTAACATCAAGTGTGATACAAAATTTGATAGGGCAACAAATCCAATGACCTTAATGTCTGAAAGAGGGCATACAAAGGGAATGCATTGTATCATCTAATCAATGGTGTACAATATAATAATGATATAATGGTGTACAATATGTTAAGATTGCTTACTAATGGATCAACACAGATCAATTTGATAAAGAAATCAATTCCTTTTCAAAAATAACATCATTCAATGAATCACCCATGTCAGTCAATACATCCATGCATTGATCATAAGTTCTGGACTAGTCCATATAAAAATGTTTGCAGTTTACAAATTGAAAATAACTTCAATGATGGAAGCCAACATATTTCAAAGAGAAGACATTGTGGGAACAAGGAGAAAATGCTGGTTACCAGCATTTTCTCCCTTTCCCACAATGTTTTCAAAGCCTTTTTCCACAGGGTCATTATCACCCTGGATTGTTTGGTGAAGGGTTAACTATTTTACCAGAGTCAAGTTTTCACTGTATCTGAGTATTATAGCCAGTCAAGATCTCTAAGACATTGAATTCTCATTATCCCCTTCCCTTACAGTCTTATCTTGAAAGAAAAGGTTGCTCATATAAGGTGAGACACAGAATAAGGGTATAAGTGGTTGGTTGGTTGGTTTGTTTTATTGATGTTTTACTCCGCTTTCAACATTATTTTAGCTGCATCACGGCAACATGTAACTTATTCATGTATATTCAACAGTACTAGGCTAGGGCTCTGAGGTCTCTAACTCTTGCCAAAGGACACCCCCTTCAAATACAGATCGACCCAAGGCCTTCCAACAAATCCTTCGCATTACCATGCAGGTCTTTTGCAGAAGTCAAAAAAATTATTTAACCCTTTACCACACAACCCCGACTTTTAACAACCCTTAGAAAAAAGCCTTGTGAAATCATTGAAGGAAAAGGAGAAAATGCTGGTAACCAGCATTTTCTCCTTTTCCCACAATGGTTTCTACCCTTCAATAAACAAATTTAAATTTTTCAGTCACATTTATTTTGCTGTCTGCAACTGCTTTCAATTTGGAAAAATATAAAATTTTGTCGTTTGGTAAAGAGTTAAGTATTGCAACGGCATCAAAATTTCAAACCTTGTCTTTTCACTTACATTTTCAATAGAATTGCACATGGTACATGTGGACATACATGTCTTTGAGCCATGCTGCAGCAAAACGGGGCTTAAAGCATCTCTGTGATCCATTGTACCAAGCAAGCCATGACATACTTATGGATCCATAATAGCCACTTGAGGTAGACTGTCCTTGGACATACATTTGACCAATAGCGAAAAGTTTTGGCCCAGGTCAGCCTCCGTGAACTGCGCAGGCTGCCTGGGTCAATGCTTTTTTATTCCTCAGATGCATTAGGCCCCCTTTTCAAATGTTAATTTGGCTCATGGCTCGTTTCCAAATCTTCCAAAGTGATCAGTAGATAGCCTTGCAAAATAATGTGGGAAATGTAGCAGTATCCTGTGACAAGTAATTGTTGCTTTTATAATAATTTTTCAAAAACTAACAAACGTTGAAGTATAAAAGAATGTTCATGCATTGAAAAAGCATTCTCCCTTCAGCACAAGGTCATGTGATGAGCCCCTGTGAGAGATGCATGTTGTGTCCAGGAGGTCAATTGCAGGTTAGTTCCAGAATGGTCAAGACGTATAACCATTTCCCGTATTGAGAATACGTGTGATAATTAAGGAAAATTCTTCTTTAATATCCTTTCTGTCTAATGCACAGTTGGATTGAAATCTAGTGTTTGATATTATTACTAGTGTTTAGTTAAATTCAATTTATAATATTCCTTATTAATGTGTATTATTTGAAAAGTGATTCTTCCAGAGGCACGAAGCCCTCTGCATTTAGTTCAGACTGGAAAGAAAACAGAGAGCACTAAGACTCTCAAAAGGAACCAGGAGAGCTGCAAGCCTCCACAATTCATGCTAATAGAAGCATTAAGACGTAGAACTGCATTTAGTTCAGACTGAAAAGGAAGCAAGTAGCAATAAGATTCTCGTATGGGGCACTACACAAATCCTGCTTCTAGAGGCACTAAGCCATCTGCATTTAGTTCGGACTGAAAAGGAAGCAGAGAACATTACGATTCTCAAAAGTGGCAAGGAGAGCTGTTACGCCTCCAAAATTCTTAAGGCAGATAGTACTAAATAAGACTCGCATATGGGACTACAAAAATCATGCTTCCAGAGGCACTAAACCCTTTGCATTGAGTTCAGACTGAGAAGGAAGCAGAGAGCATTACGATTGTCACAAGGGGCTAGGAGAATTTTCCAATTAAAGATTTAGCACGCAATCCTGACGTTTAACAACCTTGAAGGCTTTTGAAAACATTTTGGGATATGTGAATGCTGTTAACCTATGTTTTCTCTCCTTTTCCCACAACGCTTACTGCCCTCTGAAAGATAAATTCTGTTTTAACCCTTTACCGCACAATGCTGACTTTTAACACCCCTGGAAAAGAAGGCTTTTGAAAACATTGTGGGAAAATGAGAAAATGCTGGTAACCAGCATTTTCTCCTTTTCCCACCATGTTTTCTACCCTATCAAAGAAACATTGCACCATTTGAGCCACCTTGAAATTGTCCTCTGCAGATGCATTCCATTTGGACAAGGCTAAAATTTTGTCATCTGGTAAAGGGTTAAAACATCTAATTTGTCATCTGCAAATACTTTTAATCTGGACGAGGCTAGAAATTTTGTTGTGTGATGAAGAATTACTATTTAAAATCTTCACATTTTCCACACAAACTATTCAACAGAATTGCACATGTTATCTCCCAAAACCTGTTTTTTAGATATTAGACTATGATCACAGTAGACTGGGAGAGGGGGGAAAAAAACACAAAGAAGAAAGGATAGTATACAAGTGAGTTGATGATTTTGCCATGCACCTCTAACTTATGGGAAGCTTGACGAGAAAACCAGGCACTGCTGGTAACCATTTTGTGTGTGATTTATGCTATATCCTATCCCTTTACATTGCCAATTAACCCTTTACTGTACAAGGTAGACTTTTTAGGACCATGCGGAAGAAAGCTTTTTTAAACATTGTAAGAAAAAGGAGAAAATGCTGAAAACCAGCATTTTCTCCCTGTCCCATAAAGTTTTCTAGCATCCAAAGGAGAAAAATAGACATTATTGGTTGGTTACTAGAGTTTTGCTTATTTATCGTCGCCACCGTTGCCAACATGGACGACACCCCAAGACGACTGTTACTTTTATTACAGGGGACAGAATAAAGGACAAAACCTATTCAAAGTTTCCCTGGTTCTTTAACCCTTTACCACACAATGACGCCTTTTAACGCCCCTGAAAAAGAGGCCTTTTGAAAACATTGCGGGAAAAGGAGAAAATGCTGGTTACCAGCATTTTCTCCTTTTCCCACAAAGTTTTCTACCCTATCAAAGAAAAGTTGCATCATTTAAGCCACTATGAAATTGTCCTCTGCAAATGCTTTCAATTTGGATAGGTCTTAAATTTTGCCGTGTGGTAAAGGGTTAATGTGCTTAGTGCATAGCACAGTCACACGATCTTGGCTCAACTTCTGGCTTGAGGACTTTTTTAAGTAATTTTAGATGGAACCCAGACCCTCAAGTGGCCCGATTTTTTACCTTTGCCATTCTCATGCTCTACTGCCTGATGTAATGGGGCTGGTCAAGCAATTTTGGTAACTATTTTATGTTATTTATGCATAACCCTATAGCAGTTACATTGCCAGTTAACGCTTTACCCCAAACAATATAAAGTTTTACCGACCTTAAGAAAAAGGCCTTTTGGTAACAAGGATTTTCTACTTTGCACACAATGTTTTCTACTCTTTCAAAGGCAAATTCCAAAATTTTACGCCACATTTTACACTTTTTTAGGTTCCTACAAACATGGGATAGTTTGGTAAAGGATTAAGTCTTTACCAGATGACAAAATTGTAGAAAGCTTTCTGACTTTTCAACAATAGGTTAACTTGATTTCTTATCCATGTTGACAATTTACTGACAGTGAGGATACAAATCAGGCTGCAAAGAGCATCATCTGATTGGATCAACACTGTCAACAATTTTTTTTTTGCAATATTTTGACCAAAAACAGCCTTGAAAATGAAATCATTATGTGTATTTTTGTGTGCGTGTGAACACTTCAAATGTCTTGTTTGATTTATTTGTGGTCTAGAATTAATTATCATTTTAGAACCATTCTCTGAGCTTCTGCACAAGGTTTAAGTTACAGCAATCTTTAATTTTAATAACCCTTGACAAAGAGGCCATTTGAAAACATTGTGGGAAAAGGAGAAAATGCATTTTAGGCAGTTTTCAACTTTTTCAATGGCAATGACCATCAGCTGAGCCACAAATACTTAAGCATCTGCAAATACTGTCAATTTGGACGAGTCCTTCATTCTGATGTCTGGTAAGATCTAGTTATGAAAATCATTTACATTGTAAACCTGAGCTGTTAATTTTTGCCACAAAAAATAACAAAAATGTAACATAACATGATGCTTACAAGAACGTATTTAAGGTATTCTGCGTTTATTAGCACTTCTGTTTATTGTTATTATTATTTTCTGAAGATAACCTTCTTTGAAGTTATCCCCCTTGTTTACATCCAGAAATTAAATGCCAATGATCTATATTTAACCCTTATCAAGCTAAATAAAGTGAAATGAAACTTTCAAATGGATTCTAAAAACCCAAATTTTGCTTTTTTCAAGGGTAGCTTTTTGGAAAAGATATCTCTGTATCAGACAGTGTAGATCCAAGATCAGACTGCACGTTCTGTGCAGTCTGATCTTAATCTACACTGTCTGCAATAGGTCAGTGAGTCGCGCTTAGCAGCCTCAGGATTAATTTGCTCAACTTATTATAAACTTGTTTAACTCTTTACCAAATGATACAATTTTGGTCTCGACCAAATTTAAAGTATTTGCAGATGATAAATTAAATGCAATCAAATGATGATTTTTATCGTCGATAGAGTAGAAAGCATTGTAGGAAAAGAAGCAAATGCTGGTTACAAGCATTTTTCCCTTTTTCTGCAATGTTTTTAAAAGCTTTTTTTTCCCAGGGTAGTTAAAATCCGTTTGTTTTAAAGGCTTAAATCTTTACCACAAGACAAAATTTTAAACTGCTTAAAATTTAAAGCACTTGCTGACCAGACACTAAATGTAGCATTCAGAGAGGGAAGAAAACATAGCAGGAAAAACCGAAAATGCTAGTAACCAGCATTTTCTCACAATGTTTTCAAAAGCCTACTTCCTTAGAGTCACTGAAACTGTGGATTGTGTGGTAAGGGGTTACACAAGTTTCCTAAATGACAAAATTTGTAACATAAAGAAACTGAAAGCAATTGAAGCTAACAAATCCAATATGGCTCAAACAATAAGATTTGCCTGTAATAGAGTAGAAACAAGGTTTTTACCTTGACTTGCTCATACAGGGATCATTTGACCCCCTTCATATAAATAAAAGAAGGCAAAACATCTAAATTTCAGGAAGTCAGTGGTGATAAAGGAATCAATCCTGTTGCAATGATTATCATCAATCCTTGAAAGAATTTGGGCAAGTTGGGGGTTTAAACCCACAAGCCCTGGTTTCAACACCTGTACTTTAACTCTTTACCACACAATCCCGACTTTTAACAACCCTGCAAAAGAAAGCTTTTGAAAGCATTGTAGGAAAAGGAGAAAATGCTGGTAACCAGCATTTTCTCCTTTTCCCACAATGTTTTCTACCCTTCCCAAATCAAATTCCAATTTTTCAGTCACATTTATTTTGTCATCTGCTAATGCTTTCTATTTGGTACAGTCTGAAATATTGTCATGTGGTAAAGGGTTAACCCATTACCACACATTTCCGAGTTTTAATGTTTAGACTTTAGAAAACATTGTGGGAAAATGAGAAAATGCTGGTAACCAGCATTTTCTCCTTTTCTCAAAGTATTTTCTAATGCTGGTAACCAGCATTTTCTCCTTTTCTCAAAATATTTTCTAATGCTGGTAACCAGCATTTTCTCCTTTTCTCAAAATATTTTCTAACGCTGGTAACCGGCATTTTCTCCTTTTCTCAAAATATTTTCTAATGCTGGTAACCAGCATTTTCTCCATTTCTCAAAATATTTTCTAATGCTGGTAACCAGCATTTTCTCCTTTTCTCAAAATATTTTCTAACCTTTCAGAAACAAATACAATCATTTGAGCCACATGTAATTTGTCGTCTGCAAATGTTTTCAATTTGGACCAACCTGAAACTTTATCGTGTGGTAAAGAGTTAATATGCAACAAGCTCAGCTGGAGATGTGAAAGGCCCCGTAACTCTTTGCAAAACCACAAAATTCAAAGCTGGTCGAAATCGAAAGTATTTGTGGACAATAAATTAACAGTTAACCTTTCACCAAACAATCCTGAGTTTTACTCTTTACCAAACGACAAAATTCTAGACTGGTCCAAATTGAAAGCACTTGCAGACGACAAAATAATTGTAACTCAAAAATTGAAATTTGTTTCCAGCAGGGTAGAAAACATTGTGGGAAAAGGAGAAAATGTTGGTTACCAGCATTTTCTCCTTTTCCCACAATGTTTTCAAAAGGCTTCTATCTCAGGGTCGTTAAAAGTCGGGATTGTGTGGTAAAGAGTTAAACAACCCCTAGGAAGAAGCCTTTTGAAAACATTGTGGGAAAAGGTGAAAATGCTGGTAAGCAGCATTTTCTCCTTTTCCCACAATATTTTCTACTCTTTCAGAAACAAATTGCACCATTTAAGCAACATTTAATTTGTCGTCTGCAAATGCTTTCAATTTGGACCAGTCTACATTTTTGGCGTGTGGTAAAGAGATAACCCTTCACCACATGGCAAAATTTAAGACCTATCCAAATTAACAGCATTTGCAGATGACAATTTCATAGTGGCTCAAATGACGCAACTTTTCTTTGATAGGGTAGAAAACTGGGGGAAAAGGAGAAAATGCTGGTTACCAGCATTTTCTCCTTTTCCCACAAAGTTTTCAAAAGGCTTCTTCTTCAGGGGCGTTAAAAGGCGTCATTGTGTGGTAAAGGGTTAAAAGATTTCCTCCTTCTCCCTCTTTGTTTTCTACAGACTTTCCTGTCAGGGTCATCAAAACCAGGGATTGTGTGGTAAATGGCTATGGGTTAAAATATTCAAACCAAAGAAAAGTAACTCACCATTTCATGGGGATGGAGGGAGCTGTGAGATGAAGACTGTGAATTAAAGTTGCCTGGCAACATAGATGAGGGGTATGCTGAGGTGGAGCCTCCATTGGACCAGGGATTGGAGGAACCCTGGGGACCTTCTGTAAAATAATATAGTGAGCATTATTAGGATTTGTTGACCCTTGACTGAAAAATTGTCAAACAAAAGGACCAATCAAAAACAAAAACACTATGTTATGACCATTACTTAACTCTTCACCACACAATCCCGACTTTTACCGACCCTGCGAGAGAGGCCTTTTGAAAACATTGTGGTAAAAGGAGAAAATGCTGGTAACCAACATTTTTTTCCTTTTTCCACAATGTTTTCTACCCTATCAAATAAACATATCACCATTGTCAAACAAAAGGACCAATCAAAAACAAAAACACTATGTTATGACCATTACTTAACTCTTCACCATACAATCCCGACTTTTACCGACCCTGCGAGAGAGGCCTTTTGAAAACATTGTGGTAAAAGGAGAAAATGCTGGTAACCAACATTTTTTTCCTTTTTCCACAATGTTTTCTACCCTATCAAATAAACATATCACCATTTGAGCCACACTGAAGTTGTCGTCTGCAAATGCTCTCAATTTGGACAAGGCTTAAATTTTGTCGTCTGGTATAGAGTTAAGCCAAACCACACAAAGCAGCGTTCCTTGCTTGATCACAGTTATATCAGCAAATCTAAAAGAGGTCAACAATAGGAGCATTTGGCAAGTTTGTAGAAATTCAAGTTCTGAAAAGGACCATGGCATGTTTGTTTTTGTGAAGTTTGGTCAAATTTTGATGGGTAGTTTCAGAGAAGAAGACGCTTGAAATAAAGTTAATGCACACATTGATGGACAGATCCATGGACAAGACTCACGATGGACACAGGGCCATGACAATAACGTTGGTGGCCTCCTACCAGTGGATTTAACACGAGCACCTGTTGTATGGGTTTCCCTTTTGATAGTTTGAATCTAGTGCAAGTTTGAAGTAAATATCTTCAGTAATGAGATATTATAAATTGTCAAAGCTTTTGCATTAATACCAGGGCTATGACAATACCTAGATGTTTTCTTCAAAAACAGCCGAGCTAAAAATGAGTTGCCAAATTCATTAGTTTGGAAACATGGAACTAACCTTTTACCATGTGATCACAACCCTGAGGATGAAGGCTTTTAAAAACACCATGGGAAAAGGAGAAAATGCTGGTAACCTGCATTTTCTGTTTCTCATGTTATAAAACTTTCAGAAACAATGTCTTCATTTGATCAACATGTAAATAATGTGCTGCAAAAGCTTTAAAGTTGGACATTTCTAAAACATGGTCAACTATTTATCCCATTAATGTACAAAAATGGAATTTTTAAGTTTGGTTTCTGAAAATAAAGACAATATGATTAGCCGCAATACTTACCCATGAAGTAATTGTCCCCAGGGTACATGGGTTTAGGTGAGGTGTAAGCCCGACCAGGAGAATCCTGACCAAAGTCATCAGGACTTGGTGAATAAACCTGAAAGTATAAAGGATGAAATGCATTATCTACTGATATGTTCCTTTAATTGTTTCTGGGTTGTGCAAGACTTAATCCTATATATATCAACAGTTTTTTCCCCCTTTATTTTTCAAATTTTCTCTTGATTTTTTTTTTTAACAGTTGTCTCAGCCCTTTTAATGCTCATTAAATGACACTTACGTGTCAGTCCTTAGGAAACATATTTCACTGGAAAAGATCAAACTTGGGGCTGTTTGGGGTAGTTTATCAGACAGTGATGCACCAAGATCTTGGGTTGTATTTAACCACCAATCAAACGTCACAACAAACTCTAGATTCTCAATCTTGCCATCTGATTGGCTAGACATGATGTTTCAGCCAATCAGATATCTTGTTTTGAAATGTAGAAGTAGGGCATTGTGTGTAAATCTTTTTGTGTCAGAATATGAATCAAGAATGTATATTCAATTTTTCTGCTGTCTACACTTAATCTGCACTGTCTGCATCATTGCATCATGGGAGAATATAAAATAAAGTGTCCTCATTGTCATTATCCACTTATGAATTTCATTAATTTTGGTAGGACACTTTTTCTAGTTTCTTCATTCTACAGAACTTAGGAAATTTTCGATGTCCAAAATTTTGCTGTACACAATGTTAAAATGTATATTAGTATTTCACTTATTAGGCAATACACACTAATAACTGCAGAGCACTTACGACGGAGTAGTACAATTTTAACTGCATTAGGGGGTCAGTGTAGATCAAGATCAGATTAATAACAGTATGTGAGATACTCTAAGAATCACTCATCAATTAAACAGACCCATAATGATCAACACTTACATTCCTGAATAAACCCAACAGGCATATTTTTAGTCTATGAATAAGACCCAAATAATTGTAATTTTAAGGTTGCTTTTATCCTTAATGTCTCCACAAAGCAAACAAGGCAGATTAAAGATCAGACTACACATTCTGTGCAGTCTCATCTTTGAGCTATAGTGGTCGCTCACACAAATCTAGTTGTGACCAGAGCTGTAATGGTAAAGATGAAATAAAAAATTTCCTTTCTCCAGAAAAGTTTAAAACTGTAAGAATGCCAGTTATCCCAAAAAATGAAGGTAAAGAAAATTGAAAACAGATGGGGTTCACACATTTTGAGTACCCCTGCCACTTTGATCTAATATGCTCATATGATTTTAATTAAGAGTAAGTAGGCACTTAGCTGTAAATACAGATTTTCAAATTATTCATCTTTTTTTTCATTCATCAATCCTTTTTATTCTATTTTTATTTTTCTACTGTTTAGGAGGCAAAAAACAAGTTTCTGGTTTATTTCAGTTTAAATTCCTTTTCCCTTACAGTGCTTAGCACATGTTCCACAGCTTTTCCAGCATAAAAAACATTAACCCTTTACCATCACAATCATATTTTATACAAACCTGAATGAGAAAGCTTTTGAAAACATTGTGGGAATAGGAGAAAACACCGGTAATCAGCATTTTCTCCTTTTCCACAATTTTTTCTACCATTTAACAGATAGAATTCAATGTTTTAGATACAATGAATTTGCTGTCTGCATTAATGCTTCCAATTTTTCGGAGTCTACAACTTTGGCATTTGGTAAAGAGTTACACATACAGAAATTTTCCATAAAGCCAATTTCCTCTATATTATATAATGTACTTGAAAACGAAACTGTTAGGGAAGTAATTAATACAAAATTCTTGAATGTTGGGTTAAGTTTTTCTTACTGTATTTTAGAGCATACTACTTATGAAAGAAAAGATTGACCAGTTACACTGGGTCACTGACTCAGTAGTGTCTTAAACCGTTACCAAACAATCCCCAGTTTTAACAACCCTCTAAGAAAGCTGTTCAAAACATCGAGGGAAAGCAGAATGTGCTGGTAACCAACATTTTCTCCTTTTCCAACTAAGTTTTCTTCCCTTTCAGCAAAAAATCATTTGAGCAACATTTTAATTGTCGTATGCAAATGCTTTCAATGTGGGTCAGTCTTGATCTTAGGACTTGTTCTAAGGGTTTGCAGACAAAAAATCAAAAATGGCCTAAATGGTGGGACTTATCCATGATTGGTTAGCAAACATTGTGGAAAAAAGGTGAAAATGCTAGTTACCAGCATTTTCTCCTTTTCCCACAATGTTTTCAAAAGTCTCTTCCCTCAGGGTTGATAAAACTCGAGATTGTGTGATAAAGGGTTAAAGTACAAGATTCCTTAGTAACAGGTCAAGCTTTGTCCAAACTTTATAAATAAGGAGAAAAGCTGAAATATAACCAAAGGAAAATAGTTTAGATGAGCTCAAGCTAAATATTTATAACTTACGCCAGTTATTTTGGTCGGAAGATACATTCCAAAGGGTCGGTATAACGAATATGGAGAATACATCCTCCGATACCAGTCACCTTGACCCCTATCTACCATGGTTAATGAATGTCTAGTTCCGTAGTAAACAGAGCACTTTGATAATAAAATTGAAAAATTTGGAAATTCTGGACATGTAATCCTCTCTGTTGGTTTGTATGGAATCGTTACATATTACCTTGACCCCTATCTACCATGGTTAATAAACATCTAGTTCTGTATCAAACAGTACAATTTGATAATGAATCTGATGAACTTTCCAAATTCCAGACGTTTAATCGCTTCTTTCTGTTTGTATGGCAATGTTACATATCACATTGACACTGGTCTACCATGCACACAGAGGGTCAAGTTCCATAGAAAACAGAGCACTTTGATCACAATAATGAGTTATTTTGTATTCCCTGTGCAATCCTATTTACCATATTTGGAAGATCTAGATCAATCAGCTGTACTTTTCACATTTTCATTCATTTTTCTGCCACTTTTTAACACATGCTCATAAACAGGTGGCTTTTCATTGTGGAGCAGACTGCTGAAAAAGTTCTCTACTTTAAAACTGTTACGAAAAAAAATAACTAAAATGTTTAAAACTCTTAATCAAACAAAAGAATTTTTAGATTAGTCCAATCTGAAAGCACTTGCAGATGACAAAGTAGATGTGGCTCAAACAATCTATTTGTCTTTGGTAGGGTAAAAAACATTGAGGGAAAAGGAGATGCTGGTTCCCAGCATTTTCTTTTTTTCCCACAATACTTTTGAAAGCTTTCTTTTTTAGGGTCATTAAAATGTTTGAATGTGTGGAAAAGGATAAAACCATTTCAAAATTCCAACAACCACAGTTTTTTATTTTCCAATTCACTTTTGGCAGGGTCAAATCCTACTGTCAAGTTTTTCACCACTTCCACATCTTGGCATTGGTAAATTTCCCAGAACTGCAAATATTTTCTTTTTATATTTCACAACTAGTTACCCCCACCCCATCCCCTTCCTGAGTGGATCTTCCTCTGGCATCAGACCACTTTTGAAAGCATATGGCAAACGGAAATATTGCAACTATTGCGAGTAAACAAAAATAGGAAACACTTTCCAACAACCACTACTGATGCACAACACTCAAAAGCCAAAACTGCAAGCCCATTTGCTTAACCTCTTAGCTGCTCAATAAGATTAAACTGAAATTCCTAGTCAAACATTTATTGCGATTTCAAAGTTCTTACCACCAGGAGAATCTTATGTTATTGAAAAGGTAGATAAAAGATTGGAATGAATGTTCTGTACAGTCTGATCTCTGATCTATATAGTCCTCAAAACTATGCTGATTTGCATTAATTAAGCACCCAATAAATTTTCCTAAAACACGGTCTGTAACTCTTTACCAAATGACAAAATTTTAAACTCCTCCAAACTGAAAAATTTATAGACGAGATATTAAATGTGGCTTGAATGATGATTTCTGTCTTTGATAAGAGTAGAAAATATTGTGGGAAAAGGAGAAAATGCTGGTTACCAGCATTTTCTCCTTTTCCCACAATGTTTTCTAAAGCCTTCTTTTTCAGGGTTGTTGATGAAAACCTTTTAATAAGTTATATGACAAACATAAGATCTGAGCTCGACTCTATTCCCAAATATCCAGAACTAAACAGATTTCAAAACTATGTTTTCCTATTTGACTGACAAACTCTTTGGCTGTATCAAATGTGGTGATTTAAAATCACCAGGTAAACCCCCATCCAGGCTATGCATGACATGTGTTTCTGTTGTAGATATGCTTTTTGTCATTTCATTTTCAATTCTGCATCAAGTTTTTTTTAACAAGCTTATGTCTCCTTCTGTCAAACTGGATACCTTTTCCTTCAGGTAGTTTATGAAAACTTTTGAAAGGGACTGTTTGATTGAATGGCAAGATTTTGGGCCCTGTTGCCTAGCCCATTAAGCTACTGAAGCAGTTCTTTTGAAAGGGAGAAAATGAGACTAACCAGCATTTTGTCCATTTTTCACAATATTTTCTAGCCTTTGAAAGACAAATCCTGTCATTCCAGCTTCATTTGGATTCATGTGACTTTTTTTTACAGAGTTTACCCTTCACATTTCACAACTCTAGTTGTGTTAGAAAACAGTGAAGATGAAGATCAGAATACGGAAAATGTTTGGTCTGATCTTTGATCTACACTGTCTGTTTCCCTGCAAGAAGTTCTTGGATAGAGCAACTTTGATCATGCCATCATTTTGATCTTGTTTCTAGGCTGAAAATGCCTGTTGGGTTTCAAAGGTTAACTTTTTACCAAACGACAAAATTTTAATTTGACCACTATGATGGCATTTGCAAAACACAAAATAAATGTGACTCAACAATTCAAAAGAGAAACTGCTGGTTACCAACATTTTCCTTTTTTTCCACAGTGTTTTTAAAGCTTTATTTCTCAGAGTTGCTGAAGTCTGGATTGTGTAGCAAAGGGTTAACTTTAAACCATTACAATAAAATCTGATACTGTAGAAAAAATTACTAGTTATCACACAGATATTTCTGGTTTTCCGTCTGTACCAGACAACAAAATTTCAGGGTTGTCCAAATTGAAAGCAATTGCAGACAACATAATTATTATATGTGGCTCATGATCATCATGAGTTTTGTTTTTGTGGAGTAGAGACCAGAGTTTTCTCCTGTTCCTTTGATGATCTTAAAGACCTTCTACCTCGGGGTTGTTAAAACTTGGGACAGGTTGTTAAAGGCTTAAGCCATTGAGAGCAACATTTGCTGCTTAGAAAGACTGATTTAACCCTTTACCAAACAATCCCGGGTTTTAACAACCCTTGGAAAGAAGCCTTTTGAAAACATTGTGGAAAAAGGAGAAAATGCTGGTATCCAGCATTTTCTCCTTTTCCCACAATGTTTTCTACTCTTCTAAAGTCAAGTTTCATTTTTTAAGACGTTTATTTTGTCGTCTGCAAACGCTTTCAATTTGGACAGGTCTAAAGTTTTGTCGGTTGGTAAAGAGTTAATAAAAATCAGACTGCACAGAATTGCCCACTCTATTTTCACAAATATTAGTGTCACAGAAGCCTCACTTTGCTTCAAGTGGGCCTTACAGTTCACTGGACTGACTGATTGATTGATTGATTGATTGATATCCATCATTTTTTTCCTTTTCCCACAATGTTTTCTAAAGTCTTCTTCCTCAGCGTCCTTGAAACTCGGTGAAGGGTTAATAGCCACTCTCAGGACAAACATACTGTATTTCAGAATCCAAATAAAAAGTTCTCCAAAATTATCCTAGTTTAATTTCCACCCATTCCCTTCTGCGTAAGTCCGAAATTTTGCGCTTTGCAACTGGCATCCTTGTAGCAAAAAGAGAAATTGCTCACTAATACTGTAGTTATTTCTCCTTTTCCAGCAATCTTTTCTAGTGTATTAACCTTCTACCACACAACCCAAGTTTTAGCAATCCTGAGAAATAAAGCTTTTGAAAACAATATGGGAAAAGGAGAAAATGCTGGTTATCAACATGTTCTCTTTTTCCCACAATGATTTCTACCCTTTCAAAAAAAACAAATTTCAATTTTTGAGTCTCTTTCATTTTGTTGTTTACAAAAGCTCTCAATTTGGATGAGTCAAAAAAATGTTGCAACGAGTTAACCCCTTTCCACAAAACCCCGACTTCACCACCCTGAGACAGAAACCTTCTAAAAACATTGTGGGAAAAAGAGAAAATGTTGGTAACCATTATTTTCTCCGTTTCCCACAATGTGTTCTACCCTATCACAGACAGATTCTAATATTTGAGCCACTTCTAAATTATGGCATGCCCAAAAGCTTTGATTTTGGACAAATCTAAGGTTTTGTTGTGTGGTTAGGGGTTAAGCCTGAATCCATTTTGTCAAAGTCGTCTGCTGTAAATTTTAAGGGAGTTATATGTGTAAAACTGGAATGCATATTTTGTATGATAAACAGACCTCAGTTGTAGGCTTTGCTTATCAGCTTGTCTGTCAAGTTTTTTGTTTTTTGAAGGAGATAAACATTTGAAAGATGATGCTTTGTGTTATTTCTCAAAAAAAAAAAAAGCTTTTATAATTTTTGTTTTCAAAAAAAGAATTTCTCCCCAAGTTTCTCAAATTGTTTTACAATTTTTGATTTTTGCAAATTAGAAATGTGTTCCTTCTTTGAATGCTCTTAAATTTAACTCTTTCACCTAATGTGAAATTTTAGACTTCACATTAAAAGCATTTGCAGACAAAAAAATTTAAGTATGACTGAAATGAAGGAATATGTCCTTGAAACGGTGGAAAAAATTGTGGGAAATGGAAAAATTCTGGTGACCAGCAATCAAAACATGTGATTGTTTTTTAAAAGGGTTAATGCTTTTGAAAGTCAAATACTTGGAATAGAAACTATTTGAAATAGAAACCAATGAAAAATTAAAAACTTCCAAAAGTGTAATAGTCTGGTTGGACAATAGTTTAACTCTTTCACTACTGAATAACTGAATTGTATTTTCTCAATAGCTACAAATACATTTCCACTACAAGATCAAGAGACAGTTTGTTCCTAAGTTAGAATAAAGAAGTGGACTGTGTAGATCAGAGATCAGACTGTACATTCTTTGCAGTCTGATCTTGATCTACACTGTCCACAAAAGATTCTGGTGTCATCTATAGTATGGAAAGAGTTAATCACTCTTGTTGACACAAACTTTCAAACCTATTTGACTCAAATGTAAGGCCTAAAATATGTTTCATAATCAAACCTATTTGACTCAAAATCAAAAGCCTAAAATTTCTTACTTAACTACAGAGTAACAAGCTTCTATTTTATTTTCATAAACACTACATTCATAAACTCAGTGTATAAATTTATTACATTTGAAAACTATCAAAGATTCCCCAGTAACATAACTTAAAACTTTGAAGAGAAAACAAATAGATTATGTTTTATTTTCTTTTCATGAAAAAAAAAACAAATGATAAAGGAAAAGGTAAAGCTTGAATGCTGATAACTGAACAGCAGAAAAACATGCAGGGGATTTTCCTACGAAAAATTCCCTCATTTTGCATTCAGCAACAATGAGATATGAAGTGTTCAAGCGTTATTTTTTTTAAAGTTTCTAATTTCAAAATCTAACAACGATAGCTTCCAAAATCACTCTAAGTCTGTATCATTTTCAATGATTTTTTTTCTTTTCATTTTTACTGAATTACCCGACATAATTATATGAATGTAGATGTCCAATCAATAGTCAGTTTAGAACAGCAGTTGCTTCTTACATGCAAATGCTCTTTTTTTCAAATCTGCTCACATAAAATTAGATTCTAAAAAAAGTATTTTTTTTTCTCCTTTTTTTTTTCCCCTCAAAATATTCTTGGTTTGGAATCATCATATGGCTAAATGCTTTCACCCTTTACCACACAATCACCAGTTTTAATGACCTTGAAGAAAAAGCCTTTGAGAAAATTATGTGGGAAAGGAAAATATGTTGGTATTTAGCATTTTCTCTTGGTCCTGCAATGTTTTCTATCCTTTCCAAAACAAATTTCAATTTTTGAGTCATCTTCATTTTGTCTACTGCAAGTGCTTTGAACTTGGACCAGTCTGAAATTTTCAGGCTAGATAGAAGACCCAAAAAATTTCAAGGTTGCTCATGTACAGTTTAATCTAAGCAAAGCTAAAAGTGCTTTGTGTAGTCTGATCTTCTCCTTTTTCCACAATGTTTTCTACCTTATCAAACACAAATCCTGCCATTTGAGCTACAATTGAATTGTTGTCTGCAAATGCTTTCAACTTGGACTAGTCTAAAATTTTGTTGTTTGGTAAAGAGTTATCTAATTTGTACCAGCAGAACTCAAGACCATCATCTTGCAAAAAATCTATCTTTCTACTCGGTGTTTATCCTTTTCTACAATGTTTTACCACCCTCTCAAAAACAATTCCAACATTTGAACCATGTTTATTTTTTTTTTTACACAATGTTTTCAAAAGGCTTCTTCTTCAGGGGCGTTAAAAGGCGTCATTGTGTGGTAAAGGGTTAATGACAATCAACTTAAGTTTACATTTTATTGCTGTTCTATTCTGTCAAAAAGTATTTAAAAAAACCTAAATTCAACAAAAAAGAAACTCAAGAAAAGGTAACTTGGAATTACTTAGTTCACAAGACAGAATATAAAAAATACAATTCATTCCTCAGAGGTAAAACTTTTACAATTCTTTTCAAATAATTTATAATGTCTACTTTATCTCAAATAATTAAACCATCAGTCCATCATCTTTGACACTTATACTATATTCACAAAACACTTTTTTTCTCTTTCTTAAACAAACACAAAAAAATCACAGTAGAAACATTTTATAGAACTTATTTCATTTTCACAAACGCTAATGTTTACAGGAAGTGAAAAGTCTAAAATCTGTGAATAATTTTCAGAATAACATTTGTGCCTCAAGTCTTCTGGCTAAACACATTTCGGCACACTTAGCAGACAGGTTTTGAAAGCAGACTGCTTTAAATACCACACACTGGCTATAACACTTAACTTTGTAATCCAGTCTACAGGCATTTATTTTTACTTATATATTAATTACCCTGACATCTGGAAAACATGAGCAATGTGTAATTTGATTGGCTAATTATCAGCCCAACTCCGTCCTGATTGGTTCCCCATAAAATATGAAATGTTTTTGATAACTTCAAAGTTTACCAGAGAATTGAGTTCTAACTAAGAACAGGTGTGGAACTCGTAAAAGATGTAATTTGTAAATTAATGTATGTGTCGTTAAATTTGGTTTTATTCACCTGCACATAGACAGTTATGTTGTTACGGAATTGCCCTGTCAGGTACCATAATTTATTACTTTATGAACTCTTCCAAAATGGAGCAGCCATCTGTTTAAAGGGAAAAGGGGGGAGACAGAAAACTTGCATTGAAGAATAAGGAGAGAAAGCAAAGAAATCAAGAAACAGAACAAACTAGTACCGTCGCAGACTTACGAATAATTCCCCCCCCCCTCCCCATGTTTTTGTCACTGGATCAGGCACAAATGCTGAAAACAATTTAGGGCATAAGGAGAAGTTGCTCATATTGAGCAATTTTTCCTCTAGGTGGAATTTTATCTCTTAACCACAAGACAAAATTTGTGACTGGACCAAATTGAAAGCATTTAGCAGAAGACAAAATCAATGTGGATCAAATAACGATTTTTGTATCTGAAAGGGTAGAAAACTTTGTGCGAAAAGGAGAAAATGCTGGTTACCAGCATTTTCTCCTATTCCCCGATTGTTTTCAAAAGCTTTCTACCTCAGGATCTTCAAAATTCAAGACTGTTTAGTAAAGGATTATATGCCCTCATGTACCTATCCATACTCCATGCTGATTTTGGAAATACAATCCTCAGTCTTTTAACCCTTTACCACAAAGCAAAATTTTAGACTCATCCAGCATTTTCTCCTTTAGCCACAATTTTTCTAACCTTTCAATGACACGTATCATTATTTGAACAACATCTAATTTGTCTTCTAAATTTTGGTAGAGAGTTACCATAAAGTCTAGGGCTTTAACATTCCTGGGGAAGAAGGCCTTTGATAACATTGTAGACAAAGGAGAAAATGCTTGTCATCAATTCATCAATGTTCTTCATTTCCCACAATTATTTCTGCCCTCCAAAAAGATACATCAGATTTTCAGTTTAACCATTTACCATACGACAACAAGAGGGCCATGATGGCCCTGAAGTCGCTCACCTGAGTCTTTTGACCAAACATGACCCATTTTCAATCTCTTTCGAGATATTATGACAAACATTCTATCAAGCTTTCATAATTATTGGACCAAAAATTTGGCCTCTAGCTTGTACACAAGCTTTTTCTAAAATTTCTCTCAGTGACCTACGTTTTAGCCAAACATAGTCCATTTTCTCATTGCAGATATTATCATAATAAAGATTCTGACCACCTTTCATAAGTATTGGACAGAAAATGTGGCCTCTAGAGTGTACACAAGGTTTTTCCAAGATTTGACATGGGGACCTAGTTTTTTACCCAATGCAACCCATTTTTAATTTCATCATATTGATCATCACAACAAACATTTTGACTAATTTTCATAAGTACTGGACAGAAAATGATGACTCTAAAGCTACACAAGCTATTTTAAAGATTTGACATGGTGACCTAGTTTTTGACCCCATGTGACCCATTTTCACACTCATTCCAGATATCATTATGAAAAACATTCTGACCAACTTTCATGAGTATTTGACTGAAAATGTGGCCTCTAGAGGGTACACAAGGTTTTTGTATGATTTGAACAGTGACCTAGTTTTTAACCCGACATGACCCATCTTTGAACTTGTTCGAGATATCATCAAGACAAACATTTTGACCAAGTTTCAGAAGTATCAGACTGAAAATGTGGCCTCTAGAGTGTACACAATGTTTTTCTAAGATTTGACCTAGTGACCTAGTTTTTGACCAGATATGACCCATTTTCGAACTCGTCCGAGATATCATCAAGACAAACATTCTGACCAAGTTTCATGAGTATCGGACTGAAAATGTGGCCTCTAGAGCATACACAAGGTTAAAGTTGATGATGCACGACGGACGACGGACACAGCACGATCACAAAACCTCAGCTTGCGCACTTCGTGCTCAGGTTAGCTAAAAATTCAGACTCGCCCAAATTCAAAGCATTTGCAGACAACAATGATGGTGGCTCAAATGATGCAATTTTTCTTTGATAGAGTAGAAAACATTGTGGGAAAAGGAAAAACTGCTTGTTACCAGCATTTTCTCCTTTTCCCACAATGTTTTCAAAAGTTTTCTTCCTGAGGATCGTTAAAAGTCGGCATTGAGTAGTAAAGGGTTAAACATATTTATTTTACATTATTGAGAAAAAAATTCTTACAACTTATACTAATCTCTCTCGATTCTGCTTCCTGGGAACTACACCAGTACTCGCACAGAATGTGTGGGCCTATGAACCCAGGGCTTGAAAATTTTTTCAAGATCCACTCATCCTGCAGGACAAGTGGAATATTAAATTTACTCGTCCTTCATTGCTTTTTACCCGTCCTGCAGGAAAGGTATAACAAGAGGGCCATGATGGCCCTGTATCGCTCCACTGGCTATTAAGTAAAAACACTACAAGCCAAACATTACAATATTCAGCGAATTGATTTCAAACACGATGACATGCAAACATTTTTCTATCTTATCCTACGAGAAAGTTGTGATCCATGGGCAAAGCCAATTTTGATCGCAAAGCTATAATTATTTGAATCCTGGTGGAGGTCCACAATATAAAGCTCCATACCAAATAATTCAGTTCTTGAATGTTATAAACAAGAAGATTTTCAAATTTTTCTCAATGAAAAGCCCTGTAAAACATGAAACCCATGAGACAGGGCTAAATCTAATAGCCTTAGTCTTTATAATGGTTAGTAACATGATGACTTAAGATAGTTTTCATTACAAAAGCCCACGTAAAACTGGTGACCTTGTGTTCCGTGGTGTGGGGACAAACTTGGGTCAAGGATTATAATTTGGGCCCTCCTTGTAGAGGCCCACTAGATAAAGCTACATGCAAAATTTGGTAGACCCCATGGCTATTATTTGAAGGAACTTGGTAGAGGCCCACTAGATACAGCTACATGCCAAATTTGGTAGCCCTAGGCCTTACAGTTTCAGAGAAGAAGATTTTTGAAAATTTTCTATATTTTTCAGTTTTGTTGCCATGGCAACCAGAGTTTTTGAAGGAATAAAATTCTGTCATGGGATTCTGAAGAAGACCATGGCAGGATCATTTCTTTGAAGTTTCATCAAAATTGGATAAGTAGTTTCAGAGATGTTTGAAATAAAAGTTAATGCACGCACGGACAGATGGACGGACGGACCTTCAGTGCCAGTAAAAAACAAGTATATACATCAATCTGAGTTTGAAATATATCTTTTTAACCTATTACCAGACAATCCCTACTTTTGATGACCCTGAGAAAGAAGGCTTTAGAAAAGCATTTTCTCCTTTTCTTACAATGTTTTCTACTGTTCACAAAACAAATTTCAAATTTTCAATCACTTTTATTTTGTCGTCTGCAAGTGCTTTCGATTTAGACAAGCCTAAAATATTATCGTTTGGTAATGAGTTACATGTGTGCTAACAATTGTCATAATAAATCACTAAGATTTTTTTTCAAACTTATTTTATTAATACTTTTTCTAAGCTAGTCATCATCAAACAGTAGACATGGTGTATTAATATGAACACTTCATAGTTTGTAAACACAGTCAGATATGTGGAGGATAATTTTTTGTTTTGGTGTATGATTGAAAATTCTTTTATTGAGTTGAAACAAATGCTAAAAGCTCCCCTTGAGCACGTTGTGCTCAAATGAGCTAAAAAGTTAACATACGGATGGACGCACAACGGACAACGGGCCATAACATAAGCCTGCTGGCCTTCGGCCAGTGGAGCTAAAAAACTTGTCTAGCACCAATGCAGCTTGATAATCAAGGGAGGTAAATAGTAACGAACTTTATCTTTCATAAAAAGAGTTATTTCCCTTGATTAATGTTTAAATTGAAGTGACAATATTTTGAAGCCCATGTTAAACTTGCGATCCCTGGAATGAAGGCAATTTTGACCCCAGACCTACAATATGAAACTAGAATGTGTGGTTATAAACAAAAAGATTTTTTAATCTTGCCCAATAAAAAGTCATGTAAAACAAGTTTGCTGAATAAAAGGCCCTGTAAAATATGTGATCCATGACACAGGTTTATCAAGTTTTCACTATAAAAGCCAATGTAAAACTTGTGACCCCTGGTGTGGAGTCAAACTTGACCCCCAAAGTTAAAATTTGGGCCCTCTTGGTAGAGGCCCATTATATAAAGTTACATGCAAAATTTGGTAGCCCTAGGCCTAAATATGGCTATGTACAAGTAGATTATTAAAGTTTCCTTATATAAGACCATGTAGAACTTGTGACCCCCTGGGGTGGGGCTACATTTGACCCCCTGGGCTATAATTTGGGCACCCTTGATAGAGACCCCCTAGATAAAGCTAAATGCAAAATTTGATAGCCCTAGCCCTTATAGCTAGATGCGAAAGATTTTCCTATATAAGCCCGCCCATGTAAAACATGTTACCCCCCGGAGCGAAGTCAAATTTGACCCTCGGCTATAATTTGGACACCCTTGGTACAGGTCCACTAGATAAAGCTACATGCCAAATTTGGTCGCCCTAGGCCCCATGGCTAGGTCAAAGAAGAATTTTAAAGTTCTCCCTATATAAGCCCATGTAAAACTTGTTATATAAGCCCATGTAAAACTTGTTACCCCCGGGCAGGACCTAATTTGACCCCAGGGCTATAATTTGAACAATCTTGGCAGAGGTCCACTAGATAAAGCTACATGCCAAATTTGGTAGCTTTAGGCCCTATGGCTAGGTAGAAGAGGAATTTTAAAGTTCTCCCTAAATAAGCCCATGTAAAACTTGTGACCCCCGGGGCGGGGCCAATTTTGACCCCAGGGCTATAAATTGAAGAAACTTGGTAGAGGTCCACTAGATAAAGCTACATGCCAAATTTGGTAGCCCTTGGCCTTACGGTTTCAGACAAGAAGATTTTCAAAGATTTTCAAAATTTTTCAGTTTTGTTGCCATGGCAACCAGAGTTTTTGAAGGAATTAAATTCTTTCAAGAAATTCTGAAGAGGACCATGGCAGGATCATTTCTGTGAAGTTTCATCAAAATTGGATGGGTAGTTTCAGAGAAGAAGACGTTTTAAAAAAAAGTTAACGCACGGACGGACGGACGGACGGACGCACGGACGGACGGACGCACGACGGACAACAGGCCATGACATAAGCCCGCTGGCCTTCGGCCAGTGGAGCTAAAAATCAATAATTCAAACATATAACTTTTTATTTATTTCATATACAGGACTTAAGTTCTTGTAATGTTTGGTCACTAAGGTTAGGGATTTTTTTTTTTGCAGCATGTGCAACAAAGTGCATCATCTTTGTACACTGCCCATTCAAATACTCTTTTTGTGCTGATTTACACTCAGCCTGTTTCTCGCTATCCCCTCTTCCCTGTTTTTTGCTATCCCTACCTCTTTGTTTCTGATAGTCTTTCTTTACAAAGCTTCTGATGTCCGTCGTTTTTTAAACAAACTTTTGCAGACGCCTGAAACCGAGTCATCAGTTTTTTACTTACATAGCAACAAAATGGACATGACTAAAATGCCGACAGAATGTACCAGATAATCGGAAAGAATGATAACATTTAGTAACCGGTTTAAAATAACGCATTTCTAGTCATATTGTCAGTAGAATTTACCTAATTCAAATCGCATCATTCAATTTTGCTCGGGTTGATTTTAATTGTATTTTTTCAACATGCATTTGGCTCTGAATAAACGAGACGATGTGGGACAGCGACGGCGATTTATACTACATCGATCAGTATCTTTTGGGCGTTTGACTGTCTTGAATTAAACGTTTATCGATGCCCAGCTGATCAAATTAATAACAAAGAATTCGAATCGCATTTAAAAGTTGACTACTGGACAAAAACGTCGATTTTTCTGCCACAATAGACGCAGATCTGTCCTTAATCACGATGCTTTTATTTCATTTTCAAAGTTGCTCATTCTTTCTTACTTGTCCAAAAGGACGGCCATTTGCAAATTTCTGCTCGTCCTAAACCAGAGTTCACTCATCATGACGAGTGTACGAGTGGAATTTTCAAGGCCTGGAACCATCCCAAAGTTGACACCTGTTTCCTGGTATCAAACTCGGGAACCGTCCCAAAGTTGACACCAGTTCCCTTGTATCAAACTCAGGACATTATGATTAGGCTCTAACTCACAACCACAGACACCACAATCGTATTTTTTGTGGGTCTAATCCGTCATCAGCAAAAGCTTTCAATTTGGACAAAGCTAAGATTTGTTGTTTGTTGAAGAGTAAACCCATTACTACACAATTACGAGATTTAATGCCCCAGAGGAAGAAGACTTGAAAATAATGTGGAAAAAGAAGAAAATATAGCCTGAATCATCTCCTTTTTCCACAATGTATTCCACCCTATCAAAGCCAATTTCCATCATTGAGCAACGTTGAATTTGTCTACAAAATGCTTTCAATTTGGGTAAGTCTAAAATGTTGTTGTCTGGTAAAGAGTTAACCTTTTACTACACAATCCCTACTCTTAAAGACCCTGAGAAAGAACCCTTCCGAAAACATGGTGGGAAAAGGAGAAAATGCTGGTAACCAGCATTTTTTTCCTTTTCCCACCATGTTTTCTATCCTTCCTAATACAAATTTCAGCTTTTTCAGATAGAGTTGTTTTGTCGTCTGCAAATAAATTGGACTAGTCTAAAACTTTGTAGTTTGGTAAAGAGTTAACTCTTTACCCCAAACGATAAAATGTTAGACTAATCCAAATTCAAAGCAGTTGCAGACGACAATTTGAATGTGGCTGAAATGTAGAAAATTGTATCAGAAATAGTAGAAAACATTGTGGGAAAAGGAGAAAATGCTGGTTACCAGCATTTCCTCCTTTTCCCATAATGTTTTCAATAGGCTTTCTTCTTCAGGGTCGTTAAAACTTGGGATTGTGTGGTAAAGAGTTAAGGTACTTTTAAGACCAGCGTCATAAGGTCATCAGACGTAATCGTAATCACAAGAGCACAAGACAACTTCCTGTTTACCAATCCAATATACTAGCCAGAGGAGGGCCTCCTACAAAACTGCGTATAGGGTATTGAGCTAAGGAAAGGGCTCGACTTTTACCCTATGACCAAATAACGGAGGTAACATTTTCCAGACCCTTAGGGCAGACAGCCATAGAAAACAGCTGTAGAAAACATTTTGGGAAAGACAGAAAATGCTCGTTACTAGCATTTTCTGTTTTTACCCACAATGTTTTCTACCTTTCAAGAACAAATCCCATAGTTCTAGCCACATTTCATGTGTTATCTTCAAATGCTCCCCAGTAGGACAAGGCTGAAATTTTGTCATTTAAGTTTAACTCCTCACCACTTGACAAAATTTTAGCCTGCTTCAAATTGAAAGCATTTGCAGACAACAAAATAATGTGACTCAAAGTTTTCAATTTGTTTTTGGAAGGTAGAAAACATTGTGCGAAAAGGAGAAAAGCCTTTTCCCATGGATCGTCTGAAAAGTCTGGATGTGTGGTAAAGGGTTAATAGTTAGCAGCATATAGGATGGAAGGAGATGGTTTCTCAAACACCTGAAGGTATCATGTATGAATCTGTTTTAATTAAATTATCAGCAAAAAATGTACCCACTTTGGCTCTTACCTCATTAAACTGAATCATCCCTGAATCCCATGTTTTAACAGCCCTAAGAAAGAAAGCTTTTGAAAACATTCAGGGAAAAGGAGAAAGTGCTGGTTACCAGCAATATTCTCCTTTTCCATTAATGTTTTTTAAAACCTTACTGTTTAGGGTTGTTAAAACTCTGGATTGTGTGGTAAAGGGTTAAGTAGGATCTTACAAAGTTGAGGTTCTGTGTAAAGTTATTGGATAGTGCAGTACACCTTAGATCAGTCTGCATAATGGCAGTTCTTTTTCTCCATTTTGGTACAAAGAACAAGAACTCTCAACAAACAAACAAGGAAAGAGCAGTAGAAGTTAACTCCCTTTATGAGCCCCCCCCCTTCCTCCCCTTTCAATTCTACACTGCACAATCAAGAATTTTAAATACCCTGATGAAGAGAGCTTTTAACCCTTTACCACACAATGACGCCTTTTGACGCCCCTAAAAAAGAGGCCTTTAGAAAACATTGTGGGAAAAGGAGAAAATGCCGGTAACCAGCATTCTCTCCTTTTCCCACAAAGTTTTCTATCCTATCACAGAAAAGTTGCGTCATTTGAGCCACTATGAAATTGTTGTCTGCAAATGCTTTCAATTTGGATAGGTCTTAAATTTTGCCGTGTGGTAAAGGGTTAAACATATTGTGGGAAAAAGAGAAAATGCTATTTACCAGCATTTTCTCCTTTTCCCACAATGTGCTCGTAAATGTTTTTCCTTGTAAAAAATATTGGGATTGTTTGCTTCTCTATCAAGCTCAGTTTGGCATCAGAACTGATATTCAAAAATGTGTCCGTTAGAGTTCAAATATGGTGATACATTAGTTTACATACCAAATCTCCAGCTAGATCAAAAATACTGTGAAACTCCATATAACAGTTCATTTTTGTAACATCCAAAGTTCTTCTGCTAATTTGTATTCTGCTGTTGCTAGCTAAGATTGTTAACTTCAGCGGTTCAGTCTTAATCTCCAAACAACACTTTATTTTGTTGGAACAAAGATTCACATTTTCTTTTTTACAAGAAACTCATTTTGTACAAGCTGGACTGGTTCACACTCACTGTATGAAAGTAGTTAAAAAAAATAAAAAGGAAATAATTGTCAGGAAAAAGTGTAGCAATTTGCACTTTATAACCAGTCTACAAAATGCTGGCTAAAACGGAGCCCACATGATACAAACTGAGTAGTCAAATTCAAAATAAAATAATAATGTAATTACTATGTGCACAAATTCCAAGTTTTCTTTGAGTTTTTGTTCCTCAACTGTCTAAGTAAATTTTCATACTGGTCACATGATATCCAAGAATCTCTCAAACTCAGTAAAAAGTCACTTTAATATCCAAAATAATAAATATGTTCTTAGTTCAAACTCACAACACTGCCATTTTTTTCAATTATCATCCATAATAACCCAAAAGATTCTAGCACCAATCAAACAAAGGCATATTTTAGAGAACACAAACTAAGGTCCCTTGCTGACAAGGTAAATCAGCCAATCAGATTTGAGGAGTTAATCTGTCACAGCAGGAATTTTTATTACCTTACTTACAAGACAAAGGTATATTATCTATTTTTCAATGACCCCCTGGCAGGACCAGACCAGAGATGCCCCAAGTGTCCTTCAACCATCACTTTTTTTTTTTTCACACTTACTTATTTTACTGACTATAAAAAAGAGCTAATTCTAGGCACAAAAACATAAAGCAAAAACTCTTGCAATTCAAACAAGTGAAATTTTTATTTCTTGTCTTTTCCTTGCAGCTTAACAATATTTGCCTTACATAATATGTCTTATAAGAAACTTCTTTCCCATTTACTGCTCGAATGTTGGAAATAATGTTTTCTTTTTGGGAAATAGATGTCTTCCATAGGATCTGTAGCAACAAAGATAAGAAATAAAGCAATGTCCACTTTTGATACAATGTTTCCTGAAGTTTGTCTTCGGCACAATAAATTATCTTTATGAGGTTACCACTTAACAAAATACCCTTCTCTGTGAGTTAGCCTGCGTTCATTTTTGAGGATAAAACCTGGATCTATCAACAATTTTGATCAATTTCAACCATGACAAACCCGTTTGTTATCACTACCTCTCTCATTCTGAAGATGGTAGAAAGATAAACATAAATGTCAGCAAGAGGTCTTGTTAATCCATACAAGTATCTATATTTAATAGGGATTATTCACACCCAAAAAACCTTAAGAACAACCATGTAAACAACACTTACATACAAAGTGGACATCATCCTCTATATCTTGGGTTTTTTTAAACCCTTTAACAAACAATCCTGTGTTTCAAAAGTTTATTTGGTAGAGAGAGAGTCAACTCTTTACCAAAAAACAAAATTTTAGACTTGCTCAATTTGAAAGCATTAATTTTGCTGATGACAAGCTAAATATGATTTAAAAATTGAACTTTGCTTTTGGAAGGGTAGGAAACATAGTGGGCAAAGGGAAGAGATGCTGGTTACCAGCATTTTCTTCTTTTCCCACCATGTTTTTAAAAGCATTCTTCCAGCTAAAATTCAGTTGAAAATCCAGATAAAATTCAGGATTGTGTGCTACAGGGTAGTCTTTTCAATTTCAACCAATCTGTCTCCCTAAAACAAATTTGTAAACAAACAACTCTGCTAGCATCCTAATAGATACAAACAATTAGATATCAATAATCAAATATGAAAGTATGGATGATCTCCTCTTACATGAATTGTTTTCACTGTTTAAAATGGATGCTTTCATTATCTGAAAGCATTGTGGCGAAAAAGCTGTTTTCCTCTTTGTCAAATGCTTTGACCCTTGACCCAAACAATCATCAGTTTTAAAGACTGCTATATAAATGTGGTAAAGAGTTAACCCTTTACCACACAATGCCGACTTTTGACGCTCCTGGAAAAGAAGCCTTTTGAAAACATTGTGGGAAAAGAAGAAAATGCTGGTAATCAGCATTTTCTCCTTTTCCCACAATGTTTTCTACTCTATCAAAGAAAAATTACACCATTTGAGCCACACTGAAATTGTCCTCTGCAAATGCTTTCAATTTGGACAAGGCTAAAATTTTGTCGTCTGGTAAAGGGTTAAGAGACAAATTCCGTAATTCAGGCAAGATTCAATTTGTAATCTACAATATACTTTCAACTTGGACATGCCTAAATAACATTGGTAGATAATCATTTGAGGTAATTTTAAGATCTTCATCATTTTGGAACAGTCCAACATTTCATATAATGAAATGGGTCATTCTAATTTTGAGAGAGCCCCATGGGATATGTTTACATGGTACATAATGATATCCAGATGTTGTTTGGTGTTCAATAGACATATCATGAAAAGAAGGGAAACAACTTTTCCAAAATGTTACCTGGCAGAAAAAATTGGGAGTCTCTAATCAAGAGACCTGTAAAATTAAGCCATAGAGCCTTGATTAATCCTTTTAGAGAATTTCTGTCTATGAATAACACCCAAATAATTACAATTTCAGAGTTTCTTTTGTCTACAGTGTATCAGTAAACTGGACATTGTAGATCAAGATTTGATGTAAGACTGCACTTTTAGTGCAGTCTGATCTTAATCTACTCTGTCTGCAAAGGTAAACCTTGCCCAACCAGGAGTTTCTTTTACACAAACTGTTAACAAGAACAAGTGCACTTTGGAGATAGTACCAGACAACAAAATTTTGGACTTGTTCAAATTGTAAGCATCTGCAGGTGACAAATGTTACACGAATAATGAAATTTGTATATAGAAAGGGTAGAAAACAGAGTAGGAAAGCAGAAATACTAGTTAGTAGCATTTTTTCTTTTTCCTGCATGTTTTCAAAATTCCTTTTCCTATGGGGTTGTTAAAACTCCGCATCAAAAGAGAATTTTCAAGCCAGAGGAGAAAACTCAGTAACGTAGGGTTGCATCAAGAAATTTTTTTATAAATGGGGGGCTGGCCCCCATCATCTTCAGAAAAAGGGGGGCACGCGTCCCCCCTTTCAAGTGTAAAGAGGGGGAACAAATTTCATGGCGGTTGCCATAATGTGGTATAGGGTTAATGTATTATTTGTTTTTGTCTTTGGAAAAATAATGATTATATCCATTAAAGGGTTATTATATTTTAGTCTTCTTTGTTAAGATGAATGTCTTGTAGCTTCTTCTTTAACACTTGTTATACTACAATCACTGTAAGACAAGTAGACTAACCCCCATCCTACCCTATCTATCCTACGTTGTTCAGTATTTTCATTTCATAAATTCAACGAAATTTTTACTTCAGTGTTAGACTGAGATTTTAGCTTCCATCTATTGCTTCATACAGATATTTACGAATGTAAATTTACTACTTAAATTCACTATCAAAGCTGAAAAGACGGTCTGAAGTGCCTCTGATCAGATGATGTCAAATAGACATTTTGTTGTGTCATGTGTTTTCGCGGTTTTTTGCATTGATCTTTTTTCCAGTCAATTAACTTTTTTGAAGTATTTCCACATGATATTGCAAGAATTTGTCAATAAGGGTTGCAAGGTCACTTCAAAACATGTCATTTGACCCTAGATCAGTGGACTGACATCATCATCTCGCTTTTCATTACACGTCAGCTTGTTAGGTTGTGATAAACAGTGACGTGTGGTCCGTCATTCTTAATACCCACTGTTTATGACGGAGTTATTTCCTTTCAAGAATTTTGTAGCCTAAAGACATCAATTGCTGCCTGCAGATTCGCCAGTGCGTCGTTTTTGGACACATTTTTCCTAAATTGTTGCATTCGGTGATTGACAGCGTGGGTCCTGCAGTAAGGCTTATCGTCTGCATAAGACAGATGACAAGCGTCTATTGATATGATCAAAATAACCCAACAGTCTATGATTTAGGTTTACAGTTATTATTTGGGTGACCATGCAAATTTTGTTAATTTTATTCCCCCCAAGTCGTTTATTCTCTCTTTTTCCCCTATTATGATGCGCACGATCATGCAATTTTTGCGGGCTAGTTCGTTTTAGTACAGGATTTGGTGCGCAAACAAATTTTGTTTTAGCGGGATTTTTTATTTTGATGCGGGATTTCGGCAATCCCGCACTCTAGATGCAACCCTGGTAATGTGATTCAACCATTCTTTTTGCAAGACAGTCTCACTCTTTACCAGATGACAAAAATGTATAGAGGATATTTGTTTTTTACGGTGAAAGATCGAAATTTATTTCATCTCTTGAACATCATCGGTAATGTTTTCACGAGTGGCTGCAATGATGTTCACGAGATGAAATAAATTTCGATCTTTCACCGTAAAAAACAAATATTCTATTTATTTCATGCTTTTAACCATTTCTGAAGGGAACTTAATCAAAATCCTGTACAGTTCTTTTCGGTTATTCCCCATGGCATACCCCTCCCGCATAGCAACGCATTACAATATTACGTCAAGCGCGAGAAATGTAAGGTAAATGACGTCATATTTCCATCTGGTTGTGAGGCACGTGCAATTTACCTAGGCAAGAAGAACATGAAAATCGGTATTTTCACTGGTCGTACCCGTGTAATATCGAAAAATATTTACACTGCTATTTCTCGATATCCTACCGGAAAGCATGAAATAAAGTATTTTCTATACTGAAAGCATCTACATACAACAAATTAATGTGGCTAAAATGACAGGAAATTGTATTGCAAAGATTAGGAAAACACTGTTGTTATAACCAAATATGGTTATCAGCATTTCCTCATTTTCCAAAAATATTTCCAAAAGCCATCTTCTATATAGGTTCTTACACAGTAAAGATCATTTCAAAAATGGACAATTTAAATCAAAATTCATAAGCATCTTATCAACAATACAGTATGAATCACAAATTTTCAGTAATTAAATACTTGCTTGTGTAAATTCGTCTCCATTCCCCCACCCCCACCATGAGGAAAATATCTAAGGGAGACTAATCAAATATTATAGGACCAGTATTGAACATTGTTGTCTCCCTTGCTATACACACACTCATGATAAAATCACTTCATTAGGAATGGTTTTGTTTGTTTGCATTGGGGGTTTAACACCGTTATAACATCTTAGGTCATATCATGGCAGTCAGTGCACCTATACGTGTGTTTCCTGGCTTTCTCACACCAGTACTCACATAACTTTCTTTCCAAGTAACTGACTACTTTTCTCACATGCATCAGAGGTGAGAGACGAAAATTGCTGCAGAGAAAGTTTGCCTCAACAGAGACATTTAACTCACAGTAATCTGTTTTCAATGTGTTTAACTCTTTACCAAACGACATAATTTCAGACTAGTCCAAATTGGAAGCATTTGCAGACGACAAAATTAATGTGACTCAAAAATTGAAATTTGTTTTGGGAAGGGTAGAAAACATTGTGGGAAAAGGAGAAAATGCTGGTTACCAGCATTTTCTCCTTTTCCCTCAATGTTTTCAAAAGGCTTCTTTCTTAGGGTCATTAAAAGTCGGGATTGTGTGGTAAAGAGTTAATCTTTCATCAAACAATTCTTCATTTTAACAACTCATCAGAAGTAGGCTTTTGAAAACCAGCATTTCCTCCTTTTTCTTTCATGTTTTCTTCTTACAGAAACATAAATTTCATATTTTGAGTAACACTGACCTTGTTGTCTACAAAATTAATGCTTTCAAATTGGACAAGTGTCAAATTTTATCGGATCATGGCAACAGCCTCCTGACTGACATGTTTCCTGGGTTTCACAGGTACTAGGCTAAGGCTTGACATTAACCTTTTGATGTGTTTATACAAAGTTATTTTACTCTAACTGCACAAAAGTGTTTTAGACTGGTTCAAATTGAAAGGATTCGCAGAAAACAGATTTAGGGTGGCTCAAATAATTTGATTTATTTCTGAAAGGATAGAAAGACACTGCAGGAAATGGAGAAAATGCTGGTTACCTGCATTTTCCCCTTTTTGCACAATGATTTCCTGGTTCATTAAAACTCAGCATTGTGTTGTAAAAGGTTAAAGTGGCACTGAGCAGTCTGGTTCCTGAGAATTATGGCAACTTTCTTAACTTTGTAACAAAAGGAAAAATCACTATAAAAGCTCCCCCTCTAGGCTCTTTATTTTTGTTAACCTGTTTTAACTCTTTACCACACAACAAAATTTTGGACTGGACCAAATTGAATGCATTTGCAGACAACAAATCAAATGTTGCTAAAATGATGATTTATCTCATTGATACGGTAGAAAACATTGTGAGAAAAGGAGAAAATGCTGGTTACCAGCATTTTCTCCTTTTCCCACAATATTTTCAAAAGACTTCATTCTTGGGGTCTTTAAAGCTTGGGATTGTGTGGTAAAGGGTTAAGTCATGTAGCACTGAACTCAGTTGTAATTGCTACATTACATGAGGACTGCATGGTACATGCTGTCTGATTTTAGATCTACATTGTTGGCTTTTTTTTTGCCAGAAACTGCAATATTCTGCATCTTCAGCCCTGATGAAGAACGTCCATTTCATTTCATGTATTTTGCATCACAAAAGTTGAATTTTGCATTCCAAATCTTATCTGTAAAAACTCAAAACTGCTCTTTTTCAGATGTCCTAATTACACCAACATCAGCCTAAAAATTTTATTATGAGGGAAAAGGGTGAGAGAAAGTGGTTGGACAGGTGTGCACTACTTGTCTAGGTAAAAATATGCCGAGGGACGATTGCCAGTAACAGGTCATACATATGATATCCTTGTTTCATTCATAATTTCTGTACATCAACAAGGAACACCTGGTTTTCCACAGTAATCCATACCAGACCTCGGTGGGTGCAAGACTGGCACAGATGTGCAGCACATTTTCCTATTGATATTTCATGTCTTTGGATCCCATTCATCAATCAGCCTGAATACCAGTCCAATTCAAAAGTTCAGTCCCAGCCTGATTGGCTGAGATTATTTTTCTGTGACTGTCAGCCAATCAGATTGCAAGAGCCAAACCTTATTAATTAGACTCCGAAATGAACAGTAGAGATATATTTGGTCACGATTTGAGTTACCGGGTAATATCTTAAAACTTCAGCTGATTGGTAGTGAATCGACAGGTTTTCTGTTGAGAGCTGCATAAAGAATAAAGATGTCGAAGATGCAATCTGCAAATTTGTTTCACAAGGTACCTACTTAACCCTTTGCCAAACAATCCTAGATTTTGACATCTGCAAAAGAAGGATCCATGAAAACATGGAGAAAGGATCATGTTTTCTACTCTTGAAAACTTATCCCATCATTTGAGTTACATTTAATCTGTCGTCTACAAATGCTTCGATTTTCGCCAAGTCTAAAATTTTTTGTCTAGTACAGGATTAAATCTTTTCTAGTTACTAAATTTTAGACTGGTCCAAATTGACAGCATTTGCAAGCAACAGATTAAATGTGGCTAAAATGATGGAGTTTGTCCCTGACAGCTAAATAAAAAATGTCAGAAAATCGAAAATGCTTGCTACCAGCATTTTCTCTTTTTTTCACGTTTTTAACCCTTTACCACACAGTCCCGACTTTTAATGACCCTGAAAAAGAAGGTTTTTGAAAACATTGAGGGAAAAGGAGAAAATGCTGGTAACCAGCATTTTCTCCTCTTTCCACTAAATTTTCTACCCTTTCAAATAGAGAAATCATCATGTGCATTACAATTAATTTGCCGTCTGCAAATGCTTTCAATTTGATTAAGTCCTAAATTTCGTAGTTTGATAAAGAGTTAAATGACTACCTTCTCTGTTTCAGTGTTAAGCAAAGGGCACAATGTCTAAATATCTGAACTGGGGCAAAAAAAACCCCTGAAAGAGTGACATAGCTAATTCACAAACAGGTGTTCCTTACCATTTAAGTACAAATTTAAACATGCAAATGCATTTTTGACTAACTGAGCTGCAAATAAATTGTACACTTATGAATTTATTTCGTAGATTACGTGAACATTTTGGGGCCTTGATTTGCAGTTTGGAACTTGCTCCATGGCATAAAAATTACAACTTTACTTCTAGCATTGCCAAGGGAATTGAACAGACAATTTCGATCAGTAACCCTTGACCACATGATAGAATTTTAGACTTGTCAAAACTGAAGCAGTAACAAACAACAAATTAAATGTGACTCAAATGAAGTAATCTGTCCTTGAAAAGGGGGGAACACTGTGGGAAATGGAAAAAATCCTGTTTACCAGCATCTTCTTTTACCATAATGTTTTCAAAAACCTTCTTGACCATTGTTAAAACAAGGGATTGTGTGGTAAAAAAGGTTATATGAGAGTCAAATGAAATGACCTATCTATAAGATAGAAAACATTGCAGAACAAGGAGAAAATGCTCTTTCCTAGGATTAATCTCCTTCTCCCAAGCATCCTTCATAAAAATTGTTAAAACATAGGAATTATTAGGTACAGGACTGAAAAAAGAATGCCTTTCTATTCCACTGTCACAGATGGTTTTATAGCCCTTTAAGTACCTCTCACAACTTTGGTCACCTTTCCCGACAATGTAGATCAAGACTAGTGTGCTGTATAATATTTGATCTGAACTGTCCGCTTTGCTGCGACATTCTGGATTATTAATACGAAAAAATATCTTGACATATCAAAACAGAAACCAAAGGCGTGGATTCTGCTGTTCTAGTCATGATGCCTTGCATATTATGGACAGTGTAGGTCAAAGATCAAAACTAAAGCCTAGGCTTTCAAGGATTCTGCCTGGGCAATGTGCCTTAACCCTTTACCAAACAATCCCGTGTTCTAACAATTATTAGAAAAAGAACCTTGGAAATATTGTTGGAAAAAAAGAAAATGCTGGTAACCTGCAGTTTCTCCTTTTCCCACCATTGTTTCTGCACTTTCACAAACAAATTCTATCCTTTAACCCTTAACTCTTTCACTACCAAGTAAATAATTTACACTTTTTCATTGGCTATAAATATAGTTCCACTGCAAGAAGAAGAGACAGTTTCGCCTTAATCTAAAGTAGTGAACAGTGTAGATCAGAGATCAGACTGTATGTTCTGTGAAGTCTGATCTTGATCTACACTGTCCACAAAAGCTTCTGATGTCGTCAACAGTAAGGAAAGAGTTAACCTGCTGCATAAATGAAATGAAACTTTTAAACCTATAGCAAAACCTATAATTTTGCTTATTCAAAGTTATTTTTCAGGGAAAAAAAAAATCTATTTACCCGACAGCATAGATCAAAGATCACACAGCACAATCTGTGCAGTCTGATCTTGATCTACACTGTCTGCAAAAGGTCCTTAGCAGCAAAAGGGATAAATCAAATTTAATGTGTGTAAATGCTTTCAAATTTTACTGTCGTAAAATAAAGCTCTTTCTCAAGAGTTAAGAAGTTTTTTTTTCGATTTGCAAAATTGATGCCAGAGCTCAAGCTTCAAGGTTCCTAGATGGCTACATGCCCTCAGTGCTCCGAGAGAAAAATGATGTGTCTGTACCATCATTCGATGAAAAGTTAGACAGATCAATGTGAAATATTCCAAAAAACAAATTATAACAGTAATGATTCTACCATATGTGACCAGACCTAATTAACCCTTTGCCAGACAGCCTTGTGTTTGAACACTTTACCACACAGTCCCAAGTTTTAACGACCCAGAGAAAGAAAGCTTTTGAAAACATTGTGGGAAAAGGAGAAAATGCTGTTACCACCATTTTCTCCTTTTCCTACATTGTTTTCTACCCGATCATAGAGGAATTACATCATTAGAGCCACATATAAAATTTTGTTTGCAAATGCTTTGAATTTGAATAAGTCTACATTCCTGTCGAGTGAAAAAGAGTTCACAACCCTGGTCGAAACTAGAAGCTTTTAAACACACAGCAAGAGAAGAAAAAACTGCTGGTTAACACCTACAGATTGTCTTTCTGCAAACTGTATCTCTAAAACATTGCAGGAAAAACATTCACGACAATGTCTCTACATGTCCTCATATAGTAAACACTCTTTACCAGACAGCAAATTTTTTAACTTGTCTAAACAACGAGTACAAAACAATCAAGTGTACCTAAAAAGATGGAATTTGTCTTTGAAATGGTAGGAAAAAACAAGAGGGCCATTGGCCCCGAAGTGCTCACCTGAGTAAAGCTATCTTTGGTTGATAATGCTGAAGAGATCCTGGTTTTAATGATGTAAAATGCATGTAAGTGACCTACTTTTTGACGGACTTCACCTATTTTTAAGCTTGTCAAAGATATCATCCAGACAAACATTCTGACAATGTTTCATGAGTATCAGACTGAAAATGTGACCTCTAGAGTGCAAACAAGGCTTTTCTCAAATTTGGATGACAGATGACATAAAAAGCATACAGCAGAATCACAAAAGCTCACTTTGAGCACTTCATGCTCAGTTAAGCTTAACATTGGGAAAAGGAAAAAATACTGAGTTTCATTCTTTTCCTACAATGTTTTGGAAAGTCTTCTCTCCAAGGATGAATAAAACACAGGAATGTTAGGTAAAGGCTTACACCTTTAATTATCCAATATTCATTCTTTGAAAGGGGAGAAAACATTGTGGGAGCAGGAGAAATTGATGGCTACCAGCATTTTCTCCATTTTGCACAATGTTTCTTTTTTCCAAGGACTGTTTAAACACCGGATTGTTGGGTAAAGGGTTAAACCTAAATTATCCCTATTTTCCAAGGAGATCCTTATAGTTGTTCCAAAATTCTTCCGTGCCAAACTGTTACAGGTAGTAATTAGTTCTAACTCTTTACCTAACAAATTAAATGCTTCTAAAAGGATCAAATTTCTTTTTGTAAATGGCGGAAACATTGTTGAAAAAGGAGAAAATGCTAGTAACCTGCATTTCCTTTTTCCTCAAAAATTTCAAAAGGCCTCTTTCTCAGGGTTGTTAACAGTTGGGGTACTGAATAAAAGGGAAAAGAACCTCACAAATACTTTTCAACTTCTTTTGTAACTCAAATGCTCTTCTCAATCATCTTCCATTTATTTCAAAATGGCTTTTGGCATATATCAGGAAACCTACATTTGAGTTCCTTGTTTGCAAGGAGCATAATGAAATATCAATGAAATTGTCTAATATCTTTACAGCTTATGACCATAATGGATACATAGCCAAACCAACTGGAGTTTGTTGGGGATAGTGCATGATACAGGATACCCATCCTGAATTACATATGGCTCTTTAATGTGTTCAATTTATAGCAATGTCACACAGGAACTCGATTTAACACTTTACCACATAATCCCGACTTTTAACGACCCTGGGAAAGAAGCCTTTTGAAAGCATTGTGGGAAAAGGATTTTCTCCTTTTCCCACAATACTTTATACCCTATCAAAGAACAATTGCACCATTTGAGCCACAATGAAATTGTCGTTTGCAAATGCTTTCAATTTGGACAAGTCTACATTTTTCTTGTGTGGTAAAGAGTTAAAGTCTCGTCCAGTAACACCATGATATTTTTAGTTGACCATCTATGGGAATCAAACCAATACCCTATAGTATCTCGAGATAAACTGCTTGACTCAAATGGCGCTGACTGATTAATTTTCATCTATTCATTGTCACCGCCAGTAGCCCTTATCAGCCAGGTCCTCAGAAGGCTATTAGCTGGGTTATAGGGGATAATGCAAGATACATGACAAAGCCCTTGGTGTATGGCACGGTCGTGGTCACACGGATTCTCAGAACATCCTAAAGAATATTAGTGGTTTCAGTTGATTAGCCATGGCAATCAAACCAATACCCTGAAGTATCCTGAGATTGTCTGCCTTACTTCAACAGTACTGATTATTTCCTCAGCTCCTACATGCATGGAAGTATTTAAAACACTCTGTCCAGGTTAAACTAATTTGCATATGATCAAATATGCTTAACCCTTTACCACACGGCAAAATTTTTGACCTATCCGAACTGAAAGCATTTGCAGACTACAATTTCATAGTGGCTCAAATGACGCAACTTTTCTTTGATAGGGTAGAAAACTTTGTGGGAAAAGGAGAAAATGCTGGTTACCAGCATTTTCTCCTTTTCCCACAATGTTTTCAAAAGGCCTCTTCTTCAGGGTCGTTAAAAGGCGTCATTGTGTGGTAAAGGGTTAAAGGGATGTAAATGCTTGGATCATAACAATATACTTACAGAACCCTTTTGTTGTCTCTTTGATGACTGGCCACTCTGTCTACGACCTGTGAGAGAAAGTATGCATAGAGTTGTCTAACACGTCTTAACACTCGACCATAGAATCCAGAGTTTAAACGCTGCTGAGGAAGACGGCTTTGGTAAACGTGGATTTAGGAGAAAATGCTGGAAACCACATAAGTAGTTTAGCTAGCAAATTTTATGCATGTTTGCATAATACAAGGTTGGACTGTAGCTGTTCTTGAAGACAGCATGCAACACAGTCATTCTGACCTTGGAGCTACACAACCCTATTTCATCAGATATTTTATGCAAAACAGTCTAGAAATTGCTGCCTGGAAATATCCGATTCATTCAGATGGTGATCTATTCAGTTTGAGTAGAGTTGCCACATCCAAGTTACTATTTGATATAGTTCATGGTACATGCCAGGTAAGGTTTTTCCCCTTTAAATTGCAGCTGAGATGTTTAACAATTTATAGCATAATAGTCCATTCAAGTTTTCACTAATTTATGATGTTCACTATGCCGACTTAAGTTATGTGGTTTCCTAGGAAATTATGGCCTCGATAATTTCCAAAATCAACAGGTAATGACAACGCTCACATCTGTTACAAAACTTTTTTTCTAATTTTTCACACTGCTGAATTGCTTCTTTCCTTTTGTTACAACAGAATGATAGTCTTACCTCGTATAGATTCATCCATCGGGGACTGTTTATAACTTGGGTAATAGGGAGACATTTGTTTCCGTGGTGAAAGTTGTTCTGGAGACATTGGTATACTTGAACTACCCATCATACCCTGCAATATCAAGGTCAAGGTCAAAGTACATAAAACACAAGTAGGCAAGCAATCTTAAACCTTTGTCACACAATTCAGTGTTTAAACCAACCCTAAGACAGAGGGCTTTGAAAATAAAGTGGGAAATTGATTGATTGATTGATTGATTAATTTAGTTATACTGCACACAATATAATTCCAAAGCCATTCACTGCTTTCCCACATAACCATCATCAAAACAATGATCAGCAGTGAGAATCCTGTTGCTATGACCATCATTAATTTACGGAAGGAAATTGGCCAAGCTAGGGATTAAAACCTGTGAGAGGGAAAAGGAGAAAATGCTGGTAATCAGTATTTTTTTCCTTTTCTCCACAAACTTTTCTGTCCTGTCCCAGACAAATATCCTCATTTATGAGCCAAAGTGAGTTTGCTATCTGTCTTGTCCAGGAAAGAAGACTCTAATAGGGTGGTTTAACTTTTTACTAAATGACAAAATTTTAGACTGGTCAAAATTGAAAAAAAATTTGCACGCAACAGAACAAATCTGGCTAAAAATTTAAATTTGTTCTGGGAAGGGTAGAAAACATTGTGGGAAAAGGAGAAAATGCTGGTTACCTTTTCCCATGATTTTTTCAAAAGGCTTCTTCCTCGTGTTTGTTTAAAGTCAGGTTTGTGTGGTAAAGGATTAAAGGATATTTTACCAGAATATTAATTTTACACCAAAGCTGACAGGTTGGATCTAAAATCAGACTGCATAATTCGTACTCGATTTTTTTTAACAGCTTTTTTTCTTAGGGATAAAACCCATGAATGTTAAATGATTAAAGTGGCTAGAGAAAAAAAGTTTAAAAATCAAAGCAAATGACAAGTATGAATTAAAATTCGAAATAACAAAGTGACTTTTTTTACCTCCTGTCAACAGATAAAAAGAAGAGTTTCTCATGGGAGGTAATAAAACATTTGCAAAAAAAATCTCTGATTAGACATATAGCTGCAGAACACCTGCTCCTCTAACCAATTAACCCTTGCAAAACAAACCCATGGTTTCACAACCCTGAGAAAAGGAGTCTCTTGAAAACATTATGGGAAAAGGAGAAAATGCTGGTAATCAGCATTTTCTCCTTTTTCCAAAATGTTTTCTATCCTTTCAAAAACAAATCTAATCATTTGAGCCACAGTTTAATTTGGTGTTGTGTCAAAGTTTTCAATATGGACCAGTCAAAAATTTGTTTGGTAGAGGATAACCTTTACCAGACTATCCTGTGTAATAAATGTCATCCCTACAGAAGGAGACATTTCAAAACACTGTGGGAAAAAAGAAGAAAATACTGGTAACCACCATTTTCTTCCCACAATGTTTTCTATTCTGTCACGGACAATTCCATCACTTAAACAACATGTAATTTGCAAAATACTCTTAATTCTTTACCAAACAACAAAATTTTAGATTTGTCCAATTTGAAAGCATTTGCAGAAAACAAATTAAATTTTATTCAAATGATGTAATTTGCTATTTGGAGGATAGATAACAGTGGGAAAAGGAGAAAATGCTGGTTACCAGCATTTTCTCCATTTCCAACAAGGTTTTCAAAACACAAATTCCTCAAGTTTGTTAGAACTAGGGATTGTGTGGTTAAGGGTTATATGTGAACAAGACTTATAATTTTGACTTCTGAAAAAAATTAAGCTCTTTACTAGCGGACACAGTTTTATACTTGTCTAAATTCAAGGCATTTGCAGGTGAAAAATTACATGCGGCTCAAATGATAGAATTCATCTTGGAAAAGCCTGAAATCACTGAGAGGAATGTGTTTCAAAGATCTTTTTCTTCTTTGCTGTTCAAACATATTACTGGTATTACTTGGTACAGGATAAACCCTTTACCAAAAAACCCAGCGTTTTAACTACTCGGAGTATAATAGGTTTTTGAAAAACACTGTGGGTGGTAAGCAGCATTTTCTTCTACTACTATAATGTTTTACACCCTTTCAAAGACAATTTCCATCATATGAAACACATACTTTGTACTATGTGAAAACGCCTTGAATTTGGAGAAGTCTGTACAAAATGTTATCGTTTGGTAAAGGGTCACCAGACAACAAAATTTTAGCCTTGTCCAAATTAAAAGCATTCGCAAATGACAATTTCAATGTGGCTCAAAATTTATGGTACAATCTTTCTTTGATTGGGTAGAAAACATTGTGGGAAAAAGAGAAAATGCTGGTTACCAGCATTTTCTCCTTTTCCCACAATATTTTCAAAAGGCTTCTTTTCCATGGTTGTTAAAAGTTGGCATTGTGCAGTACAGGATTAAGAAAGTATCAAGAAAATTATAAAAAATTAGGAGACACTTGTCATGATTTCTGTGAAACGGCTCTTGGCAAAAATTTCATAAGCTTTTTTTCTTGGTTACATTCCTTCCCTTTCCCTTTACCCTATTACATAATTCTGTAATTTCTAGACATGTACATGTCAATAATGAGTACAAAGCTGAATAGATTTATTATATTAAACAATCTACGTAAATTTTTACCAGTAGTTTGTGTGTTTTGTTTGAATCAGGTTTAATGCCCTATTCTGCATTTACCAGTAATGTCACGGTGGCAAGTGCACTTATCCATGCTTTTCTGGAGTTCCTGTTCTGAATTTCTTGTCACTTCCCAACCTTCTGGTTGCTTTCTCACATGTTTAACTATCATCAAAACAATGATCAGCAGTTAAAGAGGAATGAATCCTGCTGAAGTGACTGAAACTGTGCCTTGGCTTTGAAGTTTTTTTACTCAAGCAGCACTTACATTTTCCCTTTTACAACTAACCACTTACCACAAGAGTTTTAGCGACCCTGAGGAAGACGGCTTTTGACAGCATATTGGCAAAAGGAGAAAATGCAGATTACCAGCACTTTCTCTTTTCACACGATGTTTTCTACCCTATCAAGGACAAATTTCATCATCTGAACTAACTTTGAACTTGTCACCTGTAAATGCTTTGAATTTGGACAAGTCAAAAATTTTGTCATTTGGTAAAGAGTTCATTGAGTCTTAAGAACTAAACTGAGCTCCTTACAAAGTGCGATCAGTACAATTGACAGCAAATATAGTGTGTAGAGTAGTTGCTAGACTGCACAACATGCACAGCCTGGGTCTGTATTGACCAACCATTCTTAGGATTATTCTTAGTCTTTTCTCCAAGATTTTCAAATTTGAAAGTTACACAAGTTCTGATTGGCTAAACCAAATATGGTTTAGCCAATCAGAAGTTGTTACTTTCAAATTTTGAAAACTCTAGCGATTAAGACTAAGAATGTTCTTAAGAAGGGTTTGTGAATACGGAACCTGATCTCTGATAAACACTGATCATTTAAAAGATTGTTTTCCAACTGAGAGATATACCGATACTACTCTTGATACATTGACTTCACCAAACTTTTCTAGAATTCTAGCCAATACAGGAACTTGATCTAGCATCTGTTGTAAACTTAAGAACAAGCTGTTCAAATATAACTGGTATCATTGTGACAAAAGGTAAAGGAACTTTCTACATGTAATTTCTGCTTGTGCCACAATTTTTTCATAATTACTATGCTTCAAATCCAAAACAAACCTTTTGCAGGAGGTAAAATATCCCCTTTCCAAACTATCACATGTTTTCAGCCTTTCCCAAACTACTAATTCTAGACTTTCCCAAATTGAAAGTCATAATTATGCAGGCGACAAATGTGAAATTGGTACAAATGAACTTACTTCTTTGCCTGGGTAGAAGACTGGTTACCAGCATTTCCTCCTTTCCCCACAATGTTTTCAAGAGGCTTCTTCCTTACGGTCGTTAAAACTTGGGATTGTGTGGTAAAGAGTTAACAACTATGTAGATGACAAATCAGATATGGCTCTTTTGATTTGAATTATCTTTGAAAGGTTACAAAACATTGTTGAAAAAGGTGTAAGGGCTGGTGACCAGCCTTTTCTCATTTTTTCCGCAATATTTTCAAAAGACCTTCTTCCACAAGAATGTTTGGTAAAGAACTGAAGGAGTCTAAATGATTCTACAGAGTCAGTATAACAAAACTTTAACAAGAGGGCCATGATGGCCCTGAAGTCGCTCACCTGAGTCTTTTGACCAAACATGACCCATTTTCAATCTCTTTTGAGAAATCATGACAAACATTCTACTAAGCTTTTATAATTTTTGGACTGAAAATTTGGCCTCTAGCATGTGCACAAGCTTTTTCTAGAATTTCTCTCAGTGACCTATTTTTTAGCCAACCATAGCCAATTTTCCCATTGTAGATATTATCAAAACAAAGATCCTGACCACCTTTCGTAAGTACTGGACAGAAAATGTGGCCTATAGAGCATACACAGACTTTTTCTAAGATTTGACCTATTGACCTAGTTTTTGACCCAACATGACCTATTTTCAAAGTCATCTGAGATGTCATGAAGACAAACAATCTGACCAAGTTTCATGAGTTTTGGATGGAAAATGTGGCCTCTAGAGCATACACAAGGTTTTTCTGAGATTTGACCTAGTGACATAGTTTTTGACCCAACATGACCCATTTTCGAACTCATCCGAGATATCATCAAGTCAAACATTCTGACCAACTTTCAAGAAATTTGGACTGAAAATGTGACCTGTAGAGGGTACACAAGGTTTTTCTAAGATATGACATATTGACATAGTTTTTTACCCGACATGATCCATTTTCAAACTTGTCTGAGATATCATCAAGTCAAACATTCTGACCAAGTTTCAAGAGTTTTGGACCAAAAATGTGGCCTCTAGAGCGTACACAAGGTTTTTCTAAGATATGACCTAGTGACCTACTTTTTGACCAGACATGATCCATTTTCAAACTTATCCAAGATATAATAAAGACAAACATTCTGACCAAATTTCAAGAGTATAGGACAGAAAATGTGGCCTCTAGAGTATGCACAATGTTTTTCTAAGATTTGACCTAGTGACCTAGTTTTTGACCCAGCATGACCTATTTTCAAACTCATCCGAGATATCATCAAGACAAACATTCTGACCAAGTTTCATGAGTATCTGACTGAAAATGTGGCCTCTAGAGTGTGCGCAAGATTTTTCTAAGATTTGACATAGTGACCTAGTTTTTGGCCCAGCATGATCCATTTCCCAACTCGTCCGAGATATTGTCAAGACAAACATTCTGACCAAGTTTCATGAGTATCTGACTGAAAATGTGGCCTCTAGAGCGTAAACAAGGTTTATCTAAGATTTGACTTAGTGACCTAGTTTTTGACCCCACATGACCCATTTTCAAACTCATCTGAGATATCATCAAGACAAATATTCCAACCAACTTTCAAAAGTTTTGGGCTGAAAATGTGGCCTCTAGAGCGTACACAAGGTTTTTCTAAGATTTGACCTAGTGACATAGTTTTTGACCCCACATGACCCACTTTCGAACTAATCCGAGACATTATCAAGACAAACATTCTGACCAAGTTTTATGAGTATCTGTCTGAAAATGTGGCCTCTAGAGCGTACAAAAGGTTTTTCTAAGATTTGACCTAGTGACCTAGTTTTTGACCCGACATGACCCATTTTCGAACTTGTCCCAGAGCTCCAGATAGAGGGAGTGATTTTGATTTCAAAATTGAAAATATTATTCTCCTCTAAATCCTATGTTGTGGGTACTCATTAGAATCGTCTCATCGAGAGTACCCACAACATAGGGTTTGGAAGAGAAATGATGGATTTAGAATACCATCACTCCCTCTTATCTGGAGCTCTGTTGTCCGAGATAACATCAAGACAAACGTTCTGACCAAGTTTCATGAGTATTTGACTGAAAATGTGGCCTTTAGAGCGTACACAAGGGTTTTCTGGGATTTGACCTAGTGACCTAGTTTTTGATCCCACATGACCCCTATTCGAACTTGTCCAAGATATCAAGACAAACATTCTGACCAACTTTCAAGTTCTGGACTGAAAATGTGGCCTCTAGAGCGTACACAAGGTTTTTCTAAGATTTGACCTAGTGACCTAGTTTTTGACCAGACCTGACCCATTTTCAAACTCTTCTGAGATATCATCAAGACAAACATTCTGACCAAGTTTCATGATTACCAGACTGAAAATGTGGCCTCTAGAGCATACACAAGGTAAAAGTTGACGACGGACGCCTGACACAGCACGATCACAAAAGCTCACCTTGAGCACTTCGTGCTCAGGTGAGCTAAAAAGAGAAAAAGTTCTTGAGTATAAAGCAAGCTAATCTGCGTACAATAATTTTGATCTATCTTTGTGCATAATTTTCACCTTTGTTGATTTTTTCAAATGACCCCTTATCAACAATTTCTCCCTTAGCCTCAATGTATTCTTAGTTCCTAACCCTTAAAGTGCCTTTCACTGTCAAAGTTGCCTTTGTGGCCAGTGTAGATCAAGATCAGACAGCACAAAATTTGTGGTCTGATCTTGATCTAAACTGTTTGCTTTGCTGAAATACTCTAGACAAAAAGCAACCACAATACTGCCATTATCTAGGTCTTATTCTAGACTGAAAATGTCCACTGGTTTATTTAGCGCTTTAAGGCTTGATATTACAGAGTTACATTATAATCAGCATGGTACTCATACAAAGTATCCAAAACTGCAGATCCTAAATCAAACTGCAAAGTTTCTGCAGTCTGATCTTGATCCTTACTGTTAGTAAAAATGCTGTTTGACAGCTTTCCACATTGTATAAGGCGTAAAATTACAGTTTTTGTAAGTGAATTATTTATGATTATATGCCCTGAAAAGTTGTATTACTGTCACAAGAGTGAACAGACATTAATTTTGTTGTGTTTTAATTTTGACAAAATAATCTGCAAAAAAGAATGACCTTTTATTATCTTGATGCAGACCCTTTAACCCTGTACAAAGGACAAAATTTTACACTTGTCAAAATTAAAAATATTTGCAAACAAAAATGTAGCTCAACTAATAAATTTTGACTCTGAAAGGGAAGGAAACATGGTGGGAAAAGGAGAAAATGCTGGTTACCAGCATTATCTCCATTTCCCAAAATAATTTCAAAAGGTTTTTTATAACACAAGACTGTTTGGTAAAGGTTAAAAAAAATTATCCCCAAAGAAAAAGATTCTTAATGAGTAATTTCTTCATTTGCCACACTGTTAACATGCATTTGAACTTAACTGATTGACCACATTTTTACACTGTTACTTCCGACATTTGCAGACTTGTATCAACCCATAAAGCGCTGAAATGACGTGATAATCATTCTCAAAAAGGAAAATAGCCTATTATGCTATTTCTATGTGGTTTTTGCCAGAAGATGTAACAAAGTAGCAGAGAGTACAGATCAGAGATCAGACTGCACATTGTGTGAGGTCTGAACTTGATCTACCCTACATGTATCCAGGTTCAGTGCCCAAAGGGAAAAGAGGTATAGTTATATCATTTTTGATGACTATAAAATGAATGGAATGAAGATGATCTTTTAGCTTTATTTTTGTTTTTCTGACTAGACATTTGTGCAAAAGGTTTAAGACCAGATTAAAGGATTAGTCATTCACACAGATTATCCACAAAGATCAAACCAAAAGTGAATCTAACCCTTAAAGTGCTGAACCAGGATTACATTGCTTATGCAGACAGAGTACATCAATATCAGATTGCACAGAATGTGCAGTCTGATCTTTGATCTATACAGTCTGCTTCTTTGCCGGACTTCGCATCTTTAGTTCTGGTTAAAACTACTGGTTTCCTTTTTTCTTTTTAAGCACTGCAAGAGCTAATCTTGATTGAACACTACTCTACTACCTGTCTCATGCAATTGTTTCTATAATATGGAATCTGGAAATAGGATAAAACATTCCTTACTATTTTAGGATAAAACATTCTATTCACCAGAATTAAACAATCCTTCATATTTTAGGATAAAATACACCTTACTATTTCAGGATAAAACATTCCTTACTACTTAAGGATAAAACTTTTTCAGTCCTTTTTATATCAGGATAAAACATTCCTTCCTTTTTCAGGATCTCTTCCTATATCAGGATAAAATACTGCTATTTCGGGGGGGGGAATATTCCTTTCTATTCAAGGATAAACTTTCCTTACTATTTTAGGATAACACATTCCCTCCTATTTCATGGTTAAAATGTTCCTTCCTATTTAAAATTCCGGATATAACATTCCTTCCTATTTCAGGATAAAGAATTTACTATTTTAAGATAAAACATTTCTTACTATTTCCATCTTTCCCTACAATACAACACCTTCCATAGACAACTTTTTTCTGTCTTGCAGCTTACTACTTTTGAAACAATGCAGCAAATGAAGAAATAGCTTGTAATGTGCAATTTCTCAATTTGCCAAAATGTTCTCACATTGTCTTGAAATTTGTCTGCTGCAAGTTTGTTTTACAAGGTACTGATACTCAATCATCAAATTTACAGACAAGAAAAGACACCATCTGTTTACACCATTGAATATCGGTCACAATATCAATGCTTTTGCTGACAGTGCAGATCAAGATCAGAGTGCATAGATCAAGCAATATTGCCTTGAACCCTCACTGTCTTATATCTTTTGCCGACAGTGCAGATCTATCAAGATCAGATAGCATAGAGCAAGCAATCTTGTCTTGAACCCTCACTGTCTGGTATCTTTGGCTGACAATGCAGATCAAGATCAGACAGCATACAGCAAGCAATCTTGTCTTGAACCCCCACTATATTATATCTGTGAAGGAACTGACAAAAAAAAAAAGACAATCATGAAAACCAAAGACCACAATGTCCTACATTTGTTACTCTCAGGATTAACCTTTTAGCTTTACCTCACGATGTTTTAACAACCCTCTGTAGAAAACATTTTGGGAAAAAAGGAGAAAGTGCTGGTCACTACTGCCACAATGTTATTTTACCCTTTCAGAGGCACCTTTCCTCAAAAGAGCCATATTTAACCCATTACCACGCAATCCCTACTTTTGACGACCCCGAGAAAGAAGCCTTTGGAAAACATTGTGGGAAAAGGAGAAAATGCTGGTAACCAGCATTTTCTCCTTTTCCCACAATGTTTTCTACCCTTCACGAAACAAATTTCAAATTTTCAGTCACTTTTATTTTGTCGTCTGCAAATGCTTTCTAATTGGACAAACCTAAAATTTTGTCGTTTGGTAATGAGTTGATATGTTGTCTGCAACAGCTTTCATTATGGACCTATCCAAGTTTTTATCATCGGGTAAACGGTTAACTCTTTCCTACATGACAAGATTTTAGACTTGTCCAAATGGAAAGCATTTGTAGATGACAAAGCTCAAATAGCTCAAATGATAATTTCTATCTTTGATGGGGTAGAATATACTGTGGGAAGAGAAGAAAATGCTGGTTACCAGTATTTCATCCTTTTCCTACCAACATTTTCAAATGACTTTTGCTTCAGGGTCGTTAAAACACAGAACTGTGTGGTAAAGGTTGAACGGTCAAACTGAACATGCAGGACAAACATGTAATTTCATGTTTTACATAACTTTCGTTTTTAGCTTGTATACCAGTTTTTCTGTTCATTACAAGAATCAAATCACGAAACATGGATACAATTACAACACGACTGCAATTCAACCCTTGAACTACCATTTAATCCTACTAACGAACACCCAATTTTAACTGACCTGAGGAAAAATGGCTTTTAAAAACTTTGCTGGAATAGGAGAAAATGCTAGTAAACAGCATTTTCTCCATTTTCCAAATTTATTTTCTACCCTTTAACTCTTTACCAAACGACAAAATTTTAGACTTGTCCAAATTGACAGCATTTGCAGACGGCAAAATAAATGTATCTCAAAAGTTGAAACTTGACTTTAGAAGGGTAGAAAACATTGTGGGAAAAGGAGAAAATGCTGGTTACCAGCATTTTCTCCTTTTCCCACAATGTTTTCAAAAGGCTTCTTTCTCAGAGTTGTGAAGACCTGAGATTGTTTGGTAAAGGGTTAAACAGACAAATCTTATCATTTGAGTTGCATTGAACTCTTTACCAAACGACTAACATTTATACTAGTCTAAATTAAAGCATTTGCACACGATAAAATATATGTAAATGAAAAATCGAAATTTGTTTTGGAAGAGTAGAAAACATTGTGGGAAAAGGAGAAAATGCTGGTTACCAGCATTTTCTCCTTTTCCCACAATGTTTTCAGTAGGCTTCTTTCTTAGGGTCGTTAAAAGTCGGGATTATGTTGAAAAGGGTTATTTTGTAATCTGCAAATGCTTTAAATTTGGAAAAGTCTAAAATTTTGTTGTCTGGTCAAGAGTTAACCCTTTATTTGATGACAAAATGTTAGAATCCTCAAAATTGATATTATTTCTTCTAAGCGGGACTCAATGGCTTTTTGCAGACAGTTTAGATCAAGATCAGACTGCACAAAATAAGCAGTCTGATCTTGGATCAACACTATCCGATAAGGAGATATTTTCCCGAAAAAAAATAACTTTGAAATGGCCAAATTCAGAATTTTTTTCTACTGGCTTGAAAGTTTCATCTAAGTTATTTAGCTGGATAAGAGTTACGAATGGATGGTGAATACGGACCAAGGACCTCTGACGCTAGAAGCTGATGTGCTACCCCCTATACTACTGTCTTCCATGTTCTTGAGTTTTCTATAAATAACTTACTTGCGGAGTCATGCTGTCCCTTGAGAAACCTGGTCGTCCAAATGGAAGCTCTGCACTTTTGTCTGAGGGAAGAAAAATAACATCAGAGCGATCTACTGTTAACCCTTTAACACAAAATCCTTAGATTAAACAACCCTGATAAAAGGGGCCTTTGAAAACATTCAGGGAAAAGGAGGAAATGCAAGTAGACAGCATTTTCTCCAATTCCCACAATGTTTTCTACCCTTCCAAACACAATTTTTCATTTTTGAATCACATTTATTTTGTTGTCGGCAGATGCTTTCAATTTGGACCTGTCTAAAATTTTGTTGTTTGGTAAAGAGGTAACCTTGCACCTTTCCCCAGTCAATACTATGTTTTACGACCTTGAAGGAGAAGGCTGGTGAAAACACTGTGGGAAAAGGAGAAAAAGCTAGTTATCAGCATTTTCTCTTTTTCCCAAAATATTTTCTATCTTAAATTTTTTCCACCAATCCAAAAACATACTACAATTTTCGAATCAGATTTGATATGCCGTCTGCAACTGCTTTCAATTTTGACATGGCTAAAATTTTGTTGTTTGGTAAGGGGGTAAGAAGATCGGTATGAATGAAGAAATTTTGCATTTTGAGATATTTGTTCATAAGCAGTAAAGTTTCTCTCACTCAATATTTCTGGATAATGTGGTGGCAGTGCGGCAAGCAAATAACCATCAGGAGAAAATGAGGCATTTTGTGGCATATGTTTATCTTTAAATTGATCTTTGATCAGTGAAATTGAATTTTAATGGCTTTAACCCTTTACCAAACTATCTCATCTTTTAAGAACCCAAAAAATGGCTTTTGAAAACATTGTAGGAAAAGGAGAAAATGCTATTATCCAGCATTTTCTGTATTTCCAATCGTGTTTTCAAAAATCTTTCCCCCTTAGGGCATCAAACAAACCCTACAGACATATTCGGTCTAGACATAAGCCAAAAATTATTGTAATTTTAATGTTACTTTTGCCTTTAATATTTCAGTGAAGAGAAACATATAAATTAAAGATCAGACTGCATGTTTTGTGCTGTCTGATCTTTACCTACACTGGCTGCAAAGCCAACTGTAGTTGTGAAAGGACCTCTAAGTCCTTACAAAACGACAAAATTTTACACTTGTCCAAATTGAAAGCATTTGCAGAGGATGAATTAGATGTCTCAAAAGATCAGACGTCTCTCAATGGATTATAAAGCATTGTGAAAGAAGGGGAAATGCTTGTTACTGGCATTTTCTTTTTTTTTCCCTACAATGTTTTTCAAAGCTTTCTTTCCTCTTTACCAAACAATCCCAGGTTTTAAAGACCCTATGAAAGAAGCCTTTTCCCACAATGTTTTCTACTCTATCAAGGACAAATTCCGCCATTTGAACCATCTTTAATGTCATCTGCAAATACTATCAATTTGGACCTGTCTAAAATTTTGTCGTTTCGTAAAGAGTTAATCAAAGTTGTTAACGTCTGCATTGTGCTGTAAAGGGTTAATAATGGGTCTTGGGGCACTGAGAAATTAGATCATTACCTAAAAAGTAATACAGTAAAACACATGTATACTTACTTATATCATTATTATTTACAAATGGGTGTATGCCATCCATGTGGCCGTTGAAATTTTGTCCTTCTGGATACAACTGTAAATGAATAATACATGTCATCATTATCAGTAGTCCTGAATTCTTAACTCTTTCCATACCATAGATGACACCAGAAGCTATTGCGGACAATGTAGATCAAGATCTGACTGCACAGAACATGCAGTCTGATCTCCGAACTGCACTGTCTGCTGCTATATTCTAGATAATGACCGAACTGTCTCTTGGTTTTGCAGAGGAAACATATTTTTAGCCTTTGAGAAAATGCAATTAATTTATTTAGTAGTGAAAGAGTTAAATATTTATTATTCTCTTGAATAACATGTTATCCTTCATCCTGCAAATTCAAACTTATCCTTCAGCGTGCCCAATTCAAAATAAGCCCTCACCCTGCTCCATTTAACCCTTTACCACAAAATCCTGAGTTTTAACAACTCTGAAGAAAGACAGCTTTGAAAACATTGTGAGAAAAGGAGAAAATGCTGGTAACCAGCATTTTCTTCTTTGCCCAATGTTTTCTAGCCAACCAAAAAGAAATTTCAATTTTTGAGTCATACTTATTTTGATATCTGCAAAGGCTGTTATTTTAGATAGTCCTAAAATTTTGTCATTTGGTAAAGAGTTGAAATGATCTTTATTCCTGCTCAATCAAACTTATCCTTTGTTCTCCTAAATTTAAACATCTTCTCATTTCAAACTTCTCAGTCAACCTGCTCAATTCAAACTTTTTCTTCAACCTTCAACCTGCTCAATTTAAACTTCTTCATTCAGCTTTACTCAAATTTATTCCTCATTCTGCTCAATTCAAACTTTTCCCTCATTTTGCTAAAACATTTCTTTCCGCCTCAGAGTTTTTCCTGGATCTTCTCATATGGGAGTCATTTGACCCCCTTCAAACAAATAACAAAAGGCAAACATGAGACATTCAGAAAATTTGCATGGTCCAAATTCAAGAAAAGAGGGGAGTGTCAGGAAAAAAATATGGGAGTTCAAATCCAAAGAAAGAGGGATTAGGGAAAAACCATGCATTCTGCTCAATTCAACCTGAACTTAATCCTTCAATCCTCTCCATTCATTCTAGTCTTTTAATCAACTCAATTTCCAACTAATTATTTCATCTTGCTCAGTTCAAACTTCTGTTTCATCCTGATGACTAAAATATTTTGTTAAAACTCATACTTCACCCTGCTCAATTTAACCCTTTACCACACAATGACGCCTTTTTGACGCCCCTAAAAATGAGGCCTTTTGAAAACATTGTGGGAAAAGGAGAAAATGCTGGTAACCAGCATTTTCTCCTTTTCCCACATAGTTTTCTACCCTATCAAAGAAAAGTTGCGTCATTTGAGCCACTATGAAATTGTCGTCTGCAAATGCTTTCAATTTGGATAGGTCTTAAATTTTGCCGTGTGGTAAAGGGTTAAACTCATTCCTCATCCTGCTCAATTTTCAACTTGTCCATCACCCTGATCAATTTAAATTTAACCCCCATCCCACCCAATTTAAATATATCCATAATCCTACTCATTTCATCCTGATGAATTAAAACATACCCTTCATTCTCCACAATTTAAACTTATCTGTCATCCTGCACAGTTTAAACATATGTCATCCTGCTCAATTCAAACTTAGCATTCATCCTGCTCAATTTTAACTTATGGTTCAAGTAAGCAGCCTTTCAATATGCTCAATTCAAACGTATGTTTCATCCTGCTTTTTTAACCCTTTACCAGACTACAAAATTTTAGCCTTGTCCAAATTGAAAGCCTTTGCAGACAATTATTTCAACTAGGCTCAAATGGTGCAACTTTTCTTTGATAGGGTAGAAAACATTGTGGGAAAAGGAGAAAATGCTGGTTATCAGCATTTTCTCCTTTTCTCACAATGTTTTCAAAAGGCTATTTTTCTGGGGTCGTTAAAAGTCGGGACTGTGTGGTGAAGGGTTAAGGTCTATGGCCCCTAACTCTCATATTAAAAGACTGAAGCTGCCAAGATTGGCCAAATAGCCTATAGGAAAACGTCAATGTTACACAATATTTACTGATGAGTTAGTGAGTCTACGGCCCCTAACTCTCATATTAAAAGACGGAAGCTGCCAAGATTGGCCGAATAGCCTTTACGAAAATGTCGATGTTACACGATATTTACCGATGAGTTAGGGGTCGTAATCCTTAATATACTTAAAACCTTGTAGTATCAAACATTTTTTATCCTGCTCAATTCAATCTGATCCTCAGGACAGGGGCTAAGTTCTTCAGATGAATTTATTATCAGACCACTTCTTAAAAACATTGTGACAAAAGATATTTAGTTTTTGTCATGAGTAACTTTTTGCAGCCAACCACAATTTCACAAGTAAATTCACATTTCAACATTAATTCATGACTTTGTTGATCTCAAATAGTTGGAAAATCAAATTTTGTGTTAGGAAGTACAAACTTATGTCCAACTACAAATGACAGAAGCCATTAGACCTACTACAAATCTTAATGTCTATTGTAGGATCAAGCCAATGCCCATAATTATGTTCTAAAAGTATATGCTTTAATCTTTCAGGAACCGTGGCAATCAAACAATTCCAAGACTAACAGTTCCAATGTTTGATTTCCATACTTTCATGTCATAGGCTTATTAGTTGAAAAAGTATTAAAACAATCAGTCATAACTTTCAACTTACCCTTGATTCACTATACCCAGGTGGCTGACCCTGACCTTGTGACCATGACCCTACTTCCTCCCCTGAAAAGAGAAAGAAATATATTTCATCTCAAATTAACGATTTATCAGACAACAAAATTTTCGACGCACCCATGAAAGCATTTGTAGGACAAACTACGTAAATGTGGCTCTAGTGACCGAGATCTCTTTTGCAAAAAAGTAGAAAACTCAATATCACATCCAATCATTTGAACCAGAAGTAACTTGTCATCTGCAAATGCTTTCAGTACGGACAAAACTAATATTTTGTACTCTGGTACATAGAGGATATTTGTTTTTTTCGGTGAAAGATCGAAATTTATTTCATCGAGTGAACATCATCGGTAATATTTTCACGAGTGGCCGCATCAAAATTTATTTCATCGAGTGAACATCATCAGTAATATTTTCACGATTGGCGCAGCCCCTCGTGAAAATATTACCGATGATGTTCACTCAATGAAATAAATTTTGATCTTTCACAAAAAAAAAATATTCTATTTATTTCATGCTTTTAAATCTTTTTGGGAGGAACTTAATCAAAATCCATTACAGTTCTTTTCGGTTATTCCCCATGGCGTACCCCCTCCGCATAGCAACGCATTACAATATTATGTCAAGCACGATAAATGTAAGATAACTAGTGCGCGAGAACAACTGTTTCCACCTTCGAATGAAGAGTTAGAATATAAAAATCGGTATTTTCACTGGTCGTAACCATGAAATATCGAAAATATTTCACCGATATTTCTCGATAACCTACCGGAAAGCACGAAATAAACATTATACTTAACCCTTTACCACACGACAAAATTCTGGACTCGTCCAATTTGAATGCACTTGCAGAGAACAAATAAACTGTTACTAAAATTATGATTTTTGCGTTTGATAGGGTAGAAAACACTGTGGAAAAAGAAGAAAATGCTGTTTACCAGCATTTTCTCCTTTTCTCGCAATGTTTTCCAAAGCCTTCTCTTTCAGAGTTGTTAAAAGTTGGGATTGTGTAGTAAAGGGTTAACTGCAAATTTACTTTTGACCCTTTACCAAACACTTCCATGTTTTTATGATCCTGAGAACGAAGGCTTTTGAAAACATTGCAGGAAAAGGAGGAAATGCTAGTAACCAGCATTTCCTCCTTTTCCCACAAGATTTCTACCCTTCTAAAGAAAAATCTGATAATTTGAGCCACAATTTAATTGTTGTCTGCAAATGCTTTTAATATAGACAAGTGTGAAATTTTATTATACGGTAAAATGTAGAGGCAGGCAATGGTTATTGCTCTCCCACAGCCATGCTTTGACATTTCATACAACATGAGAAGCAGATTTTTTATGTTTTCCTACATTTCCTACTGCCATTGTAAACAATGTGGACCGCTTTTACAATCAATAACCCACAGGTCTGGTTTTGATAGGTCAATTAGAGTAACCAGTCTCTCTACAATGAACAGGAAATTTTCACTGCCACTGCACTAGTCTCCAAACCCAAATAAATAGGCTCTTTCATGGTATGAAAGAGAAAAAAGAAGTTTAACACCATATCAACATCAGTTCTGTCATTTGACCACAACAAAATTTATACAATCAAAACTTTGTTCATAGCACCTTGTATTAACTGTTTTACCAAAAGACACAATTTTGGACTCCACTAACTAGAAATCATAAATTTTGCAGACTACAAATCAAATGTGGTCCAAATGAAGATTTCAGTCTTTGAAATGATAGAAAGCATTTTGGAAAAGAAGAAAATGCGTGTTCCCAGCATTTTCTCCTTATCCCACAATGTTTCAAAAGACTCCTCTTCAGGGTCACTAAAACATGGGATTGTGGGGTAATGAGTTAACCCTTTACCAAATGATCCCATATTTTACAACCCTGAAAAAGAAGGCTTGCAATCACAGTGGAAAAAGGAGAAAATGCCAGTAACCAGCATTTTCTCCTCTTCCCACAATTTTTTCTATCCTTTCACAGACAAATTCAATCATTTTAGCCCCACTATATTGTTAGTAAAGAGTTGAACCTTCACCAACCAATCTGGTGTTTTACAACCCTGAGGAAGAAGGCTTTTGAAAACATTGTGACAGACAAACATACATTTGCAGGGGAGGGAGCAAGGCAGGCAGAGAAAATCTACTGCAAGTCTGTATCTCTCTCAAAATCTTGCACATTTTATCCAGATCAGGAAACAGATATCTGAAATGCACACCACCTACACTTTCCCAATTTCTAAATCACTGTAATTAATGAATGAACAGACGATCCCATGTTTTACAACCCTACAGAAGAAATGGAAACATTGTGGAAAAAGGAGAAAATGCTAGTAACCAACATTTTCTCCTTTTTCAACAATGTTTCCAACTATTTCAAAGATAAAAATAATCTTTTGGGTTTCATTTGATTTGTGGTCTGCAGAAGCTTTCAATTTGGTCAAGTAACTCTTTACCACATAATCTTGAATTTTTAACTTGAGGAAGATCGCTTTTGAAAACATTGTTGGTAAATGAGAAAATAATGGTAACTAGCATTATTTCCTTTTCCCACAATTTTTTCTACCCTTTCAAAGACATATCCAATCATCTGATTGGCCTTTATTTCACTGTCATCAAACACCTTAACTCTTTACCATACAACAATAATGTGGACTTGTCCAAATTCAAAGCTTTTTCAGACAGCAATTATAAATGTGGCTCAAATGATGAAAATTATCATTTGGTATGTTAGAAAAAACTTTTTGGTCAAAGGAGAAATGATAATTACCAGCATTTTCTCCTTTTCCTACATTGTTTCAAAAGTCTTATTTCTCAGAGTGGTTAAAACTTGGGATTTTGTGGCAAACAGTTAACTCTTTACCAAACAACAAAATTTTAGACTGGTCCAAATTGAAAGCATTTGCAGACGACAAATTAAAGGTGGCTCAAATGGTAGAATTTGTCCATGGCAGAGTAGAAAACATTGTGGGAAAAGGAGAAAATGCTGGTTACCAGCATTTTCTCCTTTTCCCACAATGTTTTCAAAAGACTTCTTTCCAAGGGTCGTTAAAACCCGGGATTGTTTGGTAAAGGGTTAAACTTTATCATTTGGTGAAAACAGTCACTAATCCCTGAGGTGCTTTTCACAATTTGTGTTGCTTTAGTGACCAGTGTAGGTCAAGATCAGACAGCACATAATAATAAGTTAGATCTGTAATCTTCCCTGTCTGGTATTTTGTGAGATTTTCTAGGTTTAAAAGGCTGAAACTTTTTACCAAAGCTGTCCAATGTTTTCACCATCTTTGGAAGGAAAACTTTTGAAAAAATACTCACAAAAGGAGAAAACAAGAGAGTGATTATTATATGTTACCAGCATTTACTCCTTTTCCAACTCTGTCTTCTGCCCTTTGAAAGAACTAGAGGCGCTTGAGCGCCTGTATCGCTCCACAGGCCTGATATTTCTATAATGGCGAAAGGAAGTTTTTAACAATTATCATTCAATCCTGCATTTTAGCTCACTGAAGAAACAATTTGGTAGACAACCACCATAGGAACTTACCTGCAAAACAACAATGAAATCCAATGAATAGTTTTAGAGAAGAAATTTTTCAAAGATTTTACTTTATACCATAAAAGGAAAATGAGTCTCCCATAAAAGCCATGTTTTTTGACAGATCTTTTTTTTTTTAAGGAAATCTATAAACCTGTATCTAAGGAACATTCCTGCAAAATAATAATGCTATCCAAATAGCGGTTTGGGAGGAGAAGATTTTTAAAGGTTTTTTACTTTGGTTGCCATGGCAACCAGAATTCTTCATGGAACACAATTATTTGAAGGAATTTGAAAGAGGACCACCAAAGGAACATTCCTGTGAAATTTGGTAAAAATCCAGTCAATAGTTTCTGAGGAGAAGTTTTTTAAGTTAAGTTTACAGACGCAAGCACGGACGAACGGACGAACGAACGGACGGACGCACGCACGCACGACGGACACAACGCCATGACAATAGCTCGCTGGCCTTCGGCCAGTGGAGCTAAAAATCACATAATTTGACCAAACGCTAATAGTCAGATGCAAATGCTTTCAATATGTATGAGTTAATAATCTTGTTCTCTACATTCGATTTTCCAATTAATTTCTCCACAAAGTTTTCTACCCTTTCAAACTCTAAAATACCCCCCTCCCCCCCCAATCTGTCGAAGGAAGAATGATTTTACTAGTTAACTCTACCAAATGATAAAACTTAGGACTCTACCAAATCAAAAGCATTTGCCGACAAGAAACTAATTGTGGTGCAAAAGATGACATCAGTCTTTGATAGGGTAGAAGACACTGGGAAAAGGAGAAAATGTTGGTTACCAGCATTTTCCTCTATTCCCACAATGTTTTCAAAAGCATACCTCGCCAGAGTAATTAAAAGTCGGGATTTTATTGTATTTTGTTAAACAAAGACAAATCGAATTCTGCCAAGTCATGCCATAAAAGTACATTGAATTGTTTTCGATCCTTTCACCATAAAAAAGTTCCACAGTCAGGGATTAATACTTTAAGCTTTAACTCTTTACCAAACGACAAACTTTTAGACTTGTCCAAATTGCAAGCATATGCAGACAACAAAATAAACGTGACTCAAAAATTGAAACTTGACTGTAGAAGAGTAGAAAACATTGTGGGAAAAGGAGAAAATGCTGGTTACCAGCATTTTCTCCTTTTTCCACAATGTTTTCAGAAGACTTCCTTCTCTGGGTCGTAAAAACCAGGGATTGTTTGGTAAAGGGTTAACTCTTTACCACACAATAAAATTTTAGACTTGTCCAAATTTAAAGCCTTTGCAGACGACAAATGTGACTCAAAAACTGAAATATGTTTTGGCAAGGGTAGAAACACTGTTGGAAAAGGAGAAAATGCTGGTTACCAGCGATGGCTTCTTTCTCAGGGTTGTTAAAACTCAGGATTGTGTGGTAAAGAGTAAATTTTACAGACACTTACATAATCATTTTTTTCCAAAAATAATTCTGCAGTTGCTAAGTTAAAGCAACTTCCATTTTTGAGTTTTTTTCAGATACACTTATGTTCTTAATTCTTTACAAAGCCACATAATTTTAGACGTCCACACTGAAAGCATAATTATGCAGACAGACAACAAAATAAATCTGACTCAAGTATTCAAACTTGTTAGTGAAAAGGCAGAAAACAATGTGGGAAAAGAAGAAAATGCCTCTAAAAGTCTCCTTCTTTAGTGTCATTAAAACTCAGGATTGTGCGGTAAAGAGTTAACCAGATGCATTAACTCTTTATCACACAATCCTGAGTTTAACTCTTTACCACACAATCCCGACTTTTAACGACCCTGAAAAAGAGGCCTTTTGAAAACATTATGGGAAAAGGAGAAAATGCTGGTAACCAGCATTTTCTCCTTTTCCCACAATGTTTTCAATCCTTCCCAAATCAAATTTCAATTTTCAGCTATATTTATTTTGTCCCCTGCAAAAGTTTTTAATTTGGACTTGTATAAAATATTGTTGTTTGGAAAAGGGTTAAACAACCCTCAGAAAGAAGCCTTTTAAGAGCATTGTTGGAAAAGGAGAAAATCCTGATTACTAGCCTTTCGCCTTTCCCACACTGTTTTCTACCTTTCCAAAAACAAAATTCTGTTGTTGTTGTTGTTGTTGTTGTTGTTGTTGTTGTTGTTGTTGATGATGATGATGATGATGATGATGATGATGGATGATGATGATGATGAACACCGTTTTCAACATCATTTCGGTTATATCAAGGCGGCCAGTGCACCAATCCATGCTTTCCTGGAGTTTCTTTTACCAGTGCTCCGCAGTTTTCTTTCCAAGCCACTGGCTGCTTTCCCACATAACCATCGTTGAGACAAAGGTCAGCGGTGGGAGAGGAATGAATCCTGTCGAATTGACTATCATCAATCCTTTGAAAGAAATTGGCCGAGCCAGGGATCGAACCCACGACCCCCTGTTCTCAAGTCCTGTACCCTACCGACTGAGCTACTGTAGCTCTGCAATTCAATCTCTAAGCCAATTTATTTTGTCATCTGGAAATGTTTTCAATTTGGACAAGACTCAAAATTCTGTTGTTTGGTAGAGTTAACCCCTTACAATGCAACAAAATTCTAGACTGGTCCTAAATGAAAGCATTTCAAGACGACAAATTAAATGTTGCTCAAATGATATGATTTGTCTTGAGACGGTAAGAAAACATGGTGTGAAAAGGAGAAATACTGGTTAAACCATTTCCCACAATGTTTTCAAAAGCTTTCTTCTAAAGGGTTGTTTAATCTCTGGATTGTGTGATAAGTCAACCAGCTGCATTAATTTTTCAACCAGACAACAAAATTTTACGCTAGTCCAAATTGAAAGCATTAAATTTTGCAGATGACAAATGCAGCTCAAAAAACGGGATTTATCTTTAACCCTTTACCACACAATCCCGACTTTTAACAACCCTGAGAAAGAAGCCTTTTGAAACATTGTGGGAAAAGGAGAAAATGCTGGTAACCAGCATTTTCTCCTTTTCCCAATGTTTTCTACCCTTCTCAAACCAAATTTCAATTTTTCAGTCACATTTATTTTGTCGTCTGCAAATGCTTTCAGTTTAGACCAGTCTATAATTTTGTCGTTTGATAAAGAGTTAAAAGGGGTAGAAACATTGTTGGCAAAGGACAAAAAAGCTGGTTACCAGCATTTTTCTCATGTTCTTACAACATTCTCAAAAGATTTACTTGTGTTAAATGGCATCTTACTGCACAAAACAACTTCAACCCTCTGAGTCAAACGTTCAAAATATTACTTTTCCCATATTGTATTTCAGTATTTTGAAAATATAAATATGTATTTCAAACAGAATTTTGTAGAGAAAAATGTTAATAACAAAATGCACTAAGGGGTATCTTCTCTTTGTTTTCCAAAAGCCAGGTGTTTGCTTTGAGGGTTAATCAGTCGGAAATAGTCCCCCCTCTATTATGGCAAATCAAGTAAATCCTCAATTTTTTTTTTTATTGAAAACTAGGCCAAAGAAATTAAATAATTTGTTTCTCTGAATTATTCAATAGAACAGCAGAAATGTTCTGGATGTCTTTTAACCCTTCACAACACAATCCCGAGTTTTAATGACCCTGAGGAGAAAGCCTTTTGAATACATTGTGGGAAAAGGAGAAAATGCTGATAATCGGCATTTTTTTTCCATTTCCAACAATGATTTCTTCTTGTCGATAGATATGTTTCAGTTTTTTAGTCACATTTACTGTCTTAGGCAAAATGTTTTCACTCTAAACAAGTCCAAACATGCAGGTAACATGCAGGAGTTTATACCAGGGTGTTGCACATTAAAATCCCCAACTTGACCAATTTCTTTCAAAAGGTTAAAGACTGTCATTGAGACAGCTTTCATTGCTCTCACTGTTGACCATTTCAAGAATGGTATGTTGGAAAGCACCTGCTGGCTTGGGTAGAATATTGCGCATAGTAATGGTAAAATGAAACGCCAAGCAAGCATAGATACATGCACTTGCCAGCTGCCATACAACTGAAATAATGTTGAAAACAGCAATGAACACCATAAATGCAACTAACAATTGATCCAAGTGATCATGATATAAACTTCCCAGGAAGAAGTCTATAAAACCTATAGCATGCCAGGAGTTCAAAAACAGAACTACTGACTTTATTTCTCCCACCCCCTCCGGAAAAACATCTATGGCTCCCTTTGGCCTTGCACTTTTTCCAGAGCTACCCTATCAATAATTTGAGGTAGACATAGTTAACAACTTCTCTTTCAAAATATAATATCATTGAAAGAATTTCAATTAGGTTTCATGAACACTTGTAAAAGCATAATAGAAAAAAGAATGCATGCTACAAACAACTTCCAATTTTGTCACAATGTTTTAGAAAGTGGATGTAAAATGCAAAAATTATTGTGCAAAAGGTAAGGTGTCAATCATGCACAAATCCAAAATTATTCTACAAAGTTTTTTTTTCTTTGAGGGGTTTTATTCATACAAGAGGCATTATGCTTAATCAACAAAGTGTGAACACTGAATTGGGACAATTTGCCACAAATGAAAAATTAATTCTACCCTTAAACTCTTGATACATGAACTTGCTTTTACTGATATTAAGAAACAATCTCAATTTAAGGACAAAAAGTATAGAAACTGTAACCCTTAGCAAGCCAGTTAAACTTGAAACTTTCTGACAAAAAATTACACCTAAATGTGAGCAATTTAAAGGTTGCTTTATAGCAGAATGTCAAAGCAAAGGGACATTGTACAACAAGGTTCAGACAACACTTTAATGCAGTCTGATCTTTATCTACACTGGCAGAAGCCACAGAAGCAACTATAGTAGTAAAAGGCATTAACCCTTCACAAAATGAAAAAAAATGCTGCATTTGAAAGTACTTGTACAGATGTGTGTAAATGACAAATTGAATGAGGTGCATAATATTATGATAGAATTTGTCTTTGACAGGACAGACAACATTGTGGGAGGAGAAAATGTGGTTTATGGGCATTTTCTCCTATTCAAACAATGTTGTAAAAAGTTTACTTCCTCAGGGTTTCCCCTGCAAGTTTTAATTCTTGCGCCATCAAATTCGCCACCTCATAAAAATTGGGGCCAGTAGGAGCCAACTAAAGTAGCCACATAGTACATTAGACACTTCAGTTTATTGGCCAATGTTAAAGCTACTAAATCCATTGCTCAGTAGTGCTGTACATGCTTACTTATGTTCCTTCCCCCCCAACCAGGGTTTTCAAGGTTGTGAGCTACAGGGAAATAGAATTTGTATTTGAAAAGTAATACAGCTCTGTAATTCTATAACTGCCAACCTGTTAGAATTACTTAAGTTTTAATGAAATTATGGAAGAAATTTGGGATTGTGTGGTAAAGGGTTAATACATCATTTCTTTTATCCTAAAAATTACTGAAGATTTTATTTGTTAAAAGGGCCTTTTATTCTGGTCTTTTTCTCTCTATATTAGTGTCCTCTATAGTCACTTGTTCCAGTGCTAGATCTATCACTGTAAGACAAAGTGGCCTACAAAGTGCAACACCCCCCCTGCCAACATTCAGCATTTTCGTGTCATAAAATCACCCAGGTTTTTTCCTCATTATTAGACAGATATTTTAGCACCTACTTATAGTTTTATACATATATTTGTGTAAATTTATTGCTTGAAGTCACTATCAAGGCTATAAAGGCAGTCTGAAGTGCTTCTGATCGGACAACATCAAACTGACATGTTGTGTCATGTGTTTTCACGTTTTTTCGATGATCCATTTTTCATGTCAGTTAATTTTCAGAAAAAAAATTCCGCATTATTTGATATAAAATTTTCGTTACGGGTAGCAACTAACTTCAAAATCTGTCATTTTTACGCAAGATAAGCAGATCAATACCATTATCACGTTTTTCATTAACGACATCGTTAAATACACACAATAAAATGCTAGCCAGTGAGAGGTTGCTGACCAGGTAAGGCATAATCAAGGCGTGGCTATAGAAATTATGGGCGGTAACTAAATCTTGTATCTGATTTCTGATTGGTTCGCAGTAGATTCTGTGTGCTCAACGGGGCGTGGCAAAATCGATATTTGATTGCGTGGTGTGTATGCAAGTATGGTGTGTAATTAGACAAGACCTTTAATGAATGTCAGCTTGATTATGTGTGACAACCAGTAATGCGGGCTTCCTTCACACCTGATACATACTGTTTATGTCAGAGTTAAGATCTTTTAAGAATAGTTTATAGAGATTTACTTGTCGCCAGTACATTCGCCAGTGCTTCATTTTTGGTGCCATTTTTTTTTAATTTTCGCATTTGGCGCCACTGGCGATCGACAGCGGGAGCCCTGCTTCCTAGATGGGGTTAAAAGGCTTTGTATTTCTAATTGCCTTCTCAAATTTTTGTTTTTAACTCTTTACCAAACGACAAAATTTTAGACTGGTCCAAATTGAAAGCATTTGCAGACAACAAAATCAGTGTGACCCAAAAATCGAAACTTGACTTTAAAAGAGTAGAAAACATTGTGGGAAAAGGAGAAAATGCTGGTTACCAGCATTTTCTCCTTTTCCCACATTGTTTTCAGAAGGCTTCTTCCTCTGGGTCGTAAAAACCAGGGATTGTTTGGTAAAGGATTAACCTCTCAGGGCTTTTTTTCCTTCTATAATTGAGGCCGATATTCGATGACTTCCCAATTGCAAAAAGCATCTTTTTTTCCCAATCATGGCGAAAGAATTTCCCAATTTTGCTAGAAGAATTTCTCATAATATGATGCTGAAATTCCAAATAAGTTAAAATACCAATTTCTCAAAAGCTATTTCAAATGACCAGACACAAAACTTTAGTTATTTAGCAGCGATTGAAACCGAAAGCAGGCTTTTTATTGATTTGTACCGAAATGACTCGGCTGACTGCGCTGCATTACGGCCGAAATGTTGCGTTTTCTTGGCGCCATTTGGTTTGTTTATTGGAGGCATTCTTAACCGAACCGAGTTATTTTTTGCGCATTATGACACCGTACATAGACTGAACGCGGTTGTCATTTCCCTGTCATTCGATATTAAATCCTTTGACATATTATATAACTGTTTGTCTTTCGTAAGAACTTACAGCTGACAAAAGAAGTTTTCTTAATTTAATACTGTGGAACACATTCTTACTCGTTTGCAGTCAACGTATTAAAAAAAAAAGAACTAACACGCTGTACCCAAGTAAAACATGTCAAAAACCGGGAAACATTACAAAAAGTTTGTTAAAAGGGCTGCAGATGATAAAGGCAAGCGCAGCCTATTTACTTTCGGCGTGAAACGTTCGAATTCTTTGCCGATCGATCTACAGGTAATCAAATCTCCGCACACCGAGTCTCAATCTGAAGTGCCGGTTCTGTAGGGCATCGCTGATCTCCCGTTGTCTGAAGACTTGACGATTACTATCACTGCATATGATACAAACTCTACATCTCCAGACATAATATCCAAGCCTAGCCGTATAACTTCCACAGATAATGATTCCCTATGAATCATATGATGGCCAGAAAGCAGCTCTTCTGAAGTATTAACTCTGGCACCCATGGGTGTACCACAGTAGTGTTAAAAAGGGCTATAAGCCTATATGCGCAAATGCTATGAGATATTTGGCCATAGTTTAAGCAGTTAAAGTGTGACTGTTGGATTTGTTTCACTTATTAAATGCTGCACCTTTCTATTTACTGTATGTAGGTACACTGCCATTAATTTATATTCAGCCTGATTTTTCCCAATTTGGCCAAAATCATGCTTGAATTTCCCAAAATGAAAGGCTAAGGCCCCTTCCCAATTTTTGGAAAAAAAGCCCTGCTTTTGTACACTTTACCCCTAACCGTATGGCAAGGTTTAGCCTTGTCCAATTGTACATAATTATTTATAACATTTGCAGACAACAAATGAAAAGTGACTAGAATGATGGTATTTGTCTATAAAAAAGGTTTTTCCTGGAAGTGTCCTTGGGCAAGAAAATTCAGAGCCCTAGCTGAGTTCCCAGCACATAAACAGATGGGTGAGCTGTTACTGTGATTTGATTGAAAGTAGCATAAAAACATGGTACAATAAAACAGCCAATCTTCCTTAGCAACTTTTTTTTCCTTCATTTCACATTTATTGTACTTTTCAGACAACAGTCCAAACAGTCCTGTCAGTACAAAATACATGTACTGCGGGACCGGGTAAAAAACTTTTTTGGGACATGACCTGAAATTTGTAATATTTTGAAGATATCTCCTACTGAGTAAAAAATATCAATTTCAATTATCTCTTTACCAATGACAAAATTTCAGACTTGTCCTAATTGTAAGCATCTGCAGACAACAAAATACAATGTGAATGAAACATTAAAATTTCAATTTGAAAAGTACAATGCTGGTTACCAGCATTTTCTCCTTTTGCAACAATGTTTTCAAAAGTCCTTAGGGTCGTTCAAAGTCTGGACTCTTTGGTAAAGGGATATAAAGCTCTCTTCATTTTTGCCCCTTTACTGTAATCTTCAACCCTATACTAAGTGATAAATTTTAGGACTTGTATATATAGTAAGAATTCGTAGACAACAACTCTAATGCGGTCTGAATCGGAGAATCTGTCCAAGAAAGGTCAGAAAACTTTTTGAGAAAAGAGGAAAATGCTGATTACCAACATTTTCTGCCTTTCTCAAACTGTTTTTAAAAGTGTTATTCTTCAAGGTCGGTGAAACAAGGGATGACTGTCTGTTAACTCTTTACCAAACGACAAAATTATAGACTGGTCCAAATTGAAAGCATTTGCAGACAACAAAATCAATGTGACTCAAAAATCGAAACTTAACTTTAGAAGAGTAGAAAACATTGTGGGAAAAGGAGAAAATGCTGGTTACCAGCATTTTCTCCTTTTCCCATATTGTTTTCAGAAGGCTTCTTCCTCTGGGTCGTAAAAAACTCTTTACCACACAATCCCGACTTTTAACGACCCTGAGAAAGAAGCCTTTTTGAAAACATTGTTGGAAAAGGAGAAAATGCTGGTAACCAGCATTTTCTCCTTTTCCCACAATGTTTTCTACCCTTCCCAAAACAAATTTCAATTTTTGAGCCACATTTATTTTGTCGTCTACTAATGCTTTCAATTTGGCCAAGCCCACAATTTTGTCGTTTGGTAAAGAGTTAAAGGGTTAACCCTTAACTAAACAACCCCATTTCTAAGACCCTAAGTTGATTAGGCTTACACATTGTGGGATAAGGACGAAAATGCTGGTAATCAGCATATTCTCCTTTTCCCACAATGTTTTCTACCCTTTTGGTTACATAACCTATCACTCCATCATTTGAGCCGAATTCATTTTGTCATTAATGGACAAGTCTGAAATACTGAACGATGATCAGGAGTTGAGGAGCAACAGAGCTTTATAATCCTCATTCTGATGGTCAAAGATGGAATCTAAAATAGCTTGTAAGTGACAAACTAATTCTCTATTCATCAAATTACAGACCAGGAGGTGAGGAGAACATTGGACATAAGTTGCCAAAATGTCCAGTTCAACCTCTATTTATGAGGCAGTCTGCAAAGGCCACAGGGTAATTATTAGTCCTCTTATTATCAAATTACCTCCCTTTATGAAGACAATTTTCTTAGGACAAAATGAGTAGTGGTGATGCCTAATGGGACTTGTCTGGCAGTTTAGATTCTTAACTGTTATCCAGATAATCCAGATTTTTAACAATTGTAGAAATGCTGGTAACCACTATGCGGTACTTTCTCCTTTTCCCAGAATGTTTTCTACCCGTTAACAGAAATTTCCATATACCATCTACACTGTCTGATAAAAAGACATCATTCCTCCAAAAGATAGGAAATAGGAAAATTTGGGTTCTTACTTTCAGCTTAAAAGTTTCATTTCATTTGTTCAGCAGGACAAGGTTTAACCCTTCACCAGACGACAAAATTTTAGGCTTGTCCAAACTGAAAGCATTTGCAGACGACAAAATAGATTGGACTCAAAAATCAAAATTTGCTCATGGAAGGGTAGAAAACATTGTGGGAAAAAGAGAAAATGCTGGTTACCAGCATTTTCTCCTTTTCCCACAATGTTTCCAAAAGCCCTCTTCTTCAGGGTCGTTAAAACTTGGGATTGTGTGGTAAAGAGTTAAGAACGTCACTTTATGATGTTATTCATTCAACAAATCTGGCTCTTACACCTTCACCAAAAATATCTTTGACCTTGTGCCCTTAACCCTTTACCACACAATCCCGGGTTTTCACGACCCTGAGAATAAGCCTTCTGAAAACATTGTGGGAAAAGGAGAAAATGCTGGTAACCAGCATTTTCTCCTTTTCCCACTATGTTTTCTACCCTTCCCAAAACAAATTTCGAAGTTTGAGTCACCTTAATTTTGTCGTCTGCAAATGCTTCGAATTTGGACTAGTCTAAAATTATGTCATCTGGTAAAGATTTAAAAACAACTTGACCCTTTACCAAACAATCCACAGTTTAACAACAACCCTAAAGAAGATTGGTTGGTTGGTTGGTTGTATTGGGGTTTAACGCCACTTTAACAGCTAAGGTCATATCATGGCAGTCGGTGACGCACATGTGTTTCCTGGCTTTCTCACACCAGTACTAACACAACTTTCTTTCCAAAGCCACCGACTACTTTTCTCACATGCTTCAGCAGAGGTGAGAGGCGAAAATACGCCGGGAAAAAAGTTCGCCTCAACCGGGTATCGAACTCACAACCACCAGGTCATGAGTCCGACACGCTCACCACTGAGCCACCCGGGCGGGCCCTAAAGAAGAAAGACTATTGAAAACAATTTCGAAAAAGGAGACGATGCTAGTAACCAGTACTTTCTCCTTTTCTAATTTTCTCTGCAGCTCCAAAGAGAAATTTCATTTTTTCAGTAACATTCAATTTGTTGTCTGCATAATTATGCTGTGAATTTGAACCAGTATACAATTTCATCCTTTGGGAAGAGTTTAAGTGGTGATAGTGTGGAAAAGGCTTCAGCTGTTTTGAAGTGTGAATGGAGATCAAAGCCTGACTATTAGCCAAGGATTAACACACACAATCCCAAGTTTTAATGAACCTGAGGAAAAACCCTTTGGAAAACATTGTGGGAAAAGGAGAAAATGCTGGCATTTTCTCCATTTCCCACAATGTTTTCTACCCTTTCAAAGACAAATCCCATTATTTGGGCCATATTTATATTGTCATCTGCAAATATTTTCAATTTGGACAAGTCTACATTTTTGTGTGTGGTAAAGAGTTAACCCACCCATATACAAAATCATTTATTTGATACCTCTCGGTTGGTTAAAATGGTACAGCATGAAACTACTAAGCAACAAATCTCTCCATACTTTAGAGTATGGGTGCAATTCCCATGGCTGACCAACTAAGAATTACTACCAGTCTTTTGGAGTAAACTTTACTCATAACCAAACAACAAACTCAGACTTGTTCAAATTGAAAGCATTTGCAAATGACAAATATGACTCAAAAGATGGGATGTGTCTGTGAAAGGGCAGAAAAGATTGTGGGACTGGCTACCAGCATTTCCTCTTTCCCCACGATATTTTCAAGTCTTATTTCTTACTGTCATCAAAACTCTGGATTGTGTGGTAAACAAAAGCTTAAGTCCTGTGTGCACTATCCCCAATGACAATAAATAGCATTCTGGGTGGTAAATAAATTAGAAGGTGGATGAGAACTATGTAACAAAAGGAGAAATCTATCTAAACTACATGTAGTAAACTTTTCCCATCTGTTAAAAGGCTTCCCTATCAAATTTGAATCTTTTACCACCATAATGATGTAATTGCAAATTCAGGAAAACTGATATTGACTGATCAATTGGTTGGTTGGTTGGAAAGGTGGGTTGGGTGGTTGCTTGGTGGGTGGGTTGGTTGGTTGGTCGATTGAAAGGTGGCATTACCTTCGACATTATTCGGACATGTCATGGGCAACAGTTCCTTTATTCTTGTATTTCAAATTGTTCCTTGCCCCACAATATTTTTAGGAGCTTTTCACCCAAAAGGTGTAAGTCAGTAATCAACCCTTTACCAAACAATTTCAAGTTTTAACCTCAATAGCAGGAAGAGAGCTTTTGGAAACATTATGGGAAAAGGAGAAAATGCTGGTATCAAGCATTTTCTCTTTTTCCCACACTGCTTTCTACTCTTTCAAAGACAAATCATATCATTTTAGCCATGTTCAATATGTCGTCTGCAAATGTTCTCAACTTGGACAAGCCCATAATTTTGTTGTCTGTTGAAGGGTTCACTCTATACCTCATAACAAAATTTTGGACTTGTTCAAATTGAAAGCCTTTCCAGATGACAATTAAAATGAGGCTCAACTGATGGAATTTTTCTCTGAAAGGGTAGAAAACATTGTAGGAAGAGGAGAAAATGCTGGTAACCAGCATTTTCTCCTTTTCCCACAACATTTTCAAAAGGCAAGTGTGGTAAAGGATTGAACATATAAGATTATGGTATAGAAATAATGAGGTTGAAGTTACCAAGTACATACTGACAAATATAACCTAAAGGAGTGGCTGTCCTCAAAATATTGTTAAACTCTATACCAAACCACATAATTTAGACCTGTTTAGTTTGAATGTTTGTTTGTTTGATGTTTAATGCTGTTTTCAACATTAAGTTATATCATGGCAGCCACTGCACCCATCCATGCTTTTCTGGAGTTTCTCTGACAAGAATTTCGCAAAATATTCTTTCCAAAGCACTGGCTGCTTTCCTTTGTTACCTCGTTAAAAATGAATATCATCAATCCTGGGAAAGAAAGCTGGCTGGGCTAGGGATTCCAACCAGTGACTCCCCTGGTTTCAAGTCCTGTATGCTACCAAATGGGCTACTATGCTCTGTCCTCACTTGAAAGCATGTTGCAGATGACAAATGAAAATCCGTGCAAATGATAGGAATCATCTTTAATAAGACAGACTTCACTTCTGGTTGCTTAAACATGGGAATGTTTGGTACAAGATTAAGTATGGTACAATCATTCCTTCGAAAACTTCCAATTCAATCCATAAGGAAATAAAATCATACAACTACACCTTTAAGTCAAATCTATGATTTTAATTTCATTTTTTCTCTTCCAATTGGCATTTAAAAAAGCAGAAAATAACAAGAAATTAAGAGGGGGGCCCCAGCTGGTTTGGTTAAAGATCAATCGGATCCTAATATGTTGGAAGCACAAGAAAACACCTGAGCCACATGGTCTCTTGGAAAATTTCTCCAGTATGGAAATCTCATCCGACCCCAGCTGTTTCACCATTCTATAAATCTTTTGACCTTACACTTTTTGTCCTGTAATGTTTTTTTTTTTGTATTTCATTTTCAAGTTAAGTATTGCACATTCTTGTTTTTCGTTTTTCCTATCTCTTGCTTCAAGACATTTGAATTCCCTATCAGGGCCCATATTCAACAAAGATTCTAAATTTCTAGAGTAACACTACTTCTGACTGGCTAAACTGTTGAAGCCATGCTTTGTGAAAAGGGGGTTTCATGCATCTGCAAAAAGTATCCACCTTGGTCAGCCTGCACATGGACTGTGCAGGCTGACCTGGGTTGAAACTTGTTGCTTTTGGTCAATTTTCTGCATGTCAAAGGACCAGTATACCTAGCTTGTTATACAAACAGGATTTGATGGATTCATTATTATATCATGACATGTATGTTATCACGCATCTCAGAGATGCATTAAGCCCCCTTTAGCCAGAGCATGGCTCATCTGGTTTACCTATCAGAAATTGGATTACTTTGAAATTTATAAAAATTCTTTAGAATCAGACTTGGAACGCAACAGAGAATGGTTGCTAAAAATGGCTCTACATGACAAAATTTAATTCTAGAATCCATACTATAATTACTGTAAGCATTAAACTTTCTGCTAACAAATCAACTACCCTTGTCTTTGAATGTGTAGAAAATGTTGTTTGAAAAGGCGTTGATACTTTATACTTTCAGTCATATCACAGCACCTAGAGATTCCATTATCTGTTACAGCCACTGGATGCTGTGTTCAAGTGATATATCTGCCAATAGCTCGTAAAGTAAGCTGGGTATATTCTGTACACTTTTATCCTTTTCCCAGAGTGTAAAACCCTTTTTAAAGACCACAATCATCAGAAGTTTGTCTCATTATGCTTTTAAAGCGGAAAAGTCTAAAATTCTGTCCTCTGCTATAGTAAAATCAAGCCTGGTATAACCAAGTATATTTTGAACACCTTTGAGACAACCCCCAGAAAGTTTCTCTGGTTAAAAAAAAAAACCAACTACTGGAAGCTGTTTCTAATCACTAAAACTGGAAGCACATGTGTTACTAGCACAGATAGAAAACAGGTGAAAATGTGTAGTCTTCCCTTTCCACTTACATCTGTTCATCCTTACATCTTTTTGTTGGTTTGTGTAGGAGTTTCATGGGGTTTTAACAGCTACGGTCATATCACAGTGGCCAGTGCACCTACGCATGTGTTTCCTGGCTTACTAATACTGACAACTTTCTTTCCAAGCCATTAACTACTTTCTCAAATGCATCAGAGATGAGAGGCGCAAAAATCACCAGAAAGAAAGTTTGCCGTAACCAGATATCGAACCTGTAACCACCAGGTCACAAGTCAGATACATTAATAACCACTGAGCTACCCGGCTGGGCTCCTTACCTCTTTACCAAACATTCCAGGTTAATAACACTGAGTAAAAGGGCTTTTGAAAATATTGTGGGAAAGTGTGAAAATGCAGGTAGCAGTATTTTCTCCTTTTTTAAACAATGTTTTCTACCATTTCAAAGCCAAACCCTAGCATCTGAGTCGTATCAAATTTTTTGACTATAAATGCTTTCAATTTGGGACATTTCTGTAATTATGTTGTCTGGTAAAGAGTTACCTAAACATTATCTGTTTTACAATCCCAAGGCCAACAGTGTTCAAAAACATTTCAGGAAAAGGTGAAAATACCTGTTGCTGCAAGTTTTAAACAAGAGGGCCATGATGGCCCTGTATCGCTCCACTGGCTAATAACTAAAAACACTACAAGCCAAACATTACAATACTTGGCCAACAGATTTCAAACTAGAAGACATACAAAATTTTTTCAATGAAATCCTCAAGAAAGTTATGACCCCAGGGCAAAGCCATTTTTGACCACAAAGCTATAATTACTTGAATCCTGGTGGACTTCCACAAGATAAAGCCCCATACCAAATACAGGTCTAAAATGTGTGGTTATAAACAAGAAGATTTTCCAAGTTTCCTCAATAAAAGGCCCTGTAAAACATGAGACCCCTGAGACAGGGCTAAATTTAGTAGCCCTAGGTCTTATGGTTAGTAACAAGAAGATTTATAAAGTTTTCACTATAAAAGCCCATGTAAAATGTGTGACCCCTGGTGTGGGGACAAACTTGACCCCAAGGCTATAATTTGGGCCTTCTCGGTAGAGGTCCACTAGATCAAGCTACATGCAAAATTTGGTAGCCCTAGGCCTTATGGCTAGGTACAAGTAAATTTTTAAAGTTTTCCTTATATAAGCCCTATATAAAACTTCTGAACCCCGGGGCGGGGCCAAATTTGACCCCAGGGTTATACTTTGGACACCCTTGATAGACACCCACTAGACAAAGCTACATGCCAAATTTGGTAGCCCTAGGCTTCATGGCTAGGTATGTGAAGATTTTTAAAGCTTTCCCTATATAAGCCCATATAAAACTTGTGACCCCCGGGGCGGGACCAAATTTGACGCCAGGGCTACAATTTGGGCACTCTTGGTAGGGGTCCACTAGATAAAGCTACATGCCAAATTTGGTAGCCCTAGGCCTTATGGTTTCAGACAAAAAGATTTTCAAAGATTTTTAATGTTTTTCAGTTTTGTTGCCATGGCAACCAGAGTTTTTGAAGGAATCAAATTCTTTTACAAAATTCTGAAGAGGACCATGGCAGGAACATTTCTGTTAAGTTTTATCAAAATTGGATAAGTAGTTTCAGAGGAGAAGATGTTTGAAATAAAAGTTAATGCACACAACACACAGACGGACGGATGCACAACAGACACCGGGCCATGACATAAGCCCACTGGCCTTTGGCCAGTGGAGCTAAAAACATTTCAGGAGAAGGTCAATATGCTTGTAACCAGTATTTTCTCCCCTAAAAGCAAATTCTATTACTGGTGCCTTATTTTAATTGAAGTCTGCAAAATTCAAATTTCAATATATGACTGGATCTAAATTTTGTCCTACAGAGGAAGCATCCCTTGCTAATTATGTCTGGAAACAGTTTGGGACAAGAATATCATTGGAATGGCGTCACAACACCAAGACTGTATCAACACACTCGTCACAACTCATCGGATACTGTAACTACATCTAAAGCCCCTATCACACTATACGGCATATCCACTGCATTGGGACGGCATTGTTTAATTTCCCAGAGCGCCATGAGATTGCAGGAAAAATCGAATGTTTTTTGCGAGGACGGAGATGTCACGATGTTCTCACCATGACCAATGCAATGCTACGCAGCTGCTATGGCGTGTTATCGCGTTCCTACGGAGTTCTTCTTGGCGATTCTCTGCGCTCTCACTGCGTGCTCTGCGCTTTCACGGTGCTCATACTACGTGCACTGCGCGTTCACAGCGTTCTGAAGGCGCTCACACTACACAGAAGGCGTGACAATGAACAATCTCTGAAAATGAATTGTATGTATACACATTTATTAATCAATTGTTTCTTTGCTGTGGTCTCAAAAAGTCAACGGAGAATAAAACTATGCTCATAAAAAGAAAAGGGGAAAAAGCAGGAAATAAACCCCAACCCTCTCAAACAGAAGCAAGTCAACCACTGTTAACTCCTCCACCATTACTAGCCCGGCTTACTAGAGTACATCAGCCATGGTGAATTGAATGTTTATTTGCATACTTCGTCTACTACATGTTTGTTTTTGTCAGAGAAAGACTGATGGACCCTGTAGAAGCGCCTTACAAGCGCAGTGATCACCGTTGCAGCTCAGAGGAGTCGTTCTAAGAGCGCAGTGAAATAAATAACACTCCGTGTCAGCGCCAGTGACGCGCTGTATTAGTGCCGCTGACGCGCCGTATAAGAACAGTTGAGACGCGGTGACATCTCAAAGCGCGCGGTACAGACTCCGTGCAAGCGCCACCCACATCCATAGCGTTCGCACTGCGACCTTTGTGCGTGCTGGCGGAGCTCCCATGGCGTTGTGGGAGACCTGAGTCGCGAAGACGACCTTCCTGTGATCCCACTATGCTCTTCTCAGAACGCCGAGCCACGGCGATTGTTTTGTGCATTCTCAAACTGCGCGCCGTCCCTCGGCGTCCTAGACGATCCCAACGCGTCTATTCGCGATGCCACTGCGTTGCTGTGACGATGCTTGCGATTGTACTGCGCGCACCTTGGCGTTCTGCATTTTTGATTGGACGCTGTGAGATCGCCACCCTGGTGTGACAGTGGTTTAATCTTGCAGGCATCAAGGATCCATTTTGTCAGTCACATGATCTTGTACATGGCTGCGCCAATGTAAATCGAATAGCAACGACATCAACAACCATGGTGAAGTTTTTCGCATCTATCAACTTGTCACTGAATGATTGATTGATTGTATGGTGTTTAACACCGTTTTCAACATTATTTCAGTTATATCACGGCTGCCAGTGCACCTATCCATGCTTTCCTGGAGTCTCTTTAACCAGTACTCCGTAAAATCATCTTTCCAAGCCAATGGCTGCTTTCCCACATAATCATCGTCGAAACAATGGTCAGCAATGGGAGATGAATGAATCCTGTTGCGGTGACTATCATCAATCCACGGAAAGAAATTTGCCGAGCCAGGGGTAGTAATCAGGGATCGAACCCACGACTGCCTGTTCTCAAGTCCTGAAATTTGCTAAAGGAATTGATAGACGATGTTAAAAATTGGATGTACAAACTGTTTGTCAATGTATTTAGAAATGTTTCAAAAGAAAATTGTGACTTGTGTTTTGTTTCTTTCAGTGGAGCCTTACAATTTTAGGAATGGTAAAGTGGTGAATTTCCAAAGATATATACCCTGTAGGTGCATATCATCCCCATCCCCAAGGAATTTGATTTACAGATCAATCAGGGTTTGCCAAATGTGTACCAACAGCTAATATCAAATGGCTGCTTTTTTCATAATGGTATTTTAAAATTTGGAAAGCAGTTATTATCAAAAATGATGGGTAATTCTGTTGTAAGAGTCGGTCAACATCTGGAGTGTAACAACAAATTTCTGAAATAAGTCAGACAACAACAAGTTGTCTTGCTTTCCACTCTTGTCTGTGCAATTTAGATTAAAACTTTAACTGTACAATCCCGACTGTAATTGACCCTATGGAAGAGAGCTAGTGAAAACATTATGGGAAATGGGGAAAATGCTGTTAACCAGGCAGCACCTTCTCCATCACATAATGTTTTATACCCTAAATGTCAATGGCAAACCGTTTAACTCTTTACCAAACAATCCCCGGTTTTCACGACTCTGAGAAAGAAGACTTTTGAAAACATTGTAGGAAAAAGAGAAAATGCTGGTAACCAGCATTTTCTCGTTTTCCCACGATGTTTTCCACCCATTCTAGAACAAATTTCAATGTTTGAGTCACATTAATTTTGTCATCTGCAAATGCTTTCAATTTGGACCAGTCTAAAATTTTGTTGTTTGTTAAAGAGTTAAGGCAGGGTTCAACATTAACATTTTTTCCAACTAGATCAGTGGACTAGTAATTTGCAATTTTTACTAGACCATTTCAGATTTCTACTAGACCAGTTTTGCAAAATGAAGAAAAGTATAAAGTAGATCAAAAGCTCTGTTATTTCCCTTGTGATTATACCAAATTGTAACAAAAAAATGACAATGTCATGATAATCTACTGTGTGGACGTCAGAAGTTACAGAATACAGAAGTTAGCACTTTCGCAAGTATTAACAGCCACTAAAGGACAGGTATCGCCCCAAACTAACTCGGCACACTTTATCATGATCAATGAATGTTTCCCCGTTAATTATTTCAATTACGATTTTTTACTAGAGGACGACAATTTAGACATCCATTTTTAAAGCAATCACGGACAATATATTAGTCTCTAACTAATGCTCAAATAACAGAATTTGAGTCAAAAGGATAAAAACATTTTGGTATAATGTTATCAGATCCTGGAACAAATCTTCCATTTATTAAACTGTCTGCAAAGAAAACATAACATTTTCCTCTGAATCAAACAAACCAACGGCGCCAATTAGCTTTCCATTCAAGGTCTAAAATGATCTTTTATCTGTGGACTAGATCTAATTCTATTCATCTAGATCTACTTTTGTTTCGATTCATTTCTGTTTTTTAGCTTCATTTTATGACTTCACTCCTCCCGATCAGATGTTGTTTTGAAGTTATGCAAGCTTTGCATATTCACCGGTCATCTGCTCCATTGTCTAGGTAAACGTCTGGACGACGCATTCTCGGTTGTCGTCAAAATGAAACTACGGTATTCCAAAATAGAGGTAGACGTAAGAAATTCTTGTTAGAAGATCAAATACTCTGACAAAATGATAACAGTCATGATAAAATTTACAACTTTTATCCCGGCCGACGAAATAGCGACATACCGTGGACTCCGGTCTACTAGCCTTACTCTATTTTCAGTTCAATTTGGTTTTTCCAGTGAAGTTATGGGTTACTGCGCATGCGCTACCGTCTTCCTGTTCACAATTAAGAAGTTGTCAATGAAATTATCGCTGCTTGAAAAAAATCGCAAGTTTTATAAACGATCTTTTTCGGCAAACGACATGTAAGGTCGATTTTCGTCACTTATGCGAAACATGAAATTGACACTTAAAGTAATTGTCTCAATTTTTGCACTAGACCATTCTGCTAGCTGGAAGCTGCCTCTACTAGCCCGAAACGATCTTTTGCTAGACAATGTCATTCGGACGTGCCTTAATGTCGAACCCTGTAAGGACAAGTCCAAATTTTGTCCTTTTGAAAAGGTTTATTAAAAAATAAAGTTCAAACAACATGTTTTTGACTCTTCTAAACTGAAAGTTTCAGATGACAAATTCAAAACAGGTACACATGAAATAAAGCTCTCTGATGAGGAAGACAACAACGTTTGAAAAAGGTTTTCTCAATGGAAATTGTTAGATATGTAAGCACTTAAAACTTGCTTTGCAGTTGAGGTAGCTTTTACAGCATGCAGTTTGGTGTATTTCTCTCCTTGCACTTTAAGCAGCATGCATTTTGGTTGTTGCCTAGATGGGTGACCAAGACGTTGCACGTTATAAAGCGTTAAAAAACATTCGATCGTTTTTTAATGGGTAAACTCATTACATCTATACTTTCTGCAACATTTTACAAGCAGTAGACAACATTGTATGTCCTTCTAAAATGCCAGGAATCAACACATACTAGTATTAAGTTTAAAACCTAAACACACATTGTACAAACAAAACTGATTGCTAATCCAACTTTCAATTTTTTTTTCTGAAGAGCATTCCTCCATTTCAATCTAAGGTTTTAACTTTTGCCAGATGACAGTTCTAGACTTCCATTTTGCAAGCACTTGCTGGTGACAAATTAAATGTGGCTCGAATGACAGTGCTTGTCTTTGAAAAGGTAGAAAACATTGTGTGAAAATTGCTGTTACTAGCATTTTCTCTTTTATCACACAAGGTTTTCAAAAGACTTATTCAGGGTGATTTAAACACAAGATTTGTTTTGTATAGGGTTCAAGACCTCCTTTGAAATAAATCTGAAGACAGGACCCAGTTCATTAATCCTCTATCAAACAAACATGTTTAAAAAAAAACTGGAGTAAAATGGCTTTTGAAAATCATGTGAGGTAAGAAAAAAATTATTTCTACAATAATCAGCATTTTCTGCTTTTCCCACAACACTTCCTACCCTTTCAAAGACAAATTTTGTCAATTAAGCCATATTTGAATTGTCATCTGCAAGAGCATTCAATTTGGAGAAGTCTAAAATTTTGTCATATGATACAGAGATAACTAAGTGGAAAATTTATCACTCACAATGAAAAACACTGTGTGAAATCTATAATTCATATTGATCAACATCAGGCAACAGCTTGCAAAATCTGGAACAAGTGTCTCATGATTTTCTGCCCCTAAAATGTCCTATCAAAATTGTTGTTACAATTGATGATACTCCCCATGTCCAATCCAAATTGTTGTTACAAATGATGAATCATTGCTTTATTGCCCACACCCACAAGGAATCCTTAAGTTCAACAGTTACCTTCTTTCCTTAAATAAATTTCATTAGAATAATAGCCATGTGTCTTAAAAGTGTATATTTATTTCTACTGACTCTTAAACAAGGAAGAAAAATTAAGGCTTGCCAAAGTGAAAGCACTAGCATGCGATAAATTAAATATGGCTAAAATAAAGGAATTTGTAATTGAAGGGTACAAAATATTGTCTAAAAAGAAGAAAATACTGGTTCCGACATTGTTTCCTTTTCTTAAAATGTTTTCAAAGGCCTTCGGTCCTTTCTCAGGGGCCTTAAACACTTCAATGTTTGGTAAAGGGCAAAGCAGTGTGAAGTCTGTTTTGTTTCTATTGTTTCAAACAAATAATAATCCAACTCTCCATGAATTATCAGTCTTATTTCAACTCTTCACCAAACAACAGAACTTGAGACTTGTCCAATTTCAAAGCATTTGCAGACGACACATCAAATGTGTCTGCAATGATGGAGTATGTTTCTAAATGGGTAGAAAACATTGTAAGATAAGGACAAAATGCTGGTTACCAGCATTTTGTCTTTTCCCACAATGTTGTCAAATACTGTACCTTCTTTTGAAAGGTTTGTTGAAACTCAAAGATTATTTGGCAAGGGTTTAAAACACAATCTGGTAAAAATTTGCAGTAGTCTAACCCAGGTGCTGTCTGGTGAACAGGTGAAATGTGTAGAGTAGATCCAGTCTGCAGATGTTTATTCTGACCTGGAACCAGACTGGAAAATCTTTACACAGCTGTAGCGGCTGACTGCCATTCACAGAGACACTCTACGATTTCTATCTAGGTCAACAAAACGTAGAGAATATCCCTTCTACAATTAGCTGTTCAACAACCCTGAAATAAGAGGCCTGGGGAAAAGGAGAAAATGCTGGAAACCAGCAACAGTGTCTCCTTTTCCATCACATTTTTAATACTTCAGAGGAAAATCTTATCATTTCATTCCCACTAATTGTCATCTACTCAGGCCTCTAATTTTGACAAGCCCAAAATTTTGTCCTCTGGTAGAGAGCTGTCCTACCTGATCAATAAAACACAGGGTTGTTTGGTACATCTTTTAAAGTCAAAATTCATGGATTCATGCAGACTAGTTTAAATTATGTTAGCATCCTTTAATTATAATTTACTGTTTTAAGAATTATTTTTTTCTACTTTGAGGGGAAAGTCACCCATGCTTGATTTCCCAAGTACAGTGTCAATGGCGAAGATTTTTGAGCGACTTTACAAGTTCGAGCTAATGTATCAGCCAGACTGCATTAGCCACTGACAAACAGTTATGTTTTTCTGGTAGAAAAATGTTTTAGCTCTCAGCTGTAGAAAAAAATAGGAGAATAACTGATGGGGTAGAAAAGATACGTTGTTTTTTGTAACCGGGGGCGAGTAACGGACTGCATACAGTTAAATCCCTTGTTTATACTATATAGTCTATGGGTGCCAGGAGTCAAACTACGGACCCCTATGGTTTATCAGTGAGTATAGTAGGCATGGTTGAACATTTTGGGTTACTGTGTGGCTCTGAAGGGAAGCTGCCTGGCTCAACTTATAACTTGAAACCTGGGGCTCCCTAGTTCCATTCTCAATCATGGCCCTGTGTTTTTTCCAAGCAGTGTCAGTAGTTAAAACATAAACACACAATTATGAAGAACAATGTTTCAAGCAATTTTTCCTTCAACCACAATGTTTTCCTCTGCAAATAGAGAAATGTTATGTCCTCTGCATTCTAAGCAGTACCTGCTCAAAAAAGCAACTTAAATGAAAACCCTTGTTAATAACCACATGGCCCTATAATGTGTCCCAGGATGCAGGCAATAACACCAGCCCAATCAACAATATGGAGTTCCTTGTACACTGAGTACTCCCTATTAACCCTTTACCACACGACCAATTTTAGACCTGTCCCAATTGAAAGCATTTGCAGAGGACAGTTTCAATGTGGATCATATGAAATGATTTTTCTTTGATAGGGTAGAAAACATTGTGGGAAAAGGAGAAAATGCTGATTACCAGCATTTTCTCCTTTTCCCACAATGTTTTCAAAAGCCTTCTCTATCAGGGGTGTCAAAAGTCGTCATTGTGTGGTAAAGGGTTAAACTCTTTCAGCATCATAGACAATGATAGCGGCTTTTGCAGACAGCATAAGACCAAGATCAGACTGCACAGAATGTGCTATCTGATCTTAAAAACAAACCGTTTCATTGTTAAGTTAAGCCTACACGGTTAAAAGTATTTCTGCATTTCAGTGGATTGTCTTTCAAGCTTTCAAAAGGTTTATATACGAGCCAGTCCTGTAAATGGGGGGTTAATGCATTCTGCTAAAAGAATCGACCAAGGTCAGCCTGTGTGAATTGCGCAGGCTGACCTTAGTGGCAGGCTGACCTTAGTCGCTACATTTTGCAATTGGTCAATTTTCTACATTTCAAGGGACCTGCAACCTTATGATTCCGCCAGTTGTTTGAAAAAAAAAAGGATTTTATGGAGATGTAATTATAATTATAATTACGATGACTTGCTTGGCATGATAGAGCACAGATGCATTAAGCCCCCTTTCCACAGAGTGTGGCCCATATATTTTGTGCTAGAGGAGTTAACCCTTAGAGCACCCATGAAACCTGACTAACATGTCCAGTCTAGCGATAAAATCCAAATAACTGCAATTTCATTGTGGCTTTTGTCCAGAGCGCTTCAGCAATAGGACAGTAGAGATCAAAGATTAAACTGCATATTTGTGCAGTCTGATCTTGAATAACACTGGCCGTAAAAAGTTTTAAAAGGCGCTCTAACTCTTTACCACATGACAAAATTTAAGCCTTGTCCAAATCGAAAGCATTTGCAGACGGCAATTTCAATGTAGCTCAAATGATAATTTCTCTCTTTGATAGGGTAGAAAATATTGTGGTAAAAGGAGAAAATGCTGGTTACCAGCATTTTCTCCTTTTCCCACAATGTTTTCAAAAGGCTTCCTTCCTCTGGGCTGTTAAGTCGTCATTGTGTGGTAAAGGGTTAAGGGTTAAACATTGTGGCTAAAGGAGTAATGGCTTGTTTGGTAAATAAATGGGTTTGCAATGAAGTAACACATGTTCCCTCATGGGACATGAACTGAGATGACTCTCCAACATATGGTTTTCTCCATGAAAAAATAAAAACAGTAACCAACCATCTTACCATCTGGAATCGTATGTGACCTAAATACTACAAAACAAGAGGGCCATGATGACCTTGTATGGCTCCACTTCCTTAAACTCTTTAACACAAAACAAATTTTTAGACTTGTCCAAATTGAAAGCAAATGCAGAAACAATATAAATGACAATAAAATGATCGAATTCGCTTCTAAAAATAGAGAAAACATTGTGCTGTTAACCATATTTTCTACCCTTTCAAAGACAAAGTTCATCAACTGCGAAGCATTTCTTCAGTGGTCTGGAAATGCTTTCGATTATGAATAGTCTAAAATGTTGTTTGGTAAAGAGTTAAAAGCTTTATTCCTTGGGTTGTTAAAATCAGGCTTGTGTGGCAAAGGGTTAGCCTTTTACCAAACAACTCCTTCTTTTTATGACCCTGAAGAAGAAATCCGAGGGAAACATGAATAAAAATCTTTCAATGGGAGAAAATGGTAGTAACTAGCATTTTCTCCTTTTTCAAACAATTTTGTCTACCCAATCTCATCAGTTTTTGCCACATTCAATTTGTCATCTGCAAAATTATGTTTTAAATATGGAGGAGTCCAACATTTTATTGTCATATATTGAGTTAAATCTCAACCTCTTGGCTGTAACATAGGACTTTCACACCTGCACACTTGAATGACAAGTTACAAGCATGCAGGTTTGACATTTACGACATACCACAGGCTAACCATGATTTGTGAAAAAAAAAAAAGAGACTACCTCATGGCAAAACCATGCCAGAATTAAACTGAATTCCATTGCCACATTATGAAGCAAAGCTATAACCATATTGTTTCCAACAAATGCCCACGCCATATAATTATAAGGGTCCATAAAAACACTAATACAGTCCAACAGAAATTTTCAATTTCTAAAACTTAAATGCTTTGACATTTGCTGTATTTATAACAAATATATTTATTGCACATAGTTGAATTTTCGATTGTTTAATGTATGCAATAGACAGAGTGAAAAAAGCACCCAATTTCTCCATTACTGTAAAATGTGCCATCCCATGACATTCATCGGACCATTAATTGGCTACTATATGGTATTTCAAACTCTGACAAACTATCCAAATGAAACTTTTCTGTATTCAGTAGGACACTTATTGTTCTTAATTCATATTTTCAAAGCTCAGAATTTCTTTAATATATAGTTTAATCATGAATGCTCCAGCCTCATTCTCTTTCCCACCCCAATGCTTTTGCCTGGGACCATAATTTGTAACATGAAGTGTTTCAATCCCAGACAAAAACTATGCAAATGAAACTATATAGCATTCATTGTGGTTGGTGTTACAATATTTCTGTCAGTGCTGTCACTTTGAAAGAAAAAAAATGTTTAATACATTTCATTTTTCAATAACCATATAGAGCTGACAAAACTAAAGTCATTTTAATCCTCTTCACTGGGCAATTTCAATGAAATTTAGGCCATAAGAGCCTATCTCATCATTACTTCATTGTCTCATTGAAACTTACAAAATTAGCACACAGGAGACATTAAAAGATCATGAGAGCATTGGTCATAAAGATATCATCTTACTGAACATTAATCATTTTCAAACCAAAAATACCTGTAAGTCAAAATCTAGTGTTGGTTCAGCTACTATGCCTTCATTAGCTGGGGAAATACTGAAAGCATTGAGGTACAAGGAGAAATCACTTGTAAATAGCAGCTGCACCTTGCACCAGTGTTTGCTCCAAAATCTGTCAATTACAGATTTTACAGTCTGTGCAGTTTCGTAATTCACAAAAACAGCATGATAACTTAACCCTTTACCAAACAATCCCTGTTTTTTACGACCCAGAGGAAGAAGCCTTCTGAAAACATTGTGGGAAAAGGAGAAAATGCTGGTAACCAGCATTTTCTCCTTTTCCCATAATGTTCTCTACTCTTCTGAAGTCAAGCTGCAATTTTTGAGTCACGTTTATTTTGTCGTCTGCAAATGCTTTCAATTTGGACAAGTCCAAAATTTGCCGTTTGGGAAAGAGTTAAAGTATCTCCAAATTTGACATATATATATCTGAGCCAAGTTCTGTAAAAAGGGTGTTTAATGCATCTGCAAAAAGTATCAACCCATGTCAGCCTGCATACTTCATGCAGGCTGAGAGGTGTCAAAACTTTTTGCTTTTTGTAAATTTCCTGTATGTCCAAAGACCATTCTACATCATGATTCAGTTGGTTTTTAGACAAAATGGATTTTATACACATTATGTGACTTGTTTGGTATAATGCATCATACAGATGCATTAAACCCCCTTTTTTTCCAGAGCATGTCTCATAGATTTCTTGTAAAGTTTCCTTACCTTGTTTATATGCATTGTACATTTCCATATTTCCGCCAGGTCCTGGACCCTTGACCCCTGAGCTGACTGGAGGGGAAAACATCTGAAATAAAACAATAAAACATCAAGAAAGTTACATATGTGGATTGAGATTCTACTGTGTGAGAGAAATGGATAATTCTCCCTGGGACCACAGTGCAGCAATATCCAAATTCGTAATTTATTTTCTAGAAATAATATCTCACAATGGCTGGAAAATTTGGCACCTAACTCTACATTTTTTATTTGCCTGCTTTTTCCTGGGATTACAGATGAAAGGGAGGGGGAAGTATTGTTGGTTCAACAGATAGTGTCTCTCCCAACTCCTGAATTTCCTTCATTTCTTTACTAAAATTTGTTTACAGCTCCAGGGAAGAAGATGGTGTATCAAATATTGAGGAAAACAAGAGGATCTTCTTTCTTCTTTTCACACAATACTTTTAAAGACCCAGTAGAGGCCAAAATATCAAAGCAGGTGTCATAATACATTTAAATTTAAATCATACTGTTTAACTCTTTACCAAACCACAGAATTACAGACTGGTCCAAATTGAAAGCTTTTGCAGACAACAAAACAAATGTGACTGAAAAATTGAAATTTGGTTGGGAAGGGTAGAAAACATTTTGGGAAAAGGAGAAAATGCTGGCAACCAGCATTTCCTCCTTTTCCCACAATGTTTTCAAAAGGCTTCTTTCTCAGGGTCATTCAAAGTCAGGATTGTGTGGTAATGGGTTAGAACACAAATCACACCAATTGGGACACATTTAATTGCTTGTCTGCATGTGCATTTAAGTGGTTATCAACAACAAAATTTTAGAAGAGTCCAAACTGAAAGCATTTGCAGATGACAAAATAAGTGTAACTTGAAAATTAGTTTTCGGAAGGGTTGAAATCATTTTGAGGAAGAGAAAATGCAGGTTACCAGCATTTTCTCCTTTTCCGGCAATGTTTTCAAGAGCCTTCTTCCTCTGGGTTGCTAAAACTTGGGATTGCATGGTAAAGGGTTCATAGGACTAAACATAAAATTTTATCGACTGGTAAAGAGTTACTATTTATAATTATATTTCTTTAAGTTCTTTAATGACACTTCACAACACAATAAAATTTCATACTTGACCAAATCGGAGCCCTTGCAGACAACAAATCAAATTTGGCTACATTGAAATGATTTGTCTCTAAAAGGGCAGAAAAACATTGTGGGAAAAGAAGAAAATGCTGGTTTCCAGCATTTTCTTCTTTTCCCACTATGTTTTCAAAAGCATTCTTTCCAAAGGTCATCTCAATCAGAGATTGTTTAGTGAAGGGTTACAAAGCGTTTGTAAATGTATGAAGTGGGTAATCAATCTTTGAAAAAATCTTGACATATCAGTCTGCCTCATCATACTAATGACTTGGGTAGTGACATTCGTCTTCAATCATATTTACAACTGAACAAGTCAAACTGCAGTGTATTTTCAATACACCAAACTAGTCAAATCTGTTTCATCACTTTGTTTGTTTGCATAGTTTTTAAACCCGTTTTCAACATTAATTCAGTTATACAGTGCTGGCAAGCATTCCTATTCATCCCTTTTTGGAGTTTTTTTACCAGTACTTCATACAATCTTGTTCACAAGCCACTGGCTGCTTTCCCACATAACAATTTTCGAAACAATGATCAGGGGTGAGAGAGGAAAGAATCCTGTCATAATGGCTTTCATCATTCCTCAGAAGGACACTGGCCTAGCTTTTGATTCAAACCAGCAACCCCTCCCCCCCCCCGGATTCAAGTCCTGTATGCTTCCCAAATGCTCTACCAGGCTCAGCAGCTGTACTTGAGACTTTGAGTTATTATTAGCAGCTAGTTGCAACATAAAGCAAATTATATGGCCTGCAACACGCGAAAAGGGGCATTCGGACATTTGCGTAAAGTGTCGTCTCGGGATCAGCCTGCGCGATCAGCACAGGCTAATCCGAGATGACACTTTCCATTTTCATGTAATTTTCTGTTTTGCGCAAGTCTACTGAAGAACAAAATTTAATGTAGTCGTAAAGTGCCGTTTCGGATTAGCCTGCGCGGACTGCGCAGGCTGATCCGAGACGACACTTTACACAAATATCCGAATGCCCCTTTTCGCGTGCTGCAGGCCAAATAGAACAGCTAGCTGACTCAAGTTAGACACGAACAAATTGAAAGCATTTTCAAGCAAAAAATAACATGTAGTTCAAATGATGATTTGTCTTTTCTAAGTTAGAAAATAATGTAGGAAAAGGAGGAAAATCCCTTCCCACAATCTTTTCAAAAGAGTTCTTTGTCAAGGTCACATGGTGATTGTGTGGTAAAGGGTTAAAATTTTAAAAGGGTTCAAAATTTGGCAAAAAGTAAAAAAAAAGATATAGAAAGACGTTGCAACTTTTAACCTAGTCTTGAAATTCATTTTCCTGCCATCGACTAAAACTTGGCCTGACCGCACAATAACAGATTGTCTTAACAATATTTTTCATACTTTTAGATGGTATGATTTACATTTAAAAGCATTTTAACACCCCCTTTTTTTCACTTTTGACAGCTATTGGCACTTTAACACTCATGAAATAAAATGTGGTTCAAATGATAGCACTTGTGAATGAAAGAGTAGAAAACATGGAGGGCAAAGGAGAAATTGCTGGAAATCACTATTTTCTTATCCTATCTTATGCTTTCAAAGATATTCTTTCTCTAGGTTAAAAAAAAAAATCTCATTTGATAACAGGTTAACCCTGTGCCACATAAACCCATATTTTAACTATCCTAAACAAGATGGCTTTTGAAAACATTGTGGGAAAAGAAGAAAATGCTAATAACCAGCATTTTCTCCTTTTCCCACAAAGTTTTCTACAATTCCAAGAAAAAGTCCATAATTTGAAACATATTTAGTAATGATATTGTCTGCAAAAGCTTTGAATTTGGACAAGTACAAAAAAAAATAATGTTGTGTAGAAAGGAGTTAACAGGGTAGAAAACAACCCTGGGCAAAATGGCCTCTATAATCTCCTGTAATTGAACAACTAAATCCATCAGCATTCCCCGGCAAATTGGCTTCTTGATCTTTTTGACGGGAAATACACCATTCTATGACATTGCAAATGATCTCTCCTCTCCTTGGAATCAAATAAATTATTTAATTGGATTCTCCCTTTCACGGAGACAAAAATTAGTGCCCCCTCTTTTACTTCTTTGGAGGAACTACTTGAGGAAAAATTCCATTACTCTTCACCATACAGCAAAATTTTTAGAAACATCTAAATTGAAAGCAATTGCAGAGGACAAATTAAATGTGGCTAAAATGGGAGGGATTTGCTTATGAATATGGATAAAACATTTTTGGAAAAGGAGAAAATGCTGGTTACCAGCATTTTCTCCTTTTCCAAAAATGTTTTCAAAAGGTCCCTTTCTCATTATTGTGAAATCTTGGGATTGTTTGGTAAAGGATTATCTTAATCAGATCATTTCATTCACAATGTTATCCCATAAAAGTAAAACTGTATCTTTCTACGTTCTGTTCAGTTGAGGGCTAAAATTTGCAAACTTTGTGAGAGAAGGAGCAAATAGCATGTGCTACTTTTCTTCTCCTTTATTTTCCCCTTCCTTCATATTAGAAAATTAGCCTCTACAGCAGCAGGGTACTGGGTTTAAAGACATCGTTATCAAACACTCATCGATTGTATGCTGTTTAATGTCGCTTTCAGCATTATTTTAGTTGTATCACGGAGACAACTCACTCGATAATGTGTGTCCTGGGTTTCACAAGAACTAGGCTAGGGCTCTATAAACTTTATCACACAATTCCAAGTTTAAACAACCTTCAGGAAGACAGCTTGTGAAAACATTGTAGGAAGAGGAGAAAACACTGGAAACCAATATTTTCTCTATTTTTTTTCACCTTGTTTAATTACTACTCAAAGACAATCCCACCTTTTCAGAAACATCTAATTTGTCTTCTGCAAATACTTTGGATTTGGACAAGACTCGGAAATTTTGTCATTGGTATAAGATTAAAGTGCCTTTCTCAAAGACACTCCCATGAAAACAGTCAACAAGTAAACCCAAGTTTGCACTCAAAAAGACCTTTTTTCCCCCCAACTTCTTTCTTGAATGCACTCTGAGGAATAAGTATTCACATGAAACTGATTTTCCCTTGTGGAAAAGGGGTATGTACTTTTCTAAAGGAATAAAAGGGTTGAACTGACGGACGGACTGACCGACCGACCGAGAGAGAGACAGACAGACAAACAGACAGACAGACAGACAATGCCAAAGTATCCCTCCACCTATCAGGAATATTTAACTCTTTGCCACACAATCCCGACTTTTAACAACCCTGAGAAAGAAGCCTTAGGAAAACTTTGTAGGAAAAGGAGAAAATGCTGGTAACCAGCATTTTCTCCTTTTCCTACAATGTTTTCTACCCTTCCCAAAACAAATTTCAATTTTTGAGCCACATGTATTTGAGCCACATGTATTTTGCCTTCTGCAAATGCTTTCAATTTGAACAAGTCTACAATTTTGTTGTTTGGTAAAGAGTTAAATGTATTTATATAGTTTACTGCATTTCTGTTGAACATCAATATGCAACAATGCTGTTTTCAAAGCCAAAATTTAATGCTGCACAGGTATTTCAGCTCAAGGCGAGATTTGAGTTTGTTTCTAAAGAAATATCAGAAATTACTGAAACTGTTTGGAATTGGAAAAAAAAAAAACCAATACATCTTTTTTCTAACAGGCAATTACTTCTCTTTTCAATAAATTCACAAGAAAAGAAACATCTTCATTAGCAACAGACAGTAAGAGAAAAAAGGTGGGAAATTCCAGGGAATGTGTCAAACATCACAGAAAGCAAATCATTCCCCCTGGCAGCTGGACACAGGAAAAATCATTCTCTAGCAGGTGCCTGGAAAACTAACTGTTAACCCTTAAATTGCCTTCCACAACAACAGTTGTCTTTGAAACCTGCGTAGATCAAGATCAGGCTGCAAAAAATGTGCAGCCTGATCTTTGATCTACACTGTCTGCTTTGCTGAGACAGTGTAGATAAAAGGAACTATGAATTGGAATGATTAGTCTCATATTTTTAGGATGAACATTTCTGTTTTATTCAGCGCTCTAAGGGTTAAACAGCTCTCTGAATAGACTAGGAAACAGATGTTTTCGATGCATAGCAACACATTGTTGATGAACATACAATGAATCCCAGCACTAGATTTTTTTCTTAGTTCATTTGAATATTGTTTTAAGCTGATTTCAACACCATCTCAGAAATATCAAGGTAAAAGCTCTCTTATTCATGCATTTCATCGGCTTTAACAACACTAGGCTGATCTCTGCAATGCCTGGCCCACCTGGACACTCCAACATGACCAGTGCTATCAATGGGGAATTCAAGCCATGATTTCCAAATCACAGATCCAACACTATAACCAGTGACAATGAGCTTAGCTTGTTAGTTTTCCACTGATTCTGCCTCAGCCAATTTTTAACTTTGGAGAGAGTGGATGTTGGTTACATCTAATTCACCTTCTCAATGATAAATATACCCATTGCTCTCTTTTCAGAGACCAAATACTGGCTGCGTTACACTTGCATTGCAAATGAATAGTATAGAATCAAGTTGAAGATGGTGTACATCAAAGATCAGATGGCAACTGTACCTTCTGTCCAGTCTGATCTTGGTCTAAGCTATCTGCACAAGGTATTACAGTCACCTTTGGCATAGAAAGAAATATGGATTATCATCCCTGAAAATACTGGTCTAAAAATTTCCACCAATTAAGTCTAAATCAACCACAGGGTGTTGTGTTTTGAATTAACCCTTTACAACAAAATTCTGACTTTTACCGACCCTGAGGAAAAAGGCTTTTACAAACATTATGGGAAAAGGAGAAAATGCTGGTTACCAGCATTTTCTCCTTTTCCCACAATGTTTTCTACCTGATCAAGGACAAATTCATCACTTGAGCCACCCTTAATTTGTCATCTGCTAATGCTTTCAGTTTGGACCAGTCTGAAACTTTGTTGTTTGGTAAAGAGTTAACCCTTATAGAGCTGTGCATAAATTTTACTGCTTTTGCCCAGAATAAAGATCAAGAGACAGCGTAGGCCTGTGCAAGAGACAGCAGAGGTCTTTGCAGTCTAATCTTGGAGGTGTACTTACATCTGCACTGTACACTATGCTTGAACCAACTCTGCCATATATAGCCTGTTTATTTTTTTCGGACTAAAAATTTACTTCTACTTTGAGGGATAACCATTAGCAACTAATTCTGTGATAAAACAACCCTGAAGAAAAGCTTAAGAGAACATTGTGGGGAAAATGGTGGTTACCAGCATCATTTTTTCCTGTTTTCCCCTAATGCTTTGAATCCATCGAAGACACACCTGAACATATTACCACATATAATTAAAATTTTTGTTGTCAATACTTTCAGGAAAAGCAGGACTGGAAGAGAGTTCAGCCTTAGAATGTTGAATATGTTGTGCATTTTCACTGGGACCAAAAAAAACCTTTTGGTAACCCTCTCCTAAACTATCCCATGTTTTTACAGATTTGAAGAAAAAGTCAAAGTGTTTTTGTTTTTTTTTTTCATTTTCCCAGACCCACATTTTGAATTCTATGTAATTTTAATTTGTGGTCATAAAGTAATCCTTTTTTCAAAACATTTTCAGATGCCTTCATTCCTAACCTCTTGGAAACAAGACATCTTTTGTTAAAGGGTGTTAGCTACATGTATATTCAGACTTTTAAAATAACTCTTTACGTTCAACAAGAGGGCCATGATGGCCCTGAAGTCGCTCACCTGAGTCTTTCGACCAAACATGATCCATTTTAAATCTCTTCCAAGATACCATGACAAACATTCTAATAAGCTTTCATAATTATTGGACTGAAAATTTGGCCTCTAGCTTGTACACAAGCTTTTTCTAGACTCGTCCAAGATGTCATCAAGACAAACATTTTGACCAAGTTCCATGAGTATTGAACTAAAATTGTGGCCTCTAGAGCATACACAAGGTTATTCAAAAATTTGACTATGTGACCTAGTTTTTGACCCTACCTGACCCATTTTTATGACCCTACCTGACCCATTTTTAAACTCGTGTAAGATGTCCTCAAGGATTCTGACCAAGTTTCATGAGTACTGAACTGAAAATGTTGCTTCTAGAGCATACACAAGGTTTTTCAAAGATATGACCCAGTGACCTAGTTATTGACCTGATGTGACCCATTTTCTAACTCATCCAAAATGTTATCAAGAAAACCACTCTGACCAAGTTTCATGAGTACTGGACTGAAAATGTGGCCTCTAGAGCGTACACAAGATTTTTCAAAGATTGGTCCCAGTGACCTAGTTTTTGACCCGACCTGGCCCATTTTCCACATCGTCTGAGATAACATCAAACCAAGCATTCTGACAAACTTTCATGAGTACTTGATTGGAAATGTGGCCTCTAGAGGGTACACAATGTTTTTCTAAGATTTGACCTTGTGACCTAGTTTTTGACCCCATATGACCCATTTTCAAACTCAACTGAGACATCATCTAAACAAACATTCTGACCAACTTTAAAGAGTATTGGACTGAAAATGTGGCCTCTAGAGTATACACAAGGTTTTCTAAGATTTGCCCTGGTGACCGACTTTTTGACCTGACATGACCCATTTTCAAACTCGTCCAAGATTTCATCTAGGCAAACCTTCTGACCAACTTTCAAGAGCATTGGACTGAAAATGTGGCCTCTACAGCATACACAAGGTTTTTCTAAGATTTGACCTAGTAACCTAGTTTTTGACCCCACATGACCCATTTTCAAACTCGTCTGAGATATCATCAAGCCAAACATTCTGACAAAGTTTCATGAGTATCAGACTGAAAATGTGGCCTCTAGAGTGTACACAGGATTTTTCTAAGATTTGACCTAATGACCTAGTTTTACACCTGACATGACCCAATTTCGAACTCATCCAAGATATCATCAAGGCAAACATTCTGAACAAGTTTCATGAGTATCGGACTGAAAATGTGGCCTCTAGAGCATACACAAAATAAAAGTTGACGCCAGACAGCACACGACGCACAACGGACACCGGACACAGCACGATCACAAAAACTCACCATGAGCACTTTGTGCTCAGGTGAGCTAAAAAGACTCAAGACTCAACTTCACACCAAATTTAAAATTGGTGGAAACAAAAAACCAGATACAACTCTAATTGATGAGCTTTGAGGACACAAAACCTTGTAGGAAAAGAAGAAAATGCTGGTCACCAGCATTTTCTTCTTTCCCCACAAGGTTTTGAAAAGCTTTCATTCCCCTGGTCATGAAAACACAATCTTTTGGTACATGGTTTAGTGTCTAGCCTGGCTACTCCATGTGACTAGAACCTCGAGGAGGGATTTAACCAAAATTTCCTGATTATAAATCCAGAACATGGTGAAAAAAAGATCTTTGTAGCCAACAAAACAAAAAGTTTTGAGAGAACTGGGGAGACAGTAGTGTAGGGTTGAAGAGTCTGCCACTCACATAAAAGATTTTTGGTTTGAATCCCAATTGAGCCAGTTAAACCCAAGCCCAGAAACTGGCTAGGTTTGATTGACTGACTGATTGATTGATTGATTGATTAGTATTTAACGCTGTTCTCAACATTATTTCAGTTTATTCCATCATTCCAGTGCACCTATCCATACTTTCCTGAGGTTTCTGTACCAGTACTTTGCCCAATATTCTTCCAAAGCCACTGGCTGCTTTCCTACATAACCATCCAATGTAGAGAGAGGAATGAATCCCGTTGCAATGACTATCATCAATCCTTGGAAAGTAATCGGCCAAGCTGGGGATTTGAACCACGTAACCCCTGTTCTCACGTCCTGTGCCCTACCAACTGTGTAACTGTGGCTCAGCAATCATCAAAAGTAATTGATCTTAGTTGTAAGATTGTGTTTCACAATCAGTGTAAAATGAGTAAGTTGTAACTTAAACAAATTGAGAGGAAACAGCTAAGAGAGAAACTGGATATCCACTTGACCAACCAGCATGGCTAATCTCATTAATCATTTTCCACAAAATCCATGTTTTATCGACACTGATATATAAAGCTTTTGAAAACTTTGTGGGGGAAAAGGAGAAATTGTTGAAAAGCAGCATCTTCTCTTTTTCTAACAACGTTTTTTACTCTTTCATAGCCAAAAAGCATAATTCCAGCCACACTTAAATTGTCATCTGCACATGCTTTCTATTTGGACAACTCAAAATTTTTGTTATTTGGTAAAGACTTACCTCTTTATCGAACACAAAATTTTAGAGTCGTCCAAACTGAAAGCATTTGCAGACGAACAAATCATGAAATCTGTCTTGGAAAGAGTAGAAAAATTGTGGAAAAAGAAGAAAATGTTGGTTCATTTTTTCCTTTACTCACAATGCTTTCAAACGTCATTTTCCTTTGGGTAGCTAAAACTTAGGATTGTGTGGTAAAGGGTTAATTTTTTGCCCATAGCAGTAGAGATCTTTGAAAGCATCGTGGGAATCAAAGTGATGGCTCATAATGAGGAATTTAGAACTCCTTTTGGTACTATGATTTCATATATATTCATCCTTAATTTAATCTTTTCCAGAAAATAAATTCTAGACTGGACCATGTGCAATGAAAGCATTTGCATACAAATTAAATGTACATGTAGTTCAAATGATGAGACTTGTCTTTAACTCTTTCAGCACCAAATAAATAAACTCGACCTCTTCTAACGGCTCTATATACAATCCATTGAAACTTACAAAGATTTTGATTGTATAGGCTAGACTATACAAGCGACGGTATAGATCAAAGATCAGACTGCACATTCTGTGCATGTCTGATCTTGATCTATGCCGTTTGCAAAAGTCACCATTTTCGTCTATGGCTCCGAAAGGGTTAAAATGATAAAAATAATTGTTCTCTGATTGGAAGCATTTGCAGATGAAATTTTACTGCCCAAATTATAAGACTTGGCTGTAAAAGAGAAGAAATCATAGCTGGAAAAGGAGAAAATGCTGATTTGGAGCACTGTTTCCTCCTTTTCCCACAATTCTTTTTAAAAGCTTTCTCACTCTGGGATTTGAAACTTGGAATTGTGTGGTACAGTGTTAAACTCAAGATTAATTTTCAAATGAATGAGAAAGTGATCAAGTCTCACCTGTGAGCACAATGATGGGACATTTTACTTATTCAGTGGGTCAATGTCCCAAAAAGTTCTAACGCTTTACCAGACAACAAAATTTTAGACTAATCACAATTTGCAGATGACAAATCTAATGCAGTTCAAATGATTTGATTTGTCTGGGAAAGGTCAGTAAACATTGTGGGAAAAGAAGAAAATGCTGGTAATCCAGCATTTTCTTCTTTTTCCACAATGTTTTCAAAAGGCTTCTTTCTCAGGGTCATTAAAACGCAGGATTGTTTGGTAAAGGGTTTAATTCAGGCTGATTGTATGGAATGGACTCGGGTGCATCTTCTCCATGTAACAGTGTCCCTTCCTTGGTAGAACACTACCGTCCATCATGGCCAAGGGTCAAAAATAGAGCCCGTATTATAGAAAAGGGACAAAAATCATCAGTCAGATATTGACAAGCATCGAGTATCCCTATAAAAACACTAACACACAGGCAAGTGATTAAAAAAAAAAAGAGGCAAACAAAAATTTACAATACATGGTTGCCATGGCAATAAATCATGCAAAAATATGAAAAAGGGCTTATTTCTGGCTTGACATTTATTTGTGTATTGGTTGTGTTTGGGTAAATCACATGACTTGATGTGACAGCTGGCAGAGTACATGAGGGGGATGCCTCATACCTTCTTCCTTCAATAATCCTTTGCCTTAAACCGTAATCCTGTGTTTCAAATTGTCCCCAGGTAAGAAGGCTTTTGAAAACATTGTGGGAACAGGAGAAAATGCAGGAAACCAGCACTCTCCCCTTTTCCCATAAGTTTTCTCAACCCTTTTGAAGACAAATCCAATCATCTAAGCTGAATTTCATTCATCTTTTGCAAATGCTTTTAATTTGAAGATGCCCAAAATTTTGTCAAATTGGCTTTACACATTTACTTCATTATCAAAAGAATCAACGAAGTTATTGCAAATCTACAGTTGAAATAGCTTCCTCAAGGTATTTTTCCTTGACAGGACACAATTTTCTTTGGTCCCTTTACCAAACATCAAAATATAGACGTTATAATGTATTGAAATACTTTAGGTGATTGTAGCATAACAAAGCTCAATCATTTTTCCATCTTTTCCAATATACAAAGGTAGTAACCCAAGTGATTATCAAACTGAATCTATTGCTAATTTGGAGAAACTCAACTCAAGAGACCTGACAAAAAGAAAATATTGAAAACAAGACTGTCATTGGCTGTCTGGCTGGTCCGGCCATAGCCTCATCACTTTTTCAGTTGGCTGTATGTACCACTTGGTTAATTTTTCCTTCTTTGTATTTCCTTTTTAATCTGGTGAGTAGGGATCAATTGATAAGTCTCAAAATGCATTAGTATCACCTCTAAAAGGTCTTAAATGCAGAAATTCTCACCCCCAAGGTCTCCCTGGACCTTACTTACGAAAAGGGAGACAGCCCCCCCCCCTTTTGTGCTCTCCCCTATCACTCCAGGAATGCAAGAGACATTCCCTGGCTACACCAAAATATTTTCAAAAGCCCAATACAGCCCTTGAACATGACAATAATCTACCCCTAGAACGCTAAATTAATGATATTTTTTTTTTGTAAATATACCTATTTAAACACTGTACATATCTCAGTAGTGCATTGTGTAAAACTAAGATCAGACTGTATGTTCCCAGTCTCATCTTGATCTATACCATTTGCAAGAGCATCTTAACCCTTTACCACATAATCCACAGTTTAAACAACCATAAGGAGATTGCCTTTTGAAAACATTGAGGGAAGAGGAGAAAAATGCTGGTAACCAGCACTTTCTCCTTTTTCAAATTGTTTTCTGTCAGTTATAGGACCCCATCATTTGAGTCACATTTAAGTTCAACTCTTAACCACACATTCCAGGGTTTTAGCGGCTCTGAGGAAATAACGTTTTGAAAACCATGTTGGAAAAGGATAAATTGCTGGCAACCAGCATTCTCTCCTTTTTCCACAAGGTTTTCAAATCTTTTACATACAATTACCATCATTGCAGCTACATTTGTCTTCTGCAAACGCTCTCAAATTCTATCGTTAGGTTAACTCTTTATCACACAATCCCGACTTTTAACGACCCTGAGAAAAAAGCCTTTTGAAAACATTGTGGGAAAAGGATAAGATGCTGGTAACCAGCATTTTCTCCTTTTCCCACAATGTTTTCTACCCTTCCCAAACCAAATTTCAATTTTTCAGTCACATTTATTGTCATCTGCAAATGCTTTCAATTTGGACCAGTCTCTAATTTTGTTGTTTGGTAAAGAGTTAAGAGTGAATTTAGGTACTGTCAGCATAATTACTGCGCACATGTCTAAAATTTTGTTGTTTGATAAAGAGTTAATTCATTATGTACCAATGCTCTCAATTTTGATACAGAAATGTAAAATTTTGTTGTTTGATAAAGAATTAACCCTTTACCAAACGACAAAAGTTTGGACCAGACCAAATTGAAAAACATTTGCAGACTATAAAATACATGCAGTTAGAATGATGATTTCTGTCTTTGACATGGTAGAAAACCATGTTGGAAAAGGAGAAAATGCTGGTTACCAGCATTTTCTCCTTTTCCAACATGGTTTTCAAAAGCCATCCCTTTCAGGGTCATTAAAACTCGGGGTTGTTTGAATAAAGAGTTAAGGATTCCAGTGTACTACCAAGGCACAGATTCTGGAACATGGTTCCACTGAATGACACAAATGTCCCATTATATAGCACACAGGTAGGACTGTGCCCCTTTCAAAACTATTTGGGAATTAGTCATGAGCCCATTTTGTCTTATTTATTTTAAAAATGTTCCCTATTTCTGAAACTTTATTGTATTATTGTTCCCTGTCTAAAAAAATCCTTGGCACAATCCTGGAATTAATCCTTACCCAACGACAAAATTTTAGACTGGTCCAAATTGTACGCAATTGCAGACGGAAAATTATATATGATTTAACCTTAGAATTTGCATTTGTAAGGCCGAAAACATTGTAAGAAAAGGAGAAAATGCTGGTTACCAGCATTTTCTCCTTTTCCAAAAATGTTTTCAAAAGCCATTTTTCTCAAGGTCATTGTGCGATAAAGCGTTAAGTGTTAAATACAACAATACTAACCTTGTGATAAGGGTCGTTAAACTGTTTTTCATCAAGCCGAGCCAACAATCAACATGCAGTGGTGTGTGCAGGGAAGATAGTAGCAGATATATAAAAAGAGAAAAAAAGAAAACACAACAAAAACATAAGTATTAACACAAAAACTACCAAGAAAAACAGGCATTTAAACTTGTGTGATATGTTGACATTTAACCCTTCAACAAACAGTTCCATTTTTTAATAACCCTGATGAAAGAGCCTTTTGAAATCATTTTGGGAAAAAGAGAAAATGCTCATATCCAGCATTTTCTCCTTTCGTACAATGTTTGCTAACCTGACAAAGGCAATCTTATTAGTTGTCTAAAAATGCTTTCAAAATGAACAACTCTAAATATTGTCATTTGGTAAAGAGTTAACTTTTTACCACATAATCCCGAGTTTTAACGACACTGAGAAAGAAGCCTTTTGAAAACATTGCAGGAAAAGGAGAAAAATTAATGCTGGTTACCAGCATTTTCTCCTTTTCCCACAATGTTTTCTTCTCTTTTACAGACAAATCCCATTACTTGTGCCAAGTTTACTATGTCCTTTGGAAATGCTTCCGCTTTGGATCTTTCTATAATTTTGTCGTGTGGTAAAAGGTTAAACATTAAGACAAACCATGATATAAAATCAACTTTCAGAGTTTCAAAAATAACAGAAGTACAAGAGTTTAGCAGCCATCCAAGGGAAAACATAATTATGTGCCAGAAAACAAAATTCGAGACCAGTCCATATTGAAAGCTTTTGCAGGTAACAAAATTATATGCGAGGCAAATGATGCTATTTTAGGGCACTGCTTGATGGTTATTGAGCTATTTAACCCTTTTATCAAACAGTCCCAGTGATTCATTTACCTGCGCGCCCTGCGGGAATGGCGCATAAAAATCGCCAAGGACGCAGATTTTTAAAAGATGTGCATCTCTTGGGTGCATACATTTGCCCGTCGGTGTGACTGCGTTTCGGATTTTAAGAGCGACTGCGTTCCGGGTTTTATCTTTTAGAATATTCTACTTTATTATTTACCTATCAATGATCCGAGTAAAATACAGGCGTTATCTAACGCGCCAATACAACTTGACAGAAAATTTTTCAGTATCAGTCTAGTACCGTGTGTAGAGCATAATCGTGTACACGGACTATGTTGTGTATTGATGTTCGGCTCTTTTCGCCAAATTCCTAACATGCTCGGCCTGCATGACGAAGCACAAAAACCCCATTTTTTAGTGTATTCATAGCTATTTCATCTGTTACTTCTCGTCTACTTTTTTCAAAAATTGTTTCTATGCAGAACTTCATTTTGTCGATATCAATGCCCATTACATAATTCATGTGTTGCTTCGAAAGAGATTTCCATATATGCTACTGTACGATACGCTTGTGAACTTAAGAATCGCGATTCATAATCACAAGCTTGACTTGCCTCCTGTGTACAAAGGAAAAGAAATGTACTATTTTTGACAGTGACAGTGATATAACAACCACTGAATACCTTTTCAGTGTTTAAAAAAAATAATTTTTTAGCCACAGTTGTTGTCTTTTTTCTTGTAGCGGCTCGGGGTAGCAACCGCCATTTTTAAATGCATACTGATCTATGCAGACTTATCGTTATTTATCTATATTCATCCGCCATTCATAAATATTGTACATATGTACAAATAAATATAGTTCTCTGAACTTTTGGTTCTTTGTATTGATTTTGTGATGTTTCTTTACAGTTATTGTGGTGAGGTATATAATAAAAGGAATATTACATCAGTCTGCATTTCTGTGTGGTTGGATCATTTGCGTGTGTAAAGAGGTGACTATCGGATTCGACCTTAGGTCTCATCCGATATGCACCTCTCACTGCATTCGGCATACCTTGGGTGATGGGAGCCATCAAATCAGATGTAGTTATGGAATCGGCCGAGTTGTGACGAATGCTTTCAGTGTTCCCACTCACGCAAATTATTGCGTAAATCACGTTATAGAATTGAAATTCATGTAACAAATTTTGGTTACATGCGAGACCTCATGTAAGAAAAAAAAAACATTATCCGCTTAACTTGTGTAAAATAACAGGCTACCCTTATTGATAAATTATTATCAAATCACGCGGAAATACCTATCCATAAATTAACTCGCATGAAAAAATGATCGAAGCAAAAAACACAGAAACCAATGACACAACAAAATGTTCCTTCTGACATTGTCCGATCAGAGTCACTTCAGACCGTCTTTTCAGCTTTTTGATGACTTTAAGCAGTAAATTTCCACAGGTATCTTAATATAACAGACTTTTGTGCTGCAAATCATCAATATTGATTGCTTTACCTCTAGTTCAGAACCATTATTGTCATACTCTCTATGTAAGCGTACCCTTGAAATAAAAAGCTAGTGGGAACACTGATTAGTCATCTTTACACAGGCAACTTGACATGATCCCAAGGAATACATAAAGCTGAACGCGAAATAAAAAGGTATTGAGGTTGTTGTTTATTGATTAATTTTGTAACGAGCACCCGACTTGGCAAGTGCAACAATTTTAAAAAATTTGGATACAACAAAAAGGGGTGCATAAATTTCACAGATGTCCCATACTTTTCACAGACAGAGGGCCCTGTGTCCCACTGTTTCAAATTTGTAAAAGTATCACTGAGTCCCCTATTTTCAAGATCCTGTAGAAGATTTAGGCCTTTAAACCTTTGCCACACAGTTCCAAGATTTAATGACCATGAAGAAAAGGCTTTTTGAAAACATTGTGGGAAAAGGAGAAAATGCTGGTACCAGTTTTTCTCTATTCCCTACAATATTTTCTGCTCTGTCAAAGCCAATAGCTATCAATAAGGATAACATTTACTTTGTCATCTGAAATGTTCGTGTGTGGCAAAGGGTTAAAACATTGTACAACATGGAGAAATTAAGCGTGCTGTTGTAAAAGTCACCATTCTCTTACACCTTCGAAAAAAACCTATCTGACAATAGACATTTTTGTAAGTTTAAATCTTGGAAGTACAAAATAATTTCATAATAAACAAGGTTTTTTACAATACTTTCTCTAGCAAAAAGCCTTTTTAGAATAAAATGCCTGTTTTTCTATTCATAAAATAGTTATAGCAACAAAAAATGCAGCATAGCAACCAAACAAAATATTAGACTACAAAAAAAAAACTTAATAAAAAGCACTGAAGCCAGGAGGGAAAGGGAATTCTAGTGTTACAAACAAAAAATATTCTGAAATTGTTCTTGCAACTTTAACCTCACAATGATGATGTATCAAATTTTTAACCCATTACCAAACAGTTCATTATTTTCCAAGGCCCTGTGGGAACAGTGCTTTTGAAAACATCGTGGGAAGAGAAGAAAATGTTTATCAGCATTTTCTCCTTTTCCCCTGCAATGTTTTCATCCTGTCAAATACAAATTCTACCCTTTTAGACACTTTTTAACCCTTTACCAGATGACAAAATTTTAGCCTTGTCCAAAGACCAGTCACAGCAGATTGATAAAATTTCGGTCATTTGTCAGAAAATGTTGAAACAAGCGGGCCATGATGGCCCTGAAGTCGCTCACGTGAGTCTTTTGACCAAACATGACCGATTTTTGATCTCTTTTGAGATACATGTATTATAACAAACATTCTACCAAGCTTTCATAATCACTGGACTGAAAATTTGGCCTCAAGCTTGTACACAAGTTTTTTCTAGAATTTCTCTCAGTGACCTACTTTTTAGCCAAACATAGCTAATTTTCCCATTGTAAATACTATCAAAACAAAGATTCTGACCACCTTTCATAAGTATTGGTCAGAAAATGTGGCCTCTAGAGCATACACAAGGTTTTTCCAAGATTTGACCTACTTACCTAGTTTTTGACCCAACATGACCCATTTTCAAACTCGTCCGAGACATCATCAAGACAAACATTCTGACCAAGTTTTGTGAGTATTGCACTGAAAATGTGGCCTCTAGAGCGTACACAAGGTTTTTCTAAGATTTGACCTACTGACCTAGTTTTTGACCCAACATGACCCATTTTCACTCGTCTGAGATATCATCAAGACAAACATTCTGACAAAATTTAAAGCGTTTTGGACTGAAAATGTGGCCTCCAGAGCGTACATAAGGTTTGCTAAGATTTGACCAAGTGACCTAGTTTTTGACCCGATATGACCCTTTTTCAGGTTCATCCAAGATATCATCAAGAAAAACATTCTGACCAACTTTCAAGAGTTTTGGACTGAAAATGTGGCCTCTAGAGTGTACACAAGATTTGTAAGATTTGACCTAGTGACCTAGTTTTTGACCTGAAATGACCCGTTTTCAAACTTATCCAAGAAATCATCAAGACAAAAATTCTGATCAACTTTTATGAGTATTGCACTGAAAAGGAGGCCTTTGGAGCTTACACAAGGTTTTTCTAAGATTTGACCTTCTGACCTAGTTTTTGACCCAACAAGACCAATTTTCAAACTTGTTCTAGAAAGCATCAAGACAAACATTCTGACCAACTTTCGATAGTTTTGGACTGAAAACATCGCTGTAGAGTATACACAAGGTCTTTCTAAGATTTGACACAGCAGGGCTTTTTTTTCAAAAAATTGGGAAGGGGCCTTAGCTTTTCATTTTGGGAAATTCAAGGGCGATTTTGGCCAAATTGGGAAAAATCAGACTTACTTTCAAGGTACATCGATAAAACAAATTAATGGCAGTGTACATACATACAGTAAATAGAAAGGTGCAGCAATTTAATAATTAAGTGAAACAAATTCAACAGTCACACTTTAACTGCTTAAACTATGGTCAAATATCTCACAGCATTTGCACATACAGGCTTATAGCCCTTTTTAACACTACTGTGGTACACCCATGGGTGCCGGAGTTAATACTTTAGAAGAGCTGCTTTCTGGCCATCATATGATACAAGGGAATCATATTCTGTAAAAGTTACAAGGCTAGGCTTGGATATTTTAACTGGAGATGTAGAGTTTGCATCACGTGGAGTGATAATAATTGTCTAGTCTTCAGACAAAGGGAGATCGGCAATGCCCAACAGAACCGGCACTTCAGATTGAGACTCAGTATGCAGAGATTTTATTACCTGTAGATCGATCAGCAAAGAATTTGAACCGGCTGTGGTGGCCTTTATCATCTGCAGCCCTTTTAACAAACTTTTTATAATGTTTCCCGGTGCTTGACATGTTTTACTTTGATACAGCGTTTTTGTTTTTTTTTAATATGTTGACTGCAACCGAGTAAGAATGTGTTCCACAGTGTTAAGTTAAAGTAAACTTCTTTAGTCAGCTGTAAGTTTCTACTAAAGACAAAAATTACATAACATGTCAAAGGATTTAATACTGAATGATAGGGAGATGACAACCGTGTTCAGTCTACGTGCGGTGTTAAAATGCACAAAAAAATAACTCGGTTCGGTTGAGGATGCCTCCATTAAACAAACCAAATAGTGCCAAGAAAACGCAACATTTCGGCCGTACTGCAGCGCAGTCAGCCGAGTCATTTCGGTACAAATCAATAAAAAGCCTGCTTTCGGTTTCAATCACTGCTAAATAACGAAAGTTTTGTGTCTGGTCGTTTGAAATAGCTTTTGAGAAATTCGTATTTTAACTTATTGGGAATTTCAGCATCATATTATGAGAAATTCTTCAAGCAAAATTAGGAAATTCTTTCAGCAAAATTGGGAAATTCTTTCACCATGATTGGGAAAAAATGATGCTTTTTGCAATTGGGCAGTCACCGAATATCTGCCTCAATAATAGAAGGAAAAAAAGCCCTGCCTAGTTACCTAGTTTTTGACCCGACATGACCCATCTTCAAACTCATCCGAGATATCATCAAGACAAACATTCTGAACAACTTTCAAGAGTTTTGGACTGAAAATGTGGCCTCTAGAGCGTACACATGGGTTTTCTAAGATTTGACCTAGTGACCTAGTTTTTGCCCCGACATGACCCATTTTCGAACTCATCCGAGATATCATCAAGACAAACATTCTGACCATTTCTCAAGAGTTTTGGACTGAAAATGTGGCCTCTAAAGTGTACACAAGGTCTTTCTAAGATTTGACCTAGTGTCATCTTGTTTTTGACCTGACATGACCCATTTTCGAACTCCTCCAAGATATCATCAAGACAAAACAATCAGACCAAGATACATGAGTATCGGACAAAAAATGTGGCCTCTAGAGCATACACAAGGTAAAAGTTGACGATGGACAACACATGATGGACGACAGACACAGCACCATCACAAAAGCTCACCATGAGCACTTCATGCTCAGGTGAGCTAAAAATGATGAAATACTATTTTAGCATATAAAATGTTTACCCTGCATTCTGTTTCATATTGCTTTCAATGTTACCTGGAAATAAGTATTTATTTTTTGGAACTTTTACAGAAGGGAGCAACTAACTTGGCAGTTTTTGATGTTTATCTTAACCCTTAACCACAAAATTCAAAGTTTTGAAGACTCAAGGAAGGAAGGCTTTCCAAAACATTGTGAAACACAAGAAAATGCTGGTAACCAGCTTTTTCTCCTTTTCCCACAATGTTTTCTATCATATCAAAGAACTTGAGCGCATTTGTACTACTTTTGAATTTGTCATCTGCAGATATTTTGAATTTGAAAGGGTCTAAAATGTGTTGTTTGGGAAAGGGGTAAACATGCAAGATACCATCTGGCTAGAAGACTGAACAATTGGTTTGGTTGGTTGTATTGGGATTTAACGCCACTTTAACAGCTAAGGTCATATCATGGCGGTCGGTGACGCACATGTGTTTCCTGGCTTTCTCACACCAGTACTAACACAACTTTCTTTCCAAAGCCACCGACTACTTTTCTCACATGCTTCAGCAGAGGTGAGAGGCGAAAATATGCCGGAAAGAAAGCTCGCCTCAACCGGGTATCGAACTCACAACCACCAGGTCATGAGTCCGACACACTCACCACTGAGCCACCCGGGCGGGGCAGAAGACTGAACAAAATGACAGAAACATTGTCACAAATATAGATATTTGTTTTACATTTCCAATATCTCCCTTTGTCATAATTTTTATTAGTGCATTAAACAACGTCTGGGTAAGAAAAGTGTTTGGAGGTCCGGACAAGAGGGATGTGAAAAAAATTCTTTCAGCATTGCTCTGACAAAAGGTTTAATGCCTCTTCATGATGCATTATACCAAGGAAGTCATCACAGGATTTTAGAACAATAACAAGATGGCCCTGAAGTCGCTCACCTGAGCCTTTTGACCAAACATGCCCTATTTTCAATCTCTGGAGATATATTGACAGAAATTCTAACAAGCTTTCATAATTATTGGACTGAAAATTTGGCCTCTAGCTTGTACACTAGCTTTTTCTAGACTCATCCAAGATGTCATCAAGACAAACATTCTCACCAAGTTTGATGAGTATTAAACTTAAATAGTGTACACTAGGTTTTTCTAAGATTTGTCCTGGTGACCTAGTTATCAAACTGACATGACCCATTTTCAAACTTATCCAAGATGTTGTCAAGACAAACATTCTGACGAAGTTTCATGAATGTTTGCCTGAAAATGTGGCCTCTAAAGCATACACAAGCTTTTTCAAAGATTGGTCCCAGTGACCTAGTTTTTGAACCAACAGGACCCATTTTCAAAATCCTTTCAGATAACATTAAGATAAGCATTTTGACAAACTTTCATGAGTATTTGACTGAAAATGTGGCCTCTAGAGGGCACACAAGATTTATCTAAGATTTGACCTAGTAACCTAGTTTTTTGACCTGACTGGACCCATTTTCAAACTAGTCCAACATATTATCAAGACAAACATTCTGACCAAGTTTCATGAGTATCGAACTGATATTGTGGCTTCTAGAGCATACACAAAGTTTTTCTAATGTTTGACCTAGTGACCTAGTTATTGACCCTACATGACCCACTTTCAAACTCATCCAAGACATTATCAAGACAAACACTCTGACCAACTTTCAAAAGTATTGGACTGAAAATCTGGCCTCTAGAGCGTACACAAAGTTTTTCTAAAATCTGACCTAGTGACCTAGTTTTTGACCCCACATTACCCATTTTCAAACTCGTCCAAGATATTATCAAGATAAACATTCTGACCAACTTTCAAAAGTACTGGACTGAAAATATGGCCTCTAGCGTGTACACAAGGTTTTTCTAAGATTTGACCTAGTGACATAGTTTTTGACCTGACATGACCCATTTTCGAACTCGTCCAAGGTATTATCAAGACAAACATTCTGACCGAGTTTCATGAGTATCGGACTGAAAATGTGGCCTCTAGAGCGTACACAAGGTAAAAGTTGACGACGGACAACACAAGACACACAACAGACGAAGGACACAGCACAATAACAAAAGCTTACTTTGAGCACTTCGTGCTCAGGTTGAACTAAAAATCAATTCTGTCAAACAATCTGCCAAACCATGAAGTAGAATGGTCCATTGAAAAGCAGAAAATTAGCAAAAAGCAAAAAGTTTCGACTCAGGTCAGCCTGCACAGACTGTGCAGGCTGACCTAGGTCAATACTTTTTGCAAATGCATTAAACCCCCTTTACAGAGAGGTCACGTCTTCATTGCAATCTGTGTTGCAGTTACTCATCCAAATCTTCTGCATGAGACCAAGAGACATTTTTTATGACTACCCACAAACCAGATTTTAGTGCAAGTGGAAAGATGTTAACCCTTTACCACACAATGCCGACATTTCACGACCCTGGGAAAGAAGCCTTTTGAAAATATAGTGGAAAAAAGGAGAAAATGCTGGTAACCAGCATTTTCTCCTTTTCCCACAATGTTTTCTACCTAATCAAAGAAAGTTTGCACCATTTGAGCCACATTTAAATTGTCATCTGCAAATGCTTTGAATTTAGACAAGTCTACATTTTTGTTGTTTGGTAAAGAGTTAAAACATCTAATGGATGTTGAATTTTTTGGCTGCTAAATATATTCATGTTGATTTTTTTTTTCTTATATTCTACAAAGATAATTTTAGCAGCCTGTGGAGACGATTCATACTTTGGCATCAGGAAGGTTACAGTGTACTGTATAGATCCAAGACCAGACTGCACATTTTCTGCAGTCGGAGCTTGTATCTATTGCTGTCTGCAAAAGTCACAGGAAGACAATCAGTTAAAGCCAAAAACAACCCGGTTATCTCAGGGTCTGTTCAGATGATATAGCAATACTCACAGCACTAAAATCCAGCAGATCATTTAGCTCTTTGTCACTCTGGCCAAATCTGTAGGCAGGCCTGAAATAGAAACAAAGAAATTGACAAATAAGATTTGACTGAATTACACTGTTAAGCCCTTTACTAGACAACAAAATTTCAGAATTGTCCAAATTGAAACTGTGTACACAGGCAAAAAAAAAAGTACAACAATGTGGAGAAAAGTAAGATTCATCTTCTATAGGTTGGAAAACATTGTGGAAAAAAGGAGAAAATGCTGGTAACCATGTGCTGGTTCTCGTTTTTCCGAAATTGTTGGCAACAGCTTTCTTTCTCAAAGGAAATTAAAAAACGATAGTTAATCTGAGAAAATATAGGCTTTAACAATTCCTGGAAAGGGCTTCTGAAAAGACTGGGGGGAAAAAGGTAAATGCTCATATAGAGTATTGGAGTGAATGAGTGGACTGCAGTCTGATCATTTATCTATGTGCTGCACAGTACTTTGAGACATATTTTCTGGTCAAAACAGTCTTGAAACTGCTACATGCAAGTTAAATCTATTTCATGAAGATTTAACATCTTTCATTGACTAAGTGAGCAGTCAAAGCATTCACCCATTAATTACCTGCTTGATTCTTTACCATACAACAAAATTTTGGACTCGACCAAATTGAAAGCATGTATAGACGACAAAATATTTATGTAGCTCAAATTAATTTTGTGTCTTTGATAGAGTAGAAAACATTGTGGGAAAAAGGGTAGAATGCTGGTAAACAGCATTAACTCCTTTTCCCACAATGTTATCAAAAGCCTTCTTTCTTCAGGGTCATTACAACTCTGGTTTGTGTGGTAAAAGATTGAGTATTAAATTGTGGTAAAAGAGTGAGTCTTAAACTGTGATGTCTATCACAACACTGGAAACAAAGATCAGCTTGCACATCCCTGTGCCCTGATCTTGGTCTACACTTCCACAAGAAATTGAATTTCAAGGTTAATATCACAAGATAGTGGATTATGAACAATCTTTAGTTCCATAGATTGTTTAGACCCAATACAATCCAACATTTTCATTTTATCCCTTAACCACACTTGTAACGATCCTGACAAATCAAGCTTTAAAAAACATTGTGGGAAAAGGAGAAAATACTGGTAACTAGTAATTTCTCCTTTGCCTACAAAGTTTTCTAGTATTTCAAAGACATGATTTTAGCTATGTAAATATTGTCTTCAGGCTGTCTTCTGCAAATGCTTTTAACTTGGACAAATCTAAAATTTTGTTGTTTGGTAAAGGGTTAAAGACACTGAGGAGCAAGGCGTTTGTTTTGACACTGTGGCTTGTCCAAATTGAATTCATAGCATTAATTTTTTGCTGATGACAAACTGAATGTGGCTCAAGTGCTAAATTGCTTGAACATTTTAGGAAATGTGGGAAAAGGAAAAACTACTGCTTTTCGGCACTTTTTTCATTTCCTACAATGTTTGGCAAAGCTTTTTCTTTCAAAGTTGATACAGAATTAATTGATAACCCTTTACAATACAATTTGTAGTAATAACAACCCTGAGCAGAAAGGCTTTGGAAAACATTGTGGGACAAGGAGAAACTACTGGTCACCAGAGCTCCAGATAAGAGGGAGTGATGGTTTTCTAAAGTCATTATTTCCCTTCGAAACCCTATGTTGTGGGTACTCATTAGAATCGTCTTGATGAGATGATTCTAATGAGTACCCACACCATAGGGTTTAGTGGAGAATAATTAATATTTTCAATTTTGAAATCAAAATCACTCCCTCTCTGGGTCACCATCATTTTTTTCCTTTTCCCACTACGTTTGCTCTCCTACCAAAGACAGAAATCATCATTTGAGCTGCATTTAATTTTTCCTAGAACTGCAAATCTTTCAGTTTTGTCTAGTTCAAAATTATGTTGTTTTGTCAAGAGGTAACCCTTTACCACACAATCCCGAGTTTTAACAATACTGATAGAGAAGGCCTGTGAAAACATTGTGGGAAAAGAAGAAAATTCTAGAAACCTGCATTTTTTTTTCTATTTTCCACAATATTTTCCACCCTTTTACACTCAAAAATATTCATTTCAGTAACATAAAATTTGTTGTCTGCATATGCTTTCAATTTGCACCGGTCTAAAAAATTGCATAGAGGTAAGGAATTAAAGGAGCTAGAATGTGTAAAAAGAAGCCAAAAACAATTAAGCAGTAAGCAAAGGACACATACAAATCCTCAGATAATCCTAATAAATCCATTTAAAGATTAATTCTTGAACTGAGCAAAGAGTTGATAAAATCCAATCCGGAGTAATTTTTGTATAAACTGATACCCCAGTCGGGACACGCGACAGGGTTTACACATTTCAATTCTTCCTTTGTTGCCAGCCAATCAGAGCCCAGGAACTTTGACCCAGGGACAGGTGTTTTTCGGGAGTAAATTACACTTGAATGTGTCATGCCCCACTACTCGAACCATTTGCATATAAGTGTCCCTTTTTTCCCCCCTAAACTGAACTCTTTACCAGACTATAAAATTTTGGACTTGTCAACATCGCAAGCATTTGAAAACATATAAAATGTTGCTCAACTAATGGAGTTTATTTTTGAAAGAGTATAAAACATGGTGGAGAACGGAGAAAATACTTGTATCTAGCTACAGTTCATTTCCCCACAATGTTTTTGAAAGCTCTCGGACTCAGAGTTGTAAACACACAGAGCTGTTTGGTAATTGGCTTAAACATTGCTTCAAGAAATTCAAATTCAGAATTATATCAAAGTTACACAATACAGACAACCAAAGTCTATTTAGAGACCGGTACAGCAATTAAAAATATTTTGACAAATAGAGAAACTGATGATAATGAAGCAGATTGTTCATCTACCAAAATCCTTTCCAAATCTATTCCTGTTTGGATGGGTTTCTGTGACAAGAAAGGTTTAACCCCTATCCTGCCAAGTAAATTAAATTATACCTTCAAGTCGATAGTGAAAACCCAAAGGTTGCTATTTCAAACTTATTTTTGGGGAGAAATATCACCTTATCGGACAGTGTATATCAAAGATCAGACTGCACGTTCTGTGCAGTCTGATCTTGATCTACACTGTCCGCAAAAGGTCAGTGAGTCGAGTTTAGCAGCATAAGGATTAAAACTCAAACCCAACCAAACTGAACTCTAACCTCTCACAGATAACTTCTTCCCTCTAGTGGCAGAAAGCATTGTGGCAGAAGGAGATAATGCTCATAGCTTCATGCTGATCAACAACTCCTTCTGTAACAATGTTTCTGTTTAGATCTTTAGTCATGTTGATCATTTAATCTTTCCTTCAATTGGATGTTTAAAGAAGTTGTCTGCTGAAATGGGAGGGGGGGGGGCAGTGTTTGCAATTTTTACCTGTAATTTACATGAAGTTCCGCAAAAAAAAAAAGACTCCTTTAACCCTTAACCCATTACCACACAATCCTTACTTTTGACGACCCTGAGAAAGAAGCCTTTGGAAAACATTGTGGGAAAAGGAGAAAATGCTGGTAATCGCATTTTCTCCTTTTCCCACAATGTTTTCTACCCTTCACAAAACAAATTTCAAATTTTCAGTCACTTTTATTTTGTCGTCTGCAAATGCTTTCGAATTGGATAAACCTAAAATTTTGTCGTTTGGTAATGAGTTAAACAAATAACGCCGAGTTTTGAAAACCCTGACACAGAAGGTTTTAGGAAACATAGTGAGGTAAGGAGAAAATGCATTTTGGGTGCCCTTTGTTTCCCTGCAGGCTGGAAATATATTGAAAGGTAAAAAGGGACCTCCTTTTCTCATATGTGTAGACAGAATACAAAACACCTGACCTTTACAAGCCCTTAGAGTGCAAAAAAATGTGTAAATAGAACCAACAGCCCCACTGTCTAAGCCCCTTTTCACCACATCTCACAAAATACTGCTCTTTCCTCATTTCTAACTAAACTTTGTCCCATCGCCAGACAACAAAAGTTTTAGACTTGTCTATATTGAAAGCACTCGGATGTGAAAAATTAACTCTTTACCACACAATATCCGGTTTAACAGGGCGAAAGCTTAAGAAAACATTGTGAGAAAAGGAGAAAATGCTGGTTCTCCAATTGTTTTCTACCCTACCAGAGACCCTATCAGTTGAGCCACATTTTATTTGTTGTCTTCAAATGCTTTCAATTTGGAAAAGTGTAAAGTTTTGTTGTGTGGTAAAAACATAAGTGTGACTCAAATTACAAGATAATTATGTCTGTGAATGGGTAGCAAAAATTGTGGGTAAAGAAAAAGTGCAGAATACTAGGATACTGCCATCAAACTGAAGTTTCCATCACTTCAGGCATAACTAATCTTGTTCTCTGCAAATGTTTTCAATTTGATTAACTCTTAACCCTTTACCACACGGCAAAATTTAAGACCTATCCAAATTGAAAGCATTTGCAGACGACAATTTCATAGTGGCTCAAATGACGCAACTTTTCTTTGATAGGGTAGAAAACTTTGTGGGAAAAGGAGAAAATGCTGGTTACCAGCATTTTCTCCTTTTCCCACAATGTTTTCAAAAGGCCTCTTTTTTAGGGGCGTCAAAAGGCGTCATTGTGTGGTAAAGGGTTAACCACACAATCCTTGGTTCTAATGATCCTTACAAAGAAGGATTTTGAAAACATTGTGGCAGACAATGTCAATTCCAGATCAGTGCAACCTGAATTTGGCTCTAAAAATACTGAGATATTACTGCAAAGAAACAACTAAAAATTGAAATACTTTCCTTGAATTTTGATCCATTCTACTCAGAGGCTATATCTGAATTTTTCCTATTTTATCCCTTTACCACGCTGCACTATTTTAGACTTATCCAAACCCCAAACATTTGTAGTCGACAAATTTATTATGGATCAAATTGTGAAAGTTTTCTTTAATACAATAGAAAACATTTACATTGGCTACCAGCATTTTCTTCTTTTCCCACAATGTTTCCAAAAGCCTTTTTCCTCAGTGTTGTTACTACTTGTCATTGTGTGGTAAAAGCTCTTTCCCAAAGGATGAATCTATACCAGTACACTTCTGAACTCCCAAACAACAAAATCTAATCTATACTCTTCAGAACTAAAAACTTCAGCTGAAGACAAACTTGAAATTAGAATGAAGCTTAACTTTTTGACCAAACAGTCCTGTGTTTTGAAGATTCTGATTACGAAGGCATTGAAAACATTGTGGGAAAACGAGAAAGTGCTGGTGTCTTACAATGTTTCCAAAGGACTTCTTCCTGAGCATGGATAACACACAATATTGTTAAGTAAAGTATATTAACTCAGTAATTAACCCTTTTCTACATGACAAAATGTTAGCCTTGTCCAAATTTAAAGCACTTGCAGACAATAATTTCAAGGTGGTACAAATGGTGCAATCTTGCTCTGATAGGGTAGAAAACATTGTTGAAAAAGGAGAAAATGCTGGTTACCAGCATTTTCTCCTTTTCCCACAATGTTTTTAAAAGGCCTCTTCAGGGTCGTGAAAACCCTGGATTGTTTGGTAAAGGGTTAAGGGATACATTAATTTTGCTCTATTATCCATCAAAATTTAAATTTATGACAAGATTTAAGCTTTATTACCTAATTTGTCATTAACCCTTCACGAAAATTATCACATTTTCATACCAAACTGTTGAAGAGGGCTTTTCCAAAGCATTGCAGCAAAAGAATTAATCACATGTAAGTGCTGGTAACTGAAAATACATTAATGTCCCCATGTCCAACAATGTTTTAGAGACAAATTCCATCATTTAAGCACTGGTTGGTTTGTTGTCTGCAAATGCTTTCAATATGCGCAGGACAAACATTTTGTCGTCTGGTACAGACCTAGCCTTTATGATTTTTCTTTGTTGTGAACGTGAAGGCATACGTGACTGTCACTATGATCACAATTTAGACAAAAATCATTAAAAATTATGATCAAAGATAGGCAAATAAGTGAAATGTGCAACTTCTTTGCCAAATCGTTATCAAAAGCCGACAAATAAATACCTCTTTTAAATGTGGAAGTGAAGTAATTACCAGTAACTTTTGCAACAAATTAAACATTTTCCGAGACAACAGAATTTTGGGCTACTCCATTGTTAATGCATTTACAGACGACCATACATGTACATGTGGCTCAAATGTTAGGATGTACCGTTAAATGTATTTGTAAGGGAAGAAAACATTGTGGGTAAAGGAGAAAATGCTGTTTACCAGCATTTTCTCCTTTTCCTGCAATATTTTCTATAGCTTTCTTCCATGGGGTCATTAAATGTTGAGATTGTGTAGTAAAAAGAAAAAGTATTAGCAAACAACAAGTTGTCTTTTTGAAATAATAAAAACTGCCTTTGAAAGAATAGAAAACATGGTGGGAAAAGGAGAAAATGCTGGTTACTATCATTTTCCCTTGTCCCACTATATGGTATGTTAGGGTTAGAACACAGATTTTTTTGGTAAAATGCTAATGTGTGAATGCATTCTAGAACATTGTGCCAACAGGATTGCCCATGATTAATTTATCCTTTAGCCATAATCTTTTCAAAATGGTCTCCTGTAATACTCTAGATGTCATCTAAGGAAATAGTTAGGCCTTATCTGTCACACTTTAATTCCATGTATACATGACCCCACATTGTCTTATCTCCTCCACTTTTTTCCTACCAAAGACAAAACAAGATGCTTTTGTGGACAGTGCAGTTCAAGATCAGACTGCACAGAACATGCAGTCTAATCAATAATCTACACTGTTCACTTCTTCATTTGAGATTACAATCACACTTTACCTTGTGGCACAAGTTACTGTGTTTCTTGCTGTCGAAAAAAACAAATCTTAAAATTAACTCTTTACCACATATACCCAAGTTTTAACAACCTTAATGAAGAAGGCTTTGGGAATCATTGTGAAAGAAGTAGGAAATACTGGTAACCAGCATTTTCACCATTTCACCACAATGTTTTCTACCATTTAAAAGACCAACTATTATTTGGTCCACATATATATTGTTTAGCAAAGTTTTTTTTCTTTGAAAGTCTTAGCGCAGACTCCTAATTTTCATTCACTTAAAAATGGCTTTTATTTCACATCAAAGTATGGGATTGAAATACATGTAAAATACAAAAATTACTCAGTTTTTACGTATTTTTCCTGCAAAATTTCCTTTCCAGGAGTAGCTGTACAGCTGTTTTTGCTTAACAAAAGATAAACACATTTTTAACACAGTTGGCTCCATAGCACAATGGTACAGTTGCCGACTAAGGTTTTATTGGTTGTTGGTTCAAGTTAATAGCATGAAATTTGTTTTTTTTTTAGCAATTTTTCCCAACTGAGGGTAAAGTCACATTCTCATGATTTTTCCAAACAAAATACCAACTTTCTCGGAATCTCCACCAAAAAAATGGGTAAAATTCTGCTTTTATGCCCATTTAAGACCGCTGATACATGCCATTAAATGGCAAAAATATTTGGTGAATTTGACTTTCCTTCATCCTCAGAAAGACGTTTACTATGATGGTAATCAAGCTCTAGACCCCTGGTTTAAAGGCTGTGTATGCTATCAACTGAGCTATATGGCTCAGCTTTAGATGAATGCCTATTTCTCACTCTTTATTAAAGGACAAAATTTTAGACTTGTCAAAATTGTAAGTACATGCAGACAACAATTTAATTTTCATTCACTCCTCTCTTACCATTGTTTCGACGATGGTTATTTGGGAAAGCAGCCAGTGACTTGGAAACAATATAGTGCAGAGTACTGGTAAAAAAAGAAACTCCAGGAAAGCATGGATAGGTGCACTGGCTGCTACGATATAACTGAAATAATGTTGAAAATGATGTTAAACACCATACAATCGATCAATCAATTGTTATGGTCATTCAAACATAACAATTTTGTTGTTTTATAACTCTTTCCAAAACAACAAAAATGTTGACTGGTTCAAATTCAACACATTGGCAGACAAATTAAATGCAGTTCATATGATACTTTTCTCTGCAAGGACAGAAAACAGTGTGGAAAATTCATCCCTTTTTTTTTCCCTTTTTCCAACAATGTTTTCAAAAGCATACTCTGTCAAGGCTCTTTTAAAACTGGGGGTTGTGTGGTATATAGATAAAACACCAGATTTTTCTGGGTACAAGGTTACTTCTTTACCAAACAACAAAATGTAAGACTGGTCCAAATTGAAAGCAGAAGTGCTACAATTTCAATGTGGCTCAAATAAAGAAAATAGTCTTAGGAAGGGTAGAAAACATTGTGGGAAAGTAGAAAACATCGTGGGAAAAGGAATAAATGCTGCTTACCAGCATTTTCTACTTTTCCCACAATGTTATCGGAAAAAAGTCTTTCTTCGTCAGGGTCATTAAAACTCAGGATTGTGTGGTTAAGAGTTAAACAACTTTCATCAACAGAGCTTTTCCTACAGTATTTTCTTAATTCAATAAATTATTCAGCTGACCCCATTTCACTGTGAAAGAATGCACACAAGCATGGCCAGATGGTGTTTTCTGAACATTCCTCAGCCAGTCCGTCAGCTGGCCAGAGTTGTACTGTTAGATTTAGATTCAACCCTTCTCCCAATGCATTGTTTTAGACAAAACAAAATAAGTTGAAACAACATTACAGACAAAATGGGGACATGGCTCCCTCTAGTTTTCTGGATTCCCACCACCTCCCTCTGAAACTTAATCATTCTTGACCTCCATGTAAATCCATAACTTTCTTTACTTTTACCCCAGAAACACTCTCTTTGCCATTAACTCTTCACTAAAAGACAAAATTTCGGACTTGTCCAGTTCACTGTAATTGCAGACAACAAATTAAGTGTGGCTCAAATGAGGGAAAATGTCTTTCGTAAAGTAGAAAACAATGAAGGAAATGGAAAAAAAGATAGCTGCTAAGTCAATTTAAGATGTCAAAGGCACTCCAAGGGTTTAATCCTTGACCAAACAATCATGAGTTTCAACAAACCTGTGGAACAGGCTTTAGAAATCAATGTGGAAAAAGAAAAAAGTGATAGTAACTGTATTTTTCCCTTTTTCCCACGTTTTGTACTCTTTCCAAGGCAAATCATGTCATTTAAAATAAATTCAAAATATCATTTGCAAATGCTTCTGAAAAGTCTGAGAATTTGTTTGTTTGGCAGAGTGTTAACCCTTTACTACACAATCCCGAGTTTTAATGACCCTAAAGAAGAAGACTTTTGAAAACATTGTGGGAAAAAGGAGAAAATGCTGGTAACCAGCATTTTCTCCTTTTCCCACAATGTTTTCTACCCTTTCAGAAACAAAATTCATGTTTTGAGTAAATTTCAATTTATCGTCTACAAATGCTTTTGATTTGGACAAGTCTAAATTTTTGCCATGTGGTAAAACCATAAACAGCCTATGAAGAGACGGGTTCAGGGCCTGTGATATGTTGCCAAAGCCAATATGTTCACTTTCACAACCATGTCTAAACACCAGGCTTTAGGGAGTTTTTTTTCTCTCTCCATTCACAGACAAACTGTTGCCATTAAAATGGGAGGATGTTTACATTACGCAATATGGTGTAGTAAGCTAATTCTTCTTACTTTTGTTCCCTGTCTTATAATATTTTTTTCACACTTTTGTTTACAAACCATGAGTCTGAAAGGTCTATCAACACTTTGTCAAGCTTTGTACTTCATGGAAATCCTATGCCTAAATTCATCCATCGGTCTGACAATCACCGAAATACCACCTAAACACCCATATTTTTTTCATTATTGGGGTCAGATAACTGATAAGTATGCAGTATTTTTCTCTCTCTTTTTTTTTTAAGAAAACAAACTTTATCAAACTTTTAACCATTGTCTGGAAGAATGACATTGTTAATATACACTGATCATTGATTTCTGTGGAGAACCATCACAGAAACACTCGCGCATATCTGGCCTGTTACACACCGAAATTCATACCCAATCTTGACTAAAGAATCGTCGACTATGACATTATTAAATAGATCTATTTATTAATTCTTTGAATGATATTAAACACACAAAAGAGAGTGCTAATCCTGAACTTAATAATTAAAAAAAAAATGAAAAAAAAAAATTTGAGGTCTTTCGGTGTTTTTACGGTATTTCGGTGATTCATCCGACCTTTCATCCACCACTCCAAATCCTGTACCTCTTCTAAAATTCAAGGACTATACCAATCCTTGGCTCTAATCCTTACCAGACGACAAAATTTTTGACTCATCCTGATTGAAAACAGTTGAGAGCGACTTATAAACATGCCTATAATGATTGGAATTGACTTCCCAAGAATGGGAAACATTGCAGGCAAACAAGAAAATACTGGTTGCCAGCTTTTTTTCATTTTCCTACAGTGTTTTCAAAAGCCTTCTTCTTCAGGGTCGTTCAAATGTGGATTATTTGGTAAAAGACTCTTCATCCAACAACAAAATTTTAAAAGCAGACAAAATCTTATAAATGGCTCTTGAGAAAGTTGGGATTGGTACTTTAAAAGAAAGACTAAGAAGGATTTTGTGAAAAGGAGAAATTGCTGGTTAGCAGCAATATTTCCTCTTTTCCCAATATGCTGTCAGACACTTTCCTTGTCAATGTAGTTAACCCTTTACCACATACTCCTGAGTTTTAATGAACCTCAAAAACAAACCTGTTGAAAACATTGCGGGAAAAGGAGAAAATGCTGGTAATCAGAGTTGTCATCTTTTCTCACTATGTTTTCTGCTCCTTCACGACCAAATTTAAAAAATTCCAGTCAAATCCAAATTGTCATATGCAAATGCTTTCAGTTTGGACATAACTCTTTGTCAATCTTGGTCAAGAGATTTTATTTTTGAGGATTGGTTGGTGCAAGTTCAGGGTTCGAATTTCATTTTTTTTATCCACTGGCAAATTTTAGCAAGTGGCTTTTTTTCCACTCGCAAAATTAAAATTGGACTCGCATTTTTCTTTTTTTTTTTAAGCCTAGCATGCCTATCAATGGTAAAGAACGAACGGCCAGTACATACTGTTCAATTCTGTTCTATTACGTAACCTGTCGACTAGAGACAACAACCAAACAAAAAAGGAACGTTAATTAATATTAAAACCATCATTTAACTATCAATTCAATTCCAGTTGGATATCTGTTCTCAAACCAAGTTAAATTTCTATAAAATTTACAATGGTGGATGATTTTGTAAATGAATTACGAACGTATCACATCTGAATATCTGCGTGTCCGAGAAGTTTACCGAGTCCACTACGTCCTACTTGCTTCTCGTTGTTATTTGTGCATAATAATTATCTTTTCATGAAAGACTGACAAATTTTTCTGTTTTATAATCAGAGATTGAATTCGCCTACCATTTTTTCCGTATAAAAACGAAAAATCATAGTATTGGCCGTGAGTGCAGACGAATGTACTTGGCTCACGAAACTCGGATAACGAAGGACAACTCGGAGGCTTCAGTGGCGACATGTAAAATTATCAACAGCCGTCGAAGGGTATTCTCAGTGCAACATGACCGATGTTTATCCAGAACGAAAAGAATTACCTTATTTTCTACTCAAATATGAAATTTAGTACATTTTGGTAATTGCTCCTTAATAATTTGCACTCGCATTTTTTATCGAGTGCTTGAAATTTCAACTCGCATTTTTACCATCTTTTACCCTGTGGTCTTGGCCAAGGAGAAAAGATTGTTAAATGCAATGTCCCGTTAACTCTTTACCACACGAGCAAATAATAGACTTGTCCAGACTGAAAGCATTTGCAGACAACATTTTAAACATAGCTCAAATGATGGAATTTGTCTCTGATAGAGTAGAAAACATTGTGGGAATTGGAGAAAATGCTGGTTACCAGCATTTTCTCCTTTTCCCACAATGTTTTCGAAAGTCTTCTTTCTAGGAGTCGTTAAAAGTCGGGAATGTGTGGTAATGAGTTAAGAGAGGTTCTGGAATAATGTTCCATATTGAATAAAAAAAAAAATGTTCAGTCATAATGCATTTAGGTGGGACTTTGTCCCTTTTAAATTCATTTGATAAGTCAAGGGCCTATATATGGGACCCTGCATGGCTTACTGGTAAAGTATTGGACTCATAACTTGGGAGGCCCTTGGTTCAAGCCTCACTGGATCCACTGGGTTTTACATGGGAGTATCCTTGGGCAAGACTATTCAGAGCCCTAGCCTTGTACTGGTTACCCAGGAAACACATGAAAATGTTAGCTGTTGCTATATGACTAAAATAATGATGAAAGCAGCATTGAAGACTACTATATCACAGAGGCAAATATGCTGATAACAAGCCTTATTTCCATGTTTTGCTGTATTAGTGGACAAAATGTTTGACATGACCTTATTGAATCTGTTTGGTATCTAGCAGACGACAACTGAAATGTCGCATACGAATGTGATTCATGTTTTCATCTTCTACCACAATGTTTTCTGTCCATTCAAAAATCCATTCACTTGTGCAACGTTTTATTTATCGTCTGCAAATGCTTTCTATTTGGACCAGTCCAAAATTATGTCGTCTGGTAAAGGGTTAATGGGTGAGAAGACTATCAATCGACATACTTAAACCGTCACATACACTCCGAGGTGTAGATTTTTAGTGTCACGTGACCTCTGAAAAATCTTGGTCGGGCTAGACATAGCGGCGCCGAAACACCAAAAAACTCACTGGCCCATATGTAAAATCGAAGCCCGATTTTTCAAATATAACTCATAATCAAGAGATCTCAAAAAGTTAGATAGATAGTCCGCTTTTTAAGCTTTATGTGTAGCCATAACAATGTCATCATCGATTAAGATATTTTGCAAATTGATCGGGGAAACCCTCTAAGGATAGGATGGTAACACACGCAAGAATAAGGCACCAAAATGGCGAGTTTTCGGTTGCAGCGGATGAGTTTACAGTAGTATTCTACATACCCCATAAATCGTGTATCCATGGGCCGGCCTTTTCCCATATCACCGGGTATATCCATTTTTAAACTGTCCAGATTTTGCTCAATTTGTGAGGTAAAATCCGCCAAAATTCACACAACTCTCTCGGCCATATCAGATTTAAATACATTCATTATACTCTACTGTGTACACACGATTCTATATTTTCTTTGTGATGACGCTTTACACATTGATGACCCTATTTAGATATTCATACGCGGGTCGTGGACGCAAACTATATATATCATTTGCTGTCAAAAACCGATAACACAATTGTTGATCTGTGTTTTTTATTTCTTTGTTCAATTTCAGTCATTTGTCATGTAAAAGAGTGACCAATTGATTTTGCCGACAACTTATTAAACAATTGATATCAAGGACTACTTTCCGTTAATTGTTCTATTTCCAAGATCGGTAGCACGCTTGGGCTCTCTCAGGGTACAGAACGTGAGCTATCCTCTCCAAGCCCCGACAGAAGGATAGATTTTTTGCCCTACAACAATCTTAAACATCGCAAAAGTTGTGTCTTTTTTTCATCAGCTGTAATTGTGCATTCAAGTCATTTTTAGTTAAGCAAATTATTATGTATTTTGCTTTAAAATCAGCAAACTACAGGATATGAAGACGGCCGAAGATTCAAGCAACTGAAACTCCGGTAACTTACAATCTGACAGACTCGACTGAACGAGCAGACGGTATAGATCCGAGATCAGAATGCACTTTCTGTGCAGTCTGACCTTGATCTATATCGTCTGCAAAAGCCACTGTTTACACCTATGGCGCTGAAATCTTTTGACCAAAATATTTTACAAGATAAGAAACTGGTAAATAAGGGATCAGACCATGGCTTGCTTAGTAGTCTAATCTAGATCTACACCAGAAATAGGGTGAATGTATGTTCATGGATAGATCTACAATCCTCGTCTTCAATGACTTGGACAAAAATAATGTCGTGCATCTCATTTCAAAGTTAACCCTTTACATAACAATACCAAAATTTAAGTCGAAAAACTACCCTGAGGATTATGGCTAAAAGTTTGAAAATACTGCGGGGAAAAAGAGCAAATGCTGGTCTTTTCCCTGCAGTGTTTTCAAGTTTGATGTGTTGAGTTTCACTGCATAATATATCGTCCCCCAAATGCTTTTAATCTTGACGAACCTGAAACCGTTTTGTTCTCTGGTAAGCCTAAAAAATTAGAACCAACGTTACCATGCAGAACAAAGTGTTAGATTTCCAATGTGCTACAAATGTTGGATTTGTATTAGAAAGCGTCCAAAATATTGTGGGGAAAATACAAAATGCTGGACGCACGCATTTTCATATCTCTTTTTTTGTGTGTGTGCTACTCCTTTTATAACATTAAAGCTCAGCCCCGGTAGGCCAGTGCAGTCGGTATTGTCCAGGACTTTCACCAGGGTGGGGGACGCTGGTTCGAACTCCAGCTCGACCAATTTCTTTCCGAGGATTGATGTGATAGTCATTGCGACAGGATTTATTCCTCTCTCACGGCTGATCATTGCTTCGACGACGGTTATGTGGGAAAGCAGCAAATGGCTTCGGAAGAAAATTGTGCTGAGTACTGGTACAAGAAACTCCAGGAAAGCGTGGTTAGGTGCACTGGCCGCTCCGATATAACTAAAATCATGCTGAAAACGGCGTTAAACATCGTACAATCAATTGCATGTAATCATGAAGCATCAAAGTTGCAAACGCAGATGTATTGTCCGATTTCCCCGTTGTTTCATTATTTCTACTAGACTAGTATTAACACTGACAAAATGACTAAATAGGATTTGTATTTGACTAGGCAAAAAACATTGAGTAAATCAAAGCGTTGAGAACGCTGAAGTGGTATTTGTCAAGGAAGCCATTGTGTGGAACTAATAATTTGAAAGAAAAAGAGAAATAGTATTCAAATATTGGTTTGAAAGTCAACCTACTAAGCAAATGAATACCTTTTTGGTTGAAGGGAGAGTACACATGACAAAGTTAGGATTAGTTGTGTAATGGTGGTCTCCCTTTGATAATTAGGAGGAGTCAGGAGTAACGTCACTTGAAAGTAGGATGCATGATGGATAGAGAGAGAAACCATGTGAATATATCGAATATAATTAAGTTTGTACCTGAAAACTATGATTTTGAAATATCTTTGCCCGTTAACATTTAATTCCCAACATTACAATCAATTATTTCGATCTATAAATATTCATGCTCAATCAAATGGAGTAGCGCGCAATCATGGGACGAACAAGCCATGGGACGAACTGGTTTTGGAACGAAAAAGCTCAGGACCAAACGATCAGTAGACAAATTTTGTATATATCATTGCGCCAATAGAAGGCTATGAGCGAGTGAAGCTATTTTCAATCAAAAATTAGTATTTCCACGATCGATGGCCTCACCCAGTGTATTTTAACATGCCATTTCCAATTACATAGTTGAGTGCTACCGAAAAACTCATTTGTCTGAGAAAAATTGAGTTTAATTGGGTTTACTTCCTTCGGCTTTGCACAAAATACGATACGTGGTCTTCAAAATTCAATATTGAACTCATAGTGGTATTGTCTTCGACAAATACCACAAAAATAGAAACTTATAGAACCCAGCATTTTCCGTGAACGTAAACATTTCAAACGGCTTCTTTCACAAGGTCGCTAAAACACGCGATTCTTTGGTGAAGGGTAAGCTTAAATTAACATAAACTTAATCTCTTTACCGAACGACAAAAGTTTTAGACCTGCCTAAATTGAAAGCATGTGTAGAAGACTAGTTACATGTGACTCTAAAACTGAATTTCTCTATGGGATTGTAGAAAAAAACATTGTGAGAACAGGAGAAATTTTTGGTTACCAGTATTTTCTCTTTTTCCCATATTTTCAAAGGCGTTCTTCCTTGGGCTAGTTATTCGGGATTGTGTGGTAAAGGGTTAACTTTAGTTGATTATCTCTTTTCACTTTATCAAAACGTGCAGTCTGAGCTTGGATCTGCACTGTCCGATAAAGACATATTTCCCCCCTAAGAAAAGCCTATGTCATGGCAAAATTTCGGTTTTTACTCTCGGTTTAAAAGTTTCGTTTCACTTATTTAGCAGGATAAGGGTTAAATACAATCTCCATTTTAGGAGGAAACCTAGTTTTAGACCTCAAGAAAAGAAAAGAAATGTTGGATAAATCCAGTAGGGTCCTTTACACCAATGGATGATAGTCATTGCAACAGGACTCATTCCTCTCCAACTGCTGATTATTGTTTCGACATTGGCTATGTGGGAAATCAGCCAGTTGCTCATGAAGAATATTGTGCAGAGTACTGGTAAAAGAAAAACGGGAAACTCCAGGAAAGCATGGAAAGGTGCTCTGGCCGCCGCGATATAACCGAAATAATGTTTAAAACGTCGATAAACACCTTACAAACAACCAAACAAATGATTCATGCTGTTTGAAAAGGGACTTAATGCATCTACAACAAGTAATGACCCAGGTCAGCCTGCGCAGTCCGTAAACATTTGCTACTGGTCAATTTTCTGCAGCTCAATGGACCAGTGCATCTCATAATTCAGTGGGTTGTTGTACAAAATGGATTTTATGTCCCCTTTTGCCGGAGCATGGCTCAAATCCTTTACACCAATTTCACTGATTCCAAAGACACATGTGTAATCGTTACACTCATGGATTTGGAAGGGGGGGATCGATTCTAATTTTGAAGAAATTATGGTCCAAGTGCTCGCTGTTCAATAAAACAAAATACGTGTTCACGTTTAGATTATACTCTTTTTAGCCTTTACCATACAACCCAGACTTTCAGTAACCCTGGGGGAAAAGGGTTCTGAAAAAACTGTGGGAAAAAGAGAAACCAGCATTTTTTTCCTTTTCCCACAATATTTTCTACCCTATCATGGACAAAATTCTCCATTTGGTTCATATATAATTTTACGGTAGTAAGGGCTTTCAATCTAGAACTGTTTAAAATTTTGTCGTTCAGTATAGAGTTAAAATACCTGCGACAGCCGCATTATTCTAGTCACCTGCTCATGAAGATGCGTCGGATGAGAGATATTTTCTTTTCTTCAAAGGGAAATGATCACGATATGCTTACAAATTTTGATAAAGTTGCTTCCCTTGTTAAGCACTCGCGCGCGCGCGCTCTCCTCATTTTTGGCCTATCTAGCGCATTACCATAACGATGATCTTGTAAATTAAGGCCATTGGAAGGGTCTTTTAAACATTGTGGGAAAGTAGGAATATCTGATATTCATTATATTGTCATTTTCCTACAGTGTTTTCGAGTAATTTACTGACAAAAACCACATCAAGCGGTGTAGATTAAGATCAAACCGCACAAAACGCGCAGTCTTATCTACGATCTACTCCCTGTGTTATTCACGGAACTTTCATTCTTGATCAGCCTTGATATTTACAAAATCTTACTATACAACACAAGTTCGTTCGTTTGTAGGTTGTTAACGTTGTTTTCAACAGTATTACAGTTAAATCGCAGAAGCCAGTGCACTTAGCGATGCTCTCCTGGTGTTTTTTCTTCAATACAACACATTATTATTTCTAAGCCACTGGCTGCTTTCCCACATAACCATCGTCGAAGTAGTGATCAGCAATGAAAAAGGAATGATTCATGCCGCAAAGAAAATTGGTCAAAAAAGTTTTTCAAGAAAACAATGTGGTGTCCGTGGTTGTAATGTAGATCCTGGTAACCATAAGTTATGTACCTGGAAGCGGGTGTTAACTTTGGAACTGTTCATTGACCCACACTTTAGGCGCGAGTACTGGTGTAGTTTCCAGGAAGCGGACTCGAGAGAGATTAGTGTAAGTTGCAAGAACTTTTTTTTTCAATCGAAAGATAAATTTGTTTAAACTAAAATATGACGAGGAAAAGAAGAAAATGCTGGTAACCAGTATTTTTTCCTTTTCCTACAATGTTTTCTTACCTTTGAAAGATGAATGCTACAATTTAACCCTTTACCACACAATGCCGACTTTTAACAACCCTGGGAAAGAAGCCTTTTGAAAAGGTAATCAGCATTTTCTCCTTTACCCACAATGTTTTCTCCCTATCAAAGAAAAATTGCACCATTTAAGCCACAAAAAAATTGCCGTCTGAAAATGCTTTCAATTTGGACAAGGCTGAAATTTTGTCGTCTGGTAAATGGTTAATCGGATGAGTTCAAAATTTGGTCCTTTGGTAAGGAGTTTCAAACAGATACACCGAAAAAAAAAAAAACACTGTTTACTTTCTGAATGTTTACTGCAGTTAGATGCAATGTCTGCAGTCGAGTGTCTTTCAAAACTTGGTGCACTATATAATCTGCAGTCGAGTGTCATTCAAAACTTGGTGCACTATATAAACAATAGATACCCTAAATCATAGAGAGATAACGAGCTGCATTTAAGTACCATCACATCTAAGGTGAGTTGATATGCTGACACACGTAATATTTTGGCTTATATGATTTTCTTTGCGTTTTTTACGGACACCGTTTCAATTCTGTTGGTAACTTTTCTTTTAATCCATAGGCAGCTAAGCGCTACTCACTGACCTATTGCGGACAGTGTAGATCAAGATCAGACTGCACAGAACGCGCAGTCTGATCTTGGATCTACACTGTCCGATGAGGAGATTTTTTCCCCACAAAATAAGTTTGAAATAGCATTATTCGGATTTTTACTATCGGCTTTGCAGTTTCATTTAATTTATTTAGCAGGATAAGGGTTAATTCTCAATTGTAGATTTGAGCCGTGCTCTGTGAAAAGGGGGCTTAATGCATCTGCGAAAAGTTTCGACCCAGGTCAGCCTGCGCAGTCCGCGCAGGCTGACCTGGGCCGAAACTTTTCGCTATTGGTCGATTTTCTGCATGTCAAAGGATCAGTCTACCTCATGATTGAGTCGGTTGTTAAAAAAAGTGGCTATTATGGATCCATAAGTATGTGATGGCTTTCTTGGTATGATGGATTACGGAGATGCATTAAGCCCCCTTTTGCCAGAGCATGGTTCATTTATTTTGTATGATTTTTTTGTTTCATCTATTTATTCTTTCGCTGAAGTATTCATATCATCTTTTCTATCAAAGCCGTACGAAATGACAAAATTTTAGACTTGTCCAAAATTGAAAGTTTTTTTTGCAGACGACAAAATAATTGTGACTCAAAAGTAGAAATTAGCTTTAGAAAGAGTAGAAAACATTGTGGGAAAAGGAAAAAATGCTCGTTAACGGCACTTTCTCCTTTTTCCACAATGTTTTCAAAAGGCCTGTATCTTTGGGTCATCAGGATTGTGTGGCAAAAGGGTTAATGGATTTTCAAAAGTAGACAGGAAAATACATGTGAGCATGTCCTGTTTGCAGACGACAAATCAAATGTTGCTAAATTCACGATTTCTGTCTTTGATAGGATAGAAAACATTGTGGGAATAGGAGAAAATGCTGGTTACCAGTATTTACTTCTTTTTCTAACAATGTTTTCAAAAGCTTTCTCTTTCAAGGTCATTAAACCGTGGGATTGTGTGGCAAAGAATTAATTATGCATCTGGAAGAAGTATCGACCCAGGTCAGCCTGCAAATACAATCTACAATCTGAAACTCAGAAATATTTTCTTTTCATCTTAGTAGGCTTGACTAAACAAACGGACGGTATAGATCCAAGATCAGACTGCACGTTCTGTGCAGTCTGATCTTGATCTATGCCGTCCGCAAAAGCCTCTGTTTTCACCTAAGGCACTGAAAAGTTTAATACAGTTTGGACTGTCCGTGTATGGTTGTTCCGGTTTTCATTTTCGATCCCACAGGCGCGTGTCCAGATAAGACAGGGCTAAAACCGATCGATACTAAGAAATGATGTTCCCAGACCCACCACCGCCGACGAAAAACCCAGAAATAAAATTCACAAAGGTAAATTCTTTTTATTTTTATTTTTTCTCTCACATTTAATACTTTTCACTTTTACAGTGATGGGATAGTCAATTTGTCAAATCTCTTTAGCTCATTACCAGACGACAAAATTTTAGATTTGTAAAATTGGAAGCATTTGCAGACGAGAAATTAAGGTCTACGGCCCCTAACTCTCATATTAAAAGACGGAAGCTGCCGAGATTGGCCGAATAGCCTTTACGAAAACGTCGATGTTACACAATATTTACCGATGAATTAGTGAGTCTACGGCCCCTAACTCTCATATTAAAAGACGGAAGCTGCCGAGATTGGCCGAATGGTCTTTACGAAAACGTCGATGTTTACCAGTGAGTTAGCGGTCGTAATCTTTAAATATGGCTCCAATAATGGGTTTATTGTTTAGATAGAGGATATTTGTTTTTTTCGGTGAAAGATCGAAATTTATTTCATCGAGTAAACATCATCGGTAATATTTTCCCGCGTGGCGCAGCCCGTGAAAATATTACCGATTATTTTCACTCGATGATGTGCCACTCGTGAAAATTTGACCGATGATTCACTCGATGAAATAAATGTCGATCTTTCACTGATAAAAAACAAATATTCAATTTATTTAATGCTTCTAAACCTTTTTTTTTTGTCGGGACTTTCATCAAAATCCAGTACTTTTGTTTCCGGTAATTCCCCGTGGCGTGCCCCGCCCACATAAGGACGCATTAAAGTATTACGTAAAGCGCGAGAAATGTAGGGTAAATGAGCGTAAATTACGTCATATTTCCGTCTAGTTGAATGGCACGCACTGTTTACCTAGGTAACTAGAGCGCGGGAACTACTGTAGAGTTACGGAAATATTCAAGGTTCATTATCTCCCGCTAGATGGCATTCTACAAATACACATCTATCACTCGTCACAACTCGGCCGATTCCGTACCTACATCTAACCTCGTCCGTATCAAGGAGATTTCCATTTTGAAATGAGAATCACGTGATTATATATATAGCGCGCCACTGACAGTCGTTTAGCAACGACATAAACAACCTCGATGAAGTTATTCATATCTGTTTATCTGTCGGTAAAAATTTCAATCGAAATTGATAAACCACGTTAAATAATGAATGTACGAACTGTTTGTCAACTGAACTGAAATACAGTTAGAAAGGTTTCGATAGAAAATTGAAACTCAAGTTCTCTTTTTTAAGAGGAGCCTTACAATTTTCAGAACGGTTAACCGGCGTATTTCAGGGTATGTATCGATCTGATGCATATTAATCCACCAGTTACAGCCGAGGGATATGATGGCTCCCATCACCCGAGGTATGCCGAATGACACATCTATCTTATATGGGCATTATGGGTACAGAACCGGACTACTTTTCAAAACAACAACCGTTACTTTGAATTTCAAAATGAAATAAACATTTACTCAATAAACGCTACCTGGTGCGATTCATTCAGCTGTGATCGGCTAGCATGTAACCTATGCATCGGCCATTTATTAAAACAGCCCCTACATGCTTGGGTAATAGGCTAATAGCTTCGCTGTAAGCCCTACTTTTCCCGAATATTCGGGGGATGGGTGATGCGTTATAGCAGACAGGTCGAATCTTCGAAGAATATGACATGCGCAGACAACGATTCAAGGTTAATTTCACTGGTCGAAAACATGAATTATCAAACCTTATAATCCACCATTATTTCCCGATAAATTACGAAAAAGCATGAAATAAATGTATCATGAATTGACACGTGACTTTCACTGATAAAAAATATCCGAGGGCGCAGACATGTCACAGCCACGAGCTACCTATAATTTTATATAGAATGACGTCGAATTTATCACCCTTCCGTTGCATTGTGTTTATAGAGCCGAATTCACGTGTCATATTGAAATTAAGAAATGATACTCTTTCTATCGTGGTTTGTAGTCCAATAAACTACGGTTGTGGGTTATGAGGCACAGTAAATAAACCACAAGGGCGATAGCCTGGGCGGTTTATTTATTGCGCCTCATAATTCACGATAGAAGGAAGGTTATTTCGATTCGAACATGAGCAATTTTTGATCAAAGGAAAACAAGATCATACATAGTATACAAAACCCCACTGCCCAGTCGTTAATTATGAAAAAAAAAATCGAAATTTTCAATGGAACCTTAGGCATCAAACACAACATAAAACGAACCATTTTACTGTTTTATTTTCTCCCTTTTAAACAAAAAAGAAGAATGAAAGTATCGTCAAGCATTAGAGTCGCAGTTGCTTCGAATGCTCTGAAATACCCCACCAACACCCAATCCCATTTCTAATGCAACACCGGCCAATTTTGATGTTTATCTTCAACTTGAAAAGACACTTGTTTACTTGTAACATTTCAAATAGTTCCATCATTGTCAATTTTTATCAAAAAAGCAAAATAGTGGTAAATCCTTGAGGTTTGCCTCCCTCCTTGGTCGAGTAGCGCAAAATGACGATTTGTTTACACATAAAAAATGTGACTTTTCGTTGATAAAATACCCGAGGGCGGAGCCATGGGCGACTTACTTTATGTTGAATGACGTCACTTTATATCGAATGACGTCGATTTTACCGCGCTTCCGTTGCACTGTGTTTTTAGAGCCGAATTCACGTGCCACATTACAATAACATTTTAGCCAACTTATATCAGATTTTAAATATCAAATAGCTGTAGAGTAGTGCAAGATTTTCATGTATAATGATTCGACCATGCGAGGTCCGTACATCCATGAACGAAACCGACTTCCTGTATTGACAGTCCCAAGTGTAAGCTCAGGATTAAATAGTTCCAGACAAGCTGACAACTAACTACTTGATTTGAAATCTATAAAATAAAACAAACCTTAGCTTTACAAAACTGTTTATCAATATTACAGTTGAACCGACCGGGAGATTTGTGTCTGACGTGTCTGTGAAATAACAGACAGGAACATAGTGCTTAAACTTTTTCAGCGCCAAATAAATAAACTCGACCTCTTTCGACGGCTCTAAATACAATTCTTTGAAACTTACAAAGATTTTGATTGTATAGGCTTGACTAAACAAGCGGACGGTGTAAATAAAAGATAGACTGCACATTCTGTGCAGTCTGATCTTGAGCTATGCCTATGGCGCCGACAGGATTAAAGTAAGACGTCAAATAATACTCATGTGTCATAAACTGAAACTCTGATCTGAAGCCTATAGATCTATGTGAAATACGGTCATAATTCATAATGTCTATATAGTCTATGACATTGAAAACAAGGGAGGTTACGTGACTGAAAATATTAGTCATGGTGTTTAAAAAGGGTGTTTAATGCATCTGAAAAAAGTATCGACCCATTTCGGCCTGCGCTGTTCGCGCAGGGTAACATGAGTAGAAACTTTTTTCCATTTGTAAATTTCCTGCATGCCCACGGATCATTCTACCTCATGATCCAGTCGGTTGTTAGACAAAATGGATGGTATGGATCCATGATTGTGTTATAACTTGCTCGGTGTAATGCATACGGAGATGTATGAAGCCACGTTTTGCTAGAGCGTGTCTCAGATGTTATAAGCATGCACAGACACACCCCATGCGCGCACATTTTTGCAGCCTACACAGTCCGCGCAGGGTGACATTGGTCGATATTTTTTGCCATTTGTAAATTTTCTGCTTGTCCAAGGACCATTCTACCCCATGACTCAGTGGGTTGTTAGACAAAATAGACATTTTATGGATCCATAATTATGTAATGACTTGTTTGATGTAATACATCTCGTAGATGCATTAAAACCCCTTTTTGCCAGAGAATGGCATATTAGCAAGCACAGACACATCCCTGCAGACTCATTTTTACAAAACCCTTTAACTGCTAAATGATTTGAATGATAATCTCCCATCCAATAGCAAAATCCAGAATATTGCAATTTCAAAAACAAATCAACTGGATTTTTTACTGTATCGGACAGTATAGATCCAAGATCAGACTGCACGTTCTGTTCAGTCTGATCTTGATCTTGACTGTTCGCAACGGCACATTCATTTGCGCCCAGCAGCCTAAAGGTTAACTGCGTGTAGACTGTCCTAATCTAAATCTACCAGATAACAAACTTGATTTCTGGACTTGTCCAAACTGAAAGCATTAGCAAATGACAAATGACTCAATTACTGAGATTTGGCTTGGATAGGGCAGAAAACATTGTTGAACAAAGGAGAAAATGCTTGTTACCGGCATTTTCTCTTATTTCCACAATGTTTTCAAACTCTGTCTTTGTCAGAGTCGTCTCAACACGAGATTGCGTGTTAAAGGGTTAAGGTTTATAGACAGACTAAAGAACCTGTTTACATGTCCTTGAATACAAAACAAGTGGTTCAGTTTTATTAGCTTTCAACTTAACACTTATCCTGCTAAAGAAAAATGAAACTTTCAGGCCGATAGCAAAAACCCAAACCTTCGTATTTCAAATGTATCTTTTGGGGGAATGATATATCCTTATCGGATTGTGTAGATCCAAGATCAGACTGCACATTCGCGCTTAGCAGCCCAAGGGTTAAGTACGTCAGTCGAAGTCCACATACTCTATTCAGATCACAGTCTCCCAAAACGAATCTGAGGTAGACTGACATGACAGGCTGACTTGAACACATCCTTTTAAAAATAATATCATTGTAACATGCTACAGCCTGATCACCCATCCAGGCCCTAACCATAACGCACGCTGCTTAACATGCACGGAGAGAAATACCCCAAGCCGGATCGCTGTAAAATATTTCGTAATAGCAAAGCTGGTTATAAGTGCTTATATATTAAACCGCTCTCTGTGACATTACTTTTCCCTTCGAGAAGTCCCGATCACGCGACTAATATACAAATAAACCAAGAGGATAAGGCAACTCCCAATCCGGCAGTTGTCACAATCCCACCTTTGCCACCGAATGTAACATGCAATAGCCTGATCACCTATCTTGGCATTAATCGTGACGCACGTTGCCTATCTTGCACGTCGAGAAATACACTAAGCCCCAACGCTGTAAAAGATGTCATAATAACAACGCTGATTTTAAGTGCCTATATATCTAACCGCTCTCTGTGACATCACTAACCTCTTTGAGAAGTCTCGACTACAAGACTCATATACATGTATACGCATAAACCAGGGGCTGTTCGCTAAACTGCGTAGGCACGAAACTTAAGTACGTAGTTTAGGAAAGCAAGTATCAAGTCTGAAAACAAGTTTCACTTAACTACATAACTTTACGATTTAAGTATATATTTGCATAAGTTTACGTCAGCTCATACCTTTGGGTGAAGCAGAGATCGTATGTGTTTGTGTACAAATTCAAATAATTTGCGTAAATCTACCAAGTTTAGTGAATGGCAGCCCATGGGAAGTATAAGAGGGTAAGGCAACTCCAGTCCTGCAGATCTCATAATCACACCTCTGCAACCAAATGTAGCGTGCAACGGCCTGGTCACCATTCAGGACCTTACCATATCGCACGCTGCGAAACTTGCGCAGAAATACACCAAGCCGCATCGCTGAAAAAGCTTGCCTAACATCAAGGCAGGTTCGAAGTACCTATATATGTAACCGCTCTCAGATATAATCAACATAATATATTAAAGTTTCATACGGTAACCACTTTCTCATTCAGTTACAATTGGTACACGATAACCGCTATCTCCTCCAATCACGATGGATTTTCATCAACACATGGTAACCGTTATCTCGTCAATTCACTATAGATTTTCATTAACACACGGTAACCGCTCTCTCGTCCACTCATTATAGATTTTCATTAACACACGGTAATCGTTATCTCGTCCATTCACTATACATTTATTTTTATCAACACACGGTAACCGTTCTCTCGTCCGTTCAGTATAGATTTTCATTAACACACACGGCAACCGTTATTTCTTCCATTCACTATAGATTTTCATTTACACATGGTAACCGTCATCTCGTCCCTTCACTATCGGTTTCATCAACAGACGGTAACCACTCACTCGTCCGTTCAGTATAGATTTTCATTAACACACGGTAACCGCTATTTCATCCCTTCGCTATAGATTTTCATCAACATACGGTAACTGCTATCTCGTCCGCTCACTATAGATTTTCATTAACACAAGGTAGCTGCTATTTCGTTAAGTTATTTCAGGTGTTCATAAACACATAGTAGCTGCTTTATATTAAAGATTTTCACTTTACACGATAACTGCTATCTCGTCGATTCACTACAGATTTTCTTTAACAAACTATAGCTGCTATATGGGCCATTCATTACAGACTTCATTAACAAACAATAACCTCTATCTCGTCCAATCATTACAGATTTTCATTTACACACGGTAGCGGGTAAATGGTCCATTCATTACGGATTTCATTAACGCACAATAACTCCCGTTCTGATTTTTTAGATTTTTATTACTATACGACAACTTCCGTTGCTTTAAACCGTTACAGATCTTTCATAACTCTTTACTAGACACAAAAATATCAGACTTTTCCAAATTGAAAGAACTAGCAAACAACAAAATTAATGAAGTTCAGATTACAGTACTTGCCTTTCACATGTTATGGAAAAGGTTAAAACGATGTTTTCAAAAGCCTTTTCATTTGTAGACGTTAAAAATAGTGTTGTTTACTAAAGGGCTAATGCATGATTTCGTCTATCTTCTCAGTTCATTACAGATTTTCATTAACATACTATAACCCACGCCCCGTCAATAGAACCGTCCAGATTCTCATTACCATACAACAACTTCCGTTGCGTCGAACCTTGTCAGATTTTTATAAGCACACTATAATTTCTATCTTCTCCATTCATTACAGATTTTTATTAACACAGGATAACTCATGTCCCCGCAAGATATTCCTTACAGATTTTCATTGACACACGACAACTTCCGTTGCGTCAACCTATTACAGATTTTGTAAACACATAACAACTTTGGTCTATTCTTTTCATTACAGAGTTCCAAAAACTTTATTGTGATAAGTTACATATTTTTACTCATTGCAGATTTTTATCAACAACGAGTGGGTGAATTCCAAAAGTGACAAGACCTTCCCGACAATCAACCCGACCACCGGAAAAGTTATATGTGAGATACAGGAGGGAGACAAGGTGAAATACCTTGATGACGTTTTACTAGTATTGAATCGTACTTGATTCAATTTGAAGAATTCAGTGCCAAGTTCCAAATGTTAACCTAACCGCAATTTAACGGTCCCGAAGAAGATGAAGGCCCCTGGTATCCGGCATTTTCTTCTTTCCCGATAACGTTTTCTAGCCTTTCACAGACAAAAATCATCCTTTGGGCTACACCGAACTCGTCATCTGCAAATGCTAGTAACCAGCATTTCTCCTTTTCCTACAATGTTTTCTGCCGTTTCAAAGGAAATTTTGTCATTTAAGACACATTTGAATTGTTGTCTGCAGATGCTTTCAATTTGGGCAAGTCTAAAATTGTGTCTCTGGTAGGGTTAGCGATCAAAATAGCTTCGATTTTTTCCGCCACTGTCAACAATCGTTTTCTTCAGTCGTATCGTGGCAACGGGTCATTTAGTTACGTCCTCTTGAAAACATTTTGTGTATTGATATTTCACAGGTCGACGTAGACGCAGCCGTTGAGGCTGCAAATAAAGCTTTCGAGTTCGGGTCACCATGGAGATCGATGGATGCCAGTGCGCGTGGAAAGCTACTTATGAAGTTTGCAGAGTTAGTTGAAAGGGACAGAGTATATCTGGCGGTATGTCTTAGTAAACAAGTTTCAAACTGTAGACGACCTTTTTGCGTCATGAAACAGACCCCGTTAGAAAAAATGATGGTAAAAGAAAAAATTGCCTGTTCTGAGCAATTTCTTCTTTTGCTGCATTTTTTTTCACAAATTTTAAATTTTAATTCATGCTGATGATCCATGTTAACTATTTACCAAACGACAACATTTTGGACTTGTTAAAATTGAAAGCGCTTGCAGAGGACAAATTTAACGTGGCTCAAGTGACAGAATGTGTCTTTAAAAGGGTAGAAAACGTAGCGGGGGGTCAAATTTGCAGACACATTTAACGAATACCATTTAAAAGTATGGATATTATTTGAGCCTGACGATCTGTTACAATACAGACTGTCAGTAAGTTGGCAACCTTAATTCTGGTTTTACAATTCATATTTCTGCCAGCGACTGGAACTTTGACGGGCCGTACCGTAACACATTTTCAGACTCAAAATTATTTTCATATTTTAAGATAGTAGCATTTAAACTTGCCTTCTAATTAACTCCCGAAATGTTTGCTTTTAGCCGCCAGTAGGGATGAAGAGACTACGAACAGGTTCACAAACCGCCTCAAACCTACTACTAGATAGAACATTTCTGAATAACGTTAGATATCTATTAAACAAAATACATCAACTAAATTTTGCAATGATTATGTGATAGAGTTCTTTGTATGAGAATCCAGTCATAGGATAATACCCCCATTCCACTAGGCCGCGATCTACGGCGCTCTCACAGAGCGCCGTAGATCGCCATGCAGAGCGCCAAGAACGCCAAGAACGCTAACAGATCTTTAACGGATCGCCAAGATCGTCAAGATCGCCATCAATCTACTCCCTTGCACAAAGATCCGTGGCGATCTGTTCAGAACGTCGTCACATCGCTACTTAATCGCTTAAATCGCTATCGAAACGCAACTTGAACGTAAACATCATAACTGGAGCGCTATCGGATCGCTCAAAAGCGCAAATGTTCGCCAGTATGCCGGTCAGCGCGCTCCGATGTGATCAAGTGGCGATATGATAGCGCTCCGTTACGATCAAGTGGCGATATGATAGCGCTCCGTTACGATCAAGTAGCGATATGATGGCGCTCCGATCGCGCTCTTGGAGGACTATATAAAAGAGTGTCTGTCTCGGCTATCATCATTTCGCATTTGGAAACCACCACGTGTAGGTACAATTAATTCTTTGGTCAAAAGTTTTAACTACAGTATGCCACCCAGGGGAAGGAGCGAAAGGGGCGTCAAAGCCTCGGGTCGCTAACGGAGCGAAAACAGGTCGTATAAGGTCGCAACTCCTAGCGAGGCTACGATAGTGACCATGTACAGTTCAATCGCTATCGGATCTCAATGGTCGTTACTTGATCGCCAGCGGAGCGTCATCTGGTTGTTATCTGAGCGGGAGTGTCCTCATAATCACCAATCCGGCAGCGATCTGAGGCGATCTACGGCGCTCTGTATGAGCGCACAGAGCGCCGTAGATCGCGGCCTAGTGGAATGGGGGTATAACAGGCTAAACATGGCAACGTTGATTTTGTCAACTAATGTACTAAATAGCGAAACTGCCAAAAAAAGCTAATTTTTATTTAATAATTGGACTTCTTTTACTTGGCCACTGAAGGCATTTTTTCTTTCTCTTCTCTTCACAGAGCTTAGAGACACTTGATAACGGAAAACCATACAAAGATGCTTTCTATGTAGATGTCAATGGAGTTATTGGCACGTGTCGTTATTACGCTGGATGGGCAGACAAGGTCGTCGGAAAAACCATACCAATGGGTACGTATTTAAACCTTCACCACACACTCAATCCTGTGTTTGATTGTCCTTGAAGAAGAAGGATTTTGAAAACATGTAGGGAAATGAGAAAATGCTGGTAACCAGCATTTTCTCATTTTCCCACAATGTTTTCTACTTTTTCGCATATAAACCCAATTCTTCGAGCCACAAATAATTTGCTGTCTGAAAATACTTTGAGTTTGGACAACTTAAATTTTGTACCATTTAGATCGAGAAGAATATTTCCGGAAGTGTATCGAGGAAGAGGCCTGTGGCGCAGATAAAACTAAAAACGCAAAGAAAGATTAGTACCATTCATAATCGCTAGCCAAGGGTCACGATCACATTACGTTGCTCTATTCACGTGCATAGAGTAAGGCAGTGATCGTCACAAATGGCTAGCAACGTGAATAAAGTAACGGTGTGATCGTCACCCTTGGCTAGTGACGTGAATAAAGTAACGGAGTAATCGTCATCCTTGGCTAGTGACGTGAATACAGTAACGTAGTGATCGTCATCCTTTGCTAGTGAAGATAGGTTCAAATGTATCGAAAGTATTTGCGGATGTCACTTTGAAATTAATTGCGGTTAGAATGATGAGATTGCCTATAAAAGAATAGAAAACATTGTGAGAAAAGAAGAAAATATTGGTTACCACTCTTTTCTTACAATGTTTTCAAAGGCCATTTTCCATAGAGACGTTGAACACAAGATTGTTTGGTAATGGTTTTCATCTTGCGCTGCATTTTACTACTTTATAGAGAATTTCTATGAAAAAAAAGTATTAGACATAGGGATTAAGCTCTAGGATTTTCTTCATTCCCGCGCCAAAATTATGATTAAAAATATCTAAAATTCTATTGATAGTGCGTCTTTGCAGAGCAAATGTTTTGAAACCAAACGAAAAGTGAACTCCAAGTTGTGATACTTAAATTCAATTTCAATCATTCTACGTTTAAGTAAGGGACTGAGCGGAGAATGAAACACTAGAGAAGGGAAGCATGCTTCTATGCGGTGTTCGTTTTTCCTGTAAAAGACTTTGTCGGCCTCTATCTAACTAAGTGTTCGACATACACCGTTTTAACCAATGCCTATATGTGTCATCACACTGCGTCACACTCAAACATCTTTCCTCCAATGTTTGGTAATGATTTTACTCGGGGGGTGGGGGGGTGGTTTACAATAGAGTCCCAAGTTTATAGATAAACGCTCGTAATCAAGTTTGTTCTTCATTCAACTGCAAATAGAAAGGTAAAAATTTATAGAAATGGAAAAGGATGGAGGTTTATATTAGGGTCCAAAGTTTATGAAATTAACGTTAGTAATCAGATTTGTTTTAAGTTTAACGGAAATATAAAGAAAGGCGAAAATAATAGATTTCCATTGCCTGTAAATGTATGTCGAACACTAATTCATCATTATTGCAGACGGGACGTATTTCTGCTACACACGACACGAGCCCGTGGGTGTTTGTGGTCAGATTATACCGGTAAGTTGAAATACTTAAATACTAGCAGAGCCGTAGGAATGGGGGGGCCGCTAATTTGGGAAATATACTAAAGCTTAAAAACTACTAAAATGTACTAACTCTTTTTCCTATATCAGTAACAACTTTACAAAAATAAAACTAAACCTAAGTTATGATCGTTTTCATTTGGCTTTTGGCCAAAGAAAAGGGTGAGGGATTCTATAAAACATATATGAGATTTATATTGCCGCCATATATTTTTTTTGTAGTCCCACTATCTCTGAAATTGCTTCTTATGGGCCTGACTAGTATACAATAGTAAAACGATATAGATCTATAGGATAATTGTGTTTTATAGTTGCACACCGTAGTAAATCTTCTGTGAATTTTAAAGACGGTTGGCGCGTACAGGGCAACTGCCAGTCCAGGAGATGACAAGCTTTCTCAAAACCCTTTTGTGATCTAAATTGGATGACTGTAAAAGAGTTTCTGCTATAGAAAAGAATCAGATACAGTAAAAATAGTAGCCTACTCAAACCCCAAAAAGATAACCAAGAAATTATAAAGGTACTCGAATGCAAAGTTCGGACAAAAGACCCAAAGTTACAGAGAATACAGGCAAACTTCCTAAAAGCAAGTTCGCGTGTTTTGAGAGTTATTGACCAAGAACCAAAGCAAACTTGAATATGTGAACACGTAGAGAATGATAACTTGCTGGCAGTTCAGCACTCATTTCACGCTGTAGTACCGATGCAGTATGTTGGGCGACAAAGTTATGCGAAATAGTGTCCGAAAGAGGTTTTGATTACATCCGCTTGTAATACAAGACAAATAGTCGAGCTATTTGGGCACCCATGAAAACAGGAAAACAATACAAGTGTTGCTCTTGAAGTTTTTCACACAATTCGATATCCCAAATTGCACATTTTTATTTTACAGTGGAACTTTCCTATGATCATGTTTGCTTGGAAAATCGCCCCGGCGTTGGCTTGTGGGAATACCGTTGTCATCAAACCTGCGGAACAGACTCCGCTGTCGGCACTTTATCTTACTGAATTGTTAAAAGAGGTACTGGTTCTTTATCTAATTTTCGTCAAAATCTGACCTATGATAACCCTTAGAGTGCCGACTAAACACAACCGCTATTTTTTAGCGTAGAAATAACAGCCAAAATAAGTGCATTTCTTTGGTAACTTTTGTCCATTAGAAATGACAGTGGAGATCAAAGATCAGGCTTTACGATTTGTGCTGTCTGATTTTGATCTACACTGGCTGTAAAGGCAACTAAGGTTGTGAAAGGCGCTTTAATGGTCATTTTCATAGAAAAAAAAAAAAAAACATCAACCTACAAGTGTCTTTAAAATATTACAAATAAGAAATGTCGAAACATCTAAAACCATCTTTTTGGAGAAAGGGAGGGCTTTCCAAGATATTAAGTCTAGTGAGTAGTTTATCCCAATCTCTAGTAATAATGTACGTTTTGTTTGTATCGAATGCCAATGAAGAGATGGCATTCATTCGAAAAGAAAAGAATTTCGAAAACAGTTATCATAATTATGATGTAACATTTGAAACTCTAAATGTATCAATGTGAAAGTGTTCGATCCTTTATCACACAATTCCGTGTTTGAATGACCTTGAAAAACATTGCCGGAAAAGGAGAAAATGATGGTAACCAGACAAATTCCAACATTTGAGCCAAATGAAATATGTCGTCTACAAATGCTTCAAAAACGAGACAAGTCTAAAGTTTTGTCGTTTTGGTAAAGAATAAAAGTAATGCAAGGGTACAATCTTAAAAGCCTCTCACGACCTAAAATCTTCAAATCGATTCATGGTCTTAAGGTAGTAAGCCCATCTTTTATCCATAATCTTGGTCGATCAGATGGTCACAAAGATTTCAGTACAGATGCAAGCAGGACCTTGAATGCTTGTATCTGCAGTGAAATCTTAATGACCACCAAAAGGATCATGAACATACTTTTATTGTGGGTGGATTACGTAAAGAAATGGTTGTAAAATATGTGTTTTGATTCATCCAGGCCGGGTTTCCACCAGGTGTCGTTAATGTAGTTCCGGGCTATGGACCGACGGCGGGCGCAGCCATTTCTGAACATCCTGGCATCAATAAAGTTGCCTTTACTGGATCTACAGTGGTATATCTTAATCTTACCAACATTTTCTTTTACAAGTTGTATAAACCATTACCTGTCAGTACCAACTTTAGGAAGACGACTTGTAGGAAGAAGGCTTTTGAAAATGTTTTGGGAAATGGAGACAATGATGGTAACCAGTATTTTCTCCATGTCCCAAAGTGGTTCCTACCCTTTAAAATTTGCACCTTTTTACTGTACATGTATATAAAAGTTCAGTGTCTTTACATTTTCAAAGAAAAGTATATTTTGCAGTATTAGTCATTTTTAATAGCAACTTTATTTCACAGCAAAAGCAAGCTGAAAAGGCCCCTTTAATATATCTTTAAATTTTGCGACATTATTTTGCAAAGGTTTGTGGGAATGATACATGATCAATAGTACGCGTCGATTATTTGTGATCGTATTCAAGAAAGGATGATGTCATATCTGATCTAATAGAAATAGACGGATTTACCGATTGCATTAGGACCATAACGTTATTCAAACGCCAAAATCTCACTTTTTTACTGCATGGAATCGCAGAAAAACATGATTTTTTTTAGTATTCATCCGTTTTGCCCAGTGATTTACTGCAAAGAAATCGAATAAGGTCCCTTCAGAACTAAGGAAGTGAGACAGGGAACGTTCGGCCTACACTCTGTCGCGGTCACCATGCTAGAGACAATATTTAACAACTGTTGTAAAGTCTTTCCTAATTCTTACGTTAAGTACTAAACATTTTATTCGCTGATATATCATCTCAGCCGAACAAGGTATAAAAGTTTGAGCGGCTGGTAAATACAATTACAGATAAAGATTTTGATACATGACCTACTACTACTTTTGTGAGAGTCTCTTGGTAGATAAATATTGTAAGTGAAGCAGGTTTTGAGACCCTCTTGAAATAAAGTCTATTTTGACAAATTTTTACTGTCGTACTATTGCAAAATACCTAACAACATCGTTAGCCACCGCGCAGGTATTTAGCTTCTCGCAACAAAGTTAGACTTCAACAGCGTCATACAGACGTGGTACATAATACTTTCTGTATCATGCATCCAGCTGGACCAGCCTTCCTACAAATTATTGCCATTTTATTTCTTTTACATATTATTTTATCGATAGGTTGGTAAACTTATTATGGAGGCTGCTGCAAAGTCCAATCTGAAGAGAGTGACCTTAGAGCTGGGAGGCAAAAGTCCCTTCGTCATATTCAAAGACGCAGATCGTAAGTCCACCTATAGCCTTTTAACTTTCAAGCCGCTATAAAGCGCAAACTAAGGGAGAATAACTAGGCCAATACTGCGAGTAGAAAAGCAGACCGAAGTTTCTGATATTTAAATCGAATTGCTTACGTTTCAGCTGATATACCTACCAAAATACCTCTACATTTCGCGTGGGCCATCTCAAATGCATCCGTTAAAGGGAGGTAATCATGCAAGCCATGACACTAAGCAATTATAGTCAAAAGCTAGCATGTATACCTTACTTTATATTTGGCAGGCTTGAGCAAAGAAAAAAGCCCTTTGCATGCTGTTTTACAGAGACATTAATGCATAAATATGAAAGTCTCATTTTCACAATTGAATCTGTTGGTTCGACTATGTTTCTATACACTATTTAAAGTAGCCTAACAATAAAGGACAAATGTAAAAAGAAAAGTGTTTAAATGCATGTGAACTTGTATCATACCATTTAAAAGTGTTGAAATTATTGTGAAGATGACAATCTGTCATTGTACGATTGGTCCAAGTGTTAGTCGCTGACAGAGAAGTTAATTTCAAAACTAAGTTAAAACCTGCCAGGTAGCTGAGTTTTGTTTACTTTTTGCCTGATTTTAAAATTCTTTTTTTCTGCCAGCGACTAACATGTGGCCCGAACACACAATAACAGACTGTCATCTCCACAATATTTTCCATACTTTTAAATGGTATGATTTAAATCTAAATGTATTATGACACCTGCTTGGAAATGTTGGCCTTTACTGGGCCTTTAAAGGCCTAATAGCGGTCAAATGTATACTTGTAAACTTTATTCATACCCTTAAAGAGTGTGGCGATTATTGTAAGTCTAATAATCTCTTAAAGTAGGGTCACTGGCAGAACTTTTTAAAATCAGTCCCAATGATTTCTTCCGGGAAACCTTACTCCTTAGGCTGCTAAGCGCGACTCACTGACCTTTTGCGGACAGTGTAGTTCCAAGATCAGACTGCACCGAACGTGCAGTCTGATCTTGGAACTACAATGTCCGATAAGGAGATAATTTTATTCCAAAAAATGCATTTGAAATAGCATCATTTGAAATTTTACGATCGGCTTGAAAAGTTTTATATAATTTATTCAGCCGGATAAGGGTTAATAACTCCTCATGCCGTGATGTGGGTGGTGACTAAGACTGACCCAGCTTATCACGGGATTCGTAGCCGGAACCTTAGACCACTGTCTTTCAAAAGAAACTTATCGACCTAAATTCTAAGTTTAACATTTACTATTTTGCCAGTGAATTAAACCATGACCAACCGTACTGTAACTAATCGGCACTCTGGGAAAAGGAGGTTAAATAGTGCATCTTAGACCAAGCAAGCCGTTGTATAATGTAGATCTATCTTATTTAAAGATCGGCTGTATCATGAGGTAGAATGGTCATTTGACATGCAAAGAATAACCGAAAACAAAAAGTTTCGACTCCAGTCGGACTGGGCAGGCTGACTTTGGTTGATAATTTCCACAGAGGGATAAAATCACCATTTAACAGGGCATGACTCAATCCTATACGAGTCATGTTCCGTGAAAAGGGGGTTTAATGCATCTGCAAAAAGTATCGATTCAGGTCAGCCTGTGCGGTCCGCGCAGGCTGACCTGAGCCGATTCTTAAAGTGCGATTTGTTAATTTTCAGTCTACCCAAGGATCATCTTACCTTATGATTCGGCTATTAGACAGAATAGATTTTATGGATTCATAATAATGTAATGACTCACTTGGAATAATACATCACGGAGATGTATTAAACCCATTTTTTGCCAGGGTATGACTAAATGGCCTGCAACACGCGAAAAGGGGCATTCGGACATTTGCGTAAAGTGTCGTCTCGGATCAGCCTGCGCAGTCCGCGCAGGCTAATCCGAAACGACACTTTCCGTTTTCATGTAATTTTCTGTATTGCGCATGTCTACTTTTGCACAAAATCTAATGTAGTCGTAAAGTGCCGTCTCGGATTAGCCTGCGCGGAGTGAGCAGGCTGATCCGAGACGACACATTACGCAAATGTCCGAATGCCCCTTTTCGCGTGTTACAAGCCATTTACAAATATTGACAGTTGATGTGGCCATAGAATGGTCCCACCAGGCTCTGTTCTTTAACAACGGACAAATTTGTACCGCGGGATCAAGGACGTATGTTCATGAGGACATCTATGACGAGTACTTGACTAAAGCCGTGCAACGTGCAAAAAAGAAGACCGTTGGGGATCCTTATGACTTCACCAGTGAGTGTGGACCTATCGTAAGTGTGCCTAAAAATTGTTTAACTTTCAGTCAGGCCTTTTTAGAGGCAACAGACTAGATTTTGGTTTTTTATCAGAAAAATTTAACAAAGACTGTTAGTTTTCATTTGTGCGCAAAGATGGCTGTAAAACTTAAGAAGAGATAAAAAAAAATACATGAGCCATGCTCTGTGAAAAGGTGTCTTAATGCATCTGCAAAAAGTATTGATTCAGGTCAGCCTTCACACTCCGCGTAGACTGACCTGGGCCGAAACTACACTGAACAAAACTTCTAAGCGGCCACTTTTAAGCCTGAATTCCCCGTAGGTCTTTTTTGGCATCCGCTGTCCAGAAAAGAGGCAGTTCATTTAGTTTGATGTTTTTAAGAATAATTGACCAGCGTAAAAGCATACTCCAGCGTAAGTTTGAAAAGAATTTTTCGACTTGTACTATTGAAATGAAGTTATTAAACATTCATTCACTTAACATTGAAAATTGAAAAATAATTTTTTTGAAAACTTCACGCTCCTTCTCTAGGGTTATATTTTTGTGCAGAAAGTAATTTTCATGTTTTTTCTTATTGCTGACAAAATTTCAATAATGCATGCTTCTCATTTTAACCTGGTTTGTCTGATAGGCACGGCGCATGCGCAAACCATGTGTTTTCCCTTTTTTGAAAAGGAGATGCCTTTTATCGGCAAAATCGAAAATCTTTTCATTACAATGCCATGTCTATCGTCCAGACACGCATTATAAGTTGTTTTTATTTACCCCTCTGTTACTTGGTCAAATTTACAGGAGAAACAAAAGTGACCGGCTAGAAGTTTTGCTGAGTGTATTTGTTGTCAGTCAATTTTCTGCATGTCAAAGGACCGGTCTACCTCATGACCTAATTGGTTGTTAGACAAAATCGATTTTATGGATCGTAAAGTATGCGATGTCTTGCTTGGTAAAATGCATTACGGAGATGCATTAAGCCCTCTTTTGCCAGAGCATGGCTCACATGTAAAAAACACAAGGACTTGCTTAATATTTGGGTTTCTTTGTAAAATTTCCTATTCCGTTTGTAACTGGATAGCTGTTATTATATACAAGTACACTTTGAAAAGGGGAAAAAATCAGTTACAACACTATAGCTAAATCAAAAAATAACATTTTGTGGACGAATTTAACAAAAATCAGCAAATAATTACTCTGACAAACGGCAGCTTTCACCTTCAAGGGGACCATTCGGATTTGTCTATTCTTACCAAACATACAAAAATAATTTATCATCGAATTCTGTAAGGCAAATAGCTGGCAAAACATCAATATAGAAGAAACACATCAGTAAAAAAAAAAGAGAAAGTTTTAAACGGACGCACCAGTTGCAAAGCGACCTTCCAGTTATTTGAACGCAAAATATGCACCCCTTCACTGCATATAACTACTATAGTTTATACTTAAGTCTATGCATAATAAAAAGAAAAAAATGCAGGTGAATGTACAAATTTTCTTTTCTCCCAAATGCTTGCAAATATTGTCTGCTGTGTATGGATAAAGTTCTACCATAGAAATAAGTGATCTAAAAGCCTCTCACCTAGAAGGTTCTGGTTTCAAATCCTGTGACGAGCGAAGTACTCACATTACGGCACAAGTACTCGTTCAGGTTTCCAGAAAGCAAGAATCGAGATTGGTAAATATAAGCTATAAGAACTTGTTTCGATGACGAATAAATGATAAAGCCATGCTCTAGCAAAGGGGGGTGTCTCCGTGATGCATGATGACAAGCAAGTTATCACTTTATTTTGGATCCATATAGTCCTTTTTGTGTAACAGTCGACTGAATCATGAGGTGTCCTGGTCCTTTGACAGGCAGACTATTTACTAAAAGCAGAAAGTTTTGACCAAGGTCAGCCTGCGCATACTGCACAGGCTGATATGGGTCGATACTTTTTGCAAATACATTTAGCCCTCTTTTCACAGAGCATGGCTCACATATTCAAAATATAAACCTAATCTTCTCCATGCTAATTGTCTGGCACAATATTATACAGGTTAACGAGAAACAGTTCCATAAGGTCCTCGAATTGATAGAGAGCGGGAAAAGCGAAGGGGCCACACTAGAATGCGGAGGGGCCAGAAAAGGTACTAACGGATATTTCGTCGAGCCTACAGTCTTCTCGAACGTCACTGAAAAGATGAAGATCGGACGAGAAGAAGTAAGTTTCTATCTTCATCCTTTACCACACAATCTCGCTTTTTCACAACCCTAGCACAGAAAGCTTTCGAAAACATTGTAGGAAATGGAGAAAATGCTGGTAACCGGTATTTTCTCCTTTTTACTACAGTGTTTACGTACCTTTCAAAGACAAAACCCATAAATGGAAACATTTGATATCTCGTCTGCAAATGCTTTTAATTTGGACAAGTATAACATTTTGTCGGCAGGTTGAGATTTAACTGACCAATGTAGAGGATCTCCTAAAGCGAAATCGAACAATAGCTGCTATCATTGCGTCCTCTGATATATATCTGGATACTTCCGTTTCTCTTAGTGGAACTCTTCAAATTAAAGGCGTGTTTAGACATACAACCGGTCCATATTCACCAACCATTCTTGAGAAATTTTTTTGTCTAATTCTCGAAGATTTTTCTAAATTTGAAAGTAACACAACTTCTGATTGGCTAAACCATTATTTGGTTTAGCCAATCAGAAGTTGTGTTACTTTCAAATTTAGAAAAATCTTCGAGAATTAGACAAAAAATGTTCTCAAGAATGGTTGGTGAGTACGGGCCCTTTGGACAACGCGTAAAAAATAACAGCAGCATAGTTTGAATCCTGAGCTGTACCAATTTCTTGAAAGAATTGATGATAAATATTGCGATAGGATTCATTCATCTCTGACAGCCGATCAACGTCTCGACAATGCTTATGTGGGAAAGTAGCCAGTGGCTTGCGAAGAATACTTTGCGAAGTACTGGTAAAAATCCAGAAAAGCATGGATAGGTGAGGTGGACTCTGAAATAATGTTGAAAATGGCATTTGAAACATCAAACAAACAAAGATGCGTATTATCGTTATCACTTTAGATATTTGGACCAGTACAGCAAATCATGAAGTTCAAGGACATTGATGAGGTCATTCAGAGAGCTAACGATACGGACTATGGACTAGCTGCAGCCTGTTTTACTAAAGACATCGAAACAGCGCTTAATTTTACTAGTCGAGTACGAGCCGGATCTGTCTGGTAAGAGTTGTCGTGCTTGCGAACGCAGATTGCAGACCTTTTCGTGGACTTTGTTGTGTCCCCGTAGTCAATCAAATTGTCGGTGCGATGGTACATACATTGTGCGCCATGCACTGGCGAAAGGGACTGTTATGCATGTCCGTGATGCATTATACTCGTACCAAGCAAGACATCACATAATTATGGCTCTATAAAATCCATATTTTTTGGTCTAAAACCGACTGTATCACGAGTTTTTCAAATAGCCAAAAGTTTCGACTCATGTCGGTCTGCGAGGACTGCGCAGGCTGACCTGAGTCGATTTCGTTTTGCAGATGCATTAAACCTTCTTTTTACACAGTATGGCTCAATTATAAATGCAGCAAGTCATGTGATTTCCTTTTTGAATTTAGCACGGTAAAGCAAGTAATCACATGTTTTAAGGGATTGTAAATAACCACATGCAATATGCCGCCTTCGCTGACAACATGGTGAAGTGAATTTTCACTAGTGCTGTGAGGTTTTTCAGTCTTACAATTTTTGGCAACATTGGTGCTGCATCAATAGTTTTCTTGTTGTTTTGGTGAGGTATGTGTTATGTTACAAACATTGCTTCGAATTGATTTGGTGATAGGTTTCATTCGGAAATTCTCCGACTATCCTTTTATCAAATTTATATGAATCCGCTATGTAGTGACTAGTGGCTTAGATTCAAACTTATCTACCCAACACGCATTTGAACACTGTTCAGCCAATCACAATAAACCTCGCAAACAGGAAAAGGCGAGTTTTAGCGACATTTCCACAATCCGAGATACAACCCACGGAAGTTATGACTGTATAAAATCCTTTTTTTAAATCATTTGACCGGGCCATTATTCAGAACATTTACATTGCAGGCAGACTACCAGAAGACCAGATGCCGTATTCACCAATCATTTTCTGAATTTCAAAGTAACACACTTTCTGATTGGCCAGATCAAATGGATTAGCCAATCAGAAAATATTTACTTTTTAAATCTTGAACAAGACCATGAATGCAATTTAGAACGATTGTTGATATAATACGAGACCAGATACCGTGCTTGATGTTCAATGACATTATAATTAAAATTATTACCATTATCATCATTTGTGGTCATTTGTATTTTTTTCTTTCCTCTCAGGGTAAACTGTTACAATGCTATGTCAGCACAGGCTCCATTCGGAGGATTCAAAATGTCGGGCGTGGGCCGGGAAATGTAAGTACAGTTCCGTCTTCTATACAATAAGTCTATTATTACCAATATTCATGATGGTTGGTTTTATAGTGTTTTAGGCGGTTTCAACATTATTTCAGTTACATTGCTGCAACAGCTCGCATATTCCTGTTTGTCATCGGTTTCATCAGTACTAGGCCAGGGCTTCGAACCGTCTTGCCGAAGTATGCTTTCATGAAAAGCCCAATGCTTCGCGGGAGGAATGAACCAGTGGCTCCCAGTTATGGATCTTACACTTTACGACTGAGCCATACATGACAAAGCCTAAATGACGATTGGGGCAGCTGAACCCTTATCCTGCTAAATAACTAAAATGAAATTTTCAATTCGATAATAAAAATCCAAATATTGAAATTTCAAAGTTATATTTTGGGGAATAATATCTCCTTCTCGGACAGTGTAGATCAAAGATCAGACTGCACGTTCTATGCAGTCTGATCTTGATCTACACTGTCCGCAAAAGGTCAGTGAGTCGCACTTAGCAGCCTAAGGGTTAAGTAGTCTATTCATTACTTATTCTGAATATGATTCCTGACGGGAGCATAGCTAGTCATCCACTCATGTGGATTCAGAATTGAGATGGAGGCAGTATCATTTCGCCTTTATAGTACAGATAGCTGTCCCCGAATGTGACTTTAGTTTTTGACGGGAGGCATATGGGTACAGAGATGATCGCAAAAAAAATATCGAAAACATTTCCGCACAGATTTTGTTCGGACTTTTAACTCTTTACCAAACGACAAAATTTTGGACATGTCCAAATTGAAAGCATTTGCAGATGACAAATTAAGTGTGGTTCTAATGATGGAACTTGTGTCTGAAAGGGTAGAAAACATTGTTGGAAAAGAATAAAATGCTGGTTACCAGCATTTTCTCCTTTTCCCACAATGTTTTCAAAAGGCCTCTTCCTCAGGGTCGTGAAAACCAGGGATTGTTTGGCAAAGGGTTAAACTCTCATATTTTCACAAAATGACGATAAAACTTGTGACCCTTGGCATCCCTCATCTATTCGAAAGTTTGACGCCTGTCAATTTATAAGTAAACCTTAATTATCACAACTGCTGTCATTTCAGGGGAGAATATGGACTGTCACAGTACACAGAAGTTAAGACGGTGAGTTTTTCAATGTAGACAGTCTCGCACTAGGTTTTTCTTTTTTAAAAAGGCCCACCAACTGCCAAAAGTAAAAAAAAAATCTTCTTATTTCCATTAGTGGAACACTTTACAGCACAATCCCGAATTTTAACAAACCTGATAAATAAAACTTTTGAAAACATTGTGGGAAATACCTTGTGGGAAATCCTACAGTGTTTTCTACCCTTTCAGAGACAAATCTCAACATTTGAGTCACATTTAATTTGTTGTCTGCAAATATTTTCAATTTGAACAAGTCTAAAATTTTGTCGTCTGGTTTAAGAGTTAAAGACGCGTTTAGACTTTCTACCAGGACCACGGGTAAACATAAATCAATGACATCATATATGATGTACAATCAACCACAGCCATTATTTCCTAAAGGAGGAACATTTCATTGCGATGCTTAATAAGGATTTCATTTCTCATTTTCTTTTCCCATTATGGGCTAGTTAATAATTTGGCTACGTTGCGGGCAACGTGCAGGTTCCGATGATATCGCATTGCGCGAGACTAGTTTATTTTCTTAGCATATACGTACAAGAGTGTTCAAAGAGAGATAACTCTATCGGAATGGCGAGGTAAAAATGTTCTTGATTTCTTCCAGAAAAAATGTTATGCTTCTGATGTAATTGTCTTGCGCCGTTTTTATTAAGAGTGTTCACTTTATTTCAGGTGGTGTTCAAAACAGCCAACAAACTGTAGATGAACAAGCTTTTTCTACCCTTGAATACATTTGTGAAGTTATGTTTATAAAAGTGCTTTAAAGTGGCATCTAACCAGATTCCGTTTTGCAAGTTCCTAAGAAAATCTGAGCAAAGACTGGTAACTATCATTTATGAGCAAAGATGACCTTAACCCTTCAGCTGCTTAGCGCGACTCGCTGACCTTTTGCGGACGGTGTAGATCAAGATCAGACTGCACAGAACGTGCAGTCTGATCTTGGATCTACACTGTCCGATAAAGAGTTGATTTTCTCAGAAAAATAAGTTTGAAATAACATTATGCAGGTTTTTACTATCGGCTTGAAAGTTTTATTTAATTTATTTAACAGGATAAGGGTTAAAACTAAAGTATAGATAGTGACATAACACCTATCTTAGCTGGCCAAGGGAGACAATCACTACCTTGCTCTATTGACAAATAGATAAAATGCTTAAAATGTCTAACTCCTCCGTTTGAATCTCTGATAACTTGCTATCAGGGTTTCAAACGGAGAAGTTTTAATCTTGATACCTCTTAATATTTCTGCCATATCCAGATATTTTTTGTAAGGAAAGAAAAACTCCATACATAGACGGATCTCAAAATTAGAAATAGAAAGTAGTCATAAAAATATGTGTATTGTTTGACAAGTGTTAACTGAGACATTTGCATAATCCGTTAATCACACAGTCCTGAGTTTACACGACCTCGAGGAACAAGGCCTTTAAAAACAATGTTAGAAAAGGAGAAAATGCTGGTTACCAGCATTTTCTCCTTTTCTCGCCATATTTTGAATCCTTTTAAAGGCAATTTTCATCTTTAAAGCCACATTTACTTTGCCATATGCTAATGCTTTCAATATGGAAGAGTCCAAAATTTGTCGATTGATAAAGAGTTAGCCCTTTACCACACAATCCCGAGTTCTAACGACCCTGAGGATATAGCCTTTTGAAAACCTTGAGGGAAAAGGAGAAAATGCTGGTAACCAGCATTTTCTCCTTTTCTCTCAAGTTTTTCAACACTTTCACAGACAGTTATATCTTTTCAGCTAAATTTGATATGTCGTCTGCAAATGCTTTGAATTTGGACTAGTCTCAAAATCGTTGTCTGCGCATGTCATATTCTTCGAAGATTCGACCTGTCTGCTATGACGCATCACCCATCCCCGTATACCTGGGAAAAGTAGGGCTTATACCGAAGCTATTAGCCTATTACCTAAGCATGTATGGGCTGTTTTAATAAATGGCTGATGCATAGGTTACGTGCTAGCCGATTATAGCTGAATGAATCTCACCAGGTAGCGTTTTATTGAGTAAAGGTTTATTTGATTTTGAAATTCAAAGTAACTGTTGTTGTTTTCAAAAGTAGTCCGGTTCTGTACCCAGAATGCCCAAATTAGATAGATGTGTATTTGTAGAATGCCATCTAGCGGGAGATAAAGGTCTCAAAATCTGTCGACTGATAAAGAGTTAATTAAGCCATTTGCGGCAAGGTTCATCTTCCAAACTGACTATTTTACTGTAGCTTTTGGTACATAATCCTATTTGACCATGGTTAAACAACACATAATGGGTCTTCACGGAAACAGACGAAGAGTGTACCGACCTATAATTTGATTCAGCTCAATAATGTCACATTAGACTGGGTGATGGATTGTGAAATTTCATTCTTTCTGTACCGATGAAGATATTACCCCAGCATAAACAACATGTATAGCGGAAGTATTAATATATGAACGCGATAAACGTGGTATTTGTTTACTGACAAAGATATAGCACATAGACTGGGCAGGCAGGTCTAAGTAAACAACAGACTAAGGGTTACTGAGAAACAACGCCACAAATGCTTTCCTAGTGCTGAAATTGAAGCACTCCCAATTAGAATCGGGAGAGATGGGTCTTGAGGCTTTTCCCGAGCGGAAGTCGAAGAGGTTGACTGATTGGTTGTATGGTGTTTAACGCCGATTTCAACATTATTTCATTTCATATCGCGGCGGCCAATTCACCTTTACATGAGTCAAAGGGATAGGCCCTTGTATGGAAAGAAAATTGGCGTTGGTTAACTTACCGCTTTATTCTCTCTTTTCTGTAAACCACCCTATAAATCTGGGGATTTATCTATATGTCGTCGGAAAGTAAGTTGTAACTACACCAATACTCCATCTATGTTAATTTCCGAAAAGAAAAAAATGAGACTAGAACGGAACTTGAACCCCAAACTCCCCCCTTACAAGAGGAATGCTCTATCCACTGAGCTACCTAAACCACTCGACATCAATCATGGTACTGTTTATTACTATACTTTTTCATCCTTTAAATTTTGGGCTCTACCCTAGTCCTCCGGTTCCTTACAATCTTATGATTGTAACAGCTACTTTTGACAAAGCTGCAATAATTTCAGAGGGGAAAAACTGGGCTTGGTATTGGAGTCGAACCCTGGGCCCCACGCTAACAGTACGAGTTCTAACCTCAAAGACACATGGACCGCTCAAAATTCACACTATCTATGGCCAATACACATCTGAGTAAATCAATGATTGACTGAATGTGCGTTTATTTAATCGTCGCCACCGGTTGCCCATATGGGCGACGCCCCCTGAAGGCTGTTAGTATTGTTACATACTACAGGACGAAACCCATCCTAAGTTACGCCTAGTTTATTAACGTGCTCAGTGTATGGCACGGTCACACGGGACCTCGGTTTAACGTCTCATCGAAAAGACCATTAGTAATTTTAGATTGCCGGCTGTGGGAATCGAACCCACACCCTCAAGTAACCAGAAACATCATGTTCACGAATCCTACGTCCAACCAATTGAGCTATGCGGGCTGGTAGAGTATATCAATGATTTAAACCTACGTTTATAGGTTCAAATGCTCAAACACCTTGCACCAATTGATTCCATTTGCATGTTATAAGCCATTCATAGAGGTAAGACCTCAGGACCGCCGTGGCGGTAAATGCTTATCTTTTTGCCGCACAACCCTGAATTTTAACGATCCGGGAAGAGATATCTCATGAAAACATTTTGCGAAAAGGATAAAATGCTGGTAACCACCATTTTATCCTTTTCCCACAATGTTTTCTTCCCTTTCACAGACAAATTACATCAATTGAGGCACATTTAATTTGTAGTCTGCAAATGCTTTTAATATGGATGAGTCTAAAATTTTGTCGTTTGTTAAGACTTACTCTTTCAGCGCCAAATATGGAAACCCGACCTCTTTCCGCGGCTGAAATTATAGTCAATCGATATTCAGTTGTTGTTTTTTTCTAAAAGGCTTGAATGAACAAGCGGGTAGTATAGATCAAAATCAGGCTGCGCAGTCTGATTTGATTCATGGTGTCCGTAAAACCCCCTGTTTTCGCCTGTAGATGGTCATCTAAAAGTTAATTAGCTCAAGCAAAGATATCATCGGTTGGGCATTTTCAGTCAGGGAAAGGGTTTCAAAACTGCAGTATCAAGGCTGCTGAATATCTCTACATAGCAGATAGCGTTCAATGCAATCTGATCTTGATCTACTCTGTCCAACAACAACAACAACAACAACAACAAAAACAACAACAAAAACCATAGGCCTACTGTTGCGGAAGGTACTGATGAGAATGATATGAACTGCCTGTAACTCAGGGATCATATATACGATCCCTGCTGTAACTGCATCTTTAGATACTTAGTGAGTCAGGGCTCAAGTTTTTGCGCAGGGTGTAGTATAACTTTTACTAATGACCTTAATTCTGCCCTTTAGGATACTCGGGTATATTAGGCTACATTTGAAAAGAAAAGTATTCAAATAATTATGACCAGAGAAAAATTTATTGCAAGGGAGATAACCTGTAAAATGACGTTAAATTGTCAGTTTGAATAGTTTCCCTTTGATAAACAGAGAAATTAGGCTAACTGGTTCACCTGACTTGTTTATTTTTCAATGGAGACGCAGTGCCTTTGACCTGAAAATATATGAACTGCTGTGAACATAATCACTATGCTCTATCTGATGTAAATTTTGTCATCAAGTTCACTATTTCTCTGAAGCTAAGATTTTATTTGCCGGCAAATTCGGAAACCATTCCATAAATAATCTGATATATCTGGGTACCAGCCAGAAGTTAAGTTCCGCTTCCTGATGCTGCGATGCTGAGCAAAAATTTAAGATCGTAAACTTTAAAAAGATGACGCAGTCTTGGTTATGGCGTCAACTGTTAAACATAACAGCAGCAGAGATCATTCGACCGAATCTCACTCAAGTACTGGAAGTGGATCAAGTAGCACAAGTGAAGAGGAACGATTGAAAAAACTTTTCGAAAGTTGTGATGAAGATGGTGATGGACTGATTGACAGGTTTGTGAAGCTTGACATTCTTTGACGCTTTACATTCTTGGGCCTTATTTCTCGTCTTGCAGCAGACGGCTTTTGAAAGCATGGGGGCAAAGAGTAAAAGTGCTTATTTTTTTTGCAAATTATTCCTTTACTACAATGTCTGCGGACCCGAACTTTATTTACAGTATTCATCCTTGAAACCTTTATCCATGTTGATTAACCCTTTACCCAATGACAAAGACGTGAGACGTGTCGAAATTGAAAGTAGATCTATTTGCAGATGACAAGTAAATTTTTTGCTCAAATGATGGAATTTTTCTCTAAAAGAGTAGAAAATATTGTGGAGGAAGGTTAAAATGCTGATAACTACTGTAGAGGATTGAGGCTTGCATACAGGAGTTCCCCCAGAAACCTCACAGATTGCAAAGACAAGCATGCCATCAGTCTTTGAAGTGTGGAATCCAGTCCAACCACTGCCACTAGCAGGGTTTTTTTTTTTTATTAAGAAAGTGACTCTGATAGTCGGTGTCTTCCCCTCAGCAAATTTTCCCCCAAAAATGTAGTTTTCCCTGGAGAAATCAACTTTCCATGCTGTAGTACAAAGTATTGTACTAAGATTTAGTAAATTAACCCGCTCCAAGACCAAAAGATCTGCTGCAAAAACGACCAATTTTTTCGTTGTTTAACGAGTCATCTGCCTCTGAAGTTTGCAGAAAACCGTCATTAATCAGCCAATTTCGTGCTTCATATTCATTCTTTGCACGGAATTTTCTGAACACCCTCGCTGTGTAGTACGAAAAACACTGGATCCCAGCTTTGGTATTCGGCGCTTTCATTGGTGCGTTAACTAATATGTGGAAACCAATAGTATTTAGTCTGGCTAGGGGCTATTGCCCGAGTCACGCTAAAATCATCTAGGTAGCCCCAATATTGCTACATTATGTCTGACAAAAAGGACAGAAAAGATGAAAAGAAATGCAAAAAAAAGATAAGGTATATAACATTTATAAACTCAAAGGAAAATGTACAAAATTTTCATGGAAGAGAGGTAACCAATTACCTTTCTGGAAAACAAGATTCTCTGAGTTCCAGTGTTGTGCCTGGCCACGCCATCGCGGGATTCCCGCAGTTTTTTTGAAAATGTCCCCCAAAAAATACAGAAGTGTGAGCCGTAAGTTGCAGATCTGGCGCACTCAAATTCCTAATTTTCTCACTTTGCATTGTCTGATACTATGCAGTCCATTACTCCATTCTGTTCTGTTCTGTAGTGGATAACAAATTGTAGACTGTGTATCAATTTTTTCCACTCGTTGTTGCATACTGTTGAGCATAATATTGGTGACGAGTCTGAAGGGGTATGTAAAATTACAAGACTGCATCTCGATTAAATTCTTGGTGCGTAGCATTTAACAATATTTTGTTAAGCAGTCTATATGCATCATGGCATGTAAACGTCGTGAGCTACGCATGTCCTATATTAGGAAAGTAAAGTCGGGAAATTTGACCAACATCAGCAACAATAACAAAAGCAGAGCTCTCAAAATAAATCTTGCTCTTAATCCAAACAGAAAAATAAGGAATTTCAGGAGTGTCCAGGCAGATTCAAATGGTTACAAGTAAATTATTCCAATGGGTGTTTGTAAGGTTTGTTGCGAGTCTGCTTTGAACCCAAAACTATTTATTTGAAATGGTCTTTGTCCCTCTGTTTTACAGAATGTCCCCTAAAATTTTACCCAGGGGGACACAGGTGTCACCCAATATTTTTGACCTAGGAACAACACTGTTGTTCTATTTTTAGATAATTTGAAGACAAATTCTGCTGAACGGGAGAAAATCCTATTTCTCTCCACATTCAAGCTTTATGATACCACACTGTTGGGATATTCAGGTCTTAAAATAATTATCTTTTGACACTAGTCACAGTCTAAACTGGAAAAATCTGTGATTATTTTATTTCAATTTAATTTTGGTAAAATATATTGGACTTTGTATGCAAACCGATCACAAAATGTAAACAAATAGCAGACGCTTTTTCCTCGAACGAGTTTCAGATTTTATTTAGGTGCGAAGTGACGAAGATTACCAATCGCTGATTTCTTACTCAATGTAGGTTCAACTTCTTGTGAAGATCTTAGACAAAGTTGTCCATCTTTAGAAACAAACTAGACCTAGATTGAGTCTTCAAAGATCTTATCTATTCAGAAAGATTACAGAAACTAGGTTTACCAACACTGGAATGTAGACTAGAAAGAGGAGGGCTGATATGATAGAAACATTCAAAATTATATATGCATAAAATTGATAAAATTGACAGACAAAGGTTATTTTCTATAAACAAAAAAACTAAAGAACATGAATATAAAATTTTTAAAAAGCAATGTAGAACTTATTAGAATGAAATAATTCTCACAGAGAATTATGAATACAATCATGGAATAGTTTGCCAGTTGAAACTGTCTGAGCCAGAAATGTAAATACATGTACAGTAGTTTTAAAGCACTTTTAAATAAGTACTGGAAGAATATTCCTTTTAAATTTTCACTGTTGTATTTTGCACCGGAAGAGGAAACAGTTTTTACATGAACGGATGGATCAGAGAGGCTTATGCCTAACTGATGATCCCTCAACAAGGTAAACAAGGTACATGTATACAGTAGTTCACAGCATGTGACTTTTTCTGCAGTGTTGTAATTTAAGTGAAAAGATGTCCCATAATTGGTGTAACTACAATAAAAAGCTGAAACTGTCAGATGCAAAGAATACTAAACAAATCTATGCTTTCTGTGGACCCAAAACTAAGCCAAAATCCAATGAATGGTTAGAATTACAGGCTGATGAGCAATCCTAGAGTAGGCAGTCCATCCTGGGTCAGACAGTGTAATTGTGGAGGAAATTAAAAGTACACAGTCAGTATCAGCATTCTCTGACCCTAGTCAACTTTTTCTTGTTCATGAAACTGAGGGTTCAGTACCTGAGAGTTCAGTGTTCACAAAACAGTTTAATTCAGTTTCATATGTTAGAGTATTATTGCAAAGATTAATACCAGTGTTCTGTTGATAGTACATAATGTATAAATAATGTATATCACATACATGTATATTAATGATGTACACCAACATATATAGCAAGACAGTAAATTTTCCCCAAATATGGCCTTTGTTGCACATTTTTCTCCTTTTGACTAGCGTCCAGTGTCTTTCCCAAATCCTAAAGAAAAGCCCTGACTAGTGACGTTGTTGATTCTACAGTTGTTTGTAAGCTTGAAAATCTCGCTTCGTTATACTCTCTAGCGTTCCATAAGAGATCCAGATTCACTTTTTTAGGCAGGGAACTTTGCACTGTCTGAAGATGCTGGGAGAATCCCCATGAACAAGCCTCAATCCACTGCACTTGAAATGTGAAGAGAAGTTGCTAGTGATAATATTTCTTTTGACCACGTTTTCTTGCATTAGAACTCAGTCAATCTATGTTAAAATTTTGTTTATTTACAGGAATGATCTATGTCAAATGTGTAAACAGCTTGGTCTTGAAGAATGGACAAATGATATTTTGCTACAGCTAGGGGTTAATAGTTCTTCCAGGCTTTCGTTTGATGATTTTTTGAGATTCAGAACCCAGGTTTGTATGACCACAATTTCACATGCAGATGTTTTGTGTTTGGCTTCAAGAAGACAAGATTTTTTAGCTCTGCTGTTTGAATAAAACGTCGAGATACTGTCATAGCCCTGTCATCATTTTCTTCTGTGCCCTTGTGTTATAACTTTGACATTTTCTCATATTTCTGTTATAACTGAAGAACCTGAGCTTATTTAACCCTGTACCACACAATCCCGATTGTTAATGACCCAGGAAGAGAAGACAATTGAAAACATTATTGGAAAAGGAGAAAGTGCTTGTAACCAGCATTTTCTCCTATTCCCAAAGTGTTTTCTACCCTACTGAAGATAAGAATCATCATTTGAGCTACATTTAATTTGGTGTCTTCAAATGCTTTCAATTCGATGTAGTCGAAAATATTTGTTGTCTGGTAAAGTGTTAATATCAAAAGGGAAACCCAGACAATAAGGGCATGTAACCTTTAAGACATTTTTGGCACAGTTATATCCCCTTTTTAACATGCAATATTGACTGAGAAGAACTTGCAGCAAAGTGTTTGCACCCCCATATGGTGCTCTTATTTCATTATGCAGCAGACTGTTTTTGAAATTATTGAGTAAGTATGATGTCTCCCAACTTTGCTATCTCTCATACCAATATATGAGCAATGTTCTGGTAAAAAGGGTTCCATGCATCTCCATGATGCATTATACCCATCACATAATTATGGTGCCATAAGATTCATTTGTCCTTTGACATGCAGAAACTTGACCCGTAGCAAAAAGTTTTGTCCCATGATGCATTATACCCAGCAAGTCATCACATAATTATGGTTCCATAAGATTCATATTGTTTAACAAGAGGTTGAATCGTGAGATAGATTGGTCCTTTGACATGCAGAAAATTGACATGTATCAAAAAGTTACGACCCAGGTCAGCCTGTGCTGACTGGGCAGGCTGACATCATATGGATTGAAACTTCTTGCAGATATATAGAGAATAGATGGTTGGTGTCTTGGATGGGTTAAGTTTATTGGGCAAGGCGGAGGAATTTATCCGGTGAGCCGAAGGCGAACTGGATAAATTTCGGAGCTGAGCCCGATAAACTTAACCCACACAAGACACCAACCATCTGTTCTATTTATCCTGTCACTTACTGTAACAGAACAAAACAAAACAAAGAAACGAAAAAAAAAAGAAACATTGATAAAGACCGTACCTTTGATAAATTTCCGGAGCCGAGCCTGATTGGCTTTCCCAATCCAAGACACCAACCGTCTATGTTATTTATCCTTTTTCTCAATTATAATCCAAAATCCGACTAAATTGAACACTTCGCTCGAAATAAGGCACATATTGACATCTTTCTCACTAGATCTATGAAAAACTTTAAAAAATGAAGAACCATGTTTACAAAACCCTCTGGATGTGTAGCTGCAATAATGACATCATGAATGATGTTGGCTAGGTCATAATTATTAAATGTGACGTATATCCGCAGAAAAATATTGTGGCGAAGAAGACAATGTGTTTTAACATAACAGACCATTAATTAAACGAGCAAAAGTATTCGCTAGTGATTGATTCATTCATTAAGGCAGTAAAACGCTTGGTTGAAAATAGTCCCAGTTAGCAGGTGCGCACTAAGCAGTCACGTGACCAACTGACGGATAACAACAAAAAATATACGGCACCCTGTTATTGGGTCGAAAATTGTAGAGGGTGACAGGATAAATTAAACCCCCTTTTCACTGAGCATGGATCATATTTTCATTTTATACTAGCATTTTCTCCTTTTCTCACAATGTTTTATATCCTATCAAAGACATGTTCATTATTTGAGTTAAATTGAAATTGTCGTCTGCAAATGCTTTCAGTTTGAAAAAGTCTATAACTTTGTCATTTGGTAAAGAGTTCAACTTGCAGAAATAGGGGACACTCTCAAAATTAGGGAGACAGAGGCGCTCAAGACTACTTTTCAGATCAATTTGAAATAGACTAAATCCCACTTTAGTGCATTATAATGGGAAATTTTTTCCAATTCAATCGGACAATGCCTCAGAATCTCCTCCATGGTAGGACACTGACTGACTCTATATCAATTTTTTTTATACAGGTTTAAAGTTGAGAGTCATTTTTACCTCATTGCAGGTACTTGAATCAGAATTGCAACAGACTTTGATAGAAGACACAGACACAGGTATTGATTTGACGATGAATCGACCCGGAAATCAAGTGACGTCATGGCCCACAATGAGCAGTGACAGCCTAGGTATGTGTCAATGAATGGTTTCAATTTGTTAGGAAATTGATTGCAGGAGCCTTTTTCCTCAACTGCCTTCATTAACACATTACTAAAGGACAAAATTTAAGATTCATCACAATTTTAAAGCATTTTCATAGTAGAAAAATTAAATTTGGCTTAAACAATACAGATTGTCTTTGGAATGGCAGAAAACACTGTTGGAAATGGATAAAATGCTGGCTACTAGCATTTTCTCCTTTTCTGACAAATGTTTTCAAAAGCTTTTTTTCTGAGGATCATTATAACTTAACTTGTGATTGTTTGGTAAAGTGTTTAATTGCCCAAATTCTAATCTCTAGAACCTGCAAATCTGATTTGCTGAAACAGAATGTTCCTTAATTTCTTTAGATGTAGAATTAAGAAATTCAGAATGGTTGGTTAAAATGGCCCCAGTATACAACATGGGCTTGTGAATGAGACTGTAGAGAATCTCAGTACAGCCAACATTGTAGGTAAAAGATCCACGCAACACACTTTGGACATTGTAATCTTTATCTACACTGTCTGCATGAACGTTGCTACACTTTAATAGACAACAATATTTTAGACTGGTCCAAATCAAAAGTACTCGTGGACAGCAAATTGATTTTGGATTAAATGGTGGAATTTGTCTTTGGAAGGGCAGAAATATTGTGGAAGAAGCAGAAAATACTAGTTACCAACATTTTCTCCTTTTACCACAATGTTTTCAAAAGTCCTCTCTGTCAGGTCGTTTAAATTGGTTAACTTCAAAGGTTTTGACTGGTTGAATTCAAAAGGATTTGCAGACAAGAAGTTTACTTTGGGTCAAATAATGGGATTTGTCTGTGGAAGGGCAGAAAACATTGTGGGAGAAGGTAACAACATTTTCTTTTTTTCCCACAATGTTTTCTGTAGCCCTTTGTCTACAGGTTGTTAAAACTCAGGATTGTCTGGTAAAGTGATAACTAAAATCTGTTTTGCACAGGTGCTGTATCAGGTCGCCCAGATAGTCTAGATTATGACAGTGGGGCCCGAGATTTACAGAGCCCGGAACCAGTAGTTAGCCTTCAGAAGCTACTGGAGTCTCATAACCCCAGCTTGTATTTTCAAGTGAAAGAGTGCTGCAAGGATGCCCAGGAGTTTCTTGACCTAGCAAATAGGGTATGTTTAGCTTGATATACTTTCAAACCTCTTGACAGCTGCTTTCTTTTTGCACCTCACCATTATCAAAAAGTGGAGCCCGGGTAGAGGAAAGCAGTCAGTGGCTTGGGAAGAATATTCTGTGAAGTACTGGTGAAAGAAACTTAGGAGAGCATGGATAAGTGCTCGGTGATAACTGAAATAATGTTGAAAACGGCACCAAATACCATTCAACCAGCCCAATGTCAACCCAATATTAAAAACATTGTGGAAAAAGCAGAAATTGCTTATAAATTGCTATTAACAAATCACCAACAGTAGGTGACCTTCTTTATCTGCTCTTTTAAAGATGAGCTCCATTATTTTAGACATAAAAAATTACTCAACTGCAAATGCTTTCACTTTTGACAAGTGTTGAATTTTTTCGGTTGATAAAGAGTCAAATTATTTGTTTGTTTGTATGGTGTTTAACCCTTTACCAAATGATCCCGAGTTTTAACGAACCTGAGAATTAAGGCTTTTCAAAACATTGTCTATAAAGGCCAACAGTTTTTCCTTTTCCCTCAAAGTTTTCTACCTTTTCTAAAACAAATTTTACTTTCTAAGTCACATTTATTTTGTGGTCTGCAAGTGCTTTTAATTTCGACATGTCTGAAATTTTGTTGTTTGGTAAAGCATTAACAGTGTTTTCAACATTATTTCAGTTATATGGCCATGAAGTTTCTATTACCATAAATAATATGAATATCATGTTATCAAATATCAAACTTCTTGAAAATCATTTTAACTGTTTCAAAACCATAGACTGAAACAAGAATTTTTGTGGATAGCGTAGATCAAGATCAAACTGTAAAGAACATGCAGTCTGATCTTGAGATTTTTGCTGTCCTCTAATTTGACTCTTACCACACAATCCAGAGTTTTTACATCCCCAAGGTGGAAGGCTTTTGAAGAAATTGTGGAAAAAGGAGAAAATGCTGGCAGGTCACCAGCATTTTCACCTTTGCCCACACTGTTTCCTCCCATTTCAAATAGAGATCCCATTATTTGAGTAACATCTAATTTTCCATCTGTAAATGCTTTCAGTATGTACTAGTCTAAAATCTTATTGTCTGGTAAAGGGTCAGTCAAGCCTTTAACTCTTCACCACACAATCCTTACTTTTAACGACCCTGAGGAAGAAGGATTTTGAAAACATTGTGGGAAAAGGAGAAAATGCTGGGAATCAGCATTTTCTCCTTTTCCCATGATGTTTTCTAACCTATCAATGACTAATTTTTCATACGGGCCACCATGAATTTGTCGTCTGCAAATGCTCTCAATTTAGACCTGGCTAAAATTTTGTCATTTGGTAAAGAGTTAAGACAATCAAAGGACTCAAAGTCCTGAAAAATGGATTTGTTGAACAGTATTTAGCTATAATATTGTGTAATGAAAAAAAAATCCATAACATATAATACATGTATATATAACTAACCCTGCACCAAACAGTCCTGTGTTTTAATGACCTTAGGAAGAAGCCTTTTGAAAACATAGTAGAAAAAGGAGAAAATGCTGGTAACCAGCATTTTCTCCTTTTCCTCCTATCTTTTCTATCCCATTACAGACAAATCTCACCGGAGTAAGAAATATTTTTTCATCTGCAAATCCTTTCAGTTTGGACCAATTTAAAATTTTGTTGTTTGGCAAAGAGTTAATAAGTAGACTAAGAAAAGGCAAGGAAAGCAGAAGGTGTTTTGCCAAGTGTGTCGAGTAGTACCTGTTATTTTATGACTTATTAAGGAGTATTAGTTTGAGCCATCAATCCGACATGTTTTTCTGCTGTTATTGTATTTAGGACTGTATACATGTTTAAGATTGTGTATGATAGTGACAAAAATGAGGTTGGTGTGCACAAGCTAAAACTGAAATAGAATGAGTAGAGAGCAAGCGTGTCCGACAGAATATGGTCCCGGTCAGACCGAGCACAGTAAGCTGAATTGCTATATAAATCAGATAAAATTTTTTTTTAGGGATTGTATGTGTCAGTGGTGTTTTTCCAGCTATTAACTTAACCCTGTAAGTTTTAACCAGTGTTTTCTCCTTTTCCCACAATGTTTTCATTCATACAAAAGGGAAATTTCAGTGGTTGAGTCATGTTTATTTTGTCATCTTTTAATGCTTTGAGTTTAGACCAGTTTAAAATTTTGTCCTTTGGTAGAGTTGCGGAGTTAGATTTGATAATGGGAGATAACTTAAAAATATGTACTGTAGTATCTATCTCTAAAGGAATAATTCATGAGTTACCTACCTTCGATAATGTCTAAGGTAACTTGACTGTACATGTTTTCTGCTTTTATTTCATTTCTGTATACTGTTGTTCCTGATAACCTTGAAGAGAGAAAAGATTAAGATCAGCCTGCTCTTCAGTACTGTCTAATCAGAGGCCACTGAAGATCAATTCAATTATGGAACACTGAACTTTTGGTTGCTCATGGAACACTATTACTAAAAACAGCACATCGCACATAATAACAAATATGGTATTATATATGAACCATGCTCTACATAAAGGGGGTTAAATGAATCTGCACAAAGTATCTAGAAGGTGAGCCTGATGCAGGCCTCCATGGGTTGAAATTTTTTTGCTATTTGTGAATTTTCTGCATGTCCAAGGATCATACTACCTTATGATCTTGTTGGTTGTTAGAGTAATAGATTTTATGGATCCATAATCATGTGATGATTTGCTTGGTACATTACATAGCGAAGATGAATTAAACCTCCTTTTGGCAGAGTATGGCACATATGATATACAGACGTTGCGCAATATGTTATTTTTAGTGACTGTGTTCAGTGATGAAAATTTGGGTGTTCCATGACAGACTAATGGCCTACAGTCTCATTTGTTTTGTTTTATATGCACCAAACACTAGTAAACAAAAACTGAAAGGAGAAACATTTGAAGTTTTATTCTTTTACCAAACTGTCATGTAACTTTTTGGAAAGAGGCTGTAGCAAACATTGTGGGAAAAGAAGAAAATGCTGATAATCAGCATCTTCTCCTTTTCCCACAGTGTTTTCTACCTTTTTGATCAAAGTCGATTCCCATCAGTCATCTTTAAATGCTTTCAATTTTGACAAGTCAAAAATTTTGTTGCTTGATAATGAGTTGGAATGGAGAAAATGTTGTGGAAAAGGAGAGATTGCTTGCAAGTAGGATTTTTTAGCTCACCTGAGCACAAAGTGAGCTTTTGTGATCGTGTTGTGTCGTCCGTTGTTCGTTGTCAGCAGTCAGCTTTGTGTACTCTCTAGAGGCCACATTTTCAGTCTGATACTCATGAAACTTGGTTAGGATGTTTGTCTTGATGGTATCTCATATGATTTTGAAAATGGGTCATGTCTGGTCAGAAACTAGGTCACTAGGTCCAATCTTAGAAAAACCTTGTGTAGACTCTAGAGGCCACATTTTCAGTCCGATACCCATAAAAATTTGTCAGAATGTTTGTCCTGATGATATCTCAAAACAGTTTGAAAATGGGTCATGTCGGTTCAAAAACTAGGTCACTAGGTAAAATCTTAGAAAAACCTTGTGTACACTCTAGAGACCAGGTTTTCAGTTCAATACTCTTGAAACTTGGTCAGGATATTTGTCTTGATAATATCTTGGACGAGATTGAAAATGGGTCACATGGGGTCAAAAACTAGGTCACTTGGTCAAATCTTAGAAAAACCTTGTGTACCCTCATGAGGCCTCATTTTTAGCTCCACTGGCCAAAGGCCAGCGGGCTTATGTCATGGCCCAGTGTTCGTCGTGCGTGCGTGCGTCCGTCTGTCTGTGCATGCGTTAACTTTTTTTTCAAACATCTTCTCTGAAACTACTTATCCAATTTTGATGAAACTTCACAGAAATGATCCTGCCATGGTCCTCTTCAGAATTTCTTGAAAGAATTTGATTCCTTCAAAAACTCTGGTTGCCATGGCAATAAAACTTAAAAATATTGGAAATCTTTGAAAATCTTCTTGTCTGAAACCATAAGGCCTAGGGCTACCAAAGTTGGCGTGTAGCTTTATCTAGTAGACCTCTATCAAGTTTCTTCAAATTATAGCCCTGGGGTCAAAATTGGCCCCGTTCCAGGGGTCACAAGTTTTACATGGGCTTATATAGAGAAAACTTTAGAAGTCTTCCTGCACCTAGCCATAAGGCCTAGGGCTACCAAATTTTGCATGTGGCTTTATCTCATGGGCCCCTACCAAGAGTGCCCAAATTATAGCCCTGGGGTCAAATTTGGCCCCGCCCCTGGGGTCACAAGTTTTACATGGGCATATATGGAGGAAACTTTAGAAGTCTCCCTGCACCTAGCCATAAGGCCTAGGGCTACCAAATTTTGTATGTGGCTTTATCTAGTGGGCCATTACCAAGAGTGCCCAAATTATAGCCCTGGGGTCAAATTTGGCCCCGCCCCAGGGGTCACAAGTTTTACGTGGGCATATATGGTGAAAACTTTAGAAATCTTCCTGTACTTGGTGATAAAGCCTAGGGTTACCAAATTTTGCATGTAGCTGTATGTAGTGGGTTTTTACCAAAAGTGCCCAAATTATAGCCCTAGGGTTGAATTTGATCCCACCCCAGGGGTCAGAAATTTTACATGGGCTTATATAGTGAAAACTGACCATAAGACTTAGGGCTACCAATTTTAGTCCTGTTTCAGGGGTCTCATGTTCAAAACCAATTTGCCAAGTATTGTAAAGTCTGGCATGTAGTGGTTTTACTTATTAGCCAGTGGAGCGATACAGGGCCATCGTGGCCCTCTTGTTTGTCCAATACTCTTGAAAGTTGGTTAGATGTTTTGTCTTGATGATAGCTCAAACAAGTTTGAAAATGGGTTGCATCGGGTCAAAAACTAGGTCACTAGGTCAAATCTTTGAAAACCCTTGTGTGCGTTCTAGAGGCTGCATTTTCAGTCTGATAATTATGAAACTTGGTCAGAATGTTTGTCTTGATATCTTGGACAATACTGAAAATTGGTCACATCAGGTCAAAAACTAGGTCACCAGGTAAAATCTTTGATAAACCTTATTTACATTCTTGAGGCCATATTTTTAGTCCAATACTAATGAAAGTTTGTCAGAATGAGTGTCACTATATCCTGGAAGAGATTAGAATTGGGTCATGTATGGCCAAAAGGCTCAGGTGAGCGACTTCAGGGCCATCATGGCTCTCTTGTTTCTTTTCCCACAATATATTAGAAGGGCTCTTTCTCGGGTTGTTAAAACACAGGATTTTTGTGGTGAAGGAGTAACATTTTGCAATGACTCAGTTTTTCCATGGAATGAATAAAATGTACCCATGGAAACAAATGCATGTTTTGTATGCAAAACATGTAGAGTAAAATATACATGTACTTCTTTATGTCATGTAACGGTTATTTGCAGGGGGCTGTCTGGTATCAAACTGTGACACTTGAGTCTCTAGCTTAATAAATCCTGTACTTTAATGACCTGAGTAAAAAAGGCCTTTGAAAACATTTTCTCTTTTTCTTACAATGTTCTGAGTGTTCTCTACTCTTTTAAATACAAATTCCACCATTTGAGCTCCATTTATCTTTTTTGTCTGTAAAATTAATGCTTTGGATTTGTGCAAGTCCAAGATTTTGTTGTTTGGTAAAGAGTTAAACATTTTTAGTAATCAACACTTTCTTCTTTTCCCACAGTGTTTTTTACCCCCTTTCACCCTTTACCATGTGGCAAAAAGGAATTGAAATGTGGCTCAAATGATGAAATTTGTATAGGCAAGAAACTTTGTGGGAATGGAGAAAATGCTGGTTACCAGAATTTTCACCTTTTCCTACAAAGTTTTCAAAAGGCTCCTTTCTCAGGGATTGTTTGGTAAGGGGTTAAAGAAAAATCCATTGAACTGAACAACATTTCATTTGTTTTCTGCAAAATTAGGCGCATGTTACATTTGTCGACTAGTAAAAAGTTAAGAGCCCTGGGAAAGTAGGCTTTCCGAAACAATGTGAAAACTTGAAAAAATGCTTGCACATTTTCTCCTTTATCAACTATGCTTCAACCCTTTTATTTAACAAATTTCAGTTTTTGCGGGGCATTGATTTTACACTTTGCAAATCCTTTCATTTGTGTATAGAGTCGAAATTGCTCACAAGAGCAATTTTTCCTTTTGCTACAGTGTTTTAAAACGTGGTCTTCAGATGAAAAAAGTGGTGGATGATTATATGTCAAGTTGTTGACTTATAGGAAAAGAAAGAGTACTTGCAATTACGAATTCTTTTTTTTTTGGAGGGGGTGAACTGCTGTCATCATGCTGGTCAATATTGACCCAGATTTCACTGTCTGATCTAAATCTACACTGCTTCCAAAGGTTCAAAGGCAGCTTAAATTGCCCTTTGTATGCTAAGGGTTAGTTCACCATAGCAACTGCCTCTTAAAATTGGAGACAGTGTATTACTTCATTTGCATAATAGATTTTTACAGATTTCTGTATTTGAATTTCTGTATTCCTTCACCAAACAATCCCAAGATTAAATGACCCTGAAGAAGAAGGCTTTTGAAATCATTGTAGAAAGGAGAAAATGCTGGTTATCAGAATTTTCTTTATGAGACAAATCCAATTATTACAGCTGCTTTTGTCTTCGTAAGTGCTTTTATTTGAGAAAAGTCTCAAAGCTGGTGGTTAGGTAAAGAGTTAAACATATACTTCTACTTTAAACATGTTGCTTTAGGCATGTTGTTTATTCCAGCTATGTTCTCTTCAAGTCAACTTTTTTTTAACCCTGTACCACACAATCCTAGAGTTTGAGTGATTCTGAAGATGGCAGATTTTGAAAATATGAGAAACTGTCAACCACATATTTCTTCTTATCTTGTTTTGTATTCTATCGTCGAAAGACTCACCTCTTTGTAATGAAATCAGCTTTGTCTTGGGCAAATACTTACACTTTGCTTTCTTGAAAGGCGTAAGTTCTGTCAACGCCATTACGTAATTCATATGCCACCTTTTGTTTCATTTAGCTTTGTCCAAAAACAATTAATCTTTCATGACTGAAGTTGCTTATGTGGCCAGTGTAGATCAAGATCAGACTGCACAAAACGTGCAGTCTGATCTTTGATCTACACCGTCCGCTTTGCTAAATTTGCATAGACAAACCATGAAACTGCAATTAATTGGGTTTTATTTTGTGACTGAAAATGTCTGTTGGGTTTATTTAGTGCTCTCAGGGTTAAAACTGGATTTTTCCTATAACAAGCACCATTTCCTACATGTCAAGCAAACATAATTGACAAAGGATCAATTGCCTGTAGGAAACTCTGATACCAGTTGCTCAGTCAGTAGCATACAGGGCTTAGAACCCAAGTTTGATGGTGCCATACCCAGCTCTGTTACGTTCTTTCTAAGCATTGATGAGTCATTGCGACAGGTTTTATACCACTCTCACTGCTCAGCATGGTTTCTACAATGTTAGTATTAGAAAGCAGTATGTGGCTTGCAAAGAACCAGTAGAAGAAACTCTAGGAAAGTATGGATAGGTGCACTTACTGTGTCTATATACATGTAACTGAAATGTTGTTAAAAACCAACTAAATGATTTTAACGAGCAATTGTTCTTTTAACCTTAATTTCTGAAGCCTTTACCAGACAGTCCTTAGTTTTGACAACCCCTGGGGAAAACGATTTTTGAAAACACTGGGGGAACTTAGTACAGATAACTGTCCCCAAAGCCGATGTTACTTTTTGACTGGTCGCCTCTGGGTACAGAGACGATCAAGACAAAATCAGTTGAAAGCTCCGCACAGATTTTGTGCGCAAGTTTGAAATAGAGCACAAAACTAGGATTTAAACATACCTGTTGCTTGCGTATTTAATAATCCTTCGTTTGAAATACAAATATTTTGAATTTAAACACTGAACATAAGAGAAAACCGTGCATTTCATCTGTTGCTTGAGTTGGTTACGTTCCTGAAAACACTCAAAATGGCCGCCACGCACGATAAATTTCGTCAGTGTTTTTTCCGAGATTTACTTGTTATAAACGACTTCTACAAGCTCTTTAGGTGATGAAAGGTTTAATAATTTGTCTTTGGTCATGTTAGTTACTTAAATTTAATTGCATTTCACTGCAATACAGATTAAACAGACGAAACAGAAAGGCAGTATAGCGTTCTATCTTTGCTACCGGAAAATTTATGATGGACTTGAGACGGTACGGTGCAAAATAAATAGGGATGGCAACGGTTAACCGGTTAACGGATCGAATGACCGATTAACCGGTTAGGAAATCGGAAACCGGTTAACCAGAAAAAATATATATATTACCAAAATTTTACCAAAATAGTGAAAAAATACGTCTACAAAATTAACTTTGCCGGTTCTGACAACCATAACTGCATTATACGCGCATCTATGTCGCCAAGACGCAGCAAAGGTGTGATACACAGTTTGACATGTCTGTGCAATAAACATTGTTAATCCGCTAATTGGTCACCAGTCTCCGATAATAAGCAATCAAAAACAGCTGTCCTCTTCTAATCAAAGGCACTCGCTTCTACAGTTTATTGTAATTGAGTTGTTTGGATTATTTCATTAAGTGCCCGCCCCCAATCAAATATATGCAGAGATTGACTAGCGTAAGAGGGATTGAAATTAACAAGTTAATCGATCTCTGGTCAAGCACGCACAGCGATTACTCTTCGTTCATTATCATTTCGATAAGTATCCTCGAAAATCGACATATACCATCAATAGTTAACTTTCAACACAAATCTCAAAAACAAACAACATGCCTCCACCTACATCAGCCGTTTGGAAGTATTTCAAGCGAAACAACGATGGGAACACTGTAAAATGCACTTTGTGCAGCCAAGAGTTGAAGATAACAGTGGCTTCTTTTCCTACAATGTTTTCTCCCTTTTCAAAGAAGTAAGAATCATATGTATCAACAATAAAATTGTTTACTGCAAAGGCTTTGAATTTGGGAGGGTCTAAAAATTTGAATTTGTCGTTTGGGAGAAGGTTAACATCCGATTCACATAGCGATGGCCCCTTCGTTTGACGATCATAACCATAGCATCACCTGCATGATTCAGGAAGTCGATTCTGTGAAGTTGTAAATAGCCTGATAATTTCTAGTCCTCTAAAGAAAACATTGTGGAAAATAGATTATATTGCCGAGAGAGAGAGAGATCGTCGATAGATGGGCCGTCTTCTGCGCCAAAGTACAGAAATAGTACACGGGTATGCATTTCTCACGCACCAGTTATAAATGTTGACATATCGCGTTGTCTGCGCATGTCATATTCTTCGAAGATTCGACCTGTCTGCTATGACGCATCACCCATCCCCAGAATATTCGGGAAAAGTAGGGTTTACAGCGAAGCTATTAGCCTATTACCCAAGCATGTAGGGGCTGTTTTAATAAATGGCCAATGCATAGGTTACATGCTAGCTGATCACAGCTGAATGAATCGCACCAGGTAGCATTTTATTGGAGAGGTCATCAGGCCTCTCCAACAGTGGTGAGTTTAAAAGGCAGACTGTCTCAGAAATTGCTGTCTAAATCCATTTTCTTTGCGAAATTATTCTGATACACAGTCTGTTTCGTCATGGTTTTATAAATAAACCAAAATCGAAAAACTGAAATAGGAAAGAGACGTGGTTTGTTTTTATTTGACGGATTTCAAAAGAGATTTGTTCTATTGATTTGATTGCAAACGTCCTCTCTCATGATTGTATCTTTTTTTTTTATTAAGCTGAATAATCTAAGCAAAAGGAAAAAAAAAAAGAATTTCGTTAAAAAAAGAGAAAGAACACCACGGGAAAAAATCATGCGACTTGGAAACGTGGGAAGAAGGTCACGTGACTGCCATGTACTGCATGAGAAGTTTCTACGCTGCGTTTTCATTGAATGTCCAACTTGTTTGTTTACATGTACCAAAATGTATTGAAATTAATAGCCAATAAACTATTTGTAAACATTGATGCTGACCTCTCCAGGCTTCTTTTTTAAAGAAGCCAACTTGTTGAGTAAACGTTTATTTCATTTTGAAATTCAAAGTAACGGTTGTTGTTTTGAAAAGTAGTCCGGTTCGGTAACCCATAATGCCCATATTAGATAGATGTGTATTTGTAGAATGGCATCTAGCGGGAGATAATGGACATATCTAGCATATGGTAGGTACCTTCATCCTAAACGATTTTTACATGGTCGTTCGGTTAACCGGTTAACTGATCGAAAGATTGAAGGGTTAACCGGTTAGCAATTTTACTAACCGTTGCCATCCCTAAAAATAAATGTCCAAATATGAAAAAAAATCACCGTTGCGTCTCATTATTGAGACTATGGGGGAACTGTGAAAATACCAGCATATTCTCCTTTTTTAAAATATTTTCTACACTTTCAAAGGCGAATTGAATCATTTGAGCAACATTTAATTTGTCATCTGTAAATGCTATGGACCAGTGTCAAATTTTGTCCTCTGGTAAATGTTTAAATAGCTGTCTGCTTCCAGGATTTTACTCTGTACCAAACAGCACAATTTTAAACTTGCAATGTTGAAAGCATTCACAGACAACAAGCAAATTAAATGTGGCTTAATGATGGGATTAATCTGTTATAAGGCAGGTGGTATAAGGCAGGAAACATTGTGGGAAAAGGTGTAATTGATAATTTTGAGCTATTGTTATTCTATTAGCACAATGACGACTTTTCACGAACCTTGGAAAGAAGCCTTTTGAAAACATTGTGGGAAAAGGAGAAAATGCTGGTTACCAGCATTTTCTCCTTTTCCCACAATGTTTTTAAAAGGCTTCTTTCTCAGGGTCATGAAAACCCGAGATTGTTTAGGAAAGGGTTAAAAGTCGGGATTTTGTGGTAAAGGGTTAAAGGATAGAAAATATAAGGACTAAAAGATAAAATGCTTGTTACCTACATTTTCTTCTTTTCCTACAATATTGTCAAAAGCTGTTTCCCTCAAGCTCATTAAAACTCAAGATTGGAATTGTCCTGGGGTGGATAGGAAACATTTTTTGACAAAGACCCTTTCAAGAACAAATTTTAAATTGGAATCAATTTGTTTTTTGTGTCTCCTGTAACTGATTTCAATGTGGACATGTCTAAACTTTTGTCTTTCAGTAAGGAGTTGTTGTTATTAAAACTCGGGATTGTGTGGTAAAGGGCATATTGGTTTGCTGTAAGACTTCAGTTTTTATGCCAGGGAGATTATTTGATATATGATATTCATGATGCTTGTTACTGACTGGCAGAGAAATGGCTTGCTCTGATTGAGAGAGAACCTGATTTGCATATTATCTCAAGTGAAGAGCGAATTCTATTTATGTTGCTTAGTATGTTGTATATGCCCATTTTTTAGCTTGGGTGTTTTTGAAAAGGGTGAGATATTATCATAATGCTGTTGTTGTCATCTGGGTCGTTGAACCCTCATCATCGCCCAAAAAATTTGACATTTTATGATACCTGAAGATGTTTACTTCAAACTCGAACTAGTTGTCAACTGTCTAAAGGAGACCACAGGGGCAGGTAACAATCAAAATATTTTCGACACACTTATGCTCCTTTTTCGACTCAGAATTTTTACTGAAAGTCAGTCTATTTCTAAAAGCAACTGCAGCTGAGCATTGGCACCTCTTTGTGATGCTCTTGTTTTTACAAGTCCTGAAGTTTTATTGATAAAGAATACAACTATGTTTCCATAGTACAGATAACCAAACCAGAAGGTGATTTTAAGTTTTTAGTGGTCGCCTCTGGGTACAGGGATGATTGAAAAAAAAAAAAATTTGAAATCTTCACACAGATTTTGTGTGCAAGTTTGAACTCTCATAATTTCACAAACAGAGCACAAAACTAGGATTTCAACATACCTGTTGCTAGCATATTCAATAAACCTTTGTTCAAAATACAAATATTTTCAATTTAACTCTTTACCAAACGAAAATATTTTAGACTGGTCCAAATTAAAAGCATTTGCAGACGACAAATTAAAGGTGGCCCAAATAATGAAATTTGTCATTGATAGGGTAGAAAACATTGTAAGAAAAGGAGGAAATGCTGGTTACCAGCATTTTCTCCTTTTCCAACAATATTTTCAAAAGCTTTCTGCCTCAGGGTCATTAAAAGTCGGGATCGCGTGGTAAAGGGTTAAACGCTAAACAGAAGAGAAAATCAGTTTATTTCATCTGTTGCATGAGGTGTTTACGTTCCTGAAAACAGACACAAAATGGCCACCACTCGTGATAATTTTTGTCTGATTTTTTTTGAGATTTACATATTATTATACACAACTTCTACAAGAGCTTTAGGTAGTGAAAGGTTTAATAATTTGTCTTTGGTCATGTTTGTTACCAAAAGTTAACTGCATTTGGCTGCAATACAGATTAAACTAATGAAACAAAAACCAGTACAGCGCTGTTACAACCCGTTTTGTACTAAAAACCCGTTTTGTAATAATTTAAATTATTACAAAACGGGTTTTTATTACAAAACGGGTTGTAACACAGCGCTTTATCCATGCTACTAGAAACTTCACGATGGACTTGAGATGGTGCGGTGCACAGTAAAGGTCCAAATATGAAAAGAAGAACTGTAAACATCTCATTATTGAGACTACATGTTGATCCTATTACATAGAAGATAAAAAAAAAATATCCACTTTTCCTTATGAATTCTAAGTAAATGTAGCTGTATAGAACATGAGGATATGGAAAACAAGCTCTTAACCCTTTACCACATGGCAAAATTTAAGACCTATCCAAATCGAAAGCATTTGCAGAAGACAATTTCATAGTGGCTCAAATGATGCAACTTTTCTTTGATAGGGTAGAAAACTTTGTGGGAAAAGGAGAAAATGCTGGTTACCAGCATTTTCTCCTTTTCCCACAATGTTTTCAAAAGGCCTCTTCTTGAGGGGCGTTGAAAGGCGTCATTGTGTGGTAAAGGGTTAATATCCGAAGATGATCCTGCTTCTCCTATTACCTGTGCAATTTTGAGAAATTGTAGCACATTTTATTTAAGTTTAAAAGGCATGCAGATACATGTACTTGTTTTATAAATGGTAAAATGGTAAGACATGTTTTTTCCACTTGAGTTTATAGAAAACACAGCACTGGTACAGGAAATAAGGCCCAAAGGTATTTTTGAGTTAGAAAACTGTTCAGCTTTAGTATACCACACAGTCCTGAAGAAGTCTGTTGAAAACATTTTTGGAAAAGGAGAAAATGCTGGTAACCAGCATTTTCTCCTTTTCCAAAATTGTTTTCTACCTATTCAATGGCAAATACCTTCTTTTGAGAAATATTTGAATTGTTGTCTTTAACACCCATTAACACAGACTAGTCCAAAATTTTGCTGTGTGTTAATAGGCTAATGTAGTATAGAAATAATCAGATTTGTAGTTCCAGTTTCCAAAATAGATGTAATCCTCATAAAATATAGCATTATACAGCAGAGATCCTTCAACTCTTTACCATACAATCCTGAGTTTAAACGACCCTGAGGAAGAAGGCTTTTAAAAACATTATGGGTAAAGGAGACAATGTTGATTTCCAGCGTTTTCTCCTTTCTTCAGAATGTGTCCCACCCTATCAAAGACAGAAATCATCATTTGAGCTTCATTTATTTTGTCATCTGCAATTGCTTTCAATTTGGTTGAGTCCAAAATTTTGTTGTGTGGTAAAGAGTTCACTCTAGACCACATGGAAATAGATAGTCCTGTCCAAATTGAAAGCATTGTTGCAGACAACATAATAGATGTAACTAAAGATTTGAATTTATGTTTTAAAGGGAAGAAAAGGTGGTGGAAAGGAGAAAGTGCTGATAACCATCATTTTCTCCTTTTTCCACATTGTTTTGAAAAAGCCTCTTTTCAGGGTTGTTAATTCTCAGGATTGTGTGGTAAAGGATTAAAGAGGGAATTATGCCCAACTTTTTCCTCTCCAATTAATCAGTTTGTTAACCTAAATCCTTGGTATGTAGAGCAAAATGAAATGGCACTTGATATTATTTCATATCTGGAGATAATCAAACTTACAACCCCCATTTTCCAGAACAATTCTGTGAAAGATAAGCATTTTAGAGCAGAGGGAAATTATCAAATAGGCTGAAAGTTTTCCCTGCTAGATGATTTATTTGCTGGCCCAGCTCCTGTAGCAGTTTATGTCAATACCACATGCCATTTGTAATACAGTATCACTTCCTGTAAATTGTTCCATTTACTGCTCCATAGAATTGCTTGTCTGCTGCATATCCCTTAGATTGGGTCTTGAAAAATGCCCAAAAATAGACCCAAATGTTTTTCTTTTCCAGTTTTATATTTTGTAGCCCATCTGCAGTAACAGTTTATGTCAATATCATGTGCCATTAGTAATACAGCATCACTTCATGTAAATTGTTCCCTTTACTGTTCCATAGAATTCCTTGTCTGCCACATAATCCTTAGATTGGGTCCTAAAATAGACCCCAAATTTTCACTTTTCCAGTCATATATTTTGTAGCCCAGCCTCTGTAACAGTTTATGTCAAAACCATGTGCCGTTTTGTACAAGAGCACTTCTTCCTGTAAATTGTTCCATTTACTGTTCCATAGAATTGCTTGTCTGCCTCATAACCCTTAGATTGGGTTCTTAAATAGACCCAAAATTTTCCCTTTTCCAGTTACATATCTTATAGCCCAGCTCCTGTAACAGTTTATGTTAATACCACATTGACATTTGTAATACAGCATCACTTCCTGTAAATTGTTCCATTTACTGCTCCATAGAATTGCTTGTCTGCCACAATCATAATCCTTAGATTGGGTCCTTAAATAGGCCCAAAAATATTTTCCCTTTTCCAGTCATATATTTTGTAGTCCATCTCCTGTAACAGTTTATGTCAATACAATGCGCCATTTTGTACTAGAGCACTACCTCTTGTAAATTGTACCATTTACAGCTCCATGCTTTTCTGCTTTGCATTACCTTTAGAGCAGGTCCAGATAAAGACCTAAAGTTTTCCCTTTTCAAGTTATATATTTTGTAGTCCATCTCCTGTAGCAGTTTATGTCGATACCACATCCCATTTTGTACTAGAGCACTACTTCCTGTAAACTGTTCCATTTACAGTTCCATAGAATTCCTTGTCTGGGGCATAACCCTTAGGCCAGGTCCTAAAATAGGCAGAGACTTTTCCCTATCCAGTTATATATTTTGTAGCCCAGCTCCAGAAACAGTTAATGTTAGAACTACTTCCCATTTGGAATTCAACACCTCTTCCTGCAAATTATTCCATTTACTGTTCTGTAGGATTGCTTGTCTGCTTGACTTTACTGTCAGAGTTGGCCCCAAATAGACTCAAATTTTTCCTTTTTCATGGTTTATTCACCAGACCAGCTTCAGTAATAGTTTATGTTAGTACTCCATGCCATTTGTAATAGAGCATCACTTCCTGTACAAAGTGTTTCTTTAACTCTGTACCAAACAACAAAATTTTAGACTTGTCCAAATTGAAAGCATTTGCAGATGACAAAATAAATGTGACTCAAAAATTGAGATTTGTGTTTGATGTGGTAGAAAACATTGTGAAAAAAAGTAGAAAATGTTGGTTACCAGCATTTTCTCCTTTTTCCAAAATGTTTTAAAAAGGTTTTTAAAACTGGGGATTGTGTGGTAAAAAGTTAAAACTATTGGATAGGATTTTCTATTTGTCTGACAAGGAAATACTGTGTGAGTTATGGAAGCGAAGTAAAAGGTTACCATAGCTGGTCTTGTAATGGTTACTCAAGTAATTTATAAGATACCAGTATTTATTATATTATACCTGAAAGTTTTCTAGAGAAAATACATGCGTCGCATGAGGATAAAATATCACACAGGACAGAAAAAAAATCAGTATCTACACGGTACATGCTGTGAAATATGGTTCCAAATATGGTATGATGAGGTAATAATGATGAAACTCACGAGCGGAAAATGTATGGATTCATATGCAATTTTGAGTGGCCAAAATTCTACACTGCAATATTCATCCGCCATTCATAAATACGAAGTTACTGGCTATTACACCATTATTTGTTATCCCCCGCTGAAGGCAGAGGGATATAGTTTTAGCGTTGTCTGTCCGTCCATCCGTCCGTCCGTCCATCCTTCCGTCCAGGGCTCCGGAAATTTTTCAATCTGAATCGGTCCAGGCCGGCCCCTTCCCCTCCTCCAATACTATTGTACCCCTACTCGGTACCCAGAGGCATATAAATAAAGTCGCATGTTTATGTCTCTGACCTACCCCACCCCCGATCGTTGCCTGGTTTAAATGTCATAATATATATCAATTTCTGTTGCAGGTTTCTCTTTCTTGTGATGGATTTTTGTTCAAGCTTACATGATTGAGAATGACATACGCAGATGAATATTCAATAGTAAAGCATAGTTGACAGTCGTACCTTGTTTACGCATGGCATCCTACACTTCCGGTTATGTATAAAATTGCACTTCCGGCAATGTAGCAGAAGGTGCCCATCGACGTCGATTTGACAATTAAAATTATTCATTCATTCAACGTTTTTCTTTTGTCAATTTTTATACATCCAATAGCGTTGTGTTGCAGTTGGCCACTGCTTGATCACAATCATAATTCAATTGCAGTGTTCGCCCCTGTGCCACGTCGAGGCCCAACACATCCGTCTTCAACAGGGGATTTTTTTTTTTTTCATTTTATTTATTAATTTATTAAATCCTGATTAAATTCTTACAATGAAATATACATAAATGTTACCATATAGCAAAGTCCAGATTAAACTTATAAAAGTTTGTTCTGGCCTTTTGTGTTTTTGAAAATGTGACGACCTGCACTCATTCTAGTTCGCCAAGCGTGAAATATTGGCAACGGGTCAAATTCAGGAAGTGCAGGTCCATTGATAGAAATTCGCATCAATTTGTCCAACATTTCGACGCTCAGACTACATCGCAGTCGTGTCTTGATCAGGTTCTGCTTTGAAAACCCACGTTCACACTCTACAGAACTGACAGGCAGTATTCTGCTGATAGCTAAAAGCTTTGTCATGTTAGGAAATTCCCTTTGAAAATGTTCTGCTGAAAGCATTTCCTCGGCGAGGGAAGACATTGTCAGCCTTTCCTGCTTTTCGGTGGCTGGTGTTCTTCCGCATTTTGCGAACATGTGATTCTTGAACAGTGACCATTCTCGTTTTGCGCCATCAGCACACACAGGGGGTGTATCAGGTCCCCTTTTCTCACCGAAATGCTCCAACAGAACATTCATTTTGTCAGAGCCAAATTTGGCCTTTTCTTCAACTGACTTAGGGAACGTTTCTGGGTTAAAGATAGAAAGAGCATCCCAGATTTCTAGCCGAGGAAACCTACTCTGTATGCTATCTTTGAGAATACGTGAGAATTCAGACACGACTACGGTAAGCCTAGCATCCCTGGGATGGCGTTTTATTTCAAAATCGTGAAATGTCTGCGCATTTCTGTAACTTTCTAAGAATTCACCTAAATTTTTACCATAGGTTGGCTCTTCAACCAAATATTGTTGCTCAATAGAATCGCACACAGCAACTAGAGTTTCGTGCAGGTCACAATAATGTAAATTCCGTTCTTGGAATTTACGTGATACCTGAGCAATATCACTCATTATATCGCTAAAAAAGTGAGTTAAAAATAAAAATTTGTAGGATGACATGGCACAGTAGAGTGATTCAGCCATCTGATCGTCATCGCTATCGCTCTGTAGAGATTTTAACAGAGACTTAAGTGATCTGCGGACATTAGTCACGCAATTTGCAAAGCTAAGCCACCTGATTTGATGGACGGCTAAAGGTTTAATCTTTGGGTCATCCAAAACTTCCTGCCAGACTCTTAAGTGCTCAAGTCTTTTACTTGATCGACTAAAATATGCATGTATTGAATGCAATGCTCCTTCATAGTAATTCACTTCTTTCACTGATTTTGCAGCATCAAGGCTCGATAAAGCAAGTTTATGAGCTACGCAGTGCATTGACAGCATGTACGGGTTTTGTTCTTTCAGTCGATTGGCAACACCATTGTGTTTACCTGTCATAACAGCAGCACCATCGGAACCAAACCCATAAACTGTGGAAATATCTATGTCACAGGCTCTGAAGTAGCTTATTAATGAATTATAAACGACACTCGAGTCTGCAGATGCCAACTTAATCAAAGTCAAATATTTGGTTTGCACGGAGCCATTATCGATGTAACTGATAAATACTATCATGTGTTTTTCTAGGCCTAGATCAGTGCTTTCATCCACCATTAGCCCCAGCGCCGGGCTATTTCTTAATTTCACCAAGAGTGTCTCATCAAGATGATCAGAAATCAGACTTATAAATTCAGAGCAAGCACTGTCTTCTTGATAGAGGTTTTTCGTTAAGCACGTGTCGTTACATAATTGCAGTTGACAGAGCTCTGAGTACATAGATATTGGCAAGTTCGTTTTAGCAACAGTATATGCCGTTCTAATAAGCCTGCATACAGCGGCTTCTATTTTGTCGAATTCATTTACTATGCAATCTGATACCGATGGTATTTTTTTCGACTGAGTTTCTGTGTCAAGCTGTACAGAATTTACATGCCCGCTACTGCTCTCGTGCTCACGTAATGTAGAGATACGAAAATTCTTTGAGCCAGACAGTGAGAATTTTGACTTGCTTTTGTGCAAAATACACAGAGAACAGAACATTGCGTCATTTTCAAACTTGAGCCACTTAAACTCGTCTAACCAAGATTTTTGAAATGACTTTTTAGCTGAAGTATCTTCAGTCTTTGCCTGCTTTGTATTTTGTTCCATGGAATTGCCGTGACTAAGCTTTCTTTTCTTAGTTTTCGTTTTTAGTTCATGGTTCTGTTTGCTGCTTTTTAGGACAGAAAAAACATTTTTTGTAGATGCATCCGCATCATCAATTGGTTGCCCAGGCCAATTGAATTTGTCATTAACTGTGGTAATATGACTTATTTTTGAGTTGCTAGTACAACTCTGCGACTCTGTCGGGTCCCCAGTCCGACTTTTTGAGCCATCCAGTTGCCCAGGCTGGATTTGTTTGTCAAGATGACTAGGGTTGCCAAGCCTGTCTTTTGACTTTTTGAACATCGCAAGGATATTCTGTTGTAGAGCCATTTCGATTTCATTCGAACAGCAATAGACAGCCATACTCGTCTCGTTTTATACGCTTCTCTTTTTTTTTGAGTACTACAAATTTGTTTCACGAGTAGCGGCAATTAAAATTGTCGCAATGTTTGATGACCTGTATTTTAAAGACGCGGCCTCAAACTTCAAACATGTTTAAAATTATTGTCGGTTCTAAACCCCATTCACAAGCACCAATTATACATTATGCAAACTCGATATCATTTGCTCGATCAAGCATGAAACTGAAACAAAAATATTGGCCAACTGCGAACACAACGTAAGAACCAGTCCACGTGCGGGGAATCACCTAATCTGTGCCTTGCGGGTAAACTCGTTATCGGATATTCTCCACGCTTGGATGTAATGTGTGAAAACCCTGAACCCTAGCTGTGTTTTGTGGATTTTTATTGACAGTTGGTGTTATACGCAAATATAGATCCAGAATTGCTTTGAAAAACTCGGACCGATTTATAGGTATGTTTTCGCAATTCTAATCGGTCCGGCAACTCAAAAATCGGTCATGACCGGCATTTTGTCGGTTTTCCGGAGCCCTGCTTCCGTCCATCCGTGTGTCCGTCCGGGTGAATATCTCCAATACCATTGGACGGAATTTCGTGAAACTTTATATGTGTGTACAATAACCCATTCCGCCGTTTTTTTGATTCGATGCAAAATGGCCGACTGGGAGCGATTTTAAGTTACGCGGTTGAGTGAATTTTTGGTCTTCATTTTTACAGCATTTTCTGCTTGTCCAGAGCATAAATTTGTCATCTCCAGTCCGATTGACTTGAAACTTGGCATTTGTGTTTGTTGCAATAATACAGAGTGCAGTGCGAAAGAAACATAACTCTACCTCGTGCTGTCTTTGAGTTATTTCCCTTTGATTGTCATTTTTACAGCATTTTCTGCTTGTCCAGAGCATAACTTTGTCATCTCCAGTCCGATTGACTTGAAACTTGGCATTTGTGTTTGTTGCAATAATACAGAGTGCAATGCAAAAGAACCATAACTCTACCTGGTGCTGTCTTTGAGTTATTTCCCTTTGATTGTCATTTTTACAGCATTTTCTGCTTGTCTGGAGCATAACTTTGTCATCTCCTGTCCGATTGACTTGAAACTTGGCATTTGTGTTTGTTGCAATAATACAGAGTGCATTGCGAAAGAAACATAACTCTACCTGGTGCTGTCTTTGAATTATTTCCCTTTGATCTTCATTATTACAGCATTGTCTGCTTGTCCAGAGCATAACTTTGTCATCTTAAGTAGGAATGATTTGAAATATGGTATGCTTATTTGTTGCAATATTTGGAAGTGCAGTGTGCAAGAATTGTAACTCTACCTTGTGCTGTCTTTGAGTTATTTCCCTCTGATCATCATTTTTACAGCATTTAGTGCTTGTCCGGAATATAACTTTGTCATCTCAAGTCAGAACGACTTCAAACTTGGTATGCATGTTTGTTGCAATATAACAGAGTACAGTGCGCAAGAACAATAACTCTACCTAGCGCGGATTTTGAGTAATTCCACTTTTATCTTCATTTTTACAGTATTTCTTGCTTGTCTGGAACGGAACTTTGTCACCTCAAGTCAAATTGACTTGAGACTTGGTAAACATGTTTGTTGCAGTTACGAAAAGTGCAATGCACTGGAGCCGTAACCTTACCTAATACCCTTTTTGGATTATTCCCTATTCATTATTTTTTTTTTACAGCTTTTCATGCTTCTGTACAATATAACTTTGTCTTTTCATGTTGGAATGACCTGAAACATATGCATGTTTCCTTAACATTAGAGGAGACATTCATGCCTATTTCAATCACTTACACGATTTCTGCTGCACTACTATTTTCCTGTACCTGCCCTTTACGATTATTATCCCCCCTCGACAACTGGCGGTGGGACAGGCGTATCTTGCGACAATTTGCCTCTTTTGTTCATTAAATGTCATGTCATGGAAAACGGGGGCTTGACAAATATTTTCATTATGGACCAATATCTCTTTCACTACAGGACAAAATGCAATTAAACTTCATCTTTATTAAGCCATAGACAAGTTATTTGATTTTATTTCATGAAATGCCATGTCACGAAAAAAAGGGGCTAAATGTATAATTTCATTATGGACCAATAACAGTTAGTTCGCCCATTCGTCCACCTGGACAGATATCTTCTAAAGTCCTTGACGAACATTTATGAAACTTCATGTATGTCTTTCTTAGGATAGTCCGTTGATACAATTTTCTTTTATGTATAATGACGTGTCATGAAAAAAGGGGGCTTGATGTATATTTTCATCATTTGTTTTCATTTAATGAAATGCCATGTTATGGTAAAAGGGGACTTAATGTATTATCTCATTATGGACCGCTTATATATTTTTCATTTAATGAAATGCTGTGCCATGGAAAAAGGGGGCTTAATGTGTAATTTATCATGGACCATTAACAAAAAGGCCACATGTTCATGCAACACACAATACCTCTAATATGTTTGTATCAAAAAAGGTCTTTTTCGGTGGGGGATATCATTTCAACGAAATTGCTTGTTTTATTTTGCTTACCTTTTTTTTAATAAAATGTCCACAATTGCAATATTTTTTCATTGAAGGGTGTAGGTATATAATAAAAGAAATAGTATGCTGTAGTAACTTTCCTGGCGCTAGTATTTGCTTCTCGCCGCGCAAGAAAATTTTGAGATCTTGCTCAACCTTCGGTCTCGCACGATATCAAATTTTCTCATGCGGCTCGAATCAAATGCATGCACCAGGAAAGTCACTACAGTATAATATTCCATATGAATTTTGTAAGGGATCTTTCAGCAATGGACAATACACTTAACCCTTTACCAAATCATACTCAGTTTTAATGATACAGAGGAAAAGGCATTTGCAAACAATTTGGGAAAAGAAGAAATTGCTGATAACCAGCATTTTCTCCTTTTCCCACAATTTTCTCTGTACTTTCAATCAAAAATCCTATTTTTTTTTTTAACTCATTTGTCATCTGCAAATGCCTCTCAATTTGAACAAGTCAAAAGTTTGTTGTCTGGTAAAGAGATAAACTAACCCATTTTCAGGTGACAGAATTTTAGCACTGGGGAAAGGAAAGCATTTGCAGACAAAACGAAATATGTTTGGCTTAAATGATTGGATTTGTTTATGAAAGGATAGAAAACTGGGGGAAACGAAGAAAATACCAGCATATTCTCTTTTTTTCTACAATGTTTTCAAAAACCTTCCTCCTCATAATCATTAAAACTCGGGATTGTGTGGTAGAGGGTTAAAATTTGCAGAGCAACTTGAACCAGTGCAAAAGATACAAGATGAAAATACAATGCAGGTTTATAAGGGAAACAATGTGGGTTTATTAGAATACCTCTGTTTACTATGGTTACTAAGTAGGTTTATTGGGGGATGGGTTTTTAAGGGAAACTAGTGAGTTTATTAGGGTAACTATGGTAAACTAAAGCGCAGGCCAATTCTTTCTTTACTCTTCTTGTATTTTCCTAGAATATTATTGGAAAACACTCCTGCAAAATTAACGACCCCTTCTCAACAGCCAACTTGTGAGAGAGGGGCCCGTTATGTGCCTAGAATTGGAGTAGTGAATATTATCTAGTGAACGAAAGATGTTTGGAATTTTTGGAGTTGTTTTGGGATTTACCTGAGAACTCTAGTATATACCCTATTGATAATCATGGAGTTTTGTTTCACATTACAGAATCTAGAATTAAAATGTATGGTGTGGTTTTACTTGTTTATAGGTTTTATTGGAGAAACCTACGTTTTTGGATTAACCTGTTGTTAGTGGATACCTTGAATATTAACAAGAAGCTTATCTCATCAGCTACTTGGTATCAGAGGAGCATTGAACAAGATTTTGATCCCCCCTTTTTTTTCGGGGGCGGGAGGGGTTGGAGGGATGGGGGGGTAGAAGAGGAAAGGGGAGAAAGTTGATATTTTGTATGAAAGAATTTGCTAAGGATTCCATGTTAATGCAATAAAGGCTATTATGGTGCTACAGAAATAGAAAGTTTTACAGTAAAAATTAAGAAAACTTTGTCATTCCTTGTGTTTTCTATGTATTTCTATCCATTTTTAAATTGAAATCCATGCACATGAATGAAAATTAGCAGTCGTTTTTTAAGATTTTCTAAGAAAAACATGCAAAATGAAATTTTTCAATATTATATATCTTTTCCGGGGTTCGACTTTGCAATACTGAAAGTATTTAAATTCAGACTTCAAATTAGATAAAAAGCAAATACTGTATTAGCATCTGTCTTTGAAATGAATTAAAAAGTCTCCGGGGACAGGAGAAAACACTTTCCCCTTTTCACACAATGTTTTTAAGGGCCTTTTTCCTGAGGGTTGATTTCTCTTTGCCAAACAAGATGGAGTTTGAACAGGGCTGATGAAGAAAAGATTTGAAAACATAGTGAGAAAAGAATAAAATGCTGGTGACTAGTGTTATATCCTTTTCCCGCAATTTTTTCTAACCTTCAAGAAACATTTCAATTTTAGATGTATGCTTATTTTGTAAAATGCTTCTTACATGGACAAGTCTAAAATTTTGTTGTTTTGTAAAGACTTATAGAACATAATTGTTTGGTAAAGGGATAAATAGCTTCTTTTGTTTATGTATCAATAAAGCTGGTAAAAGCGTAGTTGGCTAGGATGGATTTTGACACACTGAAAAAATGTTCTTGTTCAAAAAGGAATTTCTTGAAATTTCTTCTTGATGTTTTTTTGCCATTTGTCAGAATTTTTTGCACTAGGACATCTGATGAAATGGCAAAACAGTTGCTGATAATTACAGCTGCAGTGCTCATTTTTATACCCTATTGTTTGATCGGAATTTTTGTTTTTAAACCAGAGAATTCCAAAGCAAACATCGTTATAAATCCAATTTCTGAATTTTTTTAGTTGTTAAGAAGCAATTGTCTTAAAGGTTTCTGCCAAGGCAGAGATACTGGGACATTGCCCCATTGAGCTAGAATGATATGCCATCATAGGTGACAAAGGTTGGACTTTGTTGCAAGTTTATTTTTTATGTTGAAAGCAAAGTAAAATACCATTCAATCAATGAATCGGTCAGCAAGTTTATGGGAGGATTTTTCCTCCCTTGATAGAAAACCTTGACAGAGCTCTGGTCTTGTACTGTGCAACTTCCAAAGTCCTACAATCAGATGATATCTATACTCTCCAGAGATAATTTCAGTGACATCCTCTTATCAGTGGTTTGCTAGTTTCACATTTATCCATCCTTTCAAATAAATATCCTTACAGTCATACATTTGATGTGTTTGCCTGATTTATAGCTACCAAATAATAGTATTGTCAGTCTGTAGTACCGGGAATGGCTCTGCAATTTTACCCAACTTAGTATGACACAGAAAGTCCTCTGTTTATTGATTGATTGAATGTATTTTTATCTAATCTAAGCACCGAGTGTTCAAGGTTTCAAGGTGAGCTTTTGTGATCCTGCTCTGTCCGTCGTCCATCGTCTGTCATCCAGGCATCAACATCTATCCTTGTGTGCACTCTAGAGGCCACAATTTCAGTCAGATACTCATGAAACTTGGTCAAAATGTTTGTCTTGATATTATTTCGGACATGTTTTAAACTGGGTCATGTCGGGTCAAAAAGTAGGTCACAGGGTCAAATCTTAGAAAAAGGTTGTGTGCACTCTAGAGGCCTCATTTTCAGCCTGATACTCTTGAAACTTGGTCAGGATGTTTGCCTTGATGATATGTCAGACAAATTTGAAAATGGATCATGTGGGGTCAAAAAGTAGGTCACTGAGCCAAATTTGAGAAAAACCTTGTGTGCACTCAAGATGTCCCATTTTAGCCTGATGCTCTTGAAAATTGGTCAGAATTTTTGTCTTGATTACCGGTATGCCTTTGACAAGTTTGAAATTGGGCCACTTAGGGTCAAAAAGTAGGTCACAGGGCTAAATATTAGAAAAAGCTTGTGCGTTTTCTAGAGGCAACATTTTCAGCCCAATACTCTTGAAACTTGTTCAGGATTTTTGTCTTGATAATATCTCAGACAAGATCAAAATTGGGTTATATACGGTCCAAAAGTAGATCACTGGGTCAAATCTTAGAAAAACCTTGTGTGCACTCTAGAGGTCACATTGTCAGTCTGATATTCATGAAATTTGTCAGGTCAAAGAGTAGGTCACTGGACTAAATCTTAGAAAAACATTGTGTATAGTCCAGATGCCACATTTTCAGCCTGATACTCATGAAACTTGGTTAGAATATTTGTCTAGATGATGTCCTGGACAGGTTTGAAATTGGGTCATGTCCGGTCAAAAAGTAGGTCACTTGGCAAAATCTGATAAAAACCTTGTTTGCACTCTAGAGGCCACATTTTCAGCCTGATACGAGTTCATGAAACTTGGTCAGAATGTTTGTATTGATGATATCTTGATCAAGATTGAAAATGGGTCATGTTTGGTCCAAAATTAGGTCACTTGGCCAACTCCGAGAAAAACCTTGTGTGCAGCCTTGAGGCCACATTTTCAGTCTGATACTTATGAAACTAGGTCAGAAAGGTTGCCTTTATGAAATTTCAGACATGGTTGAAATTGGGTCACAACAGATCAAAAAGTAGGTCACTCAGGGACAAATCTTAGAAAAACCTTGTGTGCAGTCTAGAGACCAAATTTCAGTCTGATACTCATGAAACATTATCAGAATGTTTGTCTTGATCTTTCTGACAAGTTCAAAAGTTGGTCAAGTTGGTCACAAAGTAGGTTACTTACATGTACAGGCATGTGTTTCACATTATTAAAACCAGGATCTCTTCAGCTTTATTAACCATAGATGAGATGACTTTACTCAAGTGAGCGCTATAGGGCAAATGGCCCTCTTGTTTAACACCGCTTCTAACATTTTTTTCAACATACAAGGGCAATAGTGTACTTATTCATGTGTCCTTGGTTTCATTATACAAGGCCAGGGCTCTGGTCTTACCTCGATTTTCTTACTTCCCCATTATATACTGAGCCAAAAAAGAAACTTTCGCGAGACTTCAATGGGACTGTTTCCACATATGTGTTTATTAACAGTTTTTATTCATATTTGTTATTGCACAATAATTTAAAATCAATTTATCAAAGTTCATTTACAGTCTGAAAATCATCAATTTCATTGGATTTTTCAATTTCATTTGAGGTAGGTGTCGATTCAATTTTTTTTTTGCTTTAGTAATGAGTATGCCCACCGCGAACATTGCTAACAGCTTGGCAGCGACGACGCATTGAGTGGATGAGATTATTGATTTGAGCCTGGGGTACATTATTCCACTATTCTAGCAAAGCTTCACTGAGTTCATTGACATTACCAGGCGGATTTTGACGTCGCTGTACACGTGTGTCAAGATTATCCCAAAGGTGCTCAATGGGATTTAGATCCGGGCTTTTTGAGGGCCAGTCGTCTATGAAATTAATGTTGTTGTTTCGCAAGAACTGGATATTGTCACAGGCGATGTGAGGTCTGGCGTTGTCTTGCTGAAACACAGAAATAACGTCGTGATTTTGTAAGAAAGGAACAACGTGCGGGACAAGGACACGGTCTCTATACTTTTGAGCGTTCAAATTGCCATCAATGACCACAAATTGGGTACGATACCCATAACCTATTCTGGCCCAGACCATCACGGAAGCCCCACCGCCAAAACGGTCCCACTGAAGAACACAACAGTCAGCGTAACGTTCATTCCTACGTCGGTAGACCCTGATCTGACCATCACTATTTGACAATGCAAACCTGGATTCATCTGAAAAAAGAACCGTCTGCCAGTCTTGCCTTGTCCAGTTGATGTGTCCATCAGCCCATTGAAGCCTGTCATGGCGATGACGTTCCGTTAATACTGTTCCGACGTAGGGACGACGTGCACGTAAATTGTTCTCAGCCAAACGGTTTCGTACCGTTTGAGCTGAAATCCTGGGGTTATGAGCACCTGGGGTGACAGACGCTGTAGCTGTCACAGTTAAAAAACGATTTCGCAAATGTTGGTTCAAAATATAGCGGTCCTGTGCCGGCATAGTCACACATGGTCTACCGCTACGTGGAAGATCTTCCGTGCTTCCAGTCTGCACAAACCGCCGTCTCAGACTTCTAACTGCCTGCACAGATGATCCAACTTGCACAGCTACCTCTTCCGTTGAAGCTCCTGCCTCCAGCATCCCAACAGCTCTCTCTCTTAAATGTTTCGGAATTGGAGGCATCAAAATTTTGCCCAAATTGTAGCGATATAAAGGTGTTTAGGTATTTTTATGACTGTAGTCGTCAAGTGCAATAATTTGCATTGAAAAAGTTAACACATGTAAACCAGATATGTCCACCCCGTGCATGCACGTGGAAATGGAGGTTCTGTTAAAACACACGATACCGTTCGACATGAGGTGATTATCTGACCGATTTCCCAAACTAGGATGTCAGTGTAAACTACTACATATACACATTTTTCTACATGCTGTATTTAACCTGTTAAAATTTAGACCTACTTTGCGAAAGTTTCTTTTTTGGTTCATTATATGTATTCAAAAGGTTTTCTACCTTAGGGTAGTTGAAACTCAAGATTATTTGGTTAAGTGATACTACTGATGAGGGAGCTGGATTATTGAATCCAGATTCCAAACTGTTTGCTCTTAATTAATCTAAACACTTAAAACTCTGAAAATATCTCATTAAATATTTGGGAACACTGGCGATGAAATTAACTCTTTGCCAAACTATAGTCTTGTCCAAATCGAGAGCAGTTGCAGACGACAAATTAAATGTTTTAAATTTGTCTTTCATAGGTTAGAAAACATTGTGAAAAAAGGAGAAAATGCTGGTAAAGGGTGAATTGAGTCATGCTCTGTGAAAAAGAGGTTTAATGTGTAGATATGAATAAAACAATTTTGTGGATAGTGTGGATGTAAATTGGAATTACAATGTATAGATTCTGAATGGAATCATTTGTGACTTAGTACTACATGTATTTGAATTCATGAAGTGAGAGTTGATTGGCTGTCTCATGATATGATGTCATGTTCCTTTGACCAATCACAAAGCCCAGATGAAGGTGAATATCTGAGGCTCAGAATGGGAGAATTTGATTATATTAGTGAATGTGACCCATGTGACCCTCATTGTCAGGTAAAGTACATCACTTTTGTTGCTTTTATCCCGTTACAATGAAAGAGTTAAACTAAAGCAAATTGGAACAATTGAATAAGTTACTATTGTTACTGTTGTAAATATATGATTGGAATCAATCTCTCCAAGTGATTACAGATTTGTTACTTGGAACCATGTGATGCTCTTTGTCAGTTTGTCAATTGGAAGGAGTTAAATTACTGGCCAATGAAATGACAAATCACTATTGAAAATGAAAAATCAGATATACATGTTGATTGGTCAACTGAGTAACGTGAACTGGAAAGTCCAAATGAAATCAGATACACATGTTGATCTGTCAATCCACTCCAGTCACATGAGCTCTGGAAGTCAAAATAAAAATCAGATACATAGCTTGATTGGTCAACCCAGTCAGATGTAATTTTGAAGTCCAGATAAAATCAAGTACACATTTTGATTGGTCAGCCATAAGTCTAATGAACTTGGAAGTCCAAATAAAATCAGATACACATTTTGATAGGTTAACCATAATTCACATCAACTTAACAGTCCAAATAATATCACATACACATTTGATGGTTAACCCAAGTCACTATAACGAATTGGCCCAGTGTATGCCAGCTTACTGAGATATTTTGGCATTTGCTGGTATACGATAGCATACGCTGAAGTTTGTTAGCTCATTGTTTTACGTTAGTTGAAGTGTGTTCACGTATGTTGTTATTCGCTCAGTACGTCGAAAAATTTTGTGCATTTCTCGACATATGCCAACGAACAGCCCATAAACAGCTGTTTGTTCGTCCGCAATAAGACAACGGTTCATTACCTCTACGATGGCGTTCGTCCAACCGAATTATGGGCACTTCTTAACGAACTTCTGAACGAACTTTTCATGTATTAGCAGCGTATCAATAACGAATTAATAGCATTCTTTGATCTCGTATAAAATAGATGGTGTACTGATTACGATGCGACAACCTATCATTACCTTTGCTGCTGCAACTTCTGAATGATTGAGTTCCGTGCTTGGCAAGCTTTAGCTCACGAGTACGGTATAGGTAGCGTTCGACTTGCGTTTTTGTGCATAGGCTAGTTGACATACCCATTTGGGTATATAAAAACATACTTCAGTGCCACAGTTCTGGTTAGTAGCTTGAAGAGTTAAGATATATATGGAGTGTGCAGCGAAACTACTGCGCCAGTATATTTTGATAATTTCCTCATTGTCGACACTTCTCAGCTTGTATTCCTTCTTCTGGGCTCTGGGCTTCTGGGGCCTTCCTGTTGGGGCTGCAGAGGATGTGGAGGCAATTGAGGCATGGGATGAAGCCGGCGATAGATCTCATCTGGTGGTGGCTGGTGGTGAAGGAGACCTTGATCGAGATCTTTGTGAGACCTGAGGTGTGTTTATTTCATCATGTGGTGGAGCTACGGGTGGAGGCGATAGGGGTTCTGCTTTTTTTCCCCTGCCTCTGCCCCTGCAGGATTTCTTTGGTGTGTGTGTCTTGCCCATCTTCTAGTACAGAATGATCGGTTGAAGTGAAGCAAGTGGTTTATATACCTGTAAGTCACGTGATCGGTTCGACTACGCACACTTAATGCAGAGTACACGCACAACACGTTAAATGTTCGTTGAGAGATTGTTGACATTTGCATTCGCTCTGGTTCATTAATATGTAGTTATTCATATTTTTTTAACTCGTTCTGGTGTCGTTTAAAATTCGTTTTCAGTTTGTTATGTTTAGCCGCACTGAACACATTCGTCGGTTTTTTTGTGTATTTGTGCGCATTCCAGCTTTGTCAAATTTTTGCAATTCGTTCACTTTACGTTCCCTCAATTCGTTACAGTGCAAAGGGGCCTTTAAGTCCAATTAAATCAGATACACATTTTTAATTTTGATTGGTCTGCAAAGTCACATCAACATGAAATCTGAAAAAAGAGCCTCAAAAGGAATGTACTTTTTGACCAATTGAAGTTGATTGTAGAATTTAGACTTTTCCAAATGGAAACTTTTTGTAGATAACAGATAAATGGTGGTTCAAATTGTTACAAATGTCTTTTGGTCAGAGCTCCAGATAGAAGGAGTGATTTTGATTTCAAAATTAAAAATATTAATTATTCTCTACTAAACCCTATGGTGTGGGTACTCATTAGAATCTTCTTGATGAGACAATTCTAATGAGTACCCACAACATAGGGTTTCGAAAAGAAATAATGACTTTAGAATACCATCACTCCCTCTTATCTGGAGCTCTGTTTTGGTCCTTTATCAAACAAATGACCGTTACATTGAAGGCTTTTTAAAATAATGTTGGAAGAAGGAAGAATGCTAGTAATAAGTTTTTCCCCATCTCCCTAAATACTTTCTGCCTTTTCACTAACATATTCCATGATCTGAGCCTCGATCAAGATACAAAAATACCACAAAAATTATTTGCCATCACTGAAATTCAAACCTGCAACCTATTATTAAACCAAAGCCCAGATTTCTGACTTAACATTTGGCTATTCACACAGCTCACTTTTGAGCATGTTAAATGTATATAATTATAGCCTATGTAGTGCAACAATGGTTACCCTTTGACATACTGAATAAGAGATTTTACAGAAAAAGTGTCTAAAAATATGACATTCCTCATGTTGTCTACATGTGTTTTTGTCTGTATCTTAGAAGGCCATCTTTGCAGGGGAATACCACACAACCCCCATAGTTTTATGACCTAAGGAAGCTACCTTTTGAAAAGAATTGTGCGAAAAAGAGGAAATGCTTGAAATGAGTGTTTTGCCTTTTCCAACAGTGTTTTCTATCTTTTCAATCACAAATTCCATAATCTGAGCCACATTTATTTTTACATGGCATTGTGCAGGTGCTTTCGATTTGGACCAGTCTAAAATATTCTATTGTCGTAAAGTGTTCAGAACATAGGATTGTTTAGTAAAGACTGAAGAATTCAGAACAAAATCCTTAACTCTTTACCACACAAAATTTTGGACTGTTCCAAACTGAGAGCAGTACTGTTGCAGACGACAAATTCAGTGTTGCTCAAATGATTGACTTTATCTCTTAAAGAGTAGAAAACATTGTGGGAAAAGGAGAAAATGCTGGTTACCAGCATTTTCTCCTTTACCCACAATGTTTTCAAAAGGCCTGTCTGTTGGGGCCGTTAAAACTCAGGATTGTGTGGTAAAGAGTTAATAATTATGAGGTAAAAGAGCCCTATCATTCCAGACAGCCTATAAGTAAAGTGGTTTTCAATTTGATATTTAGAAACCTCAGGCCATTATGGAACTCACATAAAATGCACTTACAAATACACAATAAAGCTGCATAATTGCTTTTGAATGAAATAAAATGTATGTATAGTCTGACTTTACTTGAGCAGTAACCCAAGGGTACAGACAAAAATTAATCCTTTTCTTGAACTGACATAAATTGCTTTTGTGGACGGTGTAGATTAAGATTAGACTGCACACTCGTATGTAGTCTGATCTATGATCTACACTGTTCACTACTTTGATACATATTCAGGCTGAAACGTTACCTTGTAATAGCAGTATTTTGGCTGTTATTCCTAATTTTAAAAAGAAAAAAATATTAATTCAACACTTTAAGATCAAAATCTTTTTAGGCAGCCAGCTGCCTGATACAGCATCATTTTTCTGTTAGACTTGAGGAGTATGGTTGTTGCTGAATGTAGCCGGCTACTTGATAGAAGTGTCTGTCAACACAGGTTTTCAGATGTGTTGCATTTTGCCCTCTGTACAAAACAAAAATCTTTGGCACCTTTTTGCTTGGTGAGAGTCAATACATTACCACACAATCCCATGTTTAAAGACACTGACAGAGATGGCTTTAGAAAACATGGTGGGAAAAGGAGAAAATGCTGGTAACCAGCATTTTCTCCTTTTTTCCACAATGTTTGCTACCCTTTTTCATTCATAACTCATAATTTGAGTCACTTTTAATTTTGTTGTCTGCAAAATGCATTCAATACAGACTGATGAGTCTAATACTTTGTGGTCAGAGAAAAAGTTAAGAAAAATCTTACAGAGTCTTTTCTTGCCCACTTGTGGTTTCTGCCTGACCAAGGTCTGAGTATTCTTACTTGTTTTACGTCTGAAAAAATATTAAGAAAATATGAACTTTTACTAAACTTAACCCTTTACCACACAATCCCAACTTCTAATGACCTTGAGAAAGAAGCCTTTTGAAAACATTGTGGGAAAACGAAAAAAAATGCTGGTAACCAGCATTTTCTCCTTTTCCCACAATGTTTTCTACCTCTCCAAAAACAAATTTCAATTTTTAAGTAACATATATTTTGTCGTCTGCAAATCCTTTCAATTTCGATCAGTCTTAAATTTTGTCATATGGCAAAGAGTTAACAGTTGGAGCACTAAGCACAGCTAAGGTTGCTTTGTGCACAGTGCTGATCAAGGGCAAACTGAACAGAACAGGCAGTCTAATCTTTGATCTACATTGTCAGCTGTTTTGATTGATATGTTGCCCATAACAGAATTTAACCCTCAACTCTTTACCAAGTGGTAAAATTTTAGACATGTCCAAATTGACAGGATTTGCAGACAGCAATTCAGATATGGCTAAAATATTGAAATTTGTCTGTAAAGGGGTAGAAAACATATGAAAAAGAGAATATGTTAGTTATGAGGTTTTTCTCCTTTCCCACAGTGTTTTCAAAAGGCTTCTTTCTCTCTCGGAATTGTTAAAACTGTGGATTATGTGTTAAGAGTAAAAGCACCTTTCACAACTATATTTGCTTTGGCGATTAGTGTAGATCAACACAAAGCATTCAGTCTGATCTTTGATCTACATTGTCTGCTCTGTCTGAAACACTTTGGACAAGATAAACCGAGAGATTGCAAGTACAATATGGATTTAATCTCTTGACTGAAAATAACTTTTTGGTTTATTCAGAGCTCAAAGGGTCAATCCTTTACCAATCAATCCTAACTTTTAACAACCCTGAGGAAGAAGGCTTTTGAAAACATTGTAGGAAAAGGAGAAAATGCTGGTAACCAGCATTTTCTCCTTTTCCTACAACGTTTTCTAAACTATCAAGGACAAATTTTGTCATTTAGGCCATCTTTCATTTGTCATCTGCAAATGCTTTTAATTTGGACCAATCTAAAATTTTGTTGTTTGGTAAAGAGTTAAAAGGTTAAATTTTGGGTTTTATTGCAGACTGAAGGTGGCCATACCATATATTTAGTGCTATAAGGATTGATAGGTGCCAAATAAGTAAAGGGAGAAATTATATAGTTCTCATAGACCCTCTTTCTCTGGTTCACAAAAATCTGATCCGTGGTAAAGGGATAATTATTGGGAAAGAGTTTTTCCTTGTAAAATGATTTGTACATTTGATTGATAGTTCCCAGTGGTCTTGTAGCCAAATATCGCCAATCCAGACATTGATTTTGAGGGTAATTAAGGACTTTGTCAGATCAGCCCAAAAATTAGATTATTGGGGAAAACAGTAAATTGCGTTATTTTGTTAGTGCATTGTGGTAGTCAAATTGCTAACGACTCATTCTATGAGGATGCGTGAGTCATGGATCTCTTTTGCATATGGTTGAAATAAGGATGAGTTTCTGCCAGCAAACAATCATAGAACAGTAAAATTTGGGTTACTTCAAGCATGCAGTAATTTGAATCAGCTTGTTGCCAGAAGACAAAATTTTGGACATGCCCGATTTTAAAGAAAGCAATATCTTTATTAAAAAAAAGGTAGAAGAGTAGGCCTCAGTAAGTTTGAAGGGGCCAGCAGAATTGACATGTACGCATTTTTGACCAGACGCAAATTTCAGTTTATTGATTCGAATATACCTATTATGAGCCGCCAGTTGCTATACGTAATGTTGCGTAAGCAAAACGGACTCACAACACAGAACTTTACTCAGAGCAACAAACCAACACGGCCAGCTCAAAAGAGGTCTATGAGCGTATGGACAGATTAGTTTTCCTGGAATACAGAAGACAATGCCTGTTTTAGAAACAACGTTTATTCAGTCCAGCATGTATTATATTACTATATACAGTATTTCCATTAACTATTACAATGAATATGGGTTAAGTAAAGTTATGATATTTATTTTCTCCTAGTTGATTGTCCTGTAATCCCAAGGCCACATGGAGTTGCTTCTTTGCATAGATTCTTGCACAGATTCCACAGACTTAATTGAAAACATGGGATTTGGGACTACAACTAATACAAAATGAGGATATGCTTATAGAAATGGGGAATGTTGTGAGCAGTATCCTCTGTAACAAGTGGTAGAGCTTATCTATATATATAGAGGAATTACGAATTTACGCTTGGCTATGAAAGTCACCTGTCTACTTAAGAATTAGATTATATACTGATGTGTATGCAAGTTTCATTATAAAACTGGGATCCTAATGCGTACTCAAAATTATACAATTAGAACAATTGCCAGGATTTAGAAACTTAGCAACTTTTCCCACAATGTTTTCCAAGATACACATCTACAATTGCGTTTAACCAATACTGTAAGTTACAAATAATACATTTCAAGGAAACAAAACACTGCTAACAATTACATTCAAAATCTACTACAATCCTTTTTTCAAGAACACAAACTATGCTGCAAAATTTCCACAATGTTCCACAAGATATATATTCAAAGTCTTATTTTACAAATGCATTGAAGGTTATAGTCAACATTTAAACTATAAATTCCTTTTTCTCACAATGTTTCTCAAAACCAGAAGTCTAATGCTGTAGACTGCAGCATAGAAAATTAGAAATAGGAAGAAACAGTCACAGAAAAGCAATTTTAACACAAAAATAGAATAAAACTGACTTACCTGGAATACAGAAGACAATGCCTGTTTTAGAAACAACGTTTATTCAGTCCAGCATGTATTATGACTGGACCCACTAAACCAGGGTATATATAGTCTTCTACCAATTCCAGGTGTGAATGTGTTAAGACATCTGAGACAATCTTGTTTTCACAACAGATGTCCTACCCATAAAAGTGTTAAAACAATGACAATGGCTTGTTTGCACTTTTGATTGAAATGGCTTGCTAAAGGGGGAAGAAGGAATTAGTGACCATTTCCTATGTTTTTATATGTTATAAGGTATTAGTGTCAAATCCTGTGGCTTTGATAGAAAAGGAATTTGTAGCATTTGATTGTGTTGCACTGATGACAAAAATGAAGAAATACAAAATCAAGTTAAAAAAGTTCAAAATGCAAAATTTATATACACAAAATGCAATTCCTTGAACCATTCTCATTAATTTGATGCCAAGCATGACATGCTTATTAGTATAATTCAATATTTTTTACTTATTATGCAATTGGTGCATAATTGAAAAAATATGAATCATAATAATTCCTCTCTCGTTCTTTTTGCTTTGGACCCCAAAGCTTCAAAAATATGAATCACTCTAAAGAGGAGTCGAGAATGACCAAATGAATATACATTATACAAAATATGAAAACAAAGAATATCAGCTGTACAAAATGTGTGCGTCCACACTAGGGTACGGGTGTGAAGACCCAGAGGATTGGTATGCATATTCGATCAGTGATTTTGAAATACACTAATGAAAAAGGTTAGTTATGCATCTGTTTCAGATACTAATTTGTTTTTTTTTTTTTTTTTATTATTTATTGTTTCCATTCACTCTCCATTAATGGACATGTTGAAGCATACAGAGCAGTTTCATGTTCATTTGTAGGAAGAGAAATTGGCAACACTGTATTCCAAGTGGTACAACTATACATGTAAACATACAAACATAACGAAACAGTTAAATGTAATACATGTAAAAGAGATAAAATAATACCAGAATAAGAAACAAAAAATTTTCAGCCAAATATTGGTTCAAAAATATATCAGAAACAAATATTTAGCAAGAACTCTTTATCATCATCATCATGTAAGGCTATGAAGGTAAGATTGGCAACAAATGACCATTATGTTCAGTGTAAATGTTTATGAAAAACTGCTGCTTCATTATTTTTTGTAGTTTTCTTGCAGAGAGAAAATTTATCGAAATTACATTTGGTATTACTATCTTTTGATCATTAATTCGGTTTGAAACAGAAAAGTGTGGCCATTGAAGTTTCAATTTCTTTGAATACCAAGGACCACACAGATCTAATTCAGAAATCTCCAGAGGCATTTCAAAACAGTAATGAGATGGACACATAGACAGTTGGGTAATGGGTACAAAGACACATTGTTTGATGCCTGTTATTTCTAGCAGAACTGATGAAGATTTTCCTCTTGTTAAGTGTTTTAAGGTGACAATTAGTAATAAAATGAAATTTAGGATTGTGAAAAAGAGAGTAGCATGTTCCCAACTGAGATCTATTTCAAGAATGAAAGGTTTTTCAGTGCTAAGAGTGGACTGTTGATAAACTAATGTAGGTAAATTAGTTGGGAAGGCTTTAATTTGTTGTATCTGTTGTATGACCAGTAAGCTTGCAGCCAGCTTTTTCATTTTAAAATATATTAACAGAATCATGAGTATGGCAAATGAAGATAAAGCTACGGCTACTATCATTAGAATATCATTTACATTTGGCCAACTTTCCGGCAAGGTAATTTGACCATCAAGCATAGGTTCAGCTAGTGTTTGAAAGATTGTTTCATCTTTCTTTGCTTTCTGAACTATTTTAGACAGACTTAAGTGAGATTGTCTGTCATTTGCAATGATAGTTTTCATTTGATGTTGGTAAAATTTGAAATGTGGAATTGTAAAATTAACAGGTTGATTAAACATGGTATCTGCAAAAATGTGATGGAATTTCTCAATGTCAAAGAATTCTTGAAGTAGAACTAAATTGACTGGGTGCAGTCTTGAAATGTCTTTGGTATGGTTAATACAAGATGTTAGTCTAGGCGGAAGATAAAAATTGGAAGTTGTGAGAGAACACTGGCACGGGAGGTCAAATATACAGTAGTTGCAACCCTGTACCATTTTGTGCTCTTGACCACACTCAAGACTGAGAATTGGTGTTTGGTAAAGTAGAACTTTATTTGATTTAAGTTCTATAATTTTTGAAGTGATTGCATCATGCAGAAATCTGAATTCACAGAGGTCATGTATTTTATCCTTGCTATTGGTAAAAAGTGCCAATATGCAGGAATCTTTGGTAACTGGTGTGAGGGGGACATTAAAGGAACATTGTTTGTAGGAAGTACCTTTACATTTAGATAACTCTTCATCAGTTAGTGTTAGATACAATTGATGATTTTTAGTTATCACAAAATATTTTGGCAGATTAGGTAAAACAGTAGCATGTTTTGAAGTGTCATTGATTGGCACTGGTAATGATACAACTTGATATAACTCTAATTTATCTTGAATGTATGTAATTGGAATTTTTATCGTGACATACAAATATGTTCCATTCCTAGCATAAAGATAATTTGAAGCATGATAGAGATCTGCGATGTCCTTTACAGCAATGTGAAAGCCATAGAATTTTGAGTTCAGAATGGATTGTATATCATTTAATGTAGACTTGAGAATGTGGCTTGGTATTAAAATTGGTGATAATTTCCCATTCACAATATTTGAAATTGAAATACTCAGTTGATCTAACTCATGATTTAAGTGACCAGCAACTCTTAATTGTTTAATTAGGATTGACATGAGGTCGTCAATAGATGCTTGTATATTTTGTGTTATGTGTTGAATCTGAGTATTGATGTATTGAATACCTGCATTGTTTGCTTTGATTCCTAAGAATAAGTTGTCCATCCTCTTGTTGGCTTTAGTCATAAAGGAACTTAAGTGATTGCTATGCTGTGTTAATGCATCAGCAATTCCCATAGTTTTCTTATTCAAGGCATTTATATGTCTTGCCAAGGTATTCACATCATCTGTGGTTGCTGTGCCAAAAAGAGTTTTTGAGAACTGGCCAATAAAAGGGAGCAGTGAACGCTTGGATGGAGATCTTTTGATTTGCATTTGAGGAACTAGATCATTGAACAATTTCAGCGTATGGTTCAGTCGGTGTTGAGTTTCAAGCCTTACAGAATTGATTTGTGATAAAATATGATGAACTTTCAAGCATTCCCTGTCAGTTTTCTGACATGTTCCAATCAAAGGTATGTTCACATGTTCTGGTAATAAAATCTCAAAGGTGTGAAGCCAATACTCTCGAGCGAGTGTAAGTTTAGCATCCTTTTGGAAAACCACACCATAGTTTAGTCTTTGGAGTAATTCCCCTTGTACGAGTGATGTAGGACACAGGATGAGGAGCACAAAGAGAATCCTTACAGTAGCACGTAGCAAAAACCCATCTGGAAAAAAAAAAGAAAAAGACATTGGTGAGTAGACGCCCACCAATGAGAGAAAAAAAAAGAATTTAGAAATTTATTGGGCCCAGCGACAAGTTAATGCTGACACTGAACTGTTTGAATTCTCATGGCCAACAACCCTGTGAGCATCACTCTGATTTAGGCTGAAAGAAAACATGTTTCGTACGTTTCTTTCGCCGTTTGCCAACCTTGGTGTGAGTTTTCCAGTAACTTTCTACAAGACCCTCATCAACATCTGTATCAAAAACCCAAGTCCTATGACCATTTGATAATTCAACAAAGAATAAGCGTTTATTGCAATTAATGCATGTACGCAAAATTCTAACAATGTTCTCCTTACTTGGAACAGAACTATCTCTAGTCTCAGGTCCTGTTTTATCATCATTTTCAGTATTTGATTGAGAACCTTTAGGACAAGGTGTTTGCAACATTTTGGTGTTTGGTGTTTGGGTGGAATGATCATTTTGTTGAACATTGTTATTTTGTGTGCCAGTATGCTCATTATTAATGTCTTGCTCATCTTCAGAGTCAGAAAAACTTTCTTGATAGTGCTTTAATCTACTAGAATTTACTAGAGCCTTTTCTGTTTTATTTGTTTCACAATGTTTTAATTTATAAGTGCAGTTTGGACCTTCTGTAACTATTTTATATGGTCCTATCCATTTTTTTGTTAATTTAGCAGACTGTCCAGGCTTTTGAAAGTTATTCTTTTTTAGAACAATATCTGTCACTCTGAAATCTGGGGCTTTTGCTTTTACATCATGACGCAACTTAGCCTTTTGTCCTGCAATAGTTTGATTTTCTTTTGCAATATTTTTGCTAGTTTGAAGATTTTGTACTAGTTCTTTCAGATATTGCTCAGTTTGTTTAGGAATGTTGGGTTTAGGAATGAGATCAACATCTATTGGGAGATTCATTTCTTTCCCAAAGAGGAGATGATAGGGTGAATAACCAGTAGACTCTGTTGCGGGAGTAGATCTGAATGCCATCATAGCAAATGGAAGCAATTGTGCCCAGTTAGACTGATTTTCATTCACATAAGCTCGAAGGACTTTTGCTAGTGTGCTATTTGCACGTTCACACGTTGCGTTAGTCTGTGGATGGTAACTACTGGTATAATGTCTCTTGACTTGAAACAATTCACATATAGCCTTAATCAACTTTGACATGAAATTTCTTCCACGGTCAGATACAATTACACGAGGAGCACCATATCTAGAAAAGTATTCTTTAACAAGAATGTTGGCAATTTCATTTGCTTCCATAGTTACTAGAGGAAATGCTTCAGACCACTTTGAAAAGCTATCAACTATCAAAAGTATATATTGGAATCCCTGTTTAGTTTTCGGTAAAGGACCCAGAATATCCATATGAACCCTTGAAAATGAATCTTCAACAGGCAAGGGATGTAAGGGAGGTGTTCGTGGTTGACGGTCAACATTTACCTTTTGACAAACGTCACATGACCTAATGTGAACTTTTATTTCCTGGTACATTTTCGGCCACCAGTACTTTTGGCGTATTTTCTCAAATGTACGTGAGATGCCAAAATGACCACCACCAGCTACACAGTCATGGTAATGGTAAAGAATATCTTTACGTTTGGCAGTGGGAACAGCCAACTGGAGTAGGTATTTGTTTGTTTTATCCAGCTTACCCTTACTCCGAGGTTGATATAAGTGATATAAAACATTATCATCCAGTACATATTGATCTTCAGCCCTAACACATTGCTTTTGCTGATTTTCATCATCAGGCATTTGTCTTGTTTCCAAAAACTTTATAATGAAATTGAAATCAGAGCATTGTCTCTGCAGAGTGGCAATATCAGGTTGTGCTAGTTGTTCAAGTTCATCTACAGAGCTCACAGTGACAGGACCATTTTCATATTCTAATTCTACTTCAGTCAGGTAATGTTCCCCTGAATCAACAACCTTATCAGTTTTTGGTTTATTTTGATTTTCAGTAGAAATATTATCAGCTTGACATGCATTTATTGTTTCAGAAGTAGGATAGGGGATGCGTGATATGGCATCTGCATTACCATTTAGTTTTCCTGCCCTATGAACAATGTTCATATTGTATTGTTGTAAAAACAAGTTCCATCTGCCTAATCTACCAGTAGGGTCTTTCAGTCCTAACAAGTATGAGAGAGCTTTATGATCGGAATAAACAGTAAACCGCTTATGTGTCAAATAATGACGGTAGCTTTTGATTCCCTCAATGACTGCAAGGCATTCAAGATCTGTGGTTGACCATTTTCTTTCTGCCTGGGACAAAGCTCTACCACCATAAGCAATTACATGTTCTTTTCCATCATCATTTATTTGCCCTAGTATGTAACCAATTGAAGAGCCACTTGCATCTGTGGACAAAACAAATTCCTTGTTCATATCAGGGAAACCCAAAACCGGAGGTGAAATTAAGGCCGTTTTAAGTTCTTCAAATGCTTCCTGACAACTTGATGTCCAATCTCCCTTTTTAAATTTTCCCTTCTTTTCAGATTTTAAAAGGAGAAACAATATGTGCATAACCCTTAACAAAACGTCTGTAATAGTTACAGAGTCCTAGAAAACTCTTTAAGTCCTTTTGAGAAGCAGGGACTGGAAAATTTTGAACCTTTTCAATTTTCTCAAAATCTACTGAAACTCCATCTTTTGACAAAACATGGCCTAAATATACTACCCTATCTAACCCAAACTGACATTTTTCAGGCTTTAAAGTAAGATTAGCACTCCTGAGCCTTGAAAAGATTTGATTTAAGTGGTCCAAATGTTCATCAAATGTCTTTGAAAACAAAAGAATGTCATCAATGTAACAAAGCACAAATTTCCAATTCAGGCCTCTTAAAACTTCACTCATTAGCATTTGGAATGACATTGGGGCATTCCGCAAACCATACGGGAGTCTGTTGAACTCAAAGACGCCCTCATGAGTTATGAACGCTGACTTGTGCTTTGTTTCTGGGTCAAGAGGAATTTGAAAAAAAGCTGAATTTAAGTCTAAGGTTGAAAATATTGTTGCAGAGCTTTCCCCAATACTATCAAAGACATCTTCTAACCTAGGCAAAGGGTGGGAGATAGGTATGGTAATTTTATTAAGTTTCCTATAGTCAATTGCAAAGCGCCAAGTATTGTCCTTTTTACGCACTAGCACTACAGGTGAATTCCAAACTGAAGTAGATGGGCTTATCAAGTTTTGGTCTAACATTTCTTTGACTTGCCTTTCAGTCTCAGCTTTAAGTTCGGGACTTTGTCTATAACAACGCATATGCACGGGTTTAGCACTTTTTTCAGTTTCAATTCTATGAGAGAACACATTAGTCTTTCCTAAAGTTTCAAGTGAAGTAGAAAATACATCTGAATTTTGATTTAAAAAGTTATTTAATTTAGCACATTGTTCTTTAGTTAAATTTTTACTTGAAATATTAAAATTGATAGCACTTGGTTGTAGGTCATTTGATACATTGCGTTGTGTGCAAGTGTTAATATTAGCACAAGTTTCAGTTTGAAATGAAGGTTGAGGCTCTGTGTCAGACAGGGTAAAAACATTGTTACTGTCTACAAGTATTATTGAAGCAACTGTACTTCTACTTGGTAAATTAATTTCTGACTTGGTTGGGTTTAATATTCTCAAGAAAGCTTTCCCCTTTTTCACATTAGTTAGGCATCTTGACGCTCTAAATTCAAAGTTGGTTGGAGCAGGTTCCAAGAGGATAGTTTGTTTGTGTAATGACTTGGGTACCGACACACAAATTTCAATTTCACTGCGAGCAGGGATGCATGTGGGCTTATCAGTTTTTGCAGCACTATTGCCCAAGGACACAGCTGCAACTGCCACGAAATTTTGGAGGTAAAGTTTACCTTGACCCAAGTCAACTACACATTCCTTATCTCTCAAGAAATCAGCACCAAGAATCAGTGAATGATGTAATTTTTCAAGGATGTGAAACTGATATTGAAACTTAAGTCCAGATATTTTTACAGGAATTTGAAGTTTTCCAAGCACTTTAATATGTTCGCCACCTACACCCAAAACATGAGTCAAAGAAGCAGCCTTCAATGTAAATTTCATTCCAGATTTATCAAGAAGACTTTTGGAGATGCAGGAAATACCAGCTCCAGTATCTACTAGAGCGGTAGTCTTGCATCTACCAACTTGCACAAGAACAGTGTTTTTTTGTAATGGAGCAATTAAAGATATTGTCTCTGTATTGCCAACAGGGTGTATTTCTTCAACCAATGTGCAAGAACTTTTGTCACTCAAAGATTCCTTTGCTTTCTTTGCTCTGACTCTTTTAGGTGCTTTTGGCTTATTTTGAGGTTTAATTTCTGAACCAGCCAAAAAACATTCATCTTTGTGCCCATTCACAGACTCTGGCCTATGAACAGGCGCGAGTCCCTATTGCGAGTTAAGACCAAATTTGTAAATCAGGTGCTTTGTTGATTTGCAGCATTTTTCAAAATGGCCAATTGATCCACAATGGTAACATTTATACTTCCTAGCCCTACATTTTGACAAATCAAAACAGTTCTTACCCATGCAATTGTCGCAACTGCCATCAGTCTTTTTTCTGTAGTCGTGGGCCTGTTGATATGGTTGGGCTGCATTTACCTGGCCAATTTTCTGGTCCATAAGGATCTCCGCCAGCCTATCCAATTTTTCAGCCAGATAGTCGTGTGGTTGTTGTGCTGATGCGACAGATGTTGCTTGCATATTTATTGTTCGTTCAGCACGAAGGGCAGCTAATCTGACTGACTCAAAGTCTGTTAGATGTTGTGGCATTATAATGTGCTTAACATTGTCATTAAGCCCATCAATGGCAAACTGCACTAAAAGATCTCCAGGAAAGTTCCTCTGATTTGTTGCAGCCAGGAAACGTGTAAAATATGAAGCACAAGTTTCACCGACACTTTGTTTCACAGAAGAAATGTTCACTGCACCATCACTACCATTGAATCTGTCCTTAAATGCATTAATAAGCAGATTGTAGTCCAATCTTGTGGCAGCAGGAAGAGAGAGATACCACTGTTTTGCATGGTCCTTCAGGAAAAATCGGAAGGAAGTTTGTTTCCTGTCATCATTAAACCCCTTGCACTTTGAGTAATCATCGTATTCTGCAAGCCAAAGGTCAGCTCGGTCCCCAGGGTTTCCAGAGAAAAGTGACATCTGAACCTCTGCCATGATTGACGAGTCAAAAAGATATACCTCTTCTGCTACAGCTTGGTCGTGAGATGGTGAAGTGGACGACTGTGGAGAAGAAATTGGTTCACCAGTGCTGACAATTTCTGTTGTTGATGCTGAATTGTGGGCCTGTCCTCTCGTCTTTCCACCAATGCGTCTCAAAAATGGGCCGTAGGATGGTCTCTGAGGTGTAGACATGGATCTTTGTTCCCCACCAAAATATTATGAGCCGCCAGTTGCTATACGTAATGTTGCGTAAGCAAAACGGACTCACAACACAGAACTTTACTCAGAGCAACAAACCAACACGGCCAGCTCAAAAGAGGTCTATGAGCGTATGGACAGATTAGTTTTCCTGGAATACAGAAGACAATGCCTGTTTTAGAAACAACGTTTATTCAGTCCAGCATGTATTATATTACTATATACAGTATTTCCATTAACTATTACAATGAATATGGGTTAAGTAAAGTTATGATATTTATTTTCTCCTAGTTGATTGTCCTGTAATCCCAAGGCCACATGGAGTTGCTTCTTTGCATAGATTCTTGCACAGATTCCACAGACTTAATTGAAAACATGGGATTTGGGACTACAACTAATACAAAATGAGGATATGCTTATAGAAATGGGGAATGTTGTGAGCAGTATCCTCTGTAACAAGTGGTAGAGCTTATCTATATATATAGAGGAATTACGAATTTACGCTTGGCTATGAAAGTCACCTGTCTACTTAAGAATTAGATTATATACTGATGTGTATGCAAGTTTCATTATAAAACTGGGATCCTAATGCGTACTCAAAATTATACAATTAGAACAATTGCCAGGATTTAGAAACTTAGCAACTTTTCCCACAATGTTTTCCAAGATACACATCTACAATTGCGTTTAACCAATACTGTAAGTTACAAATAATACATTTCAAGGAAACAAAACACTGCTAACAATTACATTCAAAATCTACTACAATCCTTTTTTCAAGAACACAAACTATGCTGCAAAATTTCCACAATGTTCCACAAGATATATATTCAAAGTCTTATTTTACAAATGCATTGAAGGTTATAGTCAACATTTAAACTATAAATTCCTTTTTCTCACAATGTTTCTCAAAACCAGAAGTCTAATGCTGTAGACTGCAGCATAGAAAATTAGAAATAGGAAGAAACAGTCACAGAAAAGCAATTTTAACACAAAAATAGAATAAAACTGACTTACCTGGAATACAGAAGACAATGCCTGTTTTAGAAACAACGTTTATTCAGTCCAGCATGTATTATGACTGGACCCACTAAACCAGGGTATATATAGTCTTCTACCAATTCCAGGTGTGAATGTGTTAAGACATCTGAGACAATCTTGTTTTCACAACAGATGTCCTACCCATAAAAGTGTTAAAACAATGACAATGGCTTGTTTGCACTTTTGATTGAAATGGCTTGCTAAAGGGGGAAGAAGGAATTAGTGACCATTTCCTATGTTTTTATATGTTATAAGGTATTAGTGTCAAATCCTGTGGCTTTGATAGAAAAGGAATTTGTAGCATTTGATTGTGTTGCACTGATGACAAAAATGAAGAAATACAAAATCAAGTTAAAAAAGTTCAAAATGCAAAATTTATATACACAAAATGCAATTCCTTGAACCATTCTCATTAATTTGATGCCAAGCATGACATGCTTATTAGTATAATTCAATATTTTTTACTTATTATGCAATTGGTGCATAATTGAAAAAATATGAATCATAATATACCAGCAGTGACGAGAAGTATTAACGGAACGCGATAACCGTGGCCCTTGTTTACAATAATTCAGATCATTCTATCTTCGTATACGGGAAGAACAGGTAAATTATCCAATAATTTTAGTTAAAATGTACATTGAAAAGGCTTAAAACTTTTACAAGCTATCGATCCTACTAAGCGAACAGTGGTGTAATGGATAGGATCCCTGCCTCTCAAACCGGCTATCCTGGTTCGAGCCGTAAGGCTCACCTTTTTTAGGACAAAAGTTATATGCTTTTTCGGTTTTCTCCTTTCTTTTCCTTGTTTGATTGTCTTTTGTGTTTCTTTTTCTTTTCTTCTTCTTTTTTTCAGACGTGTATATCTTTTTGTCATTGATATTGTTTTGTTATTATTACATTTTATTCTAATTCCTTTTATTCTTCTTGTTTTAAAGCATATTTCTATATGACTGACACAACAATAAAATGATGTGCGCAACTCTCATCCCGTGCACTGGCGGCATCGGTACTTGCTTCATTTTCACTGGCTGTATCGGTACCCTGAGGCTCTTAACATTCAGTATCTGTTGCTTCTTCGTCACTGACCGCAATTATTCACTGCTCACAGGCTTCTTGAACTACAAAGTTGGCTTTAAAAAAATATTTATTCTTCTAAGACCGCACGTCTGCAGTAACTTTTCCAATCAGATTGTTGTAGTTCTCAAGCCGTTCCACTCCACTGGTGCTTCAAATTAAATCCTTGTCCAGAGAAGCTTCCGAGATGCTTAAGTTCCCAACTGTAGGGAAAAGTGAGTAGACATGTCTCTCCCGTCAAAGCCATGAAACAGGAAGAAAACTAGTTGCCAGAAATTTGTGACTTTAGTTATCTCAGAAGTCTAAAACAATAAGCTATTTCTGGCATCAATTCCTCTACAAGAAATGTCTTGGTTCGTTTTTCCCAAATTTCACAAGGATGAGAAAGCAATTTCGTGTAATGTCAATTAAATATGAATGAGACTACTAATTACAAGTATAAATATTCACTATCATATCATAAAAAAATAATGTAACCATTGACTTAGCTTAAAAAACAATTGCTTGATTTAAAATAAAAAAAAATTCCTGTGATTCGAACTCGATCCGCATAGGTGGTAACAGAGTCGCTATGATCACTGCACCACAGCTTTATTTGCACGTTTAGGTTATAATTTACCAATAAGTAACTGCTTTGTCCCTGGTATTCCCTATACGAATGTTTTGAACTGATCCAGTGTTTGTAAACAAAGGCCACAATTATCGCGTTTTGTTAGTAGGTCAAAAGTCAGTGCATTCAGCTACACAAAAAAAATTTGGCTAATAACAAAACAGAAGTCTCAAATAACAGGTACAAGCATAAGGAGTCAGGGGTTAACATGGTTACAAAGTGGGCAGTCTTTTCCTTCTTGTAAATATTTAAAACAGAAAATAGCACAGGTTTAGCTCCTAACCTGCTAAGTAAATTAGAAGGAAATTTGCAGCAAACTGAAAAAAACTCAAATATTATACTTTGAAAAGTCTGTTGTTGAGAAAATCTTCTGAATCGGACAGTATAGATCAAAGATCAGACATGTTTTGTGCAGTCTGATCTTGATCTACAGTGTCTGAGACAGCGCCTAAACTTGGGCTTAGCAGTCTAAGAGTTAACAAAACAGCCACTTGTGAGGTTTAATTTGTGAAAACCCAGATCCAAACCCCTATTGGGAATGTTGTTTACAGTGGTTTACTGGTTGGTGTTATGGTCTAAATCATGCCAGTACTGTTAAAACAGCTCATTAGCTAAGGGTTAAGTCCTGTACATGGTTGTAGTTCCCTGTACTCATCTGGACTTACAGCACCTCTTACAACACTGAGAACAATAGGCACTGTAATGGCTTTATACAGATTGATTGTAGATTGCATTGTTTTTAACACTGTTTTTTAACACTGTTTTCAACATTATCAGAGTTATATGAGCAGTGCACCTATCCATGTTTTCCTGTGGTTTTTTTTTCTAGAACTTCCCTCAATTTTCTTCCCATGCCACTGGCTTCCTGACATAGATCTCTTAGAAAAAGCAATCAGTGGTAAGAGAGGAATGAATCCTGTCAGAATGACGGTCATCATTCCTCAGAAAGAAATCAGCCAAGCTGGTGATTTAAACCAGCAGTCCCCTGGTAAGAACTCCTGTATCTAAGTAACTGAGCCACCAGGCCTGGTGCTTCATACAGTGAGGATCAAGATCAGATTCTACTGAATGAGAAGTCTGATTTTGCATCAGCACAATGATATTAATGTTTAACAGTTTCTATTAACCTTTACAAAATGACAATATTTTCAACTGGTCTAAACTGGAAGCATTTTCAAAGGACAAATTACATGTGGCTCAAACAGTGAAACTTCATATGAAAGGGTAGAAAACAATTGTTGGAAAAGGAGAAAATGCAGGTTACTAGCAATTTCCCCTTTTGCAACAATGTTTTCAAAAGCTTCTCTCTGAGGAGGGTCGTTAAAACTCAGGATCATGTGGTAAACGGTTTTAACAGTTTAACTCTTTCCCAAACGACAAAATCTTGGACTGGTCCAAATTGAAAGCATTTGCGAACGACAAAATAAGTGTGACTCAGAAATTGAAACATGACTTTGGAAGAGTAGAAAACATTGTGGGAAAAGGAGAAAATGCTGGTTACCAGCATTTTCTCCTTTTCCCACAGTGTTTTCAGAGAGCTTCTTCTTCGAGGTCATTTAAACCAGGGCTAGTTTGGTAAAGGTTTAAGCTAAGCCATAACCAAATTGCAGCGTGGGTCAGTTTTCCAAAAAAATAATCCTTGAATGAGACTGATTCAATGTGCTTTACCATAGAGATAAGATTACAGGGTTATCTACTCACAGAGGAAGAACTAAACAAGATAGACCTGCTTATCTTTATTTTTTACCTATGTTTGAAAAAGTTATTTATCTGCAGCTGTTCAAGGCAGGTGTATTGAGAATTTCTGACAATTAAGACTACCACACAATCCCAAGTTTTAACAACTCTGAGATAGAAGACTTTTGAAAACATTGTGGGAAAAGGAGAAAATGCTGGTAACCAGCATTTTCTCATTTTCCCACTATGTTTTCTACCCCATCTAAAACATAAATCATTACTTGAGCTACTGTAAATTTGTCTGCAAATGGTTTCATTTTGACTGAGTCCAAAATTGTGTAGTCTGGTAAAGAGTTAAGATTTTACTCAGAGATCCCACATTTCAATGACCATGAGGAGGAAGCCTTCTGAAAACATTGTGGGAAAAGGAGAAAATGCTAGTAATCAGCATTTTTTCTTATAGTATTTGTACATGTACTTTCAAGGACAGTTCTGGGGCATTAATTGAGCCACACTGATATTGTCTGCAAATGCTCTCAATGTGGGTTATTGGTGATCTAAAATTATGTTGTTATTCCCATACCAAACAAGTTGGAATTTTAATAACCATGAAAAAGACTTCTGAAAAATTGTGGGAAAAGGAGAAAAAGCTGGTAAATAGCATTTTCTCTGTTTCCCTCCATGTTTTGTACTCTTTCAAATACAAGTCATGTACAATTCTATTTATTTGAGACAAACTAGAATTTTTCATCTACAAAATGATTTTAATGTGGTTGAGTCTAAAATTTTACTGTTTGGTGACTTTTCAACCTGCAAGGTAATATAACCCTTTAGCACACAATCCTGACTTTTAATGACCCTGGGAAAGAAAGCTTTTGAATACCTTGTGGGAAAAGGATAAAATGCTGGTAAGCAGCATTTTCTCCTTTTATCTCAATGTGTTCTACCCTTTCCAAATATAAATTCTGATTTTTGAGTTGCATTTGTTTTGTCGTCTGCAGATGGTTTCAATTTGGACTAGTCTCAACTTTTTTCATTTGGTGAAGATTGAAATGAAAATAGAAATATTCTTTTGATTGTAAAACCCCCAAATTGGCAACTCCAAAGTTCTTTGCGCCAAGCCCCAGTAGCTCAGTTGCTAGCGTGCTGGACTTGAGAACAGGGGGTCATGGGTTCGATCTCTGGCTTTGCCAATTTCCTTCTGAGGATTGATGATAGTCATTGTGACAGGATTCATTCCTCTCCCACCCCTGACCATTGTTTCAACGATTGTTTTGTGGGAAAGCAGCCAGTGGCTTTGAAAGAATATTGTGCTGAGTACTGGTAAAAGAGACTCCAGGAAAGCATGGATAGGTGCACTGGCCGCTGGGATATAACTGAAATAATGTTGAAAATGGCATTAAACACCATACAATCAATCAATCAACCAAAGTTCTTTGCACAAGTTTAGTATATTGGACAGTTGTGCTATGAAGTCTGAGCCCAGTGGAAGAATTTTCAGCAAGACCCTCATATCAACTAAAACTCTTTACCATCATTTTTGGTTGCAAGCTAATTTTATGTAGCATTGGCAAGATGCTTTTGTTTATTTCTTTTAGCCCTTTACCCTGCAGTCTCAGATTTAAACAACCCTGACAAAGTGATACCAATGAGCTTAGCTCCCTGATAGGATAGAAAATATAACAGGTTAAAAGTATTTTCTCCTTCTTCCATGATGTTTTAAAAAGCAGCTTTCCTCATGGTCATTAAAACTTGGAATTATAGTTTGATAAAGGGTTAATATGGTGCTGTGGTGGAAATAGATCAAAATTCAGTTCTCTGGGAAATTGGCAAAATGTACATTCCTGTCTGGCATGATGATATCATTGACATGGTTGAGTTATGCTCTTTAATGCTTTGCCTGACTATAAAAATTTAGAATCGTCCAATTTGAAAGCATTTGCAGATGACAAATGAAATGAGGTTATAATAATGGAATTTGTCTGGTGCAAAGGTAGAAAGCATTGGAGGAAAAGAAGAAAATGCTGGTTACCAGCATTCTCTCCTTTTTCTTCAATATTTTCTACGGCTTTCTTTTTCAGGGGTGTTAAAACATGGGCTTGGTTGGTATAGGGTCAACCTCTTACACCCTGAAGCAAACATGCAGTAGAGAACTCTGTCAATTTCCTTGTAAATGAGGATAATAGAGTTGAAACAAGATTTAGAAACATAAATAACATGGTAAGAATTTGGTAAAAAGAGAAATTGCTCTTCGTTAGCAATTTTGCCTATTGCCTCAGTCTTCAGAAGTGGCTTGCTGTTAGACGAAAAAAGGCCATAATTATGCAGGAGAAAACGAATAATACTTTCTGCTTTACATGTATATTCCAAAGTATCTGAGTGTATGCCATGCATGTTATATGATGAGGATTTAACGATGGTTTGTAAGGGAAGGGAGAAAAAGCAGTTAAATCAATTCATACACCATACAGGGAAATATCAGGAATAAAACTTACAGGGCTAAATGACTCAAATAAACTTTCTCAATAAGAAAAAAAGACTAAAGCATTACAATTTTATTGGTGTTTTTGCCAGAATATTTCACAAAATAGCACACAGCATAGATTCACAATTAGCTTTTTCACTACTGAATAATTAAATTGCATTTTCTCAAAGGCTAAAGATCTTGATTTACACTGTCCACAAAAGGTTCTGGTATTGTCTTAGGTGTGGAAAGGGTATGACTGCTTATTTTCTGCAGGGTTTTGACTTCCTTTTGGTATGTCTATTTCCTTTAGTTCTGCCATTTTGATATTAACCATTATATATCTGGAGGTAACAATGACTGGAAATAAGTAATTATCCTTGTCAGGATTGACCAAGGATGATAGATCTTTTGTTATTTTGACGACCTAGAATAACAAGGTCTTATGGGAGACAGTGGTGTAGGGGTAGAGCATACTTTGTAAGCATCACAAAGTCGTAAGTAACACTAAGTAACACTTATGATCTTTACTTATGACCTTATTACTTTAAGGCATTTTGTGACTTCTGCCTGAAAGAGTAAGCCTTCACTTTTACTCTGCATCGAAATAAAGTGATTGCATTGTTCCAGATGCTGCATTAATAGCAGGGCCTGTATTCACTAACCATTCTTAAAAATATTCTTAGTGTAATGCCCAAAAACTTTTTTAATATCAAAGTAACACTATTTCATAGTAGCTAAACGAAATGGCTCAACACCAGATGGTTGAGCTAATCAAAAACATGATGCTTTCTAAATTTAGAATATGACCAAAAATGCAAGTTAAAATGGTTGGTGAACACAGGCCTAGGATACAATGATAAAATCCAGAATAGATGAAAAATCTGAAAAAAAAAAGATAGGTCAAAATGGTAGTCTGAATTTAATGTTTTAATTTTTGTTTGAAACTGGGGAGGGGGACGGTTTTTCACCAAGAAATACTAATGGTAATCTAAATATTATCAAATTTCATACACACGAATATCAGGTGAAAATCCAGCTTGTAAGAGGCTTTAAACAAACATTCACCGCAATAAAATGCAAGAAGGAGATATGTTTTCACAAAAGAGTAAGAAAGGTCAAAAGAAGCAATTGATCCCGGGCCTTATTACAGTAACATGAGTGCAGCCCCGCAGGGAACCATTTATGGTAATTTCCTCTCTCTGCTGGTTCCTGGCTCTATTTGCTAGACTAGTTATCAATTATGATCCTGAATCAGAAAACTGACATTTTATAATTATTGATTGGGTAGAGTTCTCTCACTCTCTCATGTTTTATTGGGGCTAATATTTGAAGAACCATTTTCATCAAAAAGAATTTTTACATGATTAACCCTTTTCCCTCATGAAATGCTGCCCAAGTTATGGGATTGGACTTTGATAGGTTAGTAAACATTAGTGAAAAAATAGAGATAGCATAAAAAGCATTGTTTGAAAAGAAGGAAGTGCTTGTTACCTGATATTCTTGTATTGAAAGCATAAATTTGCACACAAATCAAAGGATGCAGAACTTAGTGAATTTGGATCTTAAAGGGAAGAAAAGAAGACATGATGGTAACCAATATTTTCTTCATTTCCCACATTATTTTCAAAACCCATGTTTCAGAAAGCTGTGACTATATGGAATCATGTGGTAAAGGGTTAACATTTGTGAATAGTCTGGCAAAAATCCTTTGACATTATAGTGTTGTAGGTCCATACAACCATTCTTAATGATGTTCTTAGTCTTATTCTCAATAACTTTCTAACTTTGAAAGTAAACAAAACTTAAAAGATTTGCTAAACCAAATAGTTAAGCCAATCTTTTAAGTTTTGTTTACTTTCTAAATCTAGAATTAGACTTGGAGTGGAATAAAGAATGGTTGGTGAGTACAAATCCGAGTCTTTCTTCATAGACCAGGCAAAAGGCTTTTTGATATGTTTAGCGCTCTAAGGGTCAATTTAATCTATTTTCAGCTACATCAAGCCACCATCACCTCACTGAAGGGAGAAATCATTGAACTTCGGAGTCGGCTGCAGCGAGAGAATCTTGAACAGAATAGTCTTGAAAAACAGATCAACAAACTACAGGTATTTATGCTTCACAACCCAAAGGTAAAGGCTTTTGAAAACATTGTGGAGAAAGGGGAAAATGCTGAAAGTCAGTACTGCAGAGAGAGTTCTTAACTCTTTACCAAACGACAAAATTCTAGACTGGTCCAAATTCAAAGCACTTGCAGACGACAAAATAAATGTAACTCAAAAATTGAAATTTGTTTCCAGCAGGGTAGAAAACATTGTGGGAAAAGGAGAAAATGCTGGTTACCAGCATTTTCTCCTTTTCCCACAATGTTTTCAAAAGGCTTCTATCTCAGGGTCGTTAAAAGTCAGGATTGTGTCGTAAAGAGTTAAACAGTATAGTCCAAAAAAACAGATCAACAAACTATTCAACCCTCTACCACACAATCCTGAGTTTCAATGACCCTGAAGGAGAAGGCTTTTAAAAACATTGTGGAAAAGGAAAATACTGGTAACCAGCATTTTCTTTATTTTCCCAAAATGTTTTGTGCTCTGTCAAAGAACATCAGTATATTTGTTTCTCTTTTGAATTTATCGTCAGCAGAAGCTTTTAATTTGGAAGAGTCTGAAACCACTGAAACTAGTCATTTTGAAAGAGCTCTCTATCAAACAAACTCACATTTTCACGACCCTGTGGGTGAAGGTTGGGATTATTTGGTTAAGGGTCAAATGGCAAAACCACATGATTGTATCCTTTATAAAAGAGAAATTCAAAGACAAAAGCAGCTTTATTGCTTTCAAGTTGGACAAGTCTCAGGGCTGTTAAATCTTTACCACATGACAAAATTTTATTAGATTCGACCAAATGAAAAGCATTAGCAGACAACTTAAATGTAGCTCAAAAAATGACTTCTGTCTTCAAAAGGGTAGAAAACATTGTGGGGAAAGGAGAAAATGCTGGTTACCAGCATTTTCTCCTTTTTCCAGAATAGTTTCAAAAGCCTTCTTCTTCAGGGTTGTTAAAACTCAGGATTGTGTGGTAAAGTGTCAAAGAGTAGGATCGTTGAATAAAAAGTATTTGGTTTAGAGGAAAATGGCAAAGTCCCTAAGTTGTGTGTACCCTTCTATGGTTTAGTACTGAGTGTTGTTAAATTACAATAATCACAGTTATTATCATTAACTCTTTATCAAACCACAAAACGGTAGACTAGACCAAATAGAAACCATTTACAGATGACAAATCCGATGAAGCTTGGAACATGATTTTGTCTTTGAAATGGTTGAAAACATTGTTAGAAAAGGAGAAAATACTGATAACCAGCATATTTTCCTTTTCCCACTATGTTTTCAAAAGCCTTCTTTTGTTTATGATCTTTTGAACACAAGATTGTGTGGAAAAGGCTTAACCCTGTATCAAGCAGACCCATGTTTCAGGTCTTAATATCACAGCATTTTCTTCTTTACCAATTATAAATGCCAGTGATACTCATTTTAGTCTGTGAGAAGAAATATTTATTAAAATATATTGTGGAAAAGGCTTGTTATAGAAATGATGACATGTACCGGTAATTGATATTCATTTTAGTTTGAGAGATAAAATATTCAGGAAAACTGTTTTGTGGAAAAGGCATATTACTAAAATGTTATACATGCCAATTATATTTGTTTGAGTCAGAGAAGAAAATATTCATTAAAGCTATAACTGGGCATGTCACTGAAATGTTATACATACCAATGATGTTATTTTAGTCTGAGAAGAAATATTCAGAAAATTATAATTGTTGTTAAAAAGGCATGTTACAGAAAATTAATGTTTTACATGCCAATGATATTATTTTAGTCTGTGAGAATGAATATTCAGGAAACTTAAGATTCTTTTGGAAAAGGCACGTTACTGAAATGTAATACGCATCTTTGACATTCCTGTAAGTCAGAGAGAAGAAATATTTATGGGAGCTATATTGTGGAAAAAGCATCTTACTGAAACATTATACATACCTATAATATTCATTGTAGTCTGAGAGAAGAAATATTTAACCCTTTACCAGACAACAAAGTTTTAGCCTTGTTCAAATTAAAAGCATTTGCAGATAACAATTTCAATGTGGCTCAGATGGTGCAACTTTTCTTTGATGGGGTAGAAAACATTGTGGGAAAAGGAGAAAATGCTGGTCACCAGCATTTTCTCCTTTTCAGACATTGTTTTCAAAAGGCTTCTTTCTCGATAAAAGTCGGCATTTTGTGGTAAAGGCTTAAGAGAGCAATATTATGGGAAAGGCATCTTAACGAAACATTGCACATATCGATGATGTTGTTTTTTTAGTCCGAGAGAAGGAATATTCAGGAGGACTATGAAGAAAGACTGGATGAAATCACCTTTAGATATGAGGAAAGAATCACAGAGTTACACAGTGTCATTGCTGAATTGAGGAAGAAAATAGAGAGACACCAAATTAATGTGATACGGTAACCAGCTTTGTTTCATTCCATATGATAAATAGAGGATCTTACATGAGTGTTTATGTATTATCATTTTTATCAAACGAGTTGACTAGAATTATATGACTTGAGCCTTGGCGAGCATCATATACATTTTAGTTGAATTTGATAGAAATGATAATACATAAACACAAATGTGAGACTCTATATATCGCATAAAACAAATGAAAAAAGAATATGTGTCCTAGATCATCACCTTCAACCCATAAACCGTTCATGGGTTCATGTTTACAGATTGCTCTATGACATGTACACCAAAAGTAGAACGAAAGAGTTTAAAATTGGGTGTAAATCAAACTATTTCCACAATTTTCTTGATTTTAAATGACTTATGCTCCATTTCTTGTCTTATTGAACATAAAAATCAGAGTATTTTTTAGACATGTATATGTCTTAGCTACAACAACGTCATTTCACCGTGAAATGGTGCAGTTGTACAAATTCCTACACATGCTTTAGTTGGTTTCGCCTGCTATATGCACTCATAGCTACAAAAATAACCAGAACCAGGACCCAGAGAAACGATAATACACTAGTGTATTATTGAATATAAATCATCGGTTTAATACACGGCGGGAGGCAGTTTTATGTGATAAAGTAGGGTTAAAAATGTTGGCTGATCCTGTTTTTCTGACTTTAATTTAAAATATCATGGAAAAAATATTGTGGACACTTCTTATTTTAAAACTTTTGAATACCTCTTTTGAACCATAGTAAATGTTTACCAGTAAATCAAATGTACATGTATTTCTAGCCTACTGTAGATTGTACCGTTGCATGTATTTCTTCTAATAATTCTCAGTCTCTTTACTATGAATTTTCTCTAATGAACCCTTTTACCAAACAATCTGATATTTTAACGACCTTACAGAAAAGGGCTTTAAAAAGCATTAATGGAAAAAAAGAAAGTGCTGGTAACCAACATTTTCTCCTTTTTCCATTATGAGTGCTAGCCTTTTCAAAAACGAATCCCATCATTTGAGCCACACTGAATTTGTCATCTGCAAATACAGTACTTACAATTTGGACTAGTCTAGAATTTTGTCATCTGATAGAGAGTTAATCTAAGCTGTAACACCAACATTCCAACATAATTATGTAAACTTTGAAAGTTAGGTATGGCAATATTTAGAACCAAGAGGCATGTTTAGTTTGTGATAGATATTTGTAGCCAATAAGAATCAAGTAATTAACTGCTTTCCAATTTGCAGGGAGGAAGATGAAGAAGACCTGGACCCAGCAATCAGTACAAAAAGTCAAGATGGAGACAACACTGTTGGTTCCCAGCCTCAAACACATGGTATTGAACAGTTCTTGGATTTGAGAAGTTATCATTTGTTTCAATAATTGAGCCTCAATATGAAACAGAATGCATGAAGATGGTTGGATTCATCGTTAAAATTTGTTTTGAATAGCCTAGGAGACAGTATGCATGTCAGGTCATATGAGACACAGAAATTGCATGATACAAAATGGGTATTTCATATTGACAGAGGATTTAATTAATTTACTATCATAAATTCAAGAAAAAAAATTAGCTGCAATGAAGATTTTTAAGATCAGACTAAATGAAGTTACTGTCTGATTTTCGGTATCCACCACTTTACTAGAACTGGTGTTTAATTGCTTTGAAATTTCCGTTTCATTTATTTAACATTGTTAGGGTTAAAGCACCTTAGATTACTAAAATGGTTGTTGAAATAATTATAGAAAATTATAATTCTGTTAAAACCTTGTCAAAGGATACTCCCCCGTGATAGTGTTGTCAGCAACTAATGGTCCAGGACTTCCTTATTTTAACTTCATTGTATTTATCCATTAGCCATAGCAAACCCCTACTTACCTTTTGGAGCCACTCAACCATGATGGATCCTAAAGCCAAATTTGATGAACCAGTGTAAAAATCTCTGATATATAACTTGCAGATACTGGGGGAGACCTCAACTCTGAATTGTCAAGGGTTGTGACAGAATTAGAGACTGCCATTCATGAGAGGCGGAGCAAAACAGAAGATGTGGGCGGAGTTAATGATTCCATTATTGAGGGAACAGAAGATGATGGAGTGGAAGAAAAGGCCTTGGAGGTTGTATTTTAGCTCATGTTTGGAATTAGATTACTACCTTTTGATCTACACAGTGTTGCATTTTATAAGCTCACTAGAGTATGAAGTGCTCAAGGCGAGCTTCTGTGATTGTGTTGTGTCTGTCCTCCATCGTCAACTTTTACCTTGTGTACTCTGTCAGGGCCACACTTTCATTTTGATAGTCATAAAACTTTGTCAGAATGTTTGTCTTGATATTTTGGACGAGTTCAAAGATGGGTCAAAAAGGAGATCACTGGGACAAATCCTATTGAAAGCTTGTATACACTCTAGGGGCCACATTTTCATTACAATACTTATGAAATTGGGTCAGAATGTTTGTCTTGGTATCTGGGAAGAGATTTGAAATTGGTCATTTTGGGTCAAAAAGGCTCAGGTGAATGACTGTAGAGCCACCATGGCCCTCTTGTTTTAGAACTCAGGACCTAAAGTGCTTATCAAAAGTGTAGTTGTTTTTGTAGATATTGAAGTTCAAGATGGAATGATGGTTTGCAGGCAGTGTAGGCTTAGATCAGACTGAACAAAACATGCAGTCTGATCTACACTGCTATTTTTTGAAATGTTTTTTCCAACATCCTCCTGAAAATTACAATGCTTTAGTCTTTAGCATTTAGCTTTTAACCAAACGACAACGACAAAATATTACGCTCCTCCAAATTCAAAGCCGTTGCAGACAATGAATTAAGTGTGGCTCATTTGATAAAACATGACTTGACAAGGGTAGAAAACAATGTGGAAAAAGGAGAAAATACTGTTTACCAGCATTTTCTCCTTTTCCTACAATGCTTTTAAAAGGCTTCTTCCCTAGGGTCGTTAAGACTGGGGATTGTTTGGTAAAAAGTGTACTTGTACTTGTTTTTCAGAGGGGTTTTTATAGAAATTCAGGGCAACTGTCTGGAAGATTATTTTGAAGGAAGATGCTAAATAATTTCTTTACCTTGTATTTGAGTCAAGTTGATATTAAGTTTCATGTACTGTGCTTCTATCATGAACAGATATGTAAGAAAATGGAGGATTTCAGTTTTGATCCAACTCCGCCAAGCCCACCAGTCAGAGGTTTGAGACCAGCCACTTTTCACCCACCCCCTCCACCACCACCTAATGAATTTCCAGATCCTGGTTACCTGCAAGAGGAAATCAGTTCATTGAGAACGGAAAACAGCACTTTACAGGTATCAGCACGTTGGCGATCTTAGTTTCATATAGGGAATTGTTGGTTGGGTGTCTTTGATTGGGAAAGTTTGTGGGGCAAGTTGTAGGTATTATATCAGGTGAAACAAATTGGATAAAACTCTGGAGCCAAGCATGATAAACTCCTCCAATCAACAACACAAACCATCTATTCTATTTATCCTGTTTCTCATGTATAATCCATATGGCTTGCGACACGCGAAAAGGGGCATTTGGACATTTGCGCAAAGTGTCGTCTCGGATCAGCCTGCGCAGTCTGCACAGGCTAATCCGAGACAGCACTTTATGACTGCATTAGATTTTGTGCGACAGTAGACTTGCACAAAACAGAAAATTACATAAAAACATATAGTGTCGTTTCGGATTAGGCTGCGCGGACTGCACAGGCTGATCCGACACAACACTTTACGCATATGTCTGAATGCCCCTTTTCGCGTGTTGCAGGCCATATCCAACTAAACGGAATCCAAATATTGCGCATATTTTCTCATATGAGTGATAATGAAGACCTGTATAAATGGTCCTTTGAGTGTTTAATTATGTAGCCTCAACAATGAAGTTGTAAATGGTGTTGTGGGTCATAAACCTGACGTTCAACCTCAAGAAAAAAAATTGTGTCAAAGAAAGACAAGTATTTCTCTTGTTTCTAGTAATTCTACGTATTAGAAGAGGAAAATTGTGGATTAATAAGATAAAACTATTTCTAGGATGATACATTCACTCAATCATTAAAACACTTATTCAAAAGTAGTCCCAGTTGGCAGGTTGGCTCTTCTTTGGTCACATGAGCAACCAACAAATAACTAAAAGAATATTAGCAGCACTCTGGCAATAGGGGGTTTAATGCATCTCCTTAATGCATTATACCAAGCAAGTCATCATAATAATTATGGATTTATAAAATCCGTTTCGTCCAAGAACTAATTGAGTAATGAGGTAAACTGGTTCTTTGACATGCAGACCAATAGCAAAGTTTCGACCAAGGTCAGCCAGCACAAAATGTGCAGGCTTTTTGCAGATTCCCTTTTCACTGAGAATGGCTTATATAAACTAGTATGGTTCCCTACAGATAGAGTTTGGATTTTCCAGGGGTATTTTACTCAGGGAGACTGAGACACTGAATAAAAGAGTCTCCTAAAAAGCGATGGTGTTGGTATTCAGTAGAATTATTTTCATTGAGACAATTCTAGTGAGTACCAACAACATAGGTTTATGTTGAGAAGTAAGGTTATGTTACGCTTTAATGCCCAAAAATATTCCCTTTATTTGTTCCTCTGGTGAAAACAAAAGCACCACACATGGATAAAACTTGGCTCAGGGTGCTATTAAAGTAAAAATTGTTAGTGGAAAAAGGGGCAAATGTATTGAGAGTTACCTGCCCTTCTAGCATGGGTTCCCATTTTCATAGAAAACAATATGTCCGAAATTGAAATAAGTATCTTCATTTATATCAGAGATACGAGAAAATGTCAGTGTTTTCCTAAAACACAAATTATAACAATGGTATGATGATATCTGTACATTTTCTTCGAAACAGCAAAACTAAAAATAACATTGTGTCTTTGTAGGAACAAATAATAAAACAGGAGGTGGAATTACAGAGGTTTAGACTGGCTCTGGCTAATTTAACTGAAGAAAAGAATAAGTATAAAAAACAGGTAAAGTTACTTCAGAAGCCAAACCAATGTCAGATTCTTTTTATTACATGATAATGTTGTAGGAATTATTAGTTAGAACTCTCATACGTATGTATGCATATATGGAACTCTCCAATAATTAATCCAGATTCACTTCTCTGAAAGTACATGTAGTATAAAATTATGCCAAATAATTGGGATGTCACATAGATAGGATCTGACATAAGTTGGCATTTGAGATAAAATTTTATATAACTCGTCCTAAAAGAAAAACTGTTATTAACCTCACCAAAGACTCGATTAATAAAAGTTTTTTTCTTTTGGGACAAGTTTAATGAAATTTTATCTCAGAAGCCAACGAATGTCAGATTCTTTTTATCACATAACCATATTTCACATATTGTAGATCAGAAAATGCAAACCATCTATAGATGCACCTCCGGTATATCCATAAAAACCCATTCACTTCTATGCAACACCTACAAAATGATGTCAAAAATTACATCACAGAATTGTGATATCAAACATGCATAAGATAAGAAAATTTGTAATGGGTATATTACACTGAAAACGAGAGAGGTTATGTGATAAAATGCCTATCTCAAATGTGTTTAACTCATAACCACATGACAAAATTTTAGACTGGTTCAAAATGAAAGCATTTGGAGACGACAAATTGGATGTTACAGAAATTATGAAATTTGTCTTTGAAATGGTAGAATTGTGGAAAAAATAAAAAATGTTGGCTGGTCACTGACATTTTCTGTTTCTCCTCACGAGAATTTTCTGTTTTTCCCACAAAATTTTCAAAAGTCCTTTTCCTTTGAGGTCATTAAAACTCGATATTGTGTGGTAAAGAGTTAACAAAATTTGTAATGGCTGTAATACAAGGAAAACAGAGGTAGTTATGTGACACTATTATTTTTGTAAATTTATATATATATATAACTGTAGGTTGTAGATCATCAGGCAAGAATACAGGGTCCAGAAAGTACAAGTAGTCCAGTCAACAGTAGAACATCCACACCCACAAAATCTCAGCATCAACAAAATAATATAGATAGGTAGGCCTTCTGTTTGGCTTTCATCTATATATATATGCTGGTACCCAGCGTCTGCAAAGCATGGTAGCTCAGTCGGAAGGCTTTTGAAAACATAGTGGGAAAAGGAGAAAATGCTGGTAACCAGCATTTTCTCCTTTTCCCACTATGTTTTCTACCCCATCAAAATCAAATTTATCATTTGAGCCACCTTTTTATTGTTGTCTGCAAATGCTTTGACTTTTGACTAGTCAAAAAATTGTCGTTTGGTAAAGAGTTAATCAAGTCACTGTTACAGGATTCATTCCTTTTTCACAGTTGAGCATGGTTTTGACAATGTATTAGGGAGAATACATCCAGTGACTTAAAAAGAATGTTTGGCAAGGTGCTGCTAAAAGAAAATTCAGGAAAGCATTGATAGGTGCATTGGCCACTGCTAAATAACTGAAAGAATGTTCAAAATGGTGTTAAACATCAAACAGACAAACTCCAGTACCTCTATATAGCAATAGGGATATTTATGGATGTTTGTGGTTTTTGACGTGAAATTTTCACTAACCTCTATAATAAGATACATGTTCTTATAACTAAATATAAAATTACTATGATGAACATAAAATTTGAAATAAAATTTGATTGGTCGGAGTGGTTATTTATGATTGGCGCTCTTGGAAACGGGAGTTTAATTCATGTTAGTTGTGCAATCTACCAAGCAAGTCATCACATGATATGGATACATTTTGTCAAATAGCCAACTTAAGCATGCAGAATGGTCTTGACTTGCAGAAAGTTTACCAATAGCAAAAAGTTTCAACCAAGATCAGCCTGTGCAGTTCGGACAGTCTGATCCTGGTCAGTACTTTGTGTAGATGCATTAAACCAAGTAAGACTCATTGAAATTGAGAAAACGCTGGTCTACTGCATTTTCGTCTTTCCAACAATGTTTACAAAAGTCTTTTTCCACATGGTTGTTAAAACTCGAAACACTGTGGTGTTGAGATTAGGAAATAATTTATTCTCAAATAAAGTTCCTATCTAAAGAAAGGATACAGTGTAATCAGTAAGTTATACAACTTGTACATCACTAGTACTGTATACGTGGATATATACGCGTGCCGAAAAATTTGTGAATTACCGATTATGGACAGTTTGCATTAGGAAATGTTTGCGAATTCAAGACACTTGTTATTATACTTGTTGTTAAATACATGAACAGAAAAGTTTGCGAATTTTTCAAATTCACGAAATCGCAAAAATTTCCATGTCACGAAAATTTCGACTTATACAGTATGTTGTAAGAAAGTAAAAGTACGTATCATTTCAGATCTGCAGTCAATATAACACCAACAAAAGCTTCAGATCAGTTTCCTGTAGCCAAAGTAGCAGAACTTAAGAAGTTAAAAACAATGTCCAGTGAGAGACCTGTGTTAGGCAGTGAAATCAGTGGAGTAGGGGTAAGTGAACCTGGGATGATTCTTCACCCATAACCAGACAAAAAAATGTGGACTCAGTTTTACCAGTTACATTGTACTTTTTTGAAGACATTCCATCATTTTAACACCCCCTCCACCCCCTGAAGTAGAGGGGGGGTGTACTAGTTTCACCATGTTTGTGTTTCTGTCCATCTGTCAGTCCGTCAGTCCATCTGTCTTTTTTTTTTTGTTTCTGTGCTCTAACTCAAAAGCCATTTTACCTAGGACCCAGTGTTGGTCATGACCAAAGGAGGTGCCCAACATTATTGAGGACAGTTTAGATCAAGATCAGGCTGTACAGAGCATGCTCTCTGATCTTAAACTTACACTGGCAGCTATTTTGTAAACTTAAAACTGCAATCTTTGGATTTTTTCCCTCAAGGCTGAAAATATACTCTTGATTTATTCAGCATTGTATTGGTAAAGGTAAATGATGAGGAGAACATAATAATGAACCATTAGCAGTGTTATTTCAGGGTCTATGTTCATCAACCATACTTAAGAATATTCTTTGTCTAATTCTCAAGAATTTTCTAGATATGCAAGTAACACAACTTCTGATTGGCTAAATCAGAAGTTGTGGTACTTTCAAATTAAAAAAAAAAAAAAAAATTATTCAGCATAAGACTAAGAATATTCTTAACTGTTTACCACACGTCAAAAATGTAGACTTGTCCAAAATGAAAACATCTGCAGACGACAATGTAAATATGGCTAATATGATTGAATTTATCTTTGATAGGGTAGAAAACACGGTGGGAAAAGGAGAAAATGCTGGTAACCAGCATTTTCTTCTTTTCCTACAGTGTTTTCAAACAGATTTTTTCTCAGGGTCGTTAAAACTCGAGATTATGTGGTAAAGGGTTAAGAATGGTCGTGAATATGGACCAACCCTTGCCTATCCTTTCAAATTGTTTATTAAAAAAAATTATATCTGAAAAGATACAAATGTTTGCTTTGTCTTTCAGATACCAAATACAAAAGTAGCAGAACACTTGGTACAGAGCCTTTGGAAGGGTTCCAATGTGCAAGAGATTGTCCAAAATGTTGCGGATCCCATGGCGATAGCAGACATTAACTCTAAAGTGCCTGAGTTCGAAATCGAACTGGAAAGACTCCAGAGTCAAATAGATAATTATAAAGCTCAGTTAGACGTTTGTAATTTGACGTTAGAGGAATCAAAGAGTCAGTGTAATAGGTTGACGGTGTTGATAGGAAAATATGAGTCGAATAACACAGCGTTACAGATTGTGTTGAATTATAGTCAATTGTGTATAGAGACATATGAAATTATTTGTGCTTTACTAGAGAGTGAATTAGGTGTTGTGTTGGCTAATTGTAGAGCTGCTGGTCTTGGGAGTCTAGGTAAGTGCATAACTCTTTAACCTTTATCCTGCAAAATAAAGGAAATGAAATGTTCAAGCCCATAGTAAAAATCAAAATTTGCTATTTTAAAGGTAATTTTTGGAGGAAAGTTGTATCCTTCTCGTACAGAGTAGATCAAAGATCAGACTGCATGTTGTGTGCAATCTGATCTTGATCTACACTGTCTGTAGCAGCCTAAGGGCTAACCCTTTATATGCCAACTTACCCATTACCATAAAACCCCTTGTTTTAAATGACCCAGATGAAGGAACCTTCTCATAAGATAATAGGAAAGGGAGACAGTGCTAGTAAACTAGCATTTTCTCCTTTTCACACAATGATTACTGTCATGTCTGAGAATTTCACCTTTTTGTACCAACTTCCAATTTGCAATCCATAGATGCTTTCATCTTTGAAGAGTCTAAATTTCATCATTTGGAAAAAGGTTTTAAGACAGTCTTTTTCAAACAAGAAAAAAAGCTAAACTCTATGATTTAATGCTGTTTGTGTTTCAACTTAACACAGCATGAGAAATATAGGATCTGACCTGAGGCCTATCAAAAAAATCTCTGTGTTTAGGGTTTCCCGACCCTACCTAGAAAATGCTGCCGACCCTAAACTTTTTACGCTATGATTGAAAAGAAAAAAAGCGGGTGTAATTTCGGTACATGGTCCATGTAAAAAGTGTCTAGAAAAAAAGAAATGGTTATAGCGAGCCTTTGGCAAGCTTAATAACATTTTTCTTAACAAGTTTAATAAAATTTTATCTCAAATGCCAAGGAATGTTGGATTCTTTTTATCACATAACAATATTTCACAAATTATAGACCAGAAGATGCAAAATCGTCGATGCATGTGCGGTAATATCCATAAAACCCTTTCATTTATATGAAATGCGTACAAAATGATGTAAAAAATGATGTCACACAAATATGATATCAAACGTGTATAAGATAAAATAATTCGTTATGGGTATATTACACTGAAAACGAGGGAGGTTATGTGATAAAATAGCTGCATAATGTATTTTATCACGTTTCTTATCATGTTTATTTTGTCTTGAGATCCATCAAGCTGAGCACTGTTTGGGTGATGTTTGCAGCCATTTGCCTTGGGAAGAAAACTGTTTAAAGAACGGTTGAAAGAAACTACAGGACAGCATGGATAAGTCTACTGGCTGCTATGATACAACTAAAATCGTTCCATACCATAGACGACACCAGAAGCTTTTGTGGACAGTGTAGATCAAGATCAGACTGCACAGAATGTGCAGTCTGATCTCTGATCTTCACTGTCCACTGCTATATTCTAGATTACGACCGAACTGTCTCTTGATCTTGTGGAGGAAATGTATTTTTAGCCTTTGATAAAAAGCAATTTATTTATTCAGAAGTGAAAGAGTTAAACCGCAGACAAACAAACTTGTTCATCAAGGCTGATCTCCTTCACTGAAGATGTTACTAATAGTCCAGTCAAATTAATGAAATTTGGGGCTTAACCCAAAACTAATTGCAACACAAGCCATTTCTTGATTTTTATGAGGGATTACCCTCCCTAAATAACATATAAAAAGTAGGACAAAACCGGAAGATATGAAATTCGATTTTTTCGCGCGTTTTGTTCCCAGCCGCAACTTTGTGTACAAATAGCAGCTTATGTGTAAATTTTGCATATTCATACTATTTTTGAGGTTTCAATTGCATGTAACATTTTCTGATAACTCTGGCGTTGAATTAACTAATTATTTGAAATATTTGGTCTTCCTTCTTGGTGCTTTTTACGTAAAATAATGAAAGGGCCGATATCAATTTACCCCACCCACTACATTTTGCATTAGAATTTCAGTGTTAAGTGGGGGGGGGGAAGGAACTGAATTGCCATGTGCATGATCATTTCCTTTATGATGATAAATGCTTATTAAAAGCCTAGACATTCTTTCAGTGGCTGGCGTTGGATAAAGTCTGGCACAATGTCTTGTGATGGAATCGTGAGTTGGCGAATCAGAGTCTTATTGTAGATTTTGTGAAACAACAAAATTGTTAATGAATAAAGTTGAATGATTGGTTGAATGATGTTTAATGCCGCAATCAGCTTTGTTTCAGTCATATCACGGTGACAGCTCACATATTCACATGTATTTCCTGTGTTTCACCAGTAATAGGCTAGGGCTCTGAAGTGTCTTGCCAAATGACACTCCCACAACAAAACCAGTGGAATAAACTTGAATTATTGTATTTAAAGTCTTATTACAATTAGAAAACTGTGTAAGGATATTTTTTAAAAGATGCAGGTAATAATTCAACCTATAATAATTAACAAAATTTACACCTTTTTGGTTTTATACTTACCCTATTGCTGCTCAGCTTTTTTTTTTACATAAGCAAACCTTGAAGCACCATTTTAATAAAAGGTTAAAACCGCTATCAACTGCAGGGGCATATTTGGTAAATTAAAGGTTAAATACATGTAATCCCACAAGTGTATTCAGCAACATAAATAGAAATATCCCCAGTGTATCTCTGTGAAACTCTGTACTTAACATCTGTAAAGAGTAAGTCAATATCTGCTGTAAAGAGTAAGTCAGTATCTGCTAACCTATCCATTTGTAGGAAGAGTACGAAAAGAGGTCTTTTGCGGTATTTTCTACACCGATATGTATCCTATGATTTATTGTAAATCTAATTTTCACGCTAGTTTGCAAATACATGTTGGAATGTTACACTATCATTAGCATGCAACGATAAAGTGGAATGGCAGTCAATAGGGAATGTCGTTCCGATCGCAAAACTACCATCTCGTTTTTTCAGTTCCAAATTTATACCATTTAACGGAGTCTAACTGTTAAGTTTCTTTACAATTGAAGGGAAAAATATGTTTTGAAGTACTTATCAGTATTTCAACAAACAAAAATTGATTCACAGCAAAAATCTAGATTAACCATTTCACATGTAAGTGACCGACCTTAGTTTACTGTATATATACAGCGGTCCTTCCCTTTGTATTGGTGGGTGGGGTAAACCAACTCCAGTGTAAAATAAAACTGACAGAAGGAACGCTGCAGTGTAAGTAAATCATGGCAGGCAGGTTGTAACAAGTTGCTGTTGGGTTTTTCTATTACTTTCAAGAAAAAATCGACTAGGAATGACATGTAAAACTTGCTACATGAGCCGTAATAAAGTTTAAAATGGCGAAATTCATATGAATAAAAAATGCTTAAAAAATCAAATTTCATATCCTCCGATTTCGTCCTACTTTACATATGTTAAAAAGGTGTCCCTAAAGATGTTGAAAACAGAAATGGCGTTTGTGTTGCAATTTGTTTTGGGTCTTTCCACAATTTGACTGGACTATAACTGCGTAACTCAGGAGGCATCTACCTAAATAAGCTGTCATTGGTTATCTCCCTTATAGTGTATGGCATTAACCCTTTACCACACAATCCCCAGTTTAAATGACCCTAAGGTAGAGGCCTTTTGAAAACATTGTGGGAAAAGAAGAAAATGCTTGAAACCAGCATTTTCTCCTTTTCCCACAATGTTTTCTACCCTATCAGAGAAAATTTCCTCTTTTGAGTCACATTTAAATTGCCATCTGCAATTGCTTTAAATTTGGACAAGTCTACATTTTTTTTGTGTGGTAAAGGGTTAATGGTTTTTGATTGGCTCTTTTTCAAAATAGCAGACAGCATAGATCCTAGATATGACTGCATTTTCTCCTTTTCCAGCAATGTTCTCAAAACCCTTCTTCCCCGGAGTTGTAAAACTCAGAATTATGTGGTGAAGATTAAATGTTTGAATACGGCTGAAAATTATGATTGAGAGAAACTGGTAATGAGCAGTTTCTGTTTTGGCAAGCAAGTTTTCAAAAGTAGTCTGCTACAAGACAAATTAAGTTGTTTGAGGACAGGAAAAAGTTAGGTTTATTGATACTCTGTTAGAGGATCACTGATTTGATTTCAGGGATCATCCAGTTTCATTCTGGAGATTGATAATAGTTATTTAGGATTTACTCCTCTCTCACTTCCTAACATTGTTTCTGCAATGTTAATCTTGGAAAGCAACCATTTGTTTTGGAATAACATTGTGTAAAAAGCTGATTAAAAAATGCTCAAGGAAAGCATGGATAGGTTCACTAGCAGCTGTTGCAATGATAAATATAGCATTCTAACATGACATGTGAATTCGGCTCTATAAACACAGTGCAACGAAAGCGTGGTAAAACCTACGTTATTCAATGTAGAGTGACGTAATTCCATACAGAATGACGTCATTCTGTATAAAGTAAGTAAATATTTATCCAATGGAATATAATCTGCATGCGCGTTTTTACTCTAAGTATGAACTTGTTTTCCTTTGATTAAGAGTTGGTCATGTTAGAATCGAAATAATCTTCTTTCTATCATGGTTTATCGTTCAATAAACCACGTTGTGAGTTATGAGGTGCAATGAATAATCCACGAGGGCTATCGCCCTCGTGGATTATTTATTGTGCCTCATAACTCACAACTGTGGTTTATTGAACGATAAACCACGATAGAAAGAAGATTATTTCTTAAATAATAATGACAGAATAAAACAATTCAAGCAGACTGTCTATCAATACCTGTTTATAAAGTCTGAATACTGTCAAGTCTGGATCTCTTCTTTCTTGAAGGTGGGGATAGCTTCTCAGAAGACCAAGGGGAGATAACTTCTATACTTCAAAGAGCACATCAGTCACGTAGAGCTGCTGAAAATGTTTGTAAACACACTATAAATAAACTAGATAAAATGTTTGGGCTGGCACCTGGTCGACATTCTCCTGTTCGACCTTGGGAGGAGATGTCGGGGACCAGTAAAGCAAGGTAAATAGATTAATTTGATTGGTGTGACAGTGTCTACTTTTTCAAAGTGGCCCAACTCATTACATCCTGTAGATGAACTTTTTTGTCTTCCATAGGACCACTTATTAAAAGATTTTGGTTAAAGTAGAAATTACTTGTAAGGAGCAGTTTGTCTTTTTGCCACAATATTTAACATGTACACATGTATGAACTCTGCTATGAAAATTTTGGACTTGTTTAAAGCATTAAATTTTGCAGATGAAAACTAAATGTGACTCAAAAATTGAACTTTGTTTATGGAAGGTTAGAAAACATAGTGGAAAACAGAAAGAATGCTGGTTATTGGCATTTTCTCCTTTTTCCCCCATAGTGTGCTTATGACCTGTTGGAAGAAGCCTTTCAAAATGTTATGGAAAAAGGGGAATATGCTCTTAACTAGCATTTTCCCCTATTCCCATAATGTGTTCTGCTCCTTTTAAGACAAGTCCAATCATTTAAGTCACATTTAATTTGTGGTCTGCAACTGTTTTCAATTTGGACAAGTCCAGACATGATCATGTGGTATTGCTTTACCTTGTGACGAAATGTTAAAACCGTAGGTCCAAATTGAGAGCATTAATTTGTAGACCATAAATTAAAGATGTTTTAAATGACAAAATTTGTCTCAGAATGGGTGGAAAACATTGTGGGAAAAGGATAAAATGTTGGTGATCTACATATTCTCCTTTTTCCATGATGTTTTTGAAAGCATTCTTCTTCAGGGTTGTTGAAGCTCTTGATTATGTGGGAAAAGGTTAAAACCATCATTGTAATTGTATTTTCAGTTCTGCCAGTTCCTCAGGTAGTGTAGACACAGAGTTTACAAAAGGTGATGAACATCGTTTACGGGATTACATTCAGAAACTGAAAAATGAACAAAGTTCTGTACAGCTGACGGTGATGGAGTTAGAGAGTGTTCATTCGGACCCGGCCTCAGAGAAAGTGTTTAGGAGTCCTGAGGCTCAGCGACTTGATCTAGAAAATGCTGTGATAATGCAGGAGTTAATGGCAATGAAGGTTTGTTTGACTGATTCAACATAACATGAATACAAGTGCAAGATCCTATATGTATGGTGTTTAACGCTGTTTTCAACATTATTTCAGTTATTTCTTGGCAGCCAGTGAACCTACACATGCTTTCGTGGAGTTCCTGTTACCAGAATTCCGCACAACATTCTATCCAAGCCACTGGTTGCTTTCCCACATAACCATCATTGAAACAATGGTCAGCAGTGAGGAATGAATCCTTTCGCAATGACTATTATCAATCCTCGGAAAGCAATTAGCCAAGCTGGGGATCGAACCAGCGACCTCCGGTTCTCAAGTCATGTACGCTACCGAGGCTGGGCAATCTTATATGTAACATGACCAGAAATAGTTTGAGAAAACCGGAAAATTTAAAGTGCTTCATCTGGAATCCCTTATTAGGGCAACTAGGAAGATTTGTCATGCTGTTTCTCAAGGGCACATTGACTTAAAATATAGATCATTCTATTAATTTTGAAGTTAATATTTCATACAACTTTAATTCAAATTGTCAGAGAATATCAACAACTACAGGGGTAAAGGGTTTGGCATTTCATCAAAATGTACTTTTTGGCTAAACTTTAAAGATACCCATTTACTCCTTTTAAGCCAAATATAACCAATTTCTTCGATATTTTATCAAACTGTAGTCATTCATGTAGCTTCATGACAAATATTACACCTGGCAGTTGCGAGATTGCATAGATTACGATGGATAGAAAATGTAATTTTGGACTTGGCTCCTATCCACTTGTTCAATCGAGGATACCACATTATGCTTGTCATGTGACTGTGTACGACCTTCGCCTTGCATTCATGTAAATGACAAGAAAGTGGAGCCGCGATACACTACACAGGTCTACTGCCGCAGCAATCTATGCCACAAGAACCCAACAGCAATTTACACAAAGATGTCGGAATTTTATATCGAGAGTGCAGTGGAATGATTTTAAAGACATTAGAAATGTAAATTTTGTATGTGCACATTAATATTTAGCGATTTTAGATTGCTGAAATAAGGGGGAAACCCATGATCCTACAAATAGACAAGTGCGCCATTTCCCATGTTTAAACAAGTAGTCTAGCCTTCTATTTTTAGATGGGGGTGTGTAAATGACTTTAGTGATACACTCCCCCGTTGTTTACAATTTGGACCGGACGTAATTTTCTCCCGACCAAACTCCATTTCATGTAACAAGTCTGAAACTTCTTTTCATTCTTTTGGGGCTATAGACATTGCAAATTTATTGATTTAAACACATTTCTACATTCGGCTAAAATAAGTAAATGGGCATCTTTAAGGGATATAGAAACCCTTAGGATCTCAGTTTGTATATAAATTTCAACAGTTCTTCAAGTTTACACAATTATATTTGATGGCAGTTGACATATTCATGAAAGTCAGTGTCAGGACAACCTATAGCCCTTTACCACACAGTCACGACTATTAGTGACCCTGAGAAAATAGAGCTTTGGAAAACATTGCTGGTAACCATCATTTTCTCCTTTTCCCACAATTTTTCCTACCCAATGAATCAGAGACAGATCCCAGCATTTGAGCTGTAACTACTTTGTTGTCTGCAATTCTTTCAATTTGGATGCGTCTATAATTTTGTTATGTGGTAAAGTGTTAATTGGCCAAACAAAATCCTCCTATGTGAAGATGAAGTGTGAACCATTACATATTAATATCAGAAAAGGTGTTGTTGTAAAATGGGAGTTTCTTGTTCAGAGCTAAACACCTTTACCCTATACCAAACCATCTTGGGCTTGAGCAACCCTGAAGAACTAGGCTTTTAAAAGAACATTGTTGGAAAAGGAGATACTGGTAACCAGCATTTTCTCCATTTTCCATGTTTCCTACCCTTTTAGAGACAGCAACAGCATTTTGAGCCTAATTGAATTTTTGGGTTGCAAATGCACCTAGTTTGGATAAGTCTGAAAATTTGTCATCTAGTAAAGAAACAGCAGAAAACACTATTTGATAAGGAGAAAATGCTGGTTACCAGCATTTTCTGCTTTTCCCACCATGTTTTCAAAAGCCACCTCCCTCTGGTTCATTAGAGCTTAGAATTGTTTAGTACAGGGTGAAAGTAGTTTGCCTATATCTACAGGAAGAGAAGGCTGAGTTAAAAGCACAAAACTATCTACTGGAGAAGGAAAAGAGAGCAATAGAATTGAGATTAAGTAGCATGGAGTCACAAGAGCAAGCCTATATAGTGCAAATAGAGCATCTGAAGTCGGAGGTCACAGATAGAGGTCAAGGTCAAACTGAAGGTCAAGTTTTGCTGGATGGGACAAGCAGTGATAAGGTAGTATTGCTTCCTTTCTTCCTTGTTCCTTATTGACCCTTTGCTTTTTTGGACTGTGATGAAAAACGCTTTTGAAAAACTTCTGGGAAAAAGATTAAAATGTTGGTAACCATTATTTTCTGCCTTTCCCTTAATGTATTCCTATTCAAAGACAACACTTTTTATTTCAGCCACATTTGATTTGTAGTCTGTAAAATGCTTGCAATATGGTCAAGTCTAAATTTCTATGGTATGGTTAAAGTTTTAAGTTTGCTCAAGATATTTCCAAAGTTGTTCCACTTCAGATTTGTTCAATGAGGAAATGAGTTCAAATTTCTTTGTACTTAATCCTTCACCAAATAGTCCCTTGTTTTAATAACAATGGTGAAGAAGACTATTGAAAACACTGTGAGAAAAGGAGAAAATACTGTTAACCAGCATTTTCCTCTTTTTCCCACAATGTTTGCTGTCCATTCGAAGCCAAATTCCACAATTTCAGCCATAACTGATTTTTTTTCTGCAGTCATGCTGTCAATATGGATAGGCCTAAAATGGTAAAGAGTTGAGTAAAAGTTATTAGTGCCTACTTAATCTTTTACCATATAATCTTGTGTTTTAGTGACACTGAAATAAGACACTGAAAGAAGACTTAGAAACAAAGTGGGAAAAGGAGAAAATGCTGGTAACAAGTTTGCAGTGTTTTTTATCCTTTCAAAGACAGACTCTATCATTTTAGCCATAATTGAGTCGTAGTCTCCACATGCTGTCAATAAAGACAGGTCTAAAACTTGGTGGTTTGGTAGATAGGTATAGGGTATTTCTGCCTATTTGACTCTTGACTATACAAAAACATTTTGGAACTGTCCATATTGAAAGCATGTGCACATGTGAAATTAAATGCAATTCAAATGATCGGATTTCTGTTTTGAAAGACTAGAAAACATGTGAAAAATTTGGATCATCAGCAATCAGATTCTCTTTTCCCTGCAAAGCTTTCAAAAGCTTTCTTCCTTGGGGGTTAGCTAGGCTAATTTCTTTCCCAGTATTTATGATACTCATTGCGACAGGATTCAGTTCTCTCTCAAAGCTGATCATTGTTTCAATGATTGTTATGTGGGAAGCAGCCAGTGGCTTTGAAGAATACTGTAGTATTGTGTGAAGCATTGGTAAAAACAAACTTCAGGAAAACATAGACAGGTGCACATGTTGCCGAGATATGGCTCAAATAATGTTGAAAACAGTGTTAAACACCATAAAATCAATCAATCAGTCTTTGGGGGTAGTGACTGGGGGGGGCATGTTAAAACATGGAATTGTTTGGTGCTTAGTTAACCCTCTACTAGAGGCCAAAAAATCTGGACTGGTCCAAAATGAAAGTATTTGAAGATGACAAAATCGAATGTCAGCATCCTTCTACCATATACATGTACCAATATCTCATGAATTATGAGACAAAATATGCAAAAGCATGCATGCACATGCAGAAATTTACATGAACAAAAAACCCCAGCTCATTTCTCTGAAAGTATTGTGGAATGACACATTATGACGTCACGAAATTCTTATATCAAACACGTCGAAGATAAGAACTTTTTAACAGCTTTATAACACAGAAAACAAGGAAAATAATATGCTTTTTCAAACTTCTTGCAGGAAAGTAGCGATAGGTCCACACCACCAGTTTCACTGTCCCCTGATCTAAGATCGAGGGATGTTTCGGAAATACTTCAGGAACTCACAGAGGCAGTAAGAAGGGAAAAGAAGCTTAAAAACCAGGTGTCAGAGCTGGTAGCAGCCTTGGAAAAGTTGTCCAGGAATTCAGAAATAAGGCACCAACAGTCAGCTGAGTTTGTGAATGATTTAAAAAGGGCAAATAGGTACATTGTTACACATGATTGCTTAATTAACCCTTCCCCAAACTACTACTTTTAGAATTGTCCAACTGAGAGCCTCTGCAGCTAACAAATCTCAAATTGGTACAAATGAACTGAAGTTCTTAGACAGGGTTGAAAACATTGTGGGAAAAGGAGAAAATGCTGGTTACCAGCACTTTCTCCTTTTCCCACAATGTTTTCTAAAGCCCTCTTCTTCAGGGTTGTTGAAACTTGGGATTGATTGGTAAAAGGTTAACCCAATACTGTCATTAACAAATGTGCAACTTTGAAAATGCCGTTTTAAAATAAGAGGATCAAAATGAATTAAAGTTTAAGTAAGGTTTGATTTATTTTTCCTGATGTAAAATGTCAATTTTGTTTATATGGTGCGCCACGAGTAAAAGCTGTCAAGGGGAAAAAACATGTGCAAGTTCACATGAAAGAACAGTAGCTGACATAACTTGGAAACAACATAAAATAAAAAAGAACATACAAAAATCAAAATATCAAGCATGCAAAATATGGAAGCTTATCCATAACTTTTTCACAATTACAATTGCTTTTACGGGCAGTATAGGTCAGGATGACGTTGTACAAAATGTGCAATCTGGTCTTTGCTCTACACTGTCTGCGTTGCTAAGACATTATTGACAAAAACAACATTGTATTGCAACAACATGTGTCTTAATTCTAGATTGAATAGGTCTTTTAGGTTTATTTAGTACTTTAAGTATTTATAATAACAATATATGGCTTTATAATTACTGTGTATGATATATGATAATGGGGGGAAAAAGGGAGAGGATGTTTCAAGTCTTAAAGGTATTATTTCTTCACTTAAACCCCTGGTTTGTTGTGGAAACTTATCTTAAAGATACATCTTTACCCGTTTTCATCCAGTTTTTTAACCAATTTTACCTTTATTTTATGAAACTATAATCATTCTTGTATCTTCATGCCAAATATTGCCCCTGATGGTTGCAAGATTGCACAGATTACAGCAGATAGAAAATGCATTCCATTCTACTGTGGCTAGCCATAGACATAACTACCAAAGTTTCTGTTTTAAATTGAAGACAAATCTCTTGCGATTCTTTACCCCATACACTTTATATCAATTTTTATCTACGTTTACATGGCTAACTAGATTCTACACACTGTAAAGATTTAACAGCGTTTGTTTACTCTCTGGCTGTAAAGATGTATCTTCAACAATTTTGAATAAGACTGTTCTAATAATGAGTACCCTTAACATATTTATACCTCCGCAAAATGAATGTTTTCGGGGGTATACTGGAATCAGCCTGTCTGTCCATCCGTGTGTCCGTCTGTGTACAAAATACTAGTAATTTTGTGTCGCGAACTCATCCTACAGTTTTGCTGCTATTGTATTGAAAGTTTATTGATACATTGATCATATACTGAAGTTGTGCAAGACACAGTTTTCAATCATCTACTCCCTATGATTCAAGGGTAATCTTCCCTTGAACTTAGAAAATTTTTTGTTAAATTGCCTGTTTCTGTCAAAGCGCTGGTGGGGGTATTAAGTCACATTCAGTGACAGGTCTAGTTTTTTACTGAAGAACTAAATGAAAAATATGCTTTGACTGTACCTACCAGGAGATGAAATATTATGCCAGGCTAAACTTGGAGGAATTTGCAGACAGCAAGTTAAATGTAGCTAAAATGATGGAATTTGTCTTTCAAATGGTAAAAACAGTGCAGGAAAAGGAGAAAATGCAGCATAAGCTTTCCCACAATGTTTTCAAAAACCTCCTGCCTAAGGTTCTTTACAGTACATGATCAAATGGTAGAAAACATTGTGGGAAAAGGAGAAAATGCTGGTTACCAGCATATTTTCCTTTTCCCACAATGTTTTCCGAAGCCGTCTTCCTGAGGGTCTTTAAAATAAAATACAGGAGTCTTTAATGAAGTGTTATACCTGAAAATGTTCTTAACTGTATGTCTGATTTCAATGTTTCTTGTATGTTTTTCAGTGCTCTCATATCAGCATTTGACAAAGCCAAAAAGAAATATCAGAGTAAACTAAAGAAACTTGAATCACAGATGCAGTCTCTCACTGAGAGATACGAGTCACAAGTATGTATATTTATATGAGCTATGCTCTGTGATAATGGGGCTTAATGCATCTGCGAAAAGTATCAACCAACTTTTTGATTTTGATAAATTTTCCCATCTCAGGATTCACTAGGTTGTAAGCCATGCTCTGTGAAAAGGGGGCTTAATGCATCTTCGAAAAGTATTGACTTGGGTCAGCCTTCACAGTCCAGGTAGGCTGACCTGGGCCGAAACTCTTCGCTGTTGGTCAATTTTCTGTTTGTCCAAGGGCCAGTCTATCTAATGCTTAAGTTGGTTGTTAAAAAAAGTGGATATTATGGATCTATAAGTATGTGATGGCTAGCTTGGGACCATGGATCACGGAGATGCATTAAGCCCCCTTTTGCTGGAGCATGGCTCAATTATAAATGTTACTTCACAAAGAGGTAGAACAAAACTTTTCTCACCCTTTCCTAAATGATAAAATTTTAACTCTTCCAAATTGAAAGCATCTGCAAGCAACAATTTTAAAATTTGTACAAATAAACTGAAGGCCATTGACAGAGTAGAAAACATTTTGGGAAAAAGGAGAAAATGCTGGTTATCAGCAAGGGGTTGTTACAATATGACATTGTTTGGTAGAGTTAACCCTTTACCACACTATCCCGAGTTTTGATGACCCTTAGGAAGGAGCCTTTTGAAAACATTGTGGGCAAAGGAGAAAATGCAGGTAACCAGCATTTTCTCCTTTTCCCACAATGTTTTCTGCCCTCTCAGAGACAAATACCATGACATGAGCCACATTTGATTTGTCGTCTGCAAAAGCTTTCAATTCGAACCAGTCTAAAATTTTGTTGTTTGGTAAAGAGTTAAGGCTGGCCAGTATTGAAGGCGTATGCAGATCACAGATTAACCGTTTACCACACAACGCCGACTTATAACGACCCTGGGAGAGCCTTTCGAAAACATTGTGGGAAAAGGAGAAAATGCTGGTCACCAGCGTTTTCTCCATTTCCCACGGTGTTTTCTACCCTATCAGAGAAAATTGCACCATTTGAACCACATTAAAATTGTCGTCTGCAAATACTTTCAATTTGGACAAGGCTAAAATTTTGTCATCTGGTAAAGGCTGAAATGTGGCTAAAATTATTGGATCTGCTTTTGAAAGGGTAGGAAACAGAGTGAGAGGAGTTTGTTAACTCTTTACCACACAATCCCAACTTTTAACGACCCTGAGAAAGAAGCCTATAGAAAACATTGTGGGAAAAGGAGAAAATGCTGGTAACCAGTATTTTCTCCTTTTCCCACAATATTTTCTACCCTATCAAAGTCAGAAATCATCATATTAACAAGATTTAATTTGTTGTCTGCAGATGCTTTGAATTTGGTCCAGTCCAAAAATTTGTAGTTTGGTAGAGAGTTAAAGAGTGTTATGCAAAAGAATACTTTCACATGTACACTGTATTTGCAGTTTGTTAATAAACACACTATAAATATTGGAGTTGTGACACATTTATATAAACTCAACCTCTTTGATGGCTGTAAATACAAGCCACTGAAAATCAGAATGATTTTTGTCTCATAGGCTTTACTTAACAAGTGGGTGGTAAAAATCCAAGATCAGACTGCACAGAATGTTCTGTGCAGTCTGATCTTGATCTATGCTGTTTGCATGAGCCCATTTTTCCCTTTGGTACTGAAAGGGTTAACTTTTGTAATTTTACTTTCAGATTAGAATGTTAAAACAGAAACTTTCAAGACAGGAGGATGACAGACCCAGGGTAGCCAATGAAACTTCCTTATAGCTTTAGTAATTAGTAGCTTTCTTATCAAATTTTTCTAAAGTGTGATTTCATTGGTCATCCAGAATCATCAAGTTTTGGCCTTGATTCATGACATTTATCATTATGTGTGATATATTTGATGCATTTATAATGGCCAGTGTATAACCTGCAGAATGTTTGGCTTGTATGTTAAGGTTGTTCTCTCCTGTATGTCTCTAAACAGCTTACTTTTTATAATTTTTTTTTCTTTAATGACGTTTTTTTTTTTGGGGGGTGGGGGGTGGGGGGGAAGAGACACACATATACACACCCCTCAAATATAAAGGAAATTAGTGAATATTTTGGATAAAAAATCAAATACAGCATGTATTGTCTATGCCCATGTTTAATCAAAGCATTTTCCTTCAGTTTATGATTTTGCCAGCAGCTTGTTGAAGTTTTACGGCAGTATAACCACCACCGTTTACCAAACGATCTCATGTTTTAACTACCTTGAGGCAGGAGGCTTTTTGAAAACATTGTGAGAAAAGGAGAAAATGCAGGTTACCATGTCTTCTTCTTTTGCACCTCCATATCCAGTCATTTGAACCACATGTAATTTGTTATCTACAATCAGTTTGGCTATTGATTTGGACAAGACTTCAATTTTGTCCTTTGGTACAGTGCACATTAACTCTTTACCAAATGACAAAATTTTAGATCAGTCCAAATTTAAAGCTTTTGCAGACGAAAAATAATTGTGACTGTAAAATTGAAATTTGCTTTGGAAAGGGAAGAAAACATTGTGGAAAAGGAGAAAATGCTGGTTACCAGCATTTTCTCCTTTTCCCACAATGTTTTCAAAAGGCTTCTTTCTAGGGGTTGCTAAGAGTCAGGATTGTGTGGTAAAGGGTAAATCATTCCACAAAAGTCACCACCTTTACATTTATTGTATTTGATTATATATTATAAATGATCTGAGTAAAATGCAGGTGTTACTTTTGTGTATTAACGTTTGGGTCTTTCAGCCAAATCTAGAAAACATAGTAACTTGCCTGGTGGTTTTATTTGCCTTGAGCTGTGTGAGAAAATTTGATATCACCAGAAGGTTGAGCGAGATGTCAAAATTTTCTTACACAGCAAGGAGCAAATACAAACACCTGGAAAGTTTATACAACATAATTTTCCTTTTGTTATATACTTAAAATTTCAACAACAATATATTGCAATTATAGACAGTTTTATTGTTAGTGGGTAATAACTTCTTTTTTATGTATGGCAGGTGAAGACGCTAGTGTAACTTTTTTACCAATCTACTCTCGGTAAATACTATAGTGCAATCTGAGCGTATTCTGCATATTGAGGTTACGTTAACATACCATATTTGGAGCAGTATTTGACACTGTGTGGAGATAGATTTTTCTTCTGTTGTATCCAACTTTGTCTTTGTATGATGCTTGTATTTGAGCTGGGAAATTTACAGATCCATAAAAGTAGTCACTGTCAAAATGCCTTTCTAATTCAGAAGAAATTAGAAGGTACTGGACCTTAGATTGTGGCTAGCAGCAAGTGTTCACATGTAAAATATACCATAACAAATCTTGAAACTCTTTTCTGTTTGAGAGTTACAATACTTGTATCTGTGTAAGTGGTTTTCTGGAGACAACTTGTGCAAAAATATGAATAGGTAAACATGTGCTAATGCAAAGCTAGGTGTGTAAACCTGCTAAAAAAATGGTTTTTATATACCTGGGTCTGATTAACAAATCTAAATTGTATTTTAATTCTCAAGAGTTTTCAAAATTTCATAGGCATGATTGATATTTATGATTAGCTAAAACAAACTCAGTAGCATGGATTTTGCTTAGCCAGTGAGAACGTGTATTTACAAGTAAATGTAAAATAACTGAAAGTTAGGTTAACATGCAATTATTGTGTTTGAATGTGTTTGACATCATTAGGTGCTTGATTGCTTGAAGTTGTATATGTATAGGATCATATGAATACATTTTTGAAGTGTAACTGCTGAAACAAACTTGGAAGAAACATTGCTGTTGTTGTGAACTATCCTTATCTTTGATACTGGGTATTTAACCCTTTACCACACAATCCTGAGTTTTAACGACCCTGAGCAGCAAGGCTTTGAAAACATTGTGGGAAAATTTTCTCCTTTTCCCAGAATGTTCTCTACTCATTTAAAGGCAGAATAATCATTATAGTAACTTTGAATTTGTCATCTGCAGATGCTTTTGATTTGGTTTAGTCCAAAATTTTGTTTTTGGTATTAAAGGTGGGTATTTAGATTTTTCACATCTCACCAAATTAAAAAATATATATATCACTGAAATTTTTATATGAAAAATCAGTACAAATCATCAATAATTAAGAATCATAAAATTACAAAAAGAAAATGTTTTTGATGGTGTTCCCTTAAAAGGCTACGTAGCCTCTTAAGGTATTTTTAGATTTCGCGCCAAAAATAAAAAAATCATTGTGGGAATGTCAAGTGACTGGCACGTGACTAATGACGCTTAAATTCCATAACATAAAAACAAACATGTAATTATTTTCCATAATGTCTTCTTCGGACGCTATGTTTGAAGCTTCGTCTGTGTATTTCCGGTATGTAAATGAGCGAGTTGCTCATGTAAAAATAGACAGTGTTTCCCGTCAGTGTCGACCTGCGCCGTAGTAAATCTCTAATTTCTCTTGTTGTCGGATGGTTTTCGACTACTGGGGTTTTATGAATGAAAATTAAAAGGCTTTGGGAGTATAAGGATGATTTTTTTGTAATTTTGTAAAATTTTCGTCCCAAAATCTGAAGGGCCACCTTTAAAGAGTTCACCTAGCCAGTGGCTGTAACACACAATGCTTCGAGCCAATGGCTGCTCTCCCACACAAAACTACCTGTATGAGGACTGAATCATGTCAGAAGGACCAGTATCATTCCTTAAAAGTGAGATTGATTGTTTAAATCATGTTTCGCTCCCATTTTTAGCTTCACTGGCCAAAGGCCAGTGGGCTTATGTAATGTCCGTTGTGCGTCCGTGCGTTAACTTTTATTTTAAACATCTTCTCTGACACTACCCATCCAATTTTGATGGATCTTCACAGAAATGATCCTGCCATGGTCCTCTTCAGAATTTCTTGAAAAAATTTGATTCCTTCAAAAACTCTGGTTGCCATGGCAACAAAACTTAAAAATATTGGAAATTTTTGAAAATCTTCTTGTATGAAACCATAAGGCCTAGGGCTACCAAATTTGGCATGTAGCTTTATCTAGTAGACCACTACCAAGTTTCTTCTAATTATAGCCCTGGAGTCAAAATTGGCCCTGCCCCGGGGGTCACAAGTTGTACATGGGCTTATATAGCGAAATCTTTAGGAATCTTCCTGTACCAAGCCATAAGGCATAGGGCTACCAAATTTTGCATGTGGCTTTATCTAGTGGGCCTCTACCAAGAGTGCCCAAATTATAGCCCTGGGGTCAAAATTGGCCCCGCCCCGGGGATCACAAGTTTTACATGGGCTTATATAGAGAAAACTATAGAAATCTCCCAATACTTAGTCATAAAGCCTAGGGTTACCAAATTTTGCATGTAGCTTGATCTAGTGGGCCTCTACGAAGAGTGCCCAAATTATTGCTTTAGGGTCAAATTTGATCCCACCCCAGGGGTCAGAAGTTTTACATGTGCTTATATAGTGAAGTCTTTAGAAATCTTCTTGTTACTAACCATGAGAACAAGGGCTACTAATTTTAGCCCTGTCTCAGGGGTCTCATGTTCAAAACCAGTTGGCCAAGTATTGTAATGTTTGGCATGTAGGGTTTTTATTTATTAGCCAGTGGAGCGATACAGGGCCATCATGGTCCTCTCGTTTTAATTATTTCAGTTGTATCACAGCAACAACTCACATACTTATGTATATTCTGGGTTTCACTATTTCTAGGCTAGGGTTCTGAAGTATCTTGCCCAAAGGCACCCTCACTGAAAACCCAGAGCATTTAGTTAGGACTGAACCTAGTACCTGCAGGCTACGAGTCCTACACCCTACCACTGAGCAAAACAAGACCTCTTGGAAATGTGAGGATCAAATCCTTTGACATGGACTTTCAGCAGAACAAGTTATTGTAGAACAGGGATTAAAACTCGCAAGTTATGGATTAGAAGCCCTGGGTATTCCTGCAGAGCCACCCTAGCTTATCTTCATTACGACAATCAATAATTGTTTCCAAAGCAAAATGACAAAAACATGTCCAAATTGAAAGCATTTGCAGACGACAAATTAGAATTGGCCCAAATGATGGGATTTGTATTTGAAGGAGTAAAAAACACTGAGGGAAAAGTAGAAAAATGCTGGTTATCAGCATTTTCTCCTTTTCCCACAGTGTTTTCAAAAGCCACCTACCTCAAGGTCGTTATAACTCGGGATTTTGTGGTAAAAGGTTAATTATGGTGTTGAAAGCAGAATTATTATACCAGTATCAAAGATAACGGTTATGTAGTATGGTTGTGTTTGGTTGTTTAACCCTTTATCAGACGTCCAAATTTTTTACTTGTCCAAACTGAAAGCATTTGACGATAAAAAGTTTAATGTGCCTCAAATGATGGTATTTGTCTTTTAAAAGGTAGGAAAACATTGCAAGAAAAAGAAGAAAATGTTTGTTACCAGCTTTTTCTCTCATTTTCACAATGCTTTTACAGGCCTTCTTTTTCCCCACTCAGGGTGTTAACTCTACCAGACTACAAAATTTTACATTCGTCCAAATTCAAAACTGTAGCAGAGGACAAATTAAACGAGGCTCAGTTGATGAAACCTGACTCTAAAAGAGAAAAAAACATTGTGGGAAAAGAAGAAAATGCTGGTTACCAGCATTTTCTCCTTTTCCCACAATGTTTTCAAAAACCTTCTGTCCCAAGGTTTTTAAAACTTCGAATTGTGTTAAAACAATTCGACTTACAATGTGATTTGTTTTGCCAAAATAAATGACTTCTTTTATGCTAACTAGCATAAGTCAGTATTTATAATTTTATGCTTTTTTTTGTTTGTTTAACAGTGGTGCTCTTTAGTTTTGGTTATTTGCTTCAGATTAAACTTGTTATCAGACAAATACAACTTTTTACTTCTCAGTGAGAGACAGATTTTGAAAACATTGCATGGAATGGAGCAATTGCTTGTTTTATAGTAGTTGCATTTAATTTCACCCAGTGTTTCCAAAAATAATAAGATGCTATCATTTACTTAAAATGTTTCCAAACTGTATGTCAACCCTGTATCACACAATCTTGAGTTTTAACAAACCTCGGAGACTTCGGTTGCTTGACAAATGAAACAGTATGGGAAAAACATTATGTCAAAAGGAGAAATTGCTTGTTGCAAACAACTTTACAATTATAAGCAACTTCTCCTTTTGCCACATTGTTTTCAAGAGGTCTGCAGCTGATTTTGTTTTGAATGCTGATAGAACTTATTTTTGAAAATTTTTGGCTCATCCAATTTGAGTGCATTTGCAGACAACAATTTAATTTTGGTTCAAATGATAGGATTTGTCTATAAAAGAGTGGAAAAGATTGAGTGAAAAGGAGAAAATGCTGGCATCTTGAATTTTCTCCTTTTCCCACAATGTTTTCAAAAGCTTTCTGTGTCAGGGTCATGAAGACAGGATACTGTTTGGTAAAGGGTTAAGAATATGATATTCAGGGGTCTAGATCTAACATTCACCAAGTCAGTATGATTGTAGAGAAAAATTAGAGTTTTGTTTTCGGATTTCTTTTTATTTACCTCTTTACTACAAAATCCCGAATTGTAATCCCAAGGTAAAGGCCTTTTGAAAACATTGTGGGAAAAGCAGAAAATGCTGATAGCCAGCATTTTCTCCTTTTCTCGCAAGGTTTTAAACACTTTCACAGACAATAACCATCATTTCAGCTACATTTAATTTGTTGTCTGCAAATGCTTTCAATTTAGACAAGTCTAAAATTTTATTTTTCGGTAAAGAGTTCCAGAATCATATTGCTCATGCTGCATTTATAGATTTTTTTACACTTATTTTGTATGATTTATATGTGATGCTTAGACTTGATTATTATGAAATTAAAATACATAATATGACCTTAGTTTTGTCTAATCTTTTCCATAGCTTTTCCAGTAGAGGTTTCACCTGTTAACCAATCACTCCTGAGTAGGCCTGCTCCTGAGATATAATGACCCTGAGGAAAAAAGCTTTTTTTCCTTTTTCCTGAACATTTTTTACCCTATCAAAGACAGATAGCCATGTTAAATCTGTCAGTTGGATAGTTATACTCCCACAAACAACAGTTTGTGGGGGGTATACTGGAGTCACCTTGTCCGTCCTTCCATCCGTCTCTCCATGTGTCACAAAACCTTGAGCATAACTTCAAAACTATAAAAGCTATTGACTTCCTATGCAGGTATATCAGATTGAGGAGAAGTGCAGGGCACAAAAACTGTAACTCTGTCATCATAATGTTTAGAGTTATTGCCCTTTGTTATTTTAACTGTTGGATTTTTGTCTGAAGCATAACTTCAAAAGTATAGAAGCTATCAACTTCAAACTTCATATGCAGATAGATAGCACTGAGGAGAAGTGTACTGCAGAAGACCATAACTCTGTCATCATTATTTTTGACGTTATTGCCCATCGTTACTTTACATGTGAGACTTTTCTCTGGAGCATCAAAAGTATAAGAACTACATGTATATGCTTCAAACTTTATGATGCAGAAAGAACACATTAAGGAAAAGTGCACTGTACAAGAACTATAACGCTGTCATAATTATTCTGAGTTATTGCCCTTTGTTATTTTACATATATTGGATTTCTGTCCGGAACATTACTTCTAAGGTATAAGAGCTATTGGCTTCAAACTTCATATGGAGATGGATGTCATTGATGAGAAGTGTAGTGCACAAGATTGATAACTCTGTCATCATTTTTCTTTTTACGTTTTTGCCCTTTATTTTACATGTTAAAGTTTAGTATGGAGCATTACTTCCGAAGTATAAGATCTATAAAATTGAAGAGAAGTGCAGTGCACAAGATCCAAAACTCTTTCATCATTATTTTTGTAGTAATTTTCCTTTGATATTTTCAAATTGGATTTTTGGAGCATAACTTCCAAAATATAAAAGCTATTGCCTGAAAACTTCATTTGCAGTTAGATCACATTGAGGACATGTGCAGTGCCTAGGAACTATAATTGTATCTTCACTGTTTTTAGAGTTATATCCCTTTGTTATTTTAAAAATTAGATTTTCGTATCGAGGATACTTTCTAAAGTATGGAAGCTATTGAGACTTTTTTAATAGTTATATCCCTTTATTTTCAAAATTAGATTTTTGTCTCTAGCATAACTTCTGAAGTATAGAAGCTATTGGGTTTAAACTTCATTTGCCTATAGATCACACTGAGGACATGTGAAGTGCATAAGAACCTTTACTCTATCCTCACCATGTTTTGAGCTATTGCCCTTAGTAACTTCACAAATTAGATTTTTGTCTGGAGGGCAAGTTCCAAAGTATAAAAGCTACTGACTTTCATTTTCACTTGCAGATGGATCACATTGAGGACAAGTGCAGTGCACTAGAACTATATCTGTGTCTCCACTATTTCTGGAGTTATTGCATTTAGTTACTTTACAAATTGGATTTTTGTCCGGAGCATGACTCCCAAAGTATAAAAGCTATTGATTTCAAACTTCATATACAAATAGATCTTGATAAGGATGAGTGCAGTGCACAAGACTCATAACTCTGTCCTCATTTGTTTTGCCCTTTGTTATTTGATATATTTGGTTTTTGTATGGAGCATAACTTTCAAGGTATAAATGCTATTGACTTCAAACTTCATAATTATACAAATAGATGACACTGAGGACAAGTGCAGCGCACATGATCTGTACGTGTGTCTTAAGTATTTTTTGAGTTATTGCCCTTTGTGATTTTACATTTAGGGCGTTTAACTGAACACTTCAAATACAGATAGACCGCATTATGTGCACACAATATCCATAACTCTAAATTAATTTTGAAATTATTGCCCTTAGTTGTTTTTTTTTTTTAATCCAGAGCTAACTTTTAAAGCATTTAAGCAATTGACTTCATGCTTCAAATACAGATAGATCCCATTGAGAACAAGTGCTATGCACAAGATCTGTTACTCTGTCTTAGTATTTTTGGAGTTACTGCCCTTCTGAATTTTTTTGTCCTTGGCATATTTTCAAAAGTATACAAGCTATTGACTCGAAACTGGAAATACAGATAGCTCACATTGAGAACAAGAGTAGCAAACAAGATCCATAACCCTGTCTTTTGCATTTTTTGAATTTGGCCTTTGTTCTTTGTTTTTTTACATTTTGGTTTGGAAAGTGGCAGTCATTCAGTGACAATGCACCATGTGGGGTATTTGTCCTCCTGCAACAGTTCTAGTTTTCAATTCAGATGAGTCCAAATTTTTATCATCTAGCAGAGTTAACCCTTTACAAAACAATCCTGAGGTTTAAAAGCCCTGACAAAGAAGCTTTTTGAACTCTACCACAAAAGCCAAGTGGTTCTGGTGAGGCTCAAACCCAGCACCTCCAGGTTATAAATCCTACACTTTACAACAGGTGATTGACAAGTTGTGAGCCTTGTATTGGAGGAGTTAAGCAGGGATGTCCTTTATCAGCCTCACAGTTTTCTAACTATTTAAAGCTGCGCACACAAAGATTGGTGTCATTTGGTTAGTTTTTTTCAAAGAGACAACTTTCCTAACAAGGTAACTGACTATAGTAAAATGGACAAAATCACTGAAAAAGCAAGTCTGTTATTGTCATGGCTGCCATTAACTGCTGTGTCTTTGAATTGAGTGAGCATTCGCCTGATCTCGCTCCATCAGACTTTAATCCATTTCAAAAATTAAAAAATGGCATTTCCAGTATCCACTTTCAGTCAGATGATGTTGTCATACGTGCAGTGTGGGACTTTCTGAATGGTCAAGAAATGGACTTTTTTAAAAGTGACATTTAGGCCCTTAAAGCTGGCAAAAGTGTACAGATAATGAAGGGCATTATTTTGAAAACTAATGCGATATGTCCCTAAAGTCAAACCCTCACATGAGGCTCGCAACTTATCAATCAGCCCTCATAGCAGAGCCAGGCAGGACCCCAAAGTTATAGGCTATGGCTCTCGAGTGTCTTGCCAAAGAATACACCTCCTAAAAACCCAGTGGTGCAAATGGCAATCAAACTCCGGGGCTCCAAGTCAAAATTCCAACCACAGAGCCATGCAGGAACCCTGTGATAAAAGGAAGGTTGAGAATGAAAAAAACAACAACAGTTTGAAGACCACAGGCATTCATTCTACAACATGAAGTTTTATTGCCCTATGGTATGCTTTAAAAAGTACACCTTGCAAAAAAAGAAAACGTTAACAATAACAGAGAAAAGTAAAACAGATTATAATTATACTTACTGAGAGCTGGCTTTACAGTGATGCTTATAATCTGTCGCATAACCCTTAATCCTTAAAACAAGGCCTCCTGAAAACATTGTGGGAAAAGAAGAAAATGCTGGCAACCAGCATTTTCTCCTTTTTCCACAATGGTTTCTTTCCTCCCAATGACAAGTTCCATTCTTTGAGCCACTATTGATTTGTGATTTGCAAGTGCTTTCAATTCGCAGAGTTTAAAACTCCATTTCTGGTAGAGTTAATAGAAATTTCCAGTTGATTGTAAAAACTGATATATTACGATTTCAAACGTTTTTTCACTTGGATACTAGTTAGCATTTTCTCCTTTTCGCACAATGTTTTCAGAAGCTGTCTACATCAGGCTCATTTAAAAGAGGATTGTTTGGCAAAGGGTTTAAATAGAACCAAGGTGCATTTCTGTACAGGGTATGGTTCAGGGTTACAGCATCACTGTAAAAAAAACCAAAACATCAGACTAAACTTGCATTAACTCATTACCTCCTTGACTATTTATCAAACAACAAATTTTAGACCCGTCCAAATTCAAAGCATTTGCAGACGACAATATAAACATAGCTCAAATGATGCTATTGGTCTTTGAAATAGTAGAAAACATTGTAGGAAAAGGAGAAAATGCTGGTTACCACCATTTTTTCCTTTCCTCATGATGTTTTCAAAAGCTTGTTTTCCAAGGGGTCGTTAAAATTACAGATTGTTTGATTAAGAGTACAACGAATTTGCAGCAGACAACTTTCAAAATCATGTCCTTGCAATTTTATGGATTATCATATGATTTGATATTACAAGCACTTGTATACAAAAAAAGACACTGTGACTGAAAAAGAAATTGCTTGTTACAAGCAGTTTCTCCTTTTGTCACATTGTTTTCAAAAGCGCTCAGCTGCAAGATGATAAAAGTTGTCTACCAGAGATAATGTGAAAAAAATGGGAACTAATCAAGCAATGGAATTGTGGTAACTATAAAACTGTAAACATTGTTGATGATGTCTAGACCTGAAGAGGTAATATTCTGATGAGGAAAACAAAGAGAAAAGTGTTGACCACTTTTTGACCTGAAGTAGTATAAATTCCTGATGAAACATAGATGAACTGACATATGTTAAAGCTGAAATAACTAGACCTGAAAGTAAGGCAGGAAGAACTGCTAAATTTCCTGAACCTTTCAACAGAATGAGGATGTAATAACTGATGTAAACCAAACAAAAATTTCAACTGTAACAGTTTTGCGCTTACCAAAACCATTTCTTCACCAAGTCTTTACTGGCGTATTTTAACACCACTTGCAGTTTTCAAGGGTGGAGAGAGGTAGCATACTCTAAACAAAAAAATAAAAAGGTAGTTTATGGGCAATATGATCAACATTATTTTAGACTGTAAAATACTTGGATAGGAAACTGTATCTCTATTACCTGCTGAAAATGACTTTTTAGTCTTGCAGCAGGCTACATAAGAAAACATTGTTGCCAAAGGAGAAACTGCTTGTCACAAGCAATTTCTCCTTTTTCCACAATGTTTTACATGTATTTGAATATTAATCTTTACTTTATGCACATTGTCTCTGATAATAATTATTATCGCTACTTTAATTTTCTTTATCTCCATTTTAATTTACATTTCAAGTCATCTGCTTTTTTAAATTTTTGTATAGATACTTCTTTATACAGCAACTGCAGAATTTAACCCAAATATTGGAGAGTGCAGATCCAAGATCAGACATCATTATCTGTAGTCTGATCTGGACCTATACTATATACAAAAGCAACTCAATTTGTGCTTAGCACTCCAACACTGGAGAAAGGAACTGCACAAAAAATTTTAACCCATGACCATGACACTGTAAATGTAAACACATCTAAATGATCTAACTATATCAGCTTTACCACAGTACAGTTCAACTAGTGAGGTAACTAAAGTCTTACTGATAAAAATCATGAAAACATTATAAATGATAGTAAACCCTCTTCCTCTCAACCTGTATGCAAGACATAGTTTTCGGTCTTTAAATTTTGTGAAAGATTTTTCCCCACCCACTCTTATAGTTTTGATGGTCTTCCCTGTGGTAACCAACCAATGCAACTGCAGTTCTTGTCTGAAAAATGAGCAAGAACATTACATGTGGTTGCTACCGCTCTGCCACAGTGCCTTTTAGAAATATACAGGGCATGCTGGATTCCAAGGAATAGTACTACTTAAAGGTCCACTAGCTGTAAAATGTAAAGAATTCGGGGGTCAAATGGCTGACAAATTGAATTCACATCATTTAAAATTATGGATATCATTACAAGTCTGATAATGTGTTACAGTGGAATCTATTAATGTTCCAGTTGCTGGCAGAAATACGTACATTAACACTGGAACAATAGTTGCCAACTTTTTTTTGCCAGTGACAGTTTCCACTGTAACACACAATCACACTCACAATAACATCCTTTCTTTTATGTGTGCCTGCACTTTGAGTCCCACATTGTTTACTTTGGCTGTCAGTATGCCTCTAAGTTACCACATAATCCTGACTTTTAACGTCCCGGAGAAAGAAGCCTTTAGAAAATACTGTGGGTAATAGAGAAAATGCTGGTAACCAGCATTTTCTCTTTTACCCACAATATTTTCTACCCTTTCTAAAACAATTTCAATTTTTCAGTCACGTTTAATATGTCGTCTGCAAATGCTTTCAATTTCGACTTTGGTAAAGAGTTAAAAGAGGGGTAAAACCATAGGCACTCAGTTTCCCTGTCTTTTACTTTTGTACCTTACCTCTTCTAATTCTGCATATCATAATTACTAGAAAGTTTTGCTGCAGCCATGTTTTAAGATAATGGAAGTCCTTGATCAGGTTTCGATTTACGCTGGCTCCCGAATCATCATCATTAACATGCTGGCCAATATGGGTACCATGATAATGTAAACAAGACGTACTATTTTAAGCGTAGAAAATGTTTACTATCCTGATACCCATATTGGCCAGAGCCTTTGAGATGATTCGGGAGCCAGTGTAAATGAAAACCTGATCAAGGACTTCTGTTGGTTTAAAACATGGCCACTGCGAAACCTTCTAGTATGTAAGATATAGATGTACAGAAATAAGTGTTAAGTTATGAAAGTCATAGAAACCACGTGCCTATGGGTAAAACTGTATCAAAACTTTTCTGAGTGTTAAGTGCCCTATTAGTATGGGTTTCCCTTGTATAGTTAACAATTAGCCAAAGCTTGAAGAAAATATCTTCTGTGATGACAGAGATTTCAGAAAATGTCCAAGTTTTTGCAGGATGACAAGGCTGACTATGACAGGGCTGTGACAGTATCTAAAAGTTTTCTTCGAAAACATTTAAGCTAAAAACCCCTAAAAAAAAATAGATATCAATATGAAATAGAAAAAGTGACCTGAAATTAGCCTGTAAAAAATTTCCTAATATTCCTGACAACAAAGCATGTAGCTTTGTTTTTTGCTAAAAGTGACATTAACCCATTACAACCTGAAGAACTTTTGCACCAAATACGGATCATCAACATGAATAATTGCTTTATATGAGCAATTTCTCCTTTTTCAACAATGTTCTAATAAACAGTAAACTGTAACAGTTGTCTGCTACAAGATGCAAATAAATCACTTGCAGGTGGTAATGAGTTACAAAGAAGAATATCTAAAAACAAGAAGGCCATGATGGCCCTGTATCGCTCCGCATTTCAAATAAATGTGCCATACAATTAATTGGCGTTGAGAGACATTAAACTATGAGAAGTCTGTTTAGCAACAAGAGGGCCATGATGGCCCTGAAATTGCTCACCTGAGTCATTTGACCAAACATGACCCATTTTCAATCTCTTTTGAGATATTATGACAAACATTCTACCAAGATTTTCATGAGTTACTGACCTGAAATGACCCACTTGCAAACTGGTGCAAGACCAACATTCTGACCAAGTTTCATGAGTATTGCATTAAAAATGAAACCTCTAGAAAGTAAACAAGGTTTTCGAAGGTTTGACCTAGTGACCTAGTTTTTGATCCAACATTACCCATTTTCAAACACTTTCAAGATATTATCAAGACAGACATTCTGACCAATTTTTAAGAGTTTTGGACTAAAAATGTGGCCTCTACAGCATACACAAGGTTTTTCTAAGATTTGGCTTAGTGACCTAGTTTTTGATCAGACATTACCCATTATCAGATACTTTTGAGATATCACTAAGACAAACATTCTGACCAAGTTTCATGAGTATTGGACTGAAAATGTGGCCTCTAGAGCGTACACAAGGTTTTTCTAAGATTTGACCAAGTGACCTAGTTTTTGATGCGACATTACCCATTATCAAACTCTTTTGAGATATCACCAAAACAAACATTCTGACCAAGTTTAAAGAGTATCAGACTGAAAATGTGGCCTCTAGAACGTACACAAGGTTTTTCCAATTTTTAACCCAGTGACCTATTTTTTAACCCACATGACCCAAATTTAAACTCATTCAAGGTCTCATCAAGACAAACATTCTGACCGAGTTTCAGGGGTATGTGACTGAAAATGTGTCCTCCAGAGCGTACACAAGGTTTTTCTAAGATTTGACCTAGTGACCTAGTTTTTGACCCCACATGACCCATTATCACACTTGCCTGAGGTATTATCAAGACAAACATTCTGACCAAGTTTCAAAAGTTTTTGAAAGAAAATGTGGTTTCTAGAGCGTACACAAGGTTTTTCTAAGATTTGACCTAGTGACCTAGTTTTTGACCCGATGTGACCCATTTTCAAACTCATCTGAGATATCATCAAGACAAACATTCTGACCAACTTTCAGGAGTTTTGGATTGTAAATGTGGCCTCTAGAGCGTAAACAAGGTTTTGCTAAGATTTGATCTGGTGACCTAGTTTTTGACCCGACATGACCCATTTTCGAACCTGTCCGAGATATTATCAAGGTCAACATTCTGACCAACTTTCAGGAGTATTGGACAGAAAATGTGGCCTCTAGAGCGTACACAAAATTTTTCATAGATTTGACCTAGTGACCTAGTTTTTGATCCGACATGACCCATTTTCGAACTCATATGAGATTTTATTGAGACAAACATTCTGACCAAGTTTCATGAGTATCGGACTGAAAATGTGGCCTCTAGAGCGTACACATGGTGAAAAAGTTGACGACGGACGCCGGACGCAGACACAGCACGATCACAATAGCTCCCCATGAGCACTTCGTGCTCAGGTGAGCTAATAAAATTTCAAAGAGGAATAGCCTGGCTCATACCTTTTTCACAAGCCAAATGATGTCCGTGACTACAAGCAGATAGACACAGGGTCATGTCCTGAGCTTGCTGGCCTTTGGCCAGTGGCGCTAAAGAAACACACAAATAATCATTATGTTACACAGTACACTGTATATCTATACAAAGTAATAAACTGCAAAAGGAAATGCTTTTAGCATTGATTAACTTTAACATCGTAATAATAATAACAACAACAACATTTTTCTTGTTGCTTATTTTTCAACAAGTCAAAAAGACTTTCTAAAAGCCTACTTCTCTCTCAAAGATGAACTATATAATAAAAGTAAAGTAGGGGAAAACCCAACCATTATTTCTTAAAGAAACTGGCCTGTTTTCTCTTCTTTCATTATACAAAAATTTAAGTGTTTAATGTGGATAAATTGACCAACTTTTTACTTAACAACTACATAACATAGTAATTCTTTATAAACAGTAAAAAGACAGGCTTATCTCTTTTTTTTCTGTCAACTTCATACCAACAGTCTTTTACTATACAAAATAACTCATCCTAAAATCGACCCCAATGTTAACAGATTTCAAAACAGAAACACTCAAGAATAATTTGAAGTGCTTAACAATTTCTTTAGCTAAAAGAATTTCAAGTCATTCTGTAAAAGTGCATTAAATGCATCCTGCAAAAATGAATGGTCATTCTAACCCAAAATCTCTCATCTGTGTAGATATACAATTTCTAGTTGAATAACAAAATGTACACAGATTCCAGTCAACTTCCAACAAATTCAACAAAATCTCAGTCATACTGATGATAAACATAAAAGGATGCAAATTACTTCATGAAAGACAACATACAGAAAGCAATGACATTTAGTTCTTAAACCCTTTACCAGACAACAAAACTTTAGCCTTGTCCAAATTGAGAGCATTTGCAGACAACAATTTAAATGTGGCTCAAATGGTGCAATTTTTCTTGGATAGGGTGGAAAACATTGTGGGAAAAGGAGAAAATGCTGGTTACCAACATTTTCTTCTTTTTCCACCATGTTTTCAAAAGGCTTCTTTCCCAGGATCGTTAAAAGTCGGCATTGTGTGTGTAATCCTGAATTTCAACCACCCTGACAGATTGTTTGTATTGGACCTTCATGCCATTTTAACAGTTTAGGTTGTACCACAGCACTCGGTGCACCTACACATGTGTTTCCTAGCTTTCTCACACCAGTACTGATGCAACTTTCTTTCCAAGCCACTAACTATTTTTCTCACATGTATCAGAGGTGAGAGGTAAAATATCGCTGGAAAGAAAGTTTCAAACCTGGAACCTCCAGGTCACACGTCAGATGCACTAACCACTGAGCTACCCGGTTGGGCCACCACCCTAATAGAAAGGGCTATTGAAAACAAAGTGGAAAAAGGAAAAAAACTCTGATAACCAGCATTTTCTCATAATGTTTTCTACCCTTCCTAAATCACATTCCAAAATTTGTCATCTTTGAGGGTTAAATTTTAACTCATGGTTATTATCCAATCCAAAATAAATATTTTCAATGTTGTTGCAAATTTATTTCCAGGTGTAAAATATGTTCATCCCTTTACGAAACAATCCCTGGTTCTAATGACCCAAAGAAAAAAAAATCTTTCGAAAACATTGCAGGAAACGGAGAAAATGCTGGAACCCGGCATTTTCTCCTGTTACCACAAAGTTTTAAATCCTTTAGAAGAGAAATCCTATCAATTTAGATATTTGTTGTCTGTTAGTGCTTTCACTTTGGGCAAATATAAAATTTTGTGGTCTGGTGAACAGTAAACCCTTCACCATATAGCTTGCAACACGCGAAAAGGGGCATTCGGACATTTGCATAAAGTGTCGTCTCGGATCAGCCTGCGCAGTCAGCGCAGGCTAATCCGAGACGGCACTTTACGACTACACTAGATTTTGTGCTACAGTAGACCTGCGCAAGACAGAAAGTTACATAAAAATGGAAAGTGTCATTTCAGATTAGCCTGCGCGGACTGCGCAGGCTGATCCGAGACGACACTTTACGCAAATGTCCGAATGCCCCTTTTCAGGTGTTGCAGGCCATATGATACAATTTTGGATTTGTTCAAATCCAAAGCATTCACATACAACATATCAAATATGGTTCAAACTGTGGAATTTGTCTCTGATAGGGTAGAAAACATTGGTTGAAAAGCAAAAAAATGCTGGTTACTGGCATTTCCTCCTTTTCTCACAATGTTTTAAAAAGCTGTCTTCCTAAAGGTAATTTAAACTTGAGATAGTGCAGTGATGGGTTAACTTATGTAAAGATCTAGGGGTTGTCTTGGGTAGAAAACATTGTTGGAAAAGGAAAGAATGCTGGTTACCAGCATTTCCTCCTTTTCCCACAATGTTTTCAAAAGCTGTCTTTCTTAAGGTTGTTTAAAGTCTGGATAGCGCAGTATTGGGCTAATTCATGTACAGATCTAGGGTTTAGCACAAAGACAAGTACTAATGCTTGAAGCATAATGAAGAATACATAACAAAAATAATTAATCTATATATCAACTGCTACATACATTTCTGTTCATGGAATTTTCAAACAACAGAATAAAAAGAAAAGACACAAATTTATACTATAACAAAAGTAGGGCAGTTGGAGAAACATACCCGTACCGGTACTTTGCATTTAGTGTTGACTTTGTATTCTGTGCATCTTCACTAGCCAAGGTTGACCATCACTTTGTTGCTCCATAGTAATTGTCACCCTTGGCTAGCTTAAATGTGTTGAGTATTAAATTTTCATTAAACAATCTAGTATTTTAACAGCTCCTTTCTCCAAAAAAATGTTTTTCAAAATCATTCTTCCTCAGAATTGTTCAAAAACAGGATGGTTTTGGTAAAGAGTTAGAGAGCTTCTTGTTCAGTCATTAAAACACAAGACTGTTTGTCTAATGGTTAAATATCTATTTAATTGTTCCACTCTCCACAAAACAATCTGTAATTTCTTTGATTCACAGGAAGAAGGATTTTGAAAACAAAGTGGGAAAAGAAGAAAATACTGGAAACCAGCATTCAACGATTTCTCTGAAAATGCCTAAAATATGGGTGAGTCTAAAATTTTATCTGATAAAAATATTAGAGAAACACAGTTAAAATCTCATAATTGACATTAGGAAACTTTGACAATACCAGTTACCTCGGTTTTGAACCGAGCCAAGACTTAGCACGACAAACATGTAACTACAAAATCTTTACACTCTACCTGACTCTTCTTCCACATAAAAATAAATCCATCCGATATCATTACTGTACAACCGCTTGTCATCACTTTTTAGAATTTTGAGATGAAACATTCTGCCATGTTAACCCATTATCTATTCTCAATACATTTATGGGGCTGATCATTTACATCCATATATTTACCATCCATTCTTAAGAACAATCCTAGTCTTATTTTCCAGAATATTCTGTGAATGTAACACATCTTCTGATTGGCTAAACTGTTTTGGGTTAGCCAATCATGCAAACCATTTGGTTTAGCCAATCAAAAGCTGTGTTACTTTCAAAATTGGAAAATCTTAGAGAATAAGACTCTGAATGTTCTTAAGAATGGTTGTATACAGACCCTTGTATATAGAACACCATGAAACATTGCAAAAGAGAAATTGATCCAATATGCAATCTCTGTTTATAACAATGTTTTCTGGACCCAATTACCACAAATCCAGGTTTTAGACCAAAAAGAGAACATGGGCAAAACTAATAGGGGCAGATTTGATAGTATAGGAACTGATTTCTGAATAATGTGGAAAACAATGAAAAGAAAGGAGCAATTGCTTTCTACAAAAAATTCCTTTTTTTTTTCCCAAAAAAAGTTTTCAAAAGTTGTCAATCCACACAAATTTTCAGCTTTACTTGTCTTACTGTGGTAATGGGTTATTGGTATCTTAATTCAGTTTGATTTGAAAATCTACCATTTATTATCCTACACAGTCAACCCAGTTTTAATCACTAATCTTGTGTTAAACAACCACCTTTGCTACAGAACCCTGAATTTAACCCTTTACCACACAATGGCGCCTTTTAACGCCCCTGAAGAAGAGGCCTTTTGAAAACATTGTGGGAAAAGGAGAAAATGCTGGTAACCAGCATTTTCTCCTTTTCCCACAAAGTTTTCTACCCTATCAAAGAAAAGTTGCGTCATTTGAGCCACTGTGAAATTGTCCTCTGCAAATGCTTTCAATTTGGATAGGTCTTAAATTTTGCCGTGTGGTAAAGGGTTAAATTTCCAAACCTGATTTTTTAATTTATTTGTCCCTGTGTTAAACAGTCACTCATCCTATGAGCTCCCTTGGCAGTTTTACTTCTTACCTCATGACAAAATTTTAGTGTTGCCCATTGAAAGCATTTGCAGACGACAAACTAAATGAGTAAATGTGGCTCAAATGATGTCTCCCAATGGATCATAAAAATATTGTGGGAAAAAGAAAAATGCCCAATTCCTTTAGGTTGTTAAAACATAGGATTGTGTGGTAAATGGTTTAGACACATTTGACTGTTTTTGGAAACATGTCCACATATTGCCAATGAGATACTGGGTAAACACTGTACAATAACTCTGAGGTATATCTATTTACGTTATATGAGGTATTCATCTTCAATATTGTGAGGTATTTCTGTCCAAATCTTTACTCGTATTCTCTCTGTTATAACTCTTTAACAAACAACAACTGTGTTTTCACTGTTTTGAATAAGAAAGCTTTTGAAATCATGCTGGGAAACGGGGAAAATCCTGAAAATCTCCTTTTCACACTATGTTTTCCACCATTTCAAGTGAGACAAATAATACACAATCATATACGTCACGCCATATTTGTCATCTGCAAATGCTTTCAATATGAATGAGTCTAAATTTTGCTGTATGGTAAAGGTTAACTCTTTATCAAATAACAAAATTTTGCACTCTGCCAAGTTGAAAGCATCTGCAGACGACAAATTGAAAGTAGCCGATTTCTGGCTTTGATAGGGTAAAAAATATTGTGGAAAAGGAGAAAATGCTGGTTACCAGCATTTTTTCCTATTCGTACAATGTTTCAAAAAGCCTTTTTCTGCAGGGGTTGTTAAAGCTCCGGATTGTGTTATAAAGGATGGAGTCTTTAGTTCACCCAACAATTAAATTTATTAAAGTTTGCCATCTTATAAAGAGTTGACTCTTTATCAAACAACAAATTAGGTTGTAATTAAGAAATGAGTTTAAAGCTTCAAATACCCAAATTTATCTAGTACCCTAGATCAATATACAAGTTGTGCATAAAAGTTCATGTTATTTATAGATCATTCATAAACCAATCACAAAACTGTCAACAGAGAGAGAAAGAGGCGGAGTAAGATTTATCTTGTCGATTGTCGTAAAAAAAATGAGCTTTCAAACACAAACCACTTGCAGAAATCTCAAAATTCAAAAGTGAAGACATTATCTTCAAAAAAGAAAATCACATTTCATCGCTGCACTACATGAAAGCACTTTACTATCAACAATTTCAAAATCCACAAACTTAACAATTATACCCAAGGTACTTTGATATATGAAAAAAATCAAAGTCAAAGAGTACTAAGCATAACAAACCCCCCTTTCAATTTTTTCCAACTAAGACATTTTCATCGTAATTCCCTACACAGTCCCATATTCTATAAGAAATCCAAGAAATAAAATAAAACTTTCTACTTATTTCATATTTCAACCCCCCTGAAGAGTTTCAGTTTAAGGCCTACAGCAATTACAACAACAAAAAGCATGTTGAGACAACAGTAACTGTTGTTATTGTTCACTTCAGAAATCATTTCTAAAACTACAAATAATTGGAAAATAGAGAATGTCAAAGCCAAAGCAAATTGTTTTCTCTGGAATTTACAACTTGAATGTGCAATAAGCACAGCTCAAATATTACTCCAGACCTAAAATATGAGAATGGAATTAGGACAGTACAAGGTACTATAAAACAAGGTTTTTTCACCCGCAAATTGCTGAGAATTTATACCTGTTTTTTTTTTTCTTTTCAGATTGTCTGAGTTAATACAGACAATAACTAATACAGAAAATAACTACATATAAAATATCTTCAAGCTAAAAAACGCAAACCATTAACCTGTACAGTGTAGATCAAGATCAGACTGCACATTCAGTAAATTTTGATCTTAGATCCACACTGTCTGCTACTTGGCCAGATATTCTGAGAAAAACACCATTTATTTAGCACTACAGGGGTTAATATACCATCTTGGATGGTTACACAATACGATACCAATTGTGGAACTTCTCTGTCTAAGAAAAATTAAGACCTTTCATCACAGCCATATCTGCCTATACAGTAGAGTAATGACTCTCTTTAGTCAATTACAAACTTGTCAAATTTAAAAGAGAGCTAAATGATCTGATATACATATACTACACTCATAAAAGTGCAAAAACAAAAACCAGATAAAAGTACAATAAACTTAAATAAAATAAACAAATAAGACAAATGAAAAAAAAATAACGAAAAATTTTAAAAGCTTTTGAAATACACGAGCCATGCTCTGGCAAAAGGGGGTTTAATGCATCTCTGTGATGTGTGATACCAAGCAAGTCATCACATAATTATGGATCCATAAAGTCCATTTTTACAACTAACTGAATCAGAAGGTAGACTGTCCTTTTACAAGAAGAAAACTGACCAATAGCAAAAATTTTAGACCCATGCGAGCCTGTGCACATTGCACCAGCTGAAATAGGTCGATACTTTTTGCAGATGTATTAAGCCCCCTTTTCACATACATTTTCTCATTTGTATGAGATTAGATGAGGAAAAACTGAGGTGTGTGTGTTTAACTGAGGTAACTGTATACATTCCATGCTGAGGTATCAAAGGTAATTTTTAATATACACCCCTGTAAAGCTGAACCTGGATTTAATTGCTTATGAAAACAGTGCAAATCAAGATCAAACAGCACAGAATGTGCAGTCTGATCTTGGATCTACACTGCCCACTTCTTAGCCAGATATAATGACACAAGATAGATTTGAAATTGTAATACATGCATCTTTTGTGCTGACTAAGAGTGTCTGCTTCAATGATAATTGTTTACTAAAATATCCCTAGTTTTAACAACCCTGAGAAACAGGACCTTTGAAAAGATTGTGCGAAAAGAAAAAATGCTGGTAAAGAACATTTCCTCCTTTTCCCCCAATGTTTTCTACCCTTTCAAATACAAATCCCAACATTTGAGCCACTTCAAATTTGTCGCCTGCAAGAGCTTTGAATCTGGACAAGTCTTCAGTTTCATCATGAGGTACAGAGTGAATTAACTCTCTACTAGACGCCAAAATTTAGGACATGACCAAATTGAAAGCATTTGCAGAAGACAAATTAAGGTAGTGCAAATGATGATTTCTCTCTGTGATGGTTATAAAACATTGTGGGAAATGGACAAAATGCTGGTTACCAGCATTTTCTCCATTTCCCACAATGTTTTCAAAAGAATTCTTCTTCTGGGTCGTTAAAAGACGCGATTATATGGTAAGAGATTAAGCACTACAAGAGTTAGTATTTGTATATTTCAATGCCTTTCTTGATTTTAAAATCCATGGCTTTTTGCAACGATTCCAGTGATTATGCGGGCCTTTGTTTCACTGTCCTTTTATCAAATGATCACATGTTTTTAATGGTCCTGAGACAAAAAGAGTTTCGAAAATATTGACAGAAAAAATCCAAGTAAATAACATCAAAAATCTTTTCCTCTTCCCAAAATGTCCTCAACCCGCTATAAAAGATAAATTCCTTTTTCAGCCATATCTAATTTGTTGAATGCAGATGCATTCAATACAAACAAGTCTATAATATTGAGTCATATTTAGTTTTCAAATAGTGTGTGAAAAGGAGAACATAATGCTTACCCAAGTCACCTCTTTACAAGAAAACAAAATTTTGGACTTGTCCAAATCCAAAGCATTTGCAGACAAGAAACTTAATGTGGCTCAAATGGTGAGACTTGTTGTTGAAAGGGTAGAAAACATTAGGAGAGAAGGAGAAAATGCTGGTTACCAGTACTCCATTTTCCACAATGTTTTCATAAGCTCTCTTCCTCAAGGTCATTAAAACTAGCGATTATATAATAAAGGGTAAAGAAGATGTGATTCTACTACTCTGATGGAACATTATGTCTAAAAAAATTTTCTGTTAAAACCAAATTGTGGTACCAGCCTTTCCATAAAATATCAGGTATTGGTATACACCTTTGAGGTATCAATTTAAAAATCATTTGAACAAAAAAATGCACTAAATAGTATTAATATGGTAATGACATTTCGCCTTTCCCTGATTCTTATCTGAAAAAAAAAAAAAAAAACCCCTGATGTATGGATTCTTCATATACTGTTTAAAAATATTTTTAAAATCTTTTTCAAAGAAATAAACTTAATACTTATGATCTACTGGTTGAATTGTTTTGACATAGTCAATCATAAAACATGTACATGCCTCAACTCTTTCCCCGACAACAAAATTACTGCCCTGTCCAACATGGAAGCCTTTGCAGACTACAATCAAATGTCGCAAAAATGATGGAATATATCTTTTCAAGGTTGGAAAACATTGTGGAAAAAGGTGAACTGCACTGTCTTCTTTTCCTGCAAGGTTTTTAAAACGACTCTTTCTCAGAGTTGTTAAAACTTGGGATTGTGTGGTAAAGGGTCAAGTCACGCTACAGATCATTTTCAACCGATTTCTTCAGAATGACAATATGATGATAAACAAGAGTGCCACATGCAGGTGCCAACACTCAGCTACAGTTGCTTGATTTTCAGTGAAAATTCTAAGTTGAAAAAGGGCTATAACTGTGTCAAAAATACTTTGATGGTTACCCGCCCTTTGTTTTGTAGGTTCCTCTTTTAATAGTGAACAGCTTTTCCGAGTATGAAGTAAGTATCTTCAGTAATAACAGATACTATAAAAATCAAAGTTTTTGCACATTGACGCAGACAACCCCAAGGGCTATGACAATACCTCAATGTTTTCTCTGAAAACAGCCAAGCTAAAAGTGAAAAAAATTACAGAATAAAACAGAGGTAACTTATAAGAGGTAATTAACTGCATGGAAAGGCTGACACCATCTTTTTAGTTTTAAAATTGTGCGGAAAAAGTAGTCTAAAATTGTGCAGAAAAAGTAGAAAATATTTCCTGATTTTTTTCTAACCCTGTCTCCATTTCTTACTGGCTTCTATTTCATTTTTTGCCACGATAACAACTATTTAATTTATATATACTAAACGGAAAAGAAATAATGAGTGAACATTTCATGAGATAACTACTGAACTACTCATAAAATCATGAAAATCTGCCAGTTTTTTTTTTCACATTGAAATAGAATTTTGGCTAAAATATCATGTCTAACTATAAACCAATTATTGATTGAAACAATCAAATCTTCACCACACAACAAAAATTTTATGATAGCCCAAATTGGAAGCGCTTGCAGAGGGCACAATAAACGTAGCTAAAATGGTATGATTTGTCTTTGAAAGGACAGAAAACACATGTAGTGGAAAAAGGAGAAAATGCTGGCTACCAGCATTTTCTCCTTTTCCCACAATGTTTTCAAAAGCCTTCTTCCCAGGCGTCATTATATTGTGTGGTTAAGGGTTACAAAATTAGCATTTTAGCGCATGAAATGTTTACCCTGCGTTTCTTTATCCATTTAGTACATAATCTTTTGTGAGGAATTATCTGGCTTTGAAATTATCGAACAAACATTGGATGTGACTGCATAACAAGAAACTGTTCAACAATCATTTCAACAATAAATGTAATTGTAGGAACCGTTTAACGATCATTTAACAAAAAGTTGTGCTTGCTTGAAACATTGACTTTTTTACACCATCCATGAAATATTTCCTTCCTCTTCACTATTTTTTGGTGCTCTTTTTAACATATGAATAAATGAATGAGAAAACGCTGAGGCAACAGGAGAAGTAGCTTATTTCCAGCAATTTCACCTATTGCCAGAGTGTTTTCAAAAGTGGTCTGCTGCCAAACAGATATAGGTGATAAATTGCTTACCCTTGACTTTTATGGGCTTTGAATTTGAAAGGATAGAAAATATCATCGGAAAAGGAGAACAGGCTGGTTAACCGGCACTTTCTCTTTTTCCCACAATGTTTTCATAAGCCTTCTTCTCCAGAGTCTTTAAAACTCAAGATTGTTTAGTAAATAGTTAAACAGGAATACTTCACCAGACAGACTTTGCTAAACAATCAACTTTGTACTTTGAAAAAAGAAATATTTTACAGGTAATGTATCATGATTTGATCTAAATGCAATGAACAAGCAATATGATGAGTTTATATACATGTACTAACATTTAGACAAAATACATCTGTACAACAAAGAAAAGTGAATCCAGAGAGAAGAGGTATACGCCCCTTACTCTATCATATAATATGGCTATTTTTTCAATGTTTATAAAATAGTAAAAGCTTCACGTTATCTTTTTGTACATACATGTATACACAATAACTGTTAATATTTCATTCCTTGGAATGACAATCAAGAGTTTTAAAAACCTTTGCTGCGTAACTCAAGATCAGACTGCACAGAGCAAATCGTCTGATCCTGGACCTACACTGTCCAAATACAGTATGAGATTTTCTTATAAACTTTTCTCACAATGAACGAAAAATTTGGTAAGAAAAAAGCACTCTAATAGCTAAAAATGACACAAGATCTCCTTTATATTTCTCTTTTGTCCTGTAACTTTTGTCTGTCAATGATTCTTGTGCCTAACAAAAAAAGAACTAAAATGATCAGTCTTACTTTGACAAAAATATCTTTTCACTTCAGTCTTATTTACTAGAGTTATGTTCACCAATTTCACTCTTAGTATAAAAACAAAAACACCCTCAAAATTGTACGGCCTAACTGTGGAAAAACACCATATGCAATAGCCCTGATCCCACAATAGAGTAAAAGGTTATATAAGGAGTACAGTTAATACTGCAAATCATTTATTTGGTTATTCAGCATTATCCATCTATCACACTATGAAAGATAAATCAATTCTCTTTGACTGGTAAATGACATAAAGTCACTCTTTTTTTTCCCCTTATTTAATCTATCTATAGAGAATGTTGTTTTACACCAGACTTTCAGTGACATGCAACATATCATATCCTCCTTCAGAATTTTTTTTTCATCTGCATGCATCAGGCTACATCACACAACATAGTGGAAAAAGGAGAAATTGCTCAAAAGAAACAACTTTTCCATTTGCCTTTATGTAGTCATGTGTTTTTATCATTAGCCCTTTACCAAAGAGTCCTGTGTTTTAATTTAGTTCTGTGAAAAAGGGCTTTTGAAAATACTGTGGGAAAATAATTGAATACTGTTAATCAACATTTTATGCTTTTCCCAAAATGTTTTCAACACTTTCAAAACACAATCCCATCATTTGAGCCAATTTTAATTTGCTGTCTGCAAATGCTTTCCATCAGAAATATTGTAAAATACGGTTGTCTGGGAAAGGGTTTATTTGCGTTGACTACAAGGACAATTTCTAGGTTGTTTGCCACAAGTTTGTTCAGAAAGGAGCTGAATCTACGCAATACACATTCAAGATTGTCTTAAAATCTTTACCAAATGACAAAATTTTACAATAGTCTTAACTGATAGCAGTTGCAGACAACAAATGAAATGAGGTTAAAATGCTGAGATTTGTCTTCGAATGTTTTACAATATCCTTGGTGACCCAGTTTCGATTCATTCTGTAATCAACCCTGGGTTATTTCGCTGGCGTTTCCTTGTTCTCATGAATTATTCATGAAACATTTTGATTGGTGATCTCAGTTTTTCTTTGAGAAAATTTAAACTATTTTTATCACAAATACACCATCATTTCTATTTTTTACTTGTCAATATCCAATCACATCATTCGTTGCTTAGCTTTGCGATACTTCAGATATGGCGGCACCCATCAACACCCCAATCGAGAAGCGTTTAAGAGATTTTCGGCGTAACACCGAAAAATTGTCAGTTAAAATTGTACACAAAGATCGATAGTGTCGTCCCTGTATTGCAGAATGGCATATCTCACAGGAGACAAGCACGCTGACGGTTGCCATATTTGTTGATAACCTCGGGTTTACAAACACTGTGGGAGAAAATGCTGGTTACCAGCAATTTCTCTTTTTCCCATGATGTTTCCAACAGCATTCTTCCCCAGGGTTAGTAAAACATGGGATTGTTTGAAAGAGATTACAAAAAAACAATCAGTTTCTTTTTTTTTGTAATGTTACCAAACATTCCGGTGTTCTATCAACTCTGAGGAAAACAGCTTTAGAAAACAAAATGAGGAAAAAATGCTGGTAATCAGTGCTTTCCTATTTTCCCACGTTTTCTACCTTTTACAACAATAAACCTCAACATTTGAGCAGCATTGTGTTTGTCGTCTGCAAATTTAATGCTTTTAATATTGATAAGTCTAAAATTTTGTCATAGGCAGAGAAAAATATATATTTTTTACGTAGCTATTAATACATTTCTTTGAAGCTATTAACATATCACCTTTAATGAAGTATTTTGAATACACTTGTTAAAAAAAAAGTTCAAACAAGTTATTTAACATCTAATGTTAAATATACACCATTGCTTAGTCTTAATAGCAAGAAACTAAACTATACACACTTTTTCCCACATAGGTTTCCTCAGACCCTTTACTAAACGATGAAGTTTTCAACTTACCCAACTTGCAAGCATTTGCAGACAACAAAAAAAAATTTTAGCTCAATGACAGGATTTGTCTTTCAAAGGGCACTGTGAGAAAAGTAGAAAATGCTAGTAACCAGCATTTCATACTTTTTTCAATGTTTTCAAAAGGCTTCTTTCTCAGACAGTTTTAACATAGAATTAATTGATAAAAGGTAAAAAATTTTGTTCTGAATAAAATATTATTTAACCCTTTACCACACAATCCCGACTTTTAACGACCATGAGAATGATAGCTTTTGAAAACATTGTGGGAAAAGGAGAAAATGCTGGTAACCAGCATTTTCTCCTTTTCCCACAATGCTTTCTACCCTCCCAAACACACATTTCAAATTTTGAGTCACAGTTATTTTGTCATCTGCCAATACTTTCAATTTGGACAAGTCTAAAATTAGTTAAGGATTCTATAAACTTGTTTAACAAAATCCAAAAGGGACAAAGTTTGATTTTGTTTTACAATTTTTATCAGAGCAAAACTTGATATACCCTTTAGCATTATAATCCAGTGTTTTTACATCAGATACTTTGGAAGAAAACTTGAAAATATCATGGGAAAAGAAGAAATGCTAGTAACCTGCATTTTATCTTTTTCCCTTAATGCTTCCAACCATCCTATGATAACTTTTCCATGATATCAGTCACATTTGTTGTCTGCAAATGCTTTCAATGTGGACGAGCCTATAATTTTGTCATCTGGTAAAGAGTTAACAACAAAGTTTTACACCTGTCAAAAGTGACAGCATATGCAGGCGACAAATTAAATATGGCTCACATGATCTTTTCTGTCTTCAATAGGGTAGAAAACATTGTGGGAAAAAGAAAATGCTTGTTACCAGCATTTTCTCTTTTTTTCCACAATTTTTCCAACAGTCTACTTTTTCAGGGTCGTTGAAACCTGGGATCATCTGGCAAAGAGTTAAATAAGGACTGGGTCCATTTCAATACATGCACCAAGAAAGACTCTTTGGGAAAGAAATATAAACTTCTTAAAGCAAAAATAAAAGCCTCTTTATATCACTTGTCATATATCAACTCACTCCATCCAACAGACATATTTGTTCTTCATACTGCAGCAAACCACTCTTGAAAACATGGTGGCAAAAGAAGAAATTGTTTGTAAATGGCACTTCCAGCTAATGTTTTCACATGTATTCAAGTATTAACCTTTTACCACATAATCCCAACTTTTGACAACCCTGAGGAAGAAGCCTTTGGAAAATATTGTGGGAAAAGGAGAAAATGCTGGTAACCAGCATTTTCTCCTTTTCTCACAATGTTTTTTACCCTATCAAAAAAAAAAAAAAAAAAAAAAAATTGTATTGTTTGAGCCTCAATAAAATTGTCACCCACAAATGCCTTCAATTAAGACAAGTCTACATTTTTGTTGTGTGGTTGAGAGTTAATCCTTTACCAAATGACAAATTTCGAGACTGGTTCAAACTGAAAGCATTTGCAGACGACAAAAATAAATAGGGATCAAGTGATAGGATCTGTCTTTGAAAGGGTAGAGTACATTGTGGGAAAAGGAGGAAAAGCTGGTTACCAGCAGTTTCTCCATTTCCCACAATGTTTTAAAATGCTCTCTTTCCGAGGGCTGTTAACTCTTGACCAAACAATAAAATTTTACACAAGTCCAAATTCAAAGGATTTGCAGACGACAAAATAAATGTGAATTAAAAATTGAAATTTGTTTAGGGAAGGGTAAAAAACACTGTGGGAAAAGGAGAAAATGCTGGTTACCAGCATTTTCTCCTTTTCCCACAATGTTTTCAAAAGGTTTCTTTTTCAGGGTCGTTAAAAGTTGGGATTGTGTTGTAAAGGGTTAAAACACAGATTTGTATATCAAGTAATTCAAAAAGGATGTTTTCAAAGTTGTCTGCTGCAAATCTGTCTATATGGATAGTGATACAATGACCTTATAACGCAGTCTCATAACTATATATCACAATGGAAAATTGAACCTCAAACACTTTTCAAGTCTTTCAGTAAAATTCAAGTCAAATCCTTTGATATCTTGGACAAGCTTTCCAACAGATTTAGAAAAGATATCCAACACCTTTCGACAAAAAGATCTCAACCAATTAGAAAGCTGGTCTCTAAAATACTGAAGAAAAATATCCAAAGATATATAGGTACACAGGGTCCCATGTCTGTACATATCAGAAACTAGTTTATCACTCAACCCATTTACCAGACAACAAAATTTCTGGCTTAACTTCCATGAGAATTCAAGTACGGCTCAAATGATGAGATTTGCATTGTTGACAGAGTAGAAAACACGGCGGACAAGGAAAAAATGCTGATTATTGGCATTCTCTCCTTTTCCTACAGTGTATCAACATGCTTGATTCCCCAAGGTTGTTAAAATTTTTCTAATGTAAACACTTCCAATATTGACAAGCCTAAAACTTTGTCGTCTAGTAATGACTTCTGAGTTTTACAGGACAAATTAAATGTAACTGAAATGATGATTTTTGTTTTGGATGGGGAAGAAAACATTGTGGGAAAAGGAGAAAATGCTGGTTACCAGCATTTTCTCCTTTTCCTACAATGTTTTCAAAAGCCTTCTCCTACAGGGGCGTCAAAACTCGGGATTGTGTGGTAATGGGTTAATAAAAATCATGTTTTCATCAACAGTTTTCTGTGTAATGAAGAACAGTGTTACTACTAAGATGAACAGTGAAGTCTTCAATTTTAATGAGTCTACATATCTACAAGTACTCTACAATAATACCATAATCATGACTTTCTTTCAGAAATGTTTTTATCTAAGTTTTGGAAATTATAAAAACTTTTCCTCGATCCATTGATAAGGAAAGCAGAAATATACCTTGTACTGACACATGCATAACATTTAATTTCTTGGACTGATTCTGTGTTTCTTTGAAGAAAATTTACGAAATTCATTCAAGTAACCATCCCCTAGAAGAGCTTGAATACATTACTCAACATTTCTATTTGGCTTAGAACTTAAACTGACAGAAAAAGTCTTTTAAAAACAGAAACCTGAGGGTAGTTTGCTTATTCCATTATTATACAAAATCATTTTTCATATCTCATTACTATAGCTTTTGGACACTTTTTTTGGAAAAGTAGCAATCATTTTAACGAACAATTACCCTTTTTCCATAAAGTTTTCCATGTTGCTTAAAAAGTACATTTTTGTTTCAGTCAAATAGTTCAACTTTGGTCAATTTTCGATTGGCTAGTAGTTGGCTAAAATTTGCCTGTATAGTAATGAGTTAAAGAGTAGACTAACCCTTTACCAAACAGTCTGTGTTTTAATGACCCTTCAGAAAAAGTCTTTTGAAAACACTGTGGGGAAAGCAGAAAATGCTGGGAACCAGCATTTTCTCCTTTCCCCACAATGTTTTCTAACCTTTCAAGAACAAATCCCGTTGTTTGGGATACATGGTGCTTTGTCATCTGCAAATGCTTTCAATTAGGATGAGTCTCAAATTTTTGTCTATTGGTAAAGAAGTTACTATCCATTTTTTTTATCATCTGGAAAATACATTTTTGAAAAAAGATCAACATGACTTTTTGAGAAGTGGTACCGGCGATCCACCTCATACTTAAACTGCTGATTACAGACCTGACATTTATAAGGTTTAATATTTGCATGAATACGCATATGAGCAGTAGTGTTGTTCATATGCCGAATCACTCGACAGCAAATACGACACTGGTATCCAGTGGCTACCTTAATAAAATTACCTTTCCCATATTTTTTGTTTGACTGATCATCCCGGACAGCAGGTTGGGGTTGATTCACCGGCATTCTCTCGTAATTTTGTTCCTCCACTGACTGACCTGATATGGATACTCCAGAGCCCTCTGGTGGTGGAGCATCTTCAGCTGCTGTCGATGCATACACATCATCCATGGACATCTTCCGCTTTTTGTTGCTTAGATCTAAACCTTCATCGGAGCAACCATCTTTTCCATTGTGATCGATCACCAATGGAGTATCCAAGTTATCCACAAAACTGGAACTCGGAAAACGAGATCGACCACTTGGAACTGGCTCTGTGGAGGTGATCATCTGAAACTCGCTCAGTGACTGGCTCCTTTCTCGTGTAGGATGAATGCGACCAGGAGGTATAAACTGTCTATGTAGAGGTGACAATAATCCTAATGAAGAGTGAAATAAATTTTGCTGCACTTTCACAGCCTCCTCAAACGTTTTTGATAAATCTGGCTGAAACACCATTTCTGGTGATTTAGCCAATCCTGAGTCAACTATACCCGGCTCTTTTTCTTTCCCCTGAATGTATGACGGCGAAGCTGAATTTGGGCTAACAAATGTGTCTGATGCACGTCTCTCAATCAGACTTTTTGGTTGCTTTCTTCCCGCACTACCTTGTCTTTGGTAATTTTTCATCTCCGCCTTTTTATAACCCCTATAGGAGTCCCCTCCTATACTCTCTCCATACTCCCTACCTTCATCCAAGATGGCCGTCTCTGGCCGAACAGTTTCTGAGTCCAACACAGCAAACTGAGATTTATACTTCTCCACTTCTTCACTTTCAAATTTCAACTTGTAAGAATTATTATTGTCACTTTCTGGGACTGGTATGTTTGATTTGTAAGCTGTATCTGTATAGGATGTAAACGGAACCTTGTACATAAAAAATGGGTTAAACCCTGCTTCATTAGTACTAACTACAGATGGGTTTAAAACCAACCCATAGTTAACTGCTGGGGTGATGCTCCCTGAAGTTTCAAGCCCTGGACTGGTGGATGGAGGGGCAGTGATAGTGGACATGGACTTGGATCCAAATCCATTTCCATCACCTGAATGAATCCCTGGACCAGTGTCCCTGTACTGAATTGACTTTGGTGCAGGTGAAAGCTGAAATTCTGCAGGTGATCTTTTAGGAGAGGTGGCTGGTGTTGAACAGGTCTGGAGTGTATGCTGGGCCTGTTTGTAATGAAATTCTGTAGGACTAGATAGAGAGATTTGTTTTATATTCTCTGCACTTTCACATACAGGACTCTTTGTAAGTGACTTTCCTTTCTCGAAAATCTCAGCGCTGCTTGCTCCACTATGTCCCCTTCCTGAGACGCTACTTTTCCCGCTTCCCTTCTCGATAAACTCGACAGAAAGCCGCCCTGATTGTTCCATCCATGCTCCTGAGGTCTCACTGTACTGTTTCGAGGATTCTGAGTAATCATGACATGTGATCATTGCCACATCTTCGTCAAGGCTCTTAGAGCTTGCCGAGCTTTTTCGGCGATTTGGAGAAAACACCGAGTCTGAGGTACTGTTCTCTCTGTCATATCTTGGTCGTAGTGGTGCTCCCTAAATATGCAAATCATATACATCAGTTTAGTTTCGCACATTAAACTTATCTTAGTGGCAGGCCCTATAAACGCTTTACCACACAATCCGTTATTTTAACAACCTTAACCCTCTACCACACGGCAAAATTTTGGACTAGGCCAAATTGAAAGCCTTTGCAGACAACAAATTAAATGTAGCACAAATAAAGGTTTTTTGTCTTTGATAGGGTAGAAAAACATTGTGGGAAAAGGAGAAAATGCTGGTTATGATCATTTTCACCTTTTCCCAAAATGTCTTCAAAAGCTTTCCCTTTTAAGGTCGTTAAAACTCAGAATTTTGTGGCAAAGAATTAATGAAGAAAAAGTTTTGAAAACATTGTGGCAAATGTAGAAAATGCTGGTTACCAGCATTTTCTACATTTGCTACAACGTTTTCTATCCTGCCACAAAGAAATTGCAATTTTTCAAGTCACTCTTTTTTTTTTTTTCTTTTTTCTGCAGCTGCAAATGCTTTGATTTTGGACATCTCTAAAATTTTGTTGTTTTGGTAAAGATTTTACTCTTTTAATTTCAGCCTCATCATAAATTGAAAGCATTTGACAAAACATTAATAATTCTTCAATTCATGAAATTTATCTTTGAAAGGGTTGAAAACTGTGGGAAAAGGGGAAAACACTGGTTACAAGCACTTTCTCCTTTAACCATCACCAGCATTTTCTCCCTTACCCACAATGTTTTCAAATGCCATCTTTCTTTGGGTCATGAAAACTTTGAATTGTCTGGTAAAGCCTTAAGGGAAGCTAACAGTGTCACAAAGTGGCAACTACCTGCCACCATAGGCCTTGGTTTGTATGTTTATATGGCATTTCAGTAATTATCGCATGCTTTCCTGCAGTTTTTTTTACCAGAACCTAGCACAATATTCTTCCTATGCCACTGGCTGCATTCCCACAAAACCCTCATCAAAACAATAATCAGTGGTTGGAAAGGAATGAATTCTATTGCAATGACTATCATCAATCCTCAGACAGAAATAGGTCCTGCTGTGGATTTGAACTAGCCACCCCTGAATTAATGCCCTGTACGATACGACCCAAGTTACCAGCCTTGGCTTTCACTCTCTTAAAATGTTGAATCTAAAGAGTTCTTTTCCAGATTTTGGTCAAACAAACACAAAACACTTACTGGCTGATAAACCGAGGGTGAAGTAAGATTTGTACAGGCAGTTAATGTCGGGGATAGCAAGTTACTGTCGCTGTTGGTGCTTGTTCTTGGCAGGTTTTCTACGTCTTCATCAACAGAGAATCTTCTAGTCTCTATATAAGAAGAAACACAAACAAGTTTTGAATGTCTTGACTATTAGAGGGTGAAAATCATTTAACCCTTTGGGCACCAAATAAACCCAATGGACATTTTCAGTCAAAAAATAAAACCCAATTGATTTCAATTTTATGGTTTCTGTTGTCTATAGAGATCAAGCAAAGCGGACAGTGTAGATCAAAGATCAGATTGCACGTTTTGTGCAGTCTGATCTTGATCTACACTGGCCGCAAAGGCAACTATAATTGTGAAAGGTGCTTTAAGGGTTAAAACATTTAAGTCAGTAAGATAGATACCTGTTTTCAAAGCATTCACAGATGACAAATTAAATGTTGCTCAAATGATGAAGTTTGTCTTAAGGTAGTACCCTCCTAATGGAAAACAGCTATTTCCACTATAATGTTATCCTACAAAATTTGCTATGATTAAAAATTAGTATTATTGTACTACTTTAACTGAGCCACTTTTTCCTTTTTTTCCTTCTTAGAATTATCATTTATAAATCTAAAACCACTATATTCTCCTTACAAAGGGAGATAATAATTACCTCCCTTCTCAGGAAACTAACAAAAGTATCAACAAATAATTTCAAGATAGACATCAAAGGAATTTCTGGTCAGTTAAAAATGTGCAAAAGTATTATATCATTATAAATCCTTATTTATCAACTAACAAGAAATTTCTATTCCATCTTGCACTAGAAGGGTTAGGAGGGTAATACCTTAAAAAGGACAGAAACAATTATTGTTGGACATGAAGAGAAAGCTGATCATTTTTCCTGTCATGTTTTAAAAAGCCTAAACATCCGGATAATTAATGATTGATTGATTGATTGTATGGTGCTTACCCCTGTTTTCAACATTATTTCGGCTTTCCTGGAGCTTCTTTTACCAGTACTCCACACAATATTCTTTCTAAGCCACTGGTTGCTTTCCCACATAACCATCGTCGAAACAATGGTCAGCTGTGAGAGAGGAATGAATCCTGTCACAATCACTATCATCAATCCTCGGAAAGAAATTGGCCTAGCTGCAAACCTGCAACCCCTTGTTCTCAAGTCCTGTATGCTACCAACTGAGCTAACCTGGCTCTGCTCAGGATAGTTAAAACTGGGGACTGCTTCATAAACGGTTAAGGACAATGTGAATCTTAGATGCTTGATCAGCACCCACCCTGAAAATCTCCAAGTGAGCACTTTGAGTACTGATAAGCTTGGAGCATGTACAATCTAATTTAACCCCAAGAGTGCTGAGCATAGCTAAAGTTGCTTCAACAGATAGTGTAGCTAAAGATCAGACTGGATAGAATGTGCAGTCTGATCTTGAGTTAAAAACTGTTTGCTCGTTTGTTTGACACCTGGCCAAAATATTTTGGGAATCGTATTAAACCGTATGTGACTATTCCTTCCTTTTTAAGCACTCTCGCGGATGACAGAACTGCGGGCTGTAGCAGACTAAAAGATAGATGTGTCTCAAATGATAATATATGTCTGAGATACGACAGAAAACATAGCTGGAAAAGGAGAAAAAAGCTGGTTACTACAGTGTTTTCGAAAACCTCCTACAGAGTTGCTAAGGCAGATTTATTTGGTACAGGATTAAAGTCCATCATCCCACAAACCTGTGCAGTAGTTCAGAAACTGTTTCTGCAGCTGTTCTTGATCCTCAAGGAACCCCGCCCCTCGTACCGAGCCGAGATGATCTGCTGTTCCCTCTAAGACATTAGCTGTTAAAACGATGGACTCTTCTCCAGACTCTGCCAGCTGTTGTAACTGAAACAAGATGTCTGTTTGTAAAACAGTCATGCCCCCCTACTGCCACATTGATACAGGAAGTGGCACAGTTCATAAACTGATATCAAAAGAATTGATTGGGAAATATCAATGTCATCTTTTAGATTTATTGCCCACTTCAATTGTTAAACGTGATAATCTGTCAACAGTTTGCATAATTATACACACCGCCGTGTCTATACATACAAGATTGTAAACAGTCGCCAATACACAGACTGGGTTATCGATTTTCTTCTCGGCACGCGCATTCGACTTCCGCTTTTTCCCACTTACTACGTCCCCGATAATACACGAATAAAATGTTGGAGCCACAAGTTGAGCCACATATGATGATTTTTGAGACACTGTAATTTTTTTTTAGCAAATGGCTCAAGTGGTGAACGGCAGCGCGGGCCCTGAATCATCTGGTGGTCACTGTGACCTTGACCTTTCACGGATTAACCTTAAAATCGATAGGGGTCATTTACACTCCAAGATGAACATCTGTACAGAATTTGAAGGACCTAGGTCAATTCTGTGTGTAGTTATCATCTGGACAAGGTTTGGTCTATATATCATTAAGTTGAAGGTCACTGTGACCTTGACTTTTGATGGATCAATCTCAAAATCGATAGGGATCATCTACACTCCGAGACAAATGTCTGTGCCAAATTTGACGAACCTAGGTCAATTCTGTGTCTAGTTATCATCCGGACAAGGTTTGGTCTATATATCAACATGTTGACGGTCACTGTGACCTTGACATTTGACCGAATGACCTCAAAATCAATAGGGATCATCTACACTCCGAGACAAATGTCTGTGTCAAATTTGACGAACCTAGATCAATTCTGTGTCTAGTTATCATCCAGACAAGGTTTGGTCTATATATCAACATGTTGACGGTCACTGTGACCTTGACATTTGACCAATTGACCTCAAAATCAATAGGGATCATCTACACTCCAAGACGCATGTCTGTGTCAAATTTGACGAACCTAGGTCAATTCTGTGTCTAGTTATTATCCGGACAAGGTAAGGTCTACCGACGGACCGACCGACATGTGCAAAGCAATATACCCCCACTTTGTTGAAGGGGGGCATAATCAAGGACAAAGAATGGATGGATGGATTATTGAGTGGAGGGGTTGATATTACATGTATAAGGATGAATAATTGAATTAATTCAGGAATGTGTGGGGAAGTGGGCGGACCAATACTTTAAAGAACACTCTATCAATGCTACAGGCTGCTTTTCCATAGTCACTATGCATTGTTGAAATAATGTTTAGCTTGATAAGGAAACCCTGACAATCACGTTTTCAAAAGGAGCATGGGTGTTTACAAAATGAACAATCTCTCCCTCGTACAAAATAATCCCCTTTCCTAACATACTACATGTATACAACAAAGACAAGAGGGTCATGATGGCCCTGAAATCGCTCACCTGTGCCTTTTGATCAAACATGATCCATTTTAAATCTCTTTCAAGATAATATAACAAACATTCTAAAAATCCTTCATAATAACTGGACTGAAAATTTGGCCCCTAGCTTGTACATAAGCTTTCTCTAGAGTCATCTAAGATGTCATTAGGATAAACATTTTGACCAAGCAGTGTGTGCGATCACGTATAAATGTAAGTGATTCACGTATAAAATAGAAAAATCATGTACAGTTTTTCTCTGCTATACGTACAAGAATGTACAAAAAAATCGCCCTAATAACAATGAAATTCATAGAACTTTGTAATTTCGAGGATAATCTGCAGCATTTACAGTTTAAATGTTTACAGTCACTCACTCTAGCTTAGGGTTTTCCCGATTCTAAATATAGATGCTAAACCGGAACGTTCTAAGTTATCATATGAAAAAGGTTGCGGCTGTGTTTTGATCGGTTTGCCGACTTTTAACATTTTTGTCACTAGGATTGTAAAATAAAATAAAGCATTAACAAGGTTGTTTGTTTTAGCGGACGAATATTGGCTGCAATTTGTTTATTTGCTAGTGAAAGTTGGCCAAGTTTAAATTGTCTTTGTTCTTTTCAATAACAAATGAATGAGCTGCGGATCGGCAACTATCTTCCGAAGTTGACAATAGTTATAGTGCGGGTTTTGACGCTGGGAAATTTGAAATGACATGTCTTTGAAAAGTATCTGCCTAATTGTCAATCTGATGCATGAAGTTATGGTCTAGAGCTTCATATAACCTAGCTTTCATGTATCTGGCAGACATATGGGCTAAACACGATCAGTATAAAATGCAAAGGACACGCGCATGATCATGAAGCGGGCGAGTCATTTATGACAACGTAATAAAGGTGTTAATCCTCTTATCGGGTGTAAAGTGACAGATTTTAAAGTTACCTGCTATTCAAAATGACAAACTGATGTCAAATCATGCGGTAATACTTCTCCAAACAAGAGGGCCATGATGGCCCTGTATCGCTCCACTGGCTTTTTAACCCTTTACTACACAAATCAAAGTGTTAATGACCCTGAAAGAGAAGGCTTTCAAAAACATCGTAAGAATAGGACATGTTGTCATCCAGTATTTACTCCTTTTCCCACAACGTTTCCTAACTATCAAGGACAGAAATAGTCATTTAAGCTACATTCAATTTGTCTTTTTGCAATGGCTTTAAACTTGGTACAGTAAAAAAAAAAATACAGTTAAAAAAAACTCTCTCTTAAAACAGAACATTTCCTCTCCAAAAAACTTGAATACCAAACTCCAATAACGTATAACTGCAGTTTGATAATCAAGGGAGGTAAATAGTAACAAACTTTATCTTGTATAACAGGTGTTATTTCCCTTGATTACTATTCTAAATTACAGTCACCCTATAAGCCCATGTTAAACTTGTGATCTCCAAGGCAGAGCCAATTTTGACCCCAGGGCTATAATATGAAGGAATTTGATAGAGGACCATTAGATAAAGCTACATGCCAAATTTGGTAGCCCTGGGCCTTATGGTTTCAGACAAGAAGATTTTAAAATTCTCCACCATACTTTGAAGCAAGGAAAAAAGATGTAGACTATAAATTATAATGTACTGGAACAGCAATGTTTTGAGTGCATTTATATTTGCATGGACAGAACAAGAGTTATTTCCTTTTATCAGTATGTAAACTTAAATCATATAACCAGTTATAATCTTTAATAAAGCCAAGCCCACAGCAGCCACGTCCATTGCCAGATCAAATTTTTAGCAAAGAATCTGAAATATGTAACCCACAACATAGGGTTTGAACGAGAAATAATGGATTTAGAATATGATCACTCCCTCTTATCTGGAGCTGTGCTTTCATTTTGAATTTCTTTTTGTGACTGAGCATATCATTGTATTTTTAAGGGCAGTATCTTTGTTTGTTATGTAGCAGACCTCTGAATCCTTATTCTGCTAAATAAATTAAATGAAACTTTCATGTAAATAATAAAAACCTAAATATTGCCATTTCATAAAGCTACATGCCAAATTTGGTTGCCCTAGGCCCCATGGCTAGGTCAAAGAAGAATTTTAAAGTTCTCCCTATATAAGCCCATGTAAAACTTGTTATATAAGCCCATGTAAAACTTGTTACCCCCGGGCAGGGCCTAATTTGACCCCAGGGCTATAATTTGAACAATCTTGGCAAAGGTCCACTAGATAAAGCTACATGCCAAATTTGGTAGCTCTAGGCCCTATGGCTAGGTAGAAGAGGAATTTTAAAGTTCTCCCTAAATAAGCCCATGTATAACTTGTAACCCCCGGGGCGGGGCCAATTTTGACCCAAGGGCTATAAATTGAAGAAACTTGGTAGAGGTCCACTAGATAAAGCTACATGCCAAATTTGGTAGCCCTTGGCCTTACGGTTTCAGACAAGAAGATTTTCAAAGATTTTCAAAATTTTTCAGTTTTGTTGCCATGGCAACCAGAGTTTTTGAAGGAATTAAATTCTTTCAAGAAGTTCTGAAGAGGACCATGGCAGGATCATTTCTGTGAAGTTTCATCAAAATTGGATGGGTAGTTTCAGAGAAGAAGACGTTTTAAAAAAAAGTTAACGCACGGACGGACGGACAGACGCACGACGGACACAACACCATGACAATAGCTCGCTGGCCTTCGGCCAGTGGAGCTAAAAATTAAATGACACGAAAAATAGATTGCCAAAAAAACGCTAAAACTCATGACACTACAATGATCAGCGTGGCATCGTCCGATCAGAGGGACTTCAAACTATCTTCTCATCTTTAATAATGAATTTAAACTGTGAATCTACACAAATCTCTGAATAAAACAATAAGTGGAAGCTAAAATTCTGTTCATGAGTGAAAAAATTCTTGTTTTAGGAAATGAAAATATAGACCTAAAGTGGGTGGGGGTGGTGTCGTCTGCAAATGCTTGAAATATGTCTGAATTTTTTTTTTTAAACTGGTTTGAAAATTATAATTAAAGGACCAAAATAAATTATATTAAATAAAGCAAAAAATCTAAATGGTATGGTATTTCTATTGATTTTTTAAAGTACAAAACACAACATCCTTATAAACTTAATATCATGTAGACAAATTGTCACAGTATTTAAAGCAAAAAGGCATTCTCATTTAAATGGAGACACTGATTGTACAACTGATAACTAGTTGGTGTGCTCGTCAGATTACAAAGCGATAATCGTTTGTGATTTTAACCTGATTACCCAGCACTACCGATTTGATAGATTTTGTACAGGTATTGGACCAGTTCCATGGTATTTCACTTACCTGCTTGTTTTAGCAAACATTAGAATTGATTTTGCCAAAAATGTTTGCACAGTTTGAGGAAAGGTTCCTGAAGTGTTTGAAGAGCTTATAACTGTGGACATGTAGATCTATCTATAAAATCTTGTTTGCGCATATTGCATGAAAACAATTTATCTTTTAGTAAGCTGTCATTAACCCTTGATATTTAAATGAAATTATGTAGTTTAGATCTGAAACCCCATCATTGTGTACCCCCAACTCCAGTTACAAAAGGGTACAAAAACCTCAAGCTAGAAAAAGCACAGCGCACTCTGCCAAGTTTCATGAGTATTGAACTTAAATCGTGGCCTCTAGAGTGTACACAAGGTTTTTCTAAGATTTGACCTAGTTTTTCATCCGACTTGATCAATTTTAAAATTCGTTCAAGGTGTCATCAAGACAAACATTCTGACCAAGTTTCATGAATATTGGACTCTAAATGAGGCCTCTAAAGTGTACACAAGGTTTTCCTAGGATTTGACCTAGTGACCTAGTTCTCAAACTCATCCAAGATATCATCAAGACAAACATTCTGACCAAGTTTCATGAGTATTGGACTGAAAATGCTGCCTCCAGAGCTTACACAAGGTTTTTTTAAGATTTGACTTAGTGACCTAGTTTTTGACCCAACATGACCCATTTTCAAACTCGTTCGAGATATCACCAGGACAAATGTTCTGATCAACTTTCAAGAGCATTGGACTAAAAATGTGGCCTCCACAGCGTACACAAGGTTTTTCTAAGATTTGACCTAGTGACCTAGTCTTTGACCCAACATGACCCATTTTCAAACTCATCTGAGCTATCATCAAGACAAACATTCTGATCATCTTTCGAGAGTATTGGACTGAAAATGTGGCCTCTAGAGCGTACACAAGGTTTTTCTAAGATTTGACCTGGTGACCCAGTTTTTGACCCAACATGACCCAATTTCGAACTCGTCCGAGATATCAAAAAAGGAAAGATTCTGACCAAGTTTCATGAGTATCGGACTGAAAATATGGTCGCTAGAGCGTACACAAGGTAAAAGTTGCCACTGGACGCCGGACACATCATGATCACAAAAGCTCACCTTGAGCACTCTGTGCTCAGGTGAGCTAACAAACGTGAGCCACGTTCTGTGAAAAGGGGGTTTTAATGCATCTGCCTGGTCTCCTGGTAAAAATGTAAAAAACAATTCCACTTACTAAAGTAGAAATTTGTAGCTTGATGACAAACTTGAGGGCATGACAGAAATCTGGACCTCTATGTATGAGTCCCTCTTGTTTCAAAAGCATCACTCTTGCTTTATGTGGTGGTCATCGTATCCTGACACCTGCATGGGAAGAGAATCAGACTGAATGGTGTATTACCCCACTTTTAACATTGTCCTAGTCGTAATCACAGCGACAGCTCAAATGTTCATGAATGTCCTGAGTTTCACCAGTACTAGACTGGGGCTCTGATGTTTCTTGCCCAGGTACACTCCTAAGAAATACCAAATACTTCAAAGTCCATGTTTTGAGCCAAACATAATTTCTCATTTCTCTGGTAACCAGCATTTTCTCCTTTTCACATGTTTTCAAAAGCCTCTATTCTCTGGAACGTTACTTCTTTACCAAACTGCAAAATTTTAGACTTGTCCAAAACTGAAAGCATTAACAGACAAAATAATTAAATGTGACTCAAAAACTGAAATGTTTGTGGAAGGGTAGAAACAAATTGAAGGAAAAGGATAAAATGCTGGTCACCAGCATTTTCTCCTTTCCCACAATGTTTTAAAAAACTTGTTTTCTCTAGGACGATAAATCTCGGGATCAGTGGCGAAGAGCTATGGCTCCGCAGGTTACTGTTACCTTGCAAACAAATCCTCTCTTTCCAATTTTTCTTAGAAGTGTATGGAACTTGCAACATTAATTTATATTAAGCTCACTGTAGTGATAGTATGTCCGAAATAAGACAATACAGTAACAACGATTAGAATGACTTTTACAACTTATATCAGCTTATGTCAAGCACTTATTTCCTAAATGCTGATGTGATACAATTACACAAGATTGGTTCACCAGCCTTTTTGATATTTCCTTTTAGATACTGCTTCATTGAAGTGAGATTTTCTTGCTTTCTTTCTTAACTCTTTGTTTTACAACTCTCAGAATGTAAGCTTGTGAAAACATCGTGGGAAAAGGAGAAAATGCTGGTAGTAAGCATTTTCTCCTTTTTCCATAATGTTTTCTACCCTTTCAAACACAATTTCTACCATTTACCTCATATTTAATTGGTCATCTTTAATTCCTTTGAGTTTAGAAAAGTCCAAAATGATGTCATGTGGTAAAGGGTTAACTCTTAAACCTAACAACACAATTTTAGAAAAGCCTTATTCCTCAGGGTTGTTAAAACTTGGGATTGTGTGGTAAATGATTAAATTGTATGAGTTAAACTCATTTGCAAATTGTTTAATTTTGGCTGCCAGTGGGCCTTTAAGGCCTTTTTTAAAAATCATATATCTTTTCGATTGATTTTTCTAAACAGTATCTGCTCAAAGTCTGTTTACCTTAATCTTTTACTAAACAATCCCTCATGTAAACAACCCAGCAACAAAAAAAAGCTTTTCATATCATTATGGGAAAAGAGGACAATGCTGGGTAACCACCATTTTCTCCCTCATCCATAACGTTTCGTACACTTACAAAGACATCACTTAAGCCACGCTTAAATTGATGTTGTCAGATGTTTATAACTATTACAGCTGTTTTGCAGCCAGTGTAAATCGAGATCAGACGGCACAAAACATACTGTCTCATCTGTTATCTACAATCTCAACTTTGCCGAGACATTCTGAACAAAAAACAAGAGGGCCAAGATGGCTCTGTATCGCTCCACTGGCTAATACGTAAAATCCCTACATGCCAAACATTACAATACTTGGCAAGCTGGCCAACTGGTTTTGGACATAAGACCCCTGAGACAGGACTAAAATTGGTAGCCCTAGTTGTTATGGTTAGTAACAAGAAGATTTCTAAAGATTTCACTATATATGCCTATGTAAAACTTCTGACCCCTGGAGATGAATCAAATTCAACCCTGGGGCTATAATTTGCACACTCTTGGTAGAGGCCCACTAGATAAAGCTACATGCGAAATTTGGTAGTCATAGGCTTTAGGACTAAGTACAGGGAGATTTCTAAAGTTTTCTCTATATAAGCCCATGTAAAACTTGTGACCCCCCCCCCCGGGCAGGGCTAATTTTGACCCCAGGGCTATAATTTGGGCACTCTTGGTAGAGGCCCACTAGATAAAGCCACATGCAAAATTTGGTAGCCCTAGGCCTTATGGCTAGATACAGGGAGATTTCTAAAGTTTTCCCTATATAAGCAGTTAAAGCCCATGTAAAACTTGTGCCCCCCGGGGTAGAGTCAAATTTGACCCAAGGGCTATAAATTAGGCACTATTGGTAAACACCCACTAGATAAAGTCACATGCAAAATTTGGTAACCCTAGGCCTTATGGCTAGGTACAGGAAAATTTCTAAAGATTTCTCTATATAAGCCCCCGGACTGACACCGGGCCATGACATAAGCCCGCTGGCCTTCGGCCAGTGGAGCTAAAAAAACCTTGAAACTGCATTTATCTAGGTCTTATCTACCACCAAAAATGTCTGTGAGGTGTTTTAACCTTTAGGCTGCAAAGAGCAAATCAATGACCTTTTGTGGACAGTGAAGATTAAGATCCGACTGCACAGAACATGCAGTCTAATTTTGGATTCACACTGTCGGATAAGGCGATATTTTTCTCAAACAAAAAAAGTTTGAAATAGCAACATTGGGGTTTATACTATCCACTTGAAAGTTTCATTTCACTTTTTTAGCAGCCCAACGCTTTACCAAACGACAATACATTAAGAGTGGCCCAAAATGAAAGAAACTCCAGGAAAGCATGGATAGGTGCACTGGCCACTGCAATATAACTGAAATAATGTTGAAAACAGTGTTAAACACCATACAATCAATCAACCAAAATGAAAGCATTTGCAAACAAAAAAATTAAGAAAGACTCAAAAACCGAATTATGCGTTTGGAAGGGAAGAAAACATTGTGGGAAAAGGAGAAAATGCTGGTTACCAGCATTTTCTCCTTTTCTCACAATGTTTTCAAAGGCTCTTTTCCAAAAGGTTGTTAAAAGTTGGGATTGTGTGGTAAAGGGTTAAGAGCTAAAGGGTTTATTTTGGATGCTTCTAAAGCTTTGTCATTCAACAGTGTTATTAAAGAGGGGTATGAGTTCATCCATTACACACCAGGATTACTATTCCTATTTAACCCTTTACCACACAATCACAAGTTTAATTCTTTACCACACAACAAAATTTTGGACTAGTCCAGATTACAGCCATTTGCAGACGACAAATAGAATGTGGCTACAATGTGGCAACACTAATGAAATCTGTCTTTATAAGAGTTGAAACCATTGTGGAAAAAAGGAGAAAATGCTGGTAACCAGCATCTTCTCCTTTTCCCACAATGTTTTAAAAAGCTCTTCTCCCTGGGGTCGTTAAAACTCGAGATTGTGTGGTAATGACTTAACCCTTTACCAAACAGCATTTTCTCCTTTTCCCACAATGTTTTCTACCCTTCTCAAAACAAATTTCAGTTTTTTAGTCACTTTAATTATGTTGTCTGCTAATGCTTTCAATTTGGACTAGTGTAAACGACTACAAAAGAGAATACTTTTGATAACATCTTGGGGGAAGGAGAAAGTGCTGGTAACGAGCACTTTCTCCTTTTCCCACAATGTTTTCTACCCTTTCAAACACTAATTCCACCATCTGAACCAGACATAAAAGTGTTGTCTGCTTAAGCGCATTCTTTCCATTTTTGAGTTGTCTAAAGTGTTGTTTGGTTAAAAGTTAAACTAGCATTCATTCCATCAAAATGATAATCAACTGTCACCATACAATAAAACAGATCGTTCTTAGATCTATACATAATTCCATCATGCGAATTTTCCAACCCTGTCTGCAAGTCGGTCTACACTCAACGGCTCTCCTTTCAATTTAATTACGCGCTTATTTAGCCTTTTTCCACCGTAAATATCATCAAAAGGCATCAATAACTGATAAATCAAATTCCACAAACCCGCTGGTACACGAAAGGATCTAGCTGTATCATGAAAATTCCATCAGACAGACTTCCCGACATTAAATACACTGCAATAAATTAACCGTCCGTAAAACTAGGTCATGAGGAAATTTCGGGCCCCAATTTGCGAACCAGGTAAGCAGTTTAAATCTCCTTTTCGCCACTTTAAATAAAAACTCCTGCCTGTAAACTCAGACATGCAAAAGATAATTTATGCATGTGTAATTCTCTAAAAAATTACACGAAACAGTATGTAATGAGCTAATTAAAAGAAATTTTAAATTAAATAGTTAATTGTCACCTCCGAGCGGCCTTGACCCAATTTGTACTAAATCTGGTTTCATTGCATTGAAGAGCATGAAAATATTTGCATAAACTACGGACTGCATTGCACCACCTTCATAATGTAAACCGTGGACAGCATTACAGTAATGTCTATATCCTGTGTACTTCAACCTCCTTACATTTTAGACTAATATAAAAATAGACAAAGCCTAAAAACGGGCGTAACAGACTTTTTTTCTCAGACATATTCAAATATAATCCATACAAAAACTGATCGGTGCAGATATGTTTATTTGACATTGCCCATCAAACTTCGATGGCAGTAGATACCTACTGCTTTTACTCTTTACCAAACAACATTATACACTCTTCAAAATTGAAAACTTGCAAAGAAACCTTGAGAAATCCCATCGTTAGAGTTGCATGTAATTTCATGTGTGCAAATGCTCTCAATATGAACAGTTCAACAAGAGGGCCATGATGGCCCTGAAGTTGTTAACCTGAGCCTGTGGACGAAATACAACCCATTTCCAATCTTTCCAAATATTATGACAAACAATCTGACAAAATTTCATGAGTTTGGACTGAAAATGTGGTTTCTAGAGTGTTCACAAGTTTTTTCAATAGTTTGCCTCAGTGACCCACTTAAAGCCCAATATAGCCCATTTTCAAACTTGTGAATATTATCAAGACAAAAATTCTGACCCCCTTTCATGAGTATTGGACAGAAAATGTGTCCCCTGGAGTGTACAAAATGTTTTTCCAGAACAAAATGTTTGTCCTGGTGACCTTGTTTTTGACCTGATAACCCATTTTCAAAGTTGTCATTCTTTCAAAGATATCATCAAGACAAACATTCTGACCAGCTTTCATGAGTATTGGACAGTAAAATGTGGCCTCTAGAGTGTGCACAAGGCTTTTCTAAGGTTTGACCTGGTGACCTAGTTTTTGACCCAATGTGACCCATTTTCAAAGTAGTCCCAGATATTAGCTTTCAAGAGTATTGGAATGAAAATGTTGCCTTTAGAGTGTTCACGAGGTTTTACCAAGATTTGAACTGGTGACCCAGCAATATCACCTATTCTCATACTCATTAGAGATCTATCGATATTATCAAGACAAACATTCTGATACACTTTTATGAGGATTAAACTGAAATTGTGGCCTCTAGAGCACTCCCAAGGCTTTTCTAATATTTGATCCAGAAACCTAGTTTTGACCCAAAATGACCCATTTTCAAACTCGTCTATTATTTATCATTAAGAAAAACATTCTGACCTACTTTCAAGAGCATTGGACAGAAAATGTGGCCTCTAGAGCGAACACAAAGTTTTCCTAGGATTTGACCTAGTGACCTAGTTTTGACCCAAATGATCCATTTTCAGATCCATCCTATACATCATCAAGACAAAAATTCTGAAAATTTTCATGAGTATTGGATTGAAAATATGGCCTCTAGAGCATACACAAGGTAAAAGTTGATGACTGATGATGGATGACACATGACGGACAATGAACAAGGGACCTAGTACAATAATAAACTGGTCCCTATTATACATATACAGAGGAGATAACCAGTCTAGCACAATCATAAAAGCTCACTTTCAGCACTTCATCCTCAGGGGAGCTATAAGGATAGAAATACATGTTAAAAACACAAAGAAATACCAATTTTTTTTGTGTTTTTACTGTAAAATTTTCTATTGCATTCCTAGGGGTAAATAAATTTTCAACATAGTAAAGTTGGCTCAACAGCTCAGTAGGTTGAGCTGCAAACTATGGTTTTAAAGGCTATTGGTTGGGTTCCACCAATGGAAATTTTTTTTCAGTATCTTTTTTGTGTATCTGTAAAAAGTCATTTCCTTATGACTTTGCCTAACAAAATATCACCCCCCCCCCCATAAAAAAAGAAAAAGTGTCAAAAGCTGGTTTTATGCCCATTTAAAAACACCTTCATCAACACAATCTAAGGCTTAAGATAAAAATGCATATGAAAACAAGAGGGACAATGGCCCTAACGCTCTCACCTGAGTAAAGTCATCTATCACTGATAAAGCTTAAGAGATCCTGGTTTTCAAGATGCAAAACACATACATGTAAGTGTCCTTTTTTTTGACCAACTTGACCTACTTTTGACCTTGTCAGAGATATCATCCAGACAAACATTCTGATAATGTTTCATGAGTCAAAGACTAAGATTTGGCCCAGTGACCTACTGTTGTTCTGTTGTGACCCAATTTCAACCTTGTCTGAGATTTCAAAAAGATAACCTTTCTGACCCAGTTTCATGAGTATCAGGCTGAAAATGTGGCCTCTTGACTGCGCACATAGTTTTTCTCAGATTTGACCCAGTGACCTACTTTTTGATCTGTTGTGACCCATGTTCAAACTTGTTCAAGATATCATCAAAACAAATATTTTTACCAACTTTCATAAGTATCAAGCAGAAGATGTGGCCTCTAAAGTGCAAACAAGGTTTTTCTCAGATTTGGCCCTGTGACCTACTTTTTGACAATACAAGATCAAATTTCAAATCTATCCAAGACATCATCAAGACAAACATTCTGGCCCAGTTTAAAGAATATCAGGCTGAAAATGTGGCCTCAAGAGTGCACAGAAGCTTTTTCTAATATTTAGCCCTGTGACCTACTTTTCTACCCAAAGTGAACCAATTTCAAACTTGTCCCAGATATCACCTAGACTAGAGTGCACACAAGCTTTTTTTAAGATTTAGCCCTGTGACCTACTTTTTTACTTGACATAACCCAATTTCAGACTTGTCTGAGATATTATCAAGACAGACATTCTAAATAAGTTTCAAGAGTATTGAAAATGTGGTCTCTAGAGTGCACACAAGGTTTTTCTAAGATTAAGCCCAGTTACCTACTTTTTGACCCAACATGACCCATTTTCAAACTTGTTGGATATATATTATAAAGACAAAAATTCTGACCAAGTTTCAAGAGTATATGGCTGAAAATGTGGCCTCTAGAGTGCACACAAGGTAAATGTTGACGCCTGGATGACGCTTGATGTAAGACGGAAGACGGACGAGGGACACAGCACGATCACAAACGCTCACTTTGAGCACTTTGTGCTTAGGTAGGCTAAAAAAGTAGCAAATATAGAAATTACTTGTAAAGACTGGTTGGTGATTTATACAAAATTTCCAAATTCACCATTATTTCAGCAATAGCTCACTTCTAAATGAGTTTTCTAGGTTTGACCAGTAGCTGGGTGGGGTTCTGAAGGACCTTGCTCAAGGACATTCCCATCGAAAATCAAATGCTTATGGTGTGAGTCAAACCCAAAACTCTTGATTATAAATCATACTCCTTGACTATGAGCCTCGAGATGTCTCATTTTACCATAATGTTTGCAAAGCTGTCTATTGTTTGCTAGTTATTTTACTGTTTGATAGAATTAAACTGTTTGTTGCACTGCAGTGTAACAGCTTCTAAAGGTCATATGAGTGCACCTATGCATGTGTGTCCTGGCTTTCTCACACTAGTACTGACACAACTTTCTGACTACTGACTACTTTTCTCACATGCATCAGAGGTGAGAGGCAAAAAGTCACCGGAAAGAAAGTTTGCCTCAACCGGGTATCAAACTCGCAACCACCAGGTCACGAGTCAGACAGATTAACCACTGAGCTACCTGAGTGAGCAAAATTGACCATTAGACATTAGCATATTCAATGACTTTACTACGGCACATTGCTTACAACTCCATGCAGTGCATGGGAACTAACAAAGTGATATACGAATTAATCTGTCTCATTAAATTATTGCCACATAATACTCCTTTGTCTCCCTTTTAGCTTTTACCTATATGCATCCTGTAACTCTTTATCGTGTCCTTGGGCAAGACACTTCAGAGCCCAGCCTAGTACTGGTGAAACCCAGGAAAACATGAATATGTGAGCTGTCGCCGTGATATGAATGAAATAATGTTGAAAGCGGCGTTAAGCACCATTCAAACCAAGAAACAAACAATGTAACTCTTTATGAGACGACAAAATTATGGAATGCACAAAATTGAAAAGTATTTGCAGATGACAAATTAAATTTAGCTTAAAGGCTGATCTCTGTATTTGATAGAGTAGAACACATTGTGGGAAAAGGAGAAAATGCTGGTTACCAGCATTTTCTTCTTTTCCCACATTGTTTTCAAAAGCCTTCTCTTTCAGGGTTGTTAAATCTTAGGGTTGTGTGGTAAAGGGTTAAATCTTGCCACGTTATAGTCTTCTCCTGTTTGCCTACACTTGGTGTTTTGTAATATTTCATGGCAACAAGTGCAACTACATGTATTTGTGTTTTCTGTGCTACTTTACAGTCCTACTCAAAGACCAAGTCATCAATGAAGTTATTTTTACTGGTAATATGATTATTTCACAGTAAAAAGTCCAGCTTATCATGCACTCTCTGCTCTTTAATAGCCAGCTTTTTACAAAACACTACACCGAACCCTCTGGTTGCTTTCACATGCCAAAAGCATGATTTTCAGTGACATGCAAGGAACAACCATCATGAAAGTGCTCTGTGAGACTGATCAGCTTATAAAACTTTCAAGTTTATGCTCAATGTTACAGAATTTGTGCTCAAACCTGAAGTCTGATTTATGTTTAAAGAGAGGATATGAAAATCTGAAATGAAAACTTTGATTTAATAGATGCAGATAAGTAAAAGCTCTAAATGTTCAGAATCAGAAGTTACTCCATAAGATATATCATATTACACTCACACAACTTTGGAATTTCATGTTCACCCGAGTCGCGCACAAAAAAGTGTTAAAGCACTGATCCAGCTGCTTGACACAGTGAGTTGAAACATGGCTGCTTGATAGACAGTATTTGAGTAGGCTACATGTGGTATTATTCAATCTATTTCCATGCAAGTGTAACTCTTTTTGTCATCAATAGACTTTGAAATCATTGTAGGTAAAGTTATCATTGCTTGCTACATATCACTGCTCCTTTTACTGCACCATTTATCAGAATTTTTTTTGCTGCAGGCTCAAACAAGAACTGTCATCAGACAGCACAGCTCACCTGGAAAGGTAGGTTTGGAGGTGGAAGTGCCTTGAAACAGCGACAGAGTCCTGGCCTAGGACAGAGGTTCCAACTCTAACTCCAATGCCAAGATTAGTGTAATGGACTTTGTCAAGGATTTGGTCTTTGACTGTGATGTTTTGGCCAGAGGTATAGCTGAAAGAACCTGTGAACCTTTATCTATCATCACAACAAATATGAACCAAACATTTAGTCTGGAAGACAGGAGCTCTAGAAAAAACTTCAACATGACCTTGTCCTAAAGATCATGGGCATGGCATAGGTAGTGTATTGCTCAACGAAAATTTGGAACTGTATCTTTCATCAAGTCAAATCTATTATCTTGAGGCAATCTTTTATTATGTGTTCGGTCCAAGTGTTAGTTGGTAGCAGAGAAATTAATTTCAAGACTAGGTTAAAAGTTGCCAAGTCATTCTACTTCTTTTTTACTTTTTGCCTGATTTTAAAATTCGATTTTCTGCCAGCAACAAACACTTGGTCTGACCACATAATAACAAATTGCCATCTTCACAATATTTTCCATATCTTTAAATGGTTTAAGTTTAAAAGCATTTTCACACATGCATTGATTTTTGGCCGCTATAGGGCCTTTAAATTTTTATTGCTTTTAATAACAACAAAGATACATAGCTCTACATGAACAAAAGTGTTACAGAGACATCTTTACTGCCAGAGAGTAAACAAACCCTGTTAAAACTTGACGGTGTTATAATCAAGTCAGCTGTGTAAACGTAGATAAAATATCAATATAAGGTGTGTGGGGTAAAGAAACTGTAGGGATTTGTCTCCGATTTAAACCGGAAACTGTGGTTGTTATGTCTATGGCTAGCCGCAATAGAATGAAATGCATTTTCTATCTGCCATAATCTGTGCAACCTTGCAACCATCAGGGGCAATATTTGGCATGAAGATACAGGTTGATTGTAGTTTCATATAATAAAGAAAGAAAAAACGGTTAAAAAACTGGATGAAAACGAGTGAAGATGTATGTTTAAGAAAATATTTTTTCCAATATTTTATATGGGTCAGATTTATAATTTAAACTATACCGCGGGAGTTTACAGTGCCCAACTTCGTTAAAGGGACTGTCAATTTCAGAAATAGATCTATCTCGTTTTGGCACAAGAAAATCCTACAAAGCATTCTAGATCTCTTTGGTCGTTTTAAAACAAAAAAATCTAATCAAACATTCTGAACGTGGTAAACAATAATTTTAGACAAAAATACCTACGGCTATTTTTACCGAAAAATGTGCCATGAGTCCAATAAAGATGAGGTTTGTGCAGACGGCTCAGTGCTTTGAATTTCTTACATTTGAGATACTTGGATGTTATCGCGACATTGGTATCCGAAACTGGTCTAAGAGAGATAACTTATCAAAAATTATTCCCAACTTCACTGCAGTGATCTCCCTTGCTAAACCACCAAATATCAAAGCATCATGAGGAGTATTTCTTCACTTGTTTTCGCTTTTGAACGCGTGGAATTTATAGACAAGAAACTCTTAACCCTTAGGCTGCTAAACGCGACTCACTGGCCTTTTGCGGACACTGTAGATAAAGATCAGTCTGCACAGAATGTGCAGTCTGATCTGTAATCGACGCTGTCTGATAAGTACGTATTTCTCCTAAATCAATACAGGTCTTTGAAATGGCAAAATTTGGGTTTTTAGTATCAGCTTAAAAGTTTAAATTCACTTATTTAGCAGGTTAAGAGTTAAATGTAAGTGCTAGATCAGTGTTTATGTACATATCTAATACTTGTAAATGCTTTACATGTATAAGGAAATGCAAAGTTAAATTCTAAAAGCTTTCTTTAAAAAGTAAATTTTGTAGATACGAGCTATCTGGGATGATGAAGACAACATTAACCTTAAACTGCTAAACAAGTTAAATGAAACTTTCACGGCGATAGTAAAAACCCGAGTAGTACTATCTCAAACTTATTTTTTGGGCAAAAATATCTCCTTATCGGACAGTGTAGATCCAAGATCAGACTACGCGTTCTGTGCAGTCTGATCTTGATCTACATTGTCCGCTTAAGGTCAGTGAGTCGCGCTTAGCAGCGCAAGGGTTTAGCTGAGCATAGGATTCTTTTTCGCACATGTTTTGTGATCTTTCTCTTCCTTGTCCTCATATCTTATATAGAAGCTAACTTGGTTAAAAAGAAACTGAAAAAGCTATTTTTTTTTTCTGTAGCCTACGTAATCCAGAAAGCAGAATAATAATCCTTTAAAAAATAATCACCAGTTTAAATGACCTAAACCCTTTACCACATAATCCTGAGAAAAGAGCGTGGGAAAAGAGAAATATGTACATGTTACAACCAACAGCTCAAAAATCTTTTGAGCTGTATTCAATATTGCATCTGCAAAATACTTTGAATTGGACTAGTCTACAATTGTTTCGAGGAAGGCAGCCAGTGGCTTTGAAAGAATATTGTGCTAGAAATGGTGAACAGAAAATCCAGTAAAGCGTGGATAGGTGCACTGGCCGCCGTGATATAACTGAAATAATGTTGAAAATAGCTTTAAAATAAGCACTATACAAACCAACAAACTTAGCTTGCTGAAGGACACATCAGGTGATTTAGCAACTAGTGTAGATCAAATTCAGACTGTGCACAGAACGTGCAATCTTGTGATTGATCCATGCTCTGTGAAAAGAGGGCTTAGTGCATATGCGAAAAGTATCGACTCATGTCAGCCTGCGCAGTCCGCGCAGGCTGACATTGGTCGAAACTTTTCGCTATCTTTAAATTTTCTGCATGTCAAAGGATAATTCTGCCTTTTGATTCAGCCGGCTATTAGACAAAGTTTGATTCAGTCGGTTGTTAGAGAAAGAGGGTTTTATGGATCTCTGATTACAAGATTTCTTGCTTGGTACAATGCATTACGGAGATGCATTAAGCCCCCGTTTGCCAGAACATGGCTCAATGGATCGATACCTTCTGATAGATGAAAAGAAATACTCTAATCAGCCTTGAAACGGGTTTTCTTCTGTTTGTAAAAAAAAAAAGGTTTATCATTTATTTACAAGCGAAGTGCTCAGTGCAAGAGTTGACTTTTTCCCAAACAATCCTGTTTTAACAATCATGTGGAAAAGCTGAGTCCATTTAAAACATTGTACGAAATAGACCACATGCTGACCACCATTTCAGCCTTTTTCCCCACAGTGTTTCCTCGGGCATTCTAGTTATTTCGGCCACATTTGACATATCGCCCGCAAATGCTTTTAATATATAGACAAAGATCGTATATATACATACGATATACGATCTGTGATATAGACAAGTCTAAAATATTGTCCTCTGATATTTAAGTTAAAAGTTTTTCCCATGTAAAAAGGCACTTTTATTTGCACAGACCCATGGGTATGGGATAATGTATCAAGAAAGACATAAACATATCGCTATAGATGTAGTTTAAAAAATTTCTCCAGTATTGGAAAAGCAAAATTTAGGAGGTGGCGGAAAAGAAAAAAGCTCGCAATCAAGGGATGTAACCTGTCAGTTCTTGAAGAGTTATCTCGCTTAGACTATGAGGTGGACAACAGATTAAGTATCGTTGGCATTTTTACGTTCTATGATTTGTCATTTCAAAAAAACTCTCTCCCTCTCTCCTTTCGACTTTGAAGCCCCTTTTCGGATATGATACATATTGAGTAACCTTTAAATATTTTTTTTTTTTATGAAGAACTTGAAATCCTTGTTGTTCATTTATCATCCTTTCTTATCAACAAAAAACAAAACCGGAAACCACAACACTTTCACTTCCGGGTTGCAGAGCTGTGCTTAGGGGAAAGTTACAGGTTGGTTAAGATAGGTTTTCCTCTCTGTTACGACATTAAATAATGGTGGTTTTACTTCTGGGAGATTAAAACTAACTTATGAGATTTTTGTAAGGACATAAAACCTCACACAGGACCTTTCTTGGCAAATGTTTCCGGCCATGTCTGGGTTTCTTCCGGACCTTAATGTCACAGAAGGGAAGTAACTTGTCAATTACTCACTTGGAAGAGAAGGCAAATTTTGTATGTCCAGTGCAAAAGGAATTCACGAATTCAACCTTCACCAAACAATTCAAACTTTTAGAGACCATGGGGAAGAAGGTTATCGTAAACGTGGTGGGAAATGGAGGAAAATGCTGATAAACCAGCAGGTTCTCCTTTTCTCACAATGTTTTTAACCATGTTATAGACAAATCCCATGGAGTCATATTTAATTTGTTGTCTTCAAATGCTTACAATTTGGACAAGTCAAAAATATTGTTATTTAGGTTAGAGGGTCAGCGATAGAGAGAGATACATGCTAGCCTTGTGATATTTGGTTTAGTATCTCAAATACTCTCACAAGACTCCCTGAGTACTCAGAGTTGTCTCAAAGACAGTTCCTATGCATACTAACTAAAACTTGCATGTTTGTGGACTTGTGTAATTGAGAACTTTAGGATTAGGCATGTGTTTTTCTAGAGCAGATTTCAGGAGCCAAATTTTAGCTAAATTCAGGACACTTCACTCTGTATATTGGTGAATCTCAGGTGTCCTTTCTTAAAGTTTTGTATCTGAGGGATTGCGGGATACTGACAGTATTGACTCCTGAACTTTCATACTGAAATGTATTTTTTGGATACTCACAAAAATTGTCTCATGGAGACCGCTTTAACCCTTAAAGTGCCTTTCACAACTGTAGGTGCCTTTGCTGTGAGTGTTGACCAAGATCAGACTGCACCAAAGATGCAGTCTGATCTTTGATCTACAGTCTGTATAGCTTAACCCTTTACCACACAATCCCGACTTTTAACGACCCTGACAAAGAAGCCTTTTGAAAACACTGTAGGAAAAGGAGAAAATGCTGGTAACCAGCATTTTCTCCTTTTCCCACAATGTTTTCTTCCCTTTCTAAAACATATTTCAATTTTTTATTCACATTTATTTTGTCGTCTGCAAATTCTCTCAATTTGGACCAGTCTAAAATTTTGTCGTTTGGTAAAGAGTTAACCCTTTCCCAAACAAGCCCTGGTTTTTACGTGTCTGCAGTAATAGTCTTTTGAAAACACTGTGGGAAAAGGAGAAATTGCTGGTAACGAGCAATTTCTCCTTTTCCCACAGTGTTTTCTACCCTTTTTGATAACTTTCTGCCATTTTCTCCAAATCTAAAATTGTCATCTGCATACTCTTTCGGTTTAGAAGAGTCCAAAATTTGTCGTTTGGGAAAGAGTTAAACACTATAGACAAAAGCAATCGTCGAATTGCAATTTATGAGCCTTGTTCCTGTTTGGAAGTTTATTATGGTCTCTAAGGGTTTATTTTTCAGAATTATTTTTTAAAAATATGAATACACTATCCTGTCAGATACCTTTGTATTCACATTTTCTGTCTATTAGTATAGTGCAAAATCCAAGGGGAAATGATACGGCAGGTACAGGATGTGTACTCTATTTACTGATCTGTATGAATCTCTTGACATCACTGCTAAGATAGATAGATATGGAATACTATGTTGTAGTTAACTTTGATTATACAGTTTCTGATCCAGGATTTGAAAAAAGAGGGGGATTGTCCCCCATCAGTCTGAAAAGCATGGGGGATTTTTAAAAAGTATGGGGGATCAGAATTAACTACAAAATGCAAGAAACAGAACTAATCTCTTTTGTGTATTTATTAAACCCTTCCAAGTCTATTGGACTATGTCTTAATATTGTTCATACCCACAAAATTTTACTTTGAAAGTCGAAAGTCATAACTGTAAACAGATGTTAAAACGCTAGTCCCTACACTTTCATCAGTTACGCTCACCTCTGTGTGGCACTGGCCATAAATTGCATGCAGAATAACAGATTTTTCCAAAACTGATTGTTCATCTTCATTGCCACCTGCTCTATGTGAAAGATAACATTTATTCGATGTTTTTGTCCATCTTTGAAAACAGAATTGTCATTATCGTCTGCTATTTGTTTGGGTTTACATGCAAAAACTTATCAACTTCCGGGAATCGGTTTTAATCGAAACTAATAAAGTAATATTGAAATAGATTAATCTTGACAGCTTTGGTATGTATTTGGATGGAAAGACAGTACTTGACTAATATTTATTTTGGTAAATAAGTGTTGGAGTCATGTAATCAAGAAGAAAAAAAAATTGCAGACATGTTTTTTTTCGTAAAATCAAAGTCTGTGAGGTAAGAAAGGGAAGTCACTCTTGATTCATAGGAATGATCTGATGTAGTTGTTTACATCAACGTTCGAGCATTAAGTTTTACAAGTGATCAAACACTAATTGCCTTATTCTTTTTGCGCCCGATTGTCACGCCCTGTTTTGAAAATGTGCGTGAATTATGAAAAACTTAGGCAATTCTTGCAATTACGCGCTCTGGATCAGACACTGCTTATACTATAGCTGCTTGGAGCTGTGCAAGGAACTTTGATATATTACTTTGGGCTTCACCCTCAACATTTCAAGTCAACTTTCTCAAAGCCTTGGACAATTTAGGTTGAAAACATTGTCAGTGTATCACAGTTATTATCCTTTGCTGGAGTAGATCACAAAATAATATCAAAACACGGGAGAGCAAAAAACTTCTATTGAAACAGTGAAATTCATATGATCACTAATTACATGTACTTTGTGCAGTAGGAGACAAGTACTGAGCAGATAGTGAGAAGCTCTCCCAGACAATGGTTAAGCCAGTGTCTTGCACTGGGTATCAACAAATCAACCCCAAACACCCCAGCCCTACTGACAGGATAAGTCTTAAATCCTTGTAAAACCACACAATTTTTACACTTGTCAATATTGAAACCAATTGCAGGCCATAAATTAAATGTTGTAGCATTGCACAAATAAAAGAACTTGTCTTTGAAATTATAGAAAGCATTTTGAGGACAAGGAGAAAGTGCTGGTTATCAGAATTTTCTCCTTTTCTCCCTCAATGTTTTTGGACGTGGTTTTCCTCAGGGTAGTTAAAACAGAAGACTTTTGTTAAGGATAATGGATGACCAGGCTCATTGGATGGTTCTTGATATTCCTGTTATGGAGAAAAAGGAATGAAATTTAAGCTGATTTACAGTGAGATCTTCCAATATTTAACAGCCAGATTTCTCTTGGTCGGTTAATTCTAAGAACTGCAAGGCCTGCATTATCTTCCAGGCCTGATGACCAATGCAGTGGTAGCAGTACCTGTATTAAATGTATGTTTGATATGATAATTAACCTTTTCCCACACAAGCCCAAGTGTAAGCAACCCAACAACATGGTAACCAGCTTTTTTCCCTTTTCCCATCATGTTTTCTACCCTGACAAAGAATTTTGGTCCATTTGTATCACTTCAAATTTGTTGTCTGCAGATGCTTTCAATTTGAATGAGCCTTAAATTTGTTGTTCAGGATAATAGAACTAGAAAGAAAATGGGTGAGGTAGGAAATAGATATATGTACTAATAGACAGGGAGAGTGACACCGTTTTACTAAATACCTAATTTAACCCTTTACCAAGCGATAAAATTTTAGGCATGTCCAAATTCAAAGCAGTAGCAGATGACATATTGAATCTGATGAAAAAATTGAAATTTGTTTTGAGACGGGTAGAAAACATTGTGGGAAAAGGAGAAAATGCTGGTGACCAGCATTTTCTCCTTTTCCCACAATGTTTTCAAAAGGCCTTCTCCTCAGGGTCGTTAAAAATCAGGATTGTGCGGTAAAGGGTTAAAGAAGTTGGTTTGAAGAAAACTGATACATGTACAATTATCTTTTTATATGGTTATGGTTGTTTTAGTTATTCAACTCAGATTTACAATAGAAAAAAGTTTTAGACATTTCCATATTGAAAGTATTTGCAGACGACAAATTACATGCGACTAAAATGATTACATTTGTCTTGGAAAGGTTAGATCTAGATAATATTGTGAAAAAAGGAGGAAATATGTGTTGCCAGCATCCTCTCATTTTCCCACAATGTTTTCAAAAGGCTTCCTCCTCGGGCTCTTTAAAAGTCTGGATTGTGTGGTGAAGACTTAATCATAGAAAAGTTTAGAATAAAACCACGATACGGTCTAGACAAACAGAATGCGTTGTATTATTACAAAGGGTTAACGCTTTACCACATGATAAAAACCTTAGACTAGGTCACTTTGAAACAAGGTGTCTCAAAAATTAAAATTTGTTTAGGGAAGGGTAGAAAACATCGTGGGAAAAGTAGAAAACGCTGGTTACCAGCATTTTCTCCTTTTCCCTCAATGTTGTCAAAAGGTATTTTACCTCAGAGTCGTTAAAAGTTGGGACTGTGTGGTAAAGGGTTAATCAGACACTTGTCTGATCTGGTATCTCGTCAAGTGTGACTTACGAATTTACACCATGTGAAAATCAGTCGCAAACAATAGACTCTGTTGTTGAACCCTTAGACCTATCAATATATGAGCCCTGCTCTGAGAAAAGGGGGTTTAATGCTCTGTACCAAACGACAAAAGTATAGACTGGTCCAAATTGAAAGTACAGTATTAATTTTGCAGACGACAAAATTAATGTGACTGAACAATTCAAAGTGGGTTTGGAAAGGGTAGAAAACATTGTGGTAAAAGGAGAAAATGCTGGTTACCAGCATTTTCTCCTTTTCCAACAGTGTTTTCAAAAGCCTTCTTTGTCAGGGTCGTTAAAAGTAGGGATTGTGTGGTAAAGAGTTAATGCTTCTCTGTAATTCATGATACATGTACCAAGTAATTCATCACATAATTATGGACCCGTAAAATCTATTTTGTCTAACAATTGGCTGTATCATGAGAAAAAGGTCCTTGGACATGCAGAAAATTTTCCAACAGCAAAAAATTCTGACCCAGGTGAGCCTGTATGGACTGCGCAGGCTGACCAAGGTTGATACTCTTTAGAGATGCATTAAACCCCCCCCCCCTTTTACAAAGCATGTCTCAAATGATATGCACAATTTCAGTAAGAAGAAAAAAATCTGAAAATAATATATATAGATAATATCACATCGGCCAGTGCATCTATCTGTATGTCCCTGATGTTTGTTTTACCAGTGCAATCTACAGGGTGTCTCAAAAGTTGGGTATCATCCAGGTTTCCATATTAAAAATCTCCTTTTTATTTCAAAAACAGCTTTATTTGATCATAATACCAATAAAAACCAATTTAAAGTCTTTCTTGTGATGTTTTTGTTTATTAGCCATTCAAATATGAAAGAGAAATGAAAATTAAGATCCGTGTTTAACCCTTCACCACACAGCAAAATTTTAGACTCGTCCATATTGAAAGAATTTACAGACAATAATTCAACTACATGTATTTTTGAAACGATAGTACTTGTTCTTGAATATTCAATAGTAGAAAACATTGTGGGAAAAGGAGAAAATGCTGGTTACCAGCATTTTCTCCTTTTCCCACAATGTTTTCAAAAGGATTCTTTCGGTAAAAGTCAAGATTGTGCGGTAAAGGGTTAATCTGAAACACAGAAGCAAAATGAAAATCAGGATGATGCGTGACTTCTTGAATACCCTGTACAACACTGGCACTTTCAAAGGCACTTTCAAAGGCACTGGCTTCTGTCCCATTTTATGAAAGTCAAATAAATGTTTGGGACTTTTAAACTTGTCCCAAATGACACATTGGAAACATCTGCAGATGACAAATTCAAAATTGGTAGAAAAGAAATACAAATGACAGGATGAGTAAACACCATGGAAATAGGAGAAAACGCTACCTTCCAGCATTTTCTATTTTTTACATTGTTTTCAAAGGCATTCTCCTGCAGGGCGGTTAAAACTCTGGATTATGGGGTAAAGTGTTAAGTTCTATAGTATGGTAGAAAACATTTTCTCCTTCTTCCACAATGTTTTTGAAAGCCTTCTCTTTCAGGGTTGTTTGAACTCTGAATTGCATGGTAACATGTACAGTCTTTACCAAACTGCAAAATTTTACAGTCATCCAAATGGCCTGCAACACGCGAAAAGGGGCATTCGGACATTTGCGTAAAGTGTCCTCTCGGATCAGCCTGCGCAGTCTGCGCAGGCTAATCCGAAACGACACTCTCCGTTTTTATGTAATTTTCTATTTTGCACAAGTCTACTGTAGCACAAAATCTAATTTAGTTGTCAAGTGCTGTCTTGGATTAGCCTGCGCGGACTGTGCAGGCTGATCCGAGACGACACTTTACGCAAATGTCCGAATGCCCCTTGTCGCGTGTTGCAAGCCAAATTGAAATGGGTTGTAGACAGCACATAAAAATTAATGTGACCCATATGATGGTACATGTATTTGTGTTTGAAAGGATGGAAAACATTGTGGTAAAAGGAAAAATGGTACAAAGGGAGGTGTTGATATTTATCTCTATCAAGGCTTAATTAACCCTTTACCAAACAACAAAATTTTAGACTTGTCCAAATTCAAAGCATTTACAGACAACAAATTAGGTTAGTTTAAAAAACATTGAGAGTAGAGACCCTTGTGGGAAATGGAAAAAATGCTGCTTATCAGCATTTTCTCATTTTACTAAAATTTGTCCAAAAACCGCCAAAAGTCTCCCCTATATGGGTTGTTAAAACTCATGATTGTGTGGTGAAGAGTTCAGTATATTATTGTGGTTGATTTATTACCATATATGGAAATTTTGTTGATGTGACTGTTTGAACCTTTTACTGTAAAGGCTAATTTTAGAAACAATGAAAAACTTTTGCAAAGTACACAAACAAGAGATAAATTTTAGGGAAAAAGAAAATTTTGTCATGTCAGCCGGTTTAGTTGAACTCTTTCCCAAATGACAGTATTTTAGACGGGTCCATTTTGAAAGCACTTGCAGACGACAAAATTTATATGGCACAAATGATGGGATTTGAATCAGATAGTCTAGAAAACATTGTGGGAAAAGGAGAAAGTGCTGATTACTTAAGTCTTTACCACACAATACCGACTTTTAACGACCCTGAGGAAGAAAGCTAATGAAAATATTGTGTGAAAAGGAGAAAATGCTAGTAACCAGCATTTTCTCCTTTTCCCACAATGTTTTCTGCCCTTCCCAAACAAGAATTTCAATTTTTGAATCACATATAATTTGTCGTCTAAAAATGCTTTGAATTTGGATTGGTCTAAAATTTTGTTGTTTGGTAAAGAGTTAAGGGTGTGGGTTCAATTCCCACTGCTGGCCAAATGAAATTACTTATTATTGTGGGGATGAGACCCTACTCTTTTACTACACTATTCAGTGTTTTATCGATCTTGAGAAAAAAAACATCTAAAAGATTGGGGAAAAGCAGAAAATGCTCATAAAAAGTACTGTTTTCCTTTCGCACAAAGTTCAATGTATTATATTCTTTTATAGACAAAGTTTATAATTTACGCCACATTTGTCATCTGCAAAATGCTCTTATTTCAGAGAAATCCAAATATTTTGTTATTTGGTAACAAGGTGAAGAAGGTTCAATTTATGATGTATCTTGCTTAATTCCCCACCGAAGATGACTAACAGCCGTCTAGAGGTAGCATCCTTTGGTAGTAGCCAACAATGATCAAAAGAATGTGGAAAAAACAGTTTTTTCATGAATGTGCTAACCCTTTACCACACAGTTCTGAGTTTCAATGACCCTATCAAAGAGAGCCTCTGAAAACACTGGGTAAAGGAAAAATGCTGGTAACCACAATATTTTCACTATCATAGAACATAACCCTTTATCCACAGCCCTGAGTTATAATGACCCTTGAGAAGAGGACTTTTGAAATATGGTGGGAAAAGGAGAAAATTGTGATAATTCTCTCTCTCTCTCTCTCTCTCTGTTATGTAAAACAGCTATTTCTCTAAGTCCGTATTGCCAAATCTGTAGTGGGTTCGCTGCAGATATATAAAAGCCAAACTTCTGCCTGTGAGACAACTAGGGTAATTGAGTCTATGTATATATTTAGATATCCTTTCAAAATGACAAGTCCCGGGTGGTAATGCCCATTGTGCATTGGCTAATTATATATTCAAAGGCACATTTTTCATTATTGTTTTTTCTTACTCACACTGTGGGAGAGAGTAAATTTGCTGTAAAATGATCCTTTATTTCATTTGTACTGTGGTCTTCTATCAAGTAAGGATATAATGTAATACTTGAGGTACTTCTTTTTTTTTCTAGGATTTTAATCTTGTAAAAAACTAATCACATGTTTAATAACCATGAGAAAAAGGAATTTTGATATTTGTATTTACTTGTTTGTTTGTATTGGAGTTTAACACCATTTTAACAGCTTAGTTCATATCACAGCAGTTAGTGCGGCTACACATATTTCCTGGCTTTCTCACGCCAGTACTGACACAACTTTTTTCCAAGCCACTGACCACTTTTCTCACATGTATCAGAGGTGAGAGCCAAAAATCGCCGAAAAGAAAGTTTGCCTTATTGGGGTATCGAAGCTGATAGTACCAGGTCACGAGTCTGATACACTCACTGAGCTACCCAGCTAGACAGGTTTTTTCGACAAAAAAACTTGTGAGTGTTTGGTAAAGAGTTCTTTCAATTATATATCATTATTATACCTGTTATGTACCTACTTTAACCCAAATTTTAGACCCATCCAAATTGAAAGCATTTGTAGATGACAATTTCATAGTGGCTCAAATGATGCAAGTTTTCTATGATAAGGTAGAAAACTTAGTGGGAAAAGGAGAAAATGCTGGTTACCAGCATTTTCTCCTTTTCCCACAATGTTTTCGAAAGGCTTCTTCCTTAGGGTCATAAAAAGCCGTCATTGTGTGGTAAAGGGTTAAACGACCTTGAGAAAGAGGCCATTTAAAATCATTGTGGGAAAAAGGGGTGAATGCTGGTATTGAGCATTATCTCCTTTTCCCACAATGTTATGTACACATTCATACTTCACAGTTATATTCCATCATTTGAGTCACATTTTGTTTGTCTATGCAAATGCCATGAATTTGGACAGGTCCAAAATTTTGTGGTTTGGTAAAGAGGTCAAACATTTTTTTCTAAAAAATAAACCTAGGGTGATAGGCTGTAACAGTGCCTTGCTAAAGGACATCTTATGTTACCAGCATCACCAACAGGAATCATACCAGAGTGTTTGGATTACAAGTTATTACCTCCCCGAGGGAGAGGATTTTTGAAAACATTGTGGGAAAAGGAGAAAATGCATTTTCTCCTTTTCCAACAATGTTTACTTCTTGTCCACAGACAAATCCAATCATTTTAGTCAGACTTAATTGGTCTGCAAATGTTTTCAGTACTGGCACGTTCAAACTTTCATTGTTTGGTATATTTTTAACCTAAGAAAGTAGCCAACAACCACAAAATGGTGGCACTGGTATGCATAAAGTTCTAATTAGAGATAACTTATCATAAGCCATTTTTCATGTCAACCTGTTTTCGTTTACAGATTGCATTGACTTGCAATCTTTTGAAACAAAACTGCAAGAAATGGCCCTGTGAAATAGGGATAACTAACACTGAATGGAGATTTGATGTATGAATAAATATAATAACATGGTGGCAAAAGGAGAAATCGTATCTCATTTTGTCACACCATGAAAGCGTTGATAGGAGGCCGCCGCGATATAACTGATATAATGTCAAAAATGGCATAGAATACCATACAAACAAAATTACTAGACAAATACTTCAGTCAGTAGCGTAGTCTACAGTGTACAGGACTTGAGAATAAGGGGTTACTGGTTTAAATCCCCAGCTTGGCAAATTCTTTTCTGAGGATTGATGATAGTCATTGTACCAGGATTCATTCTTCTGTCACTGCTATTCATTGTTTCAATGATGGTTATGTGGGAAAGCAGCCACTGGATTTGGAAGAAGTTTGTGCATAGTACTTGTTAGAGAAACTCCAGAACAGTATGGATAAGTGTACTGGCTGTTGTGAAATAACTGAAGTAATGTTTAAAATGCCGTAAGACACCATTCAATTCATCAGTCAACCTTTTTTCAGATTGTTTTCTAATGTGGTTGACCTGCTTGGTAGCTCAGTGGTTATCCTGTCTGACTCTAGCTAGACCTGGTGGTTGCAGGTTTGATACCTGGTTACTGCAAACTTTCTTTCTGGTGATTTTACACTTCTCACCTCTGATCCATGTGAGAAAGTAGTCAGTGGGTTGGAAAGAAAGTTGTTTAAGTACTGCTGTAAGAAAGCCAAGAAACACATGCATAGGTGCACTGGCAGCTGTAACATGACCTTAGATGTTAATTAAAACAGCGTTAAACTCCAGTACAAACAAATCTAATGTGGTCAGCAAGACAAGTTATTGTCTGCAGTTGGTAGTGCATAAAATCATGCAGGAAAATATATAGCTCTGTATCAAACAACAAAATCTCAGGCTTGTCCAAATTGAAAACATTTGCAGACCACAAAGTAAATATGACTCCAAAATTGAAACTTGTTTTGGATAGGGTAGAAAACACCCAGCTAGACAGGTTTTTTCAACAAAAAAACTTGTGAGTGCTTGGTGAAGAGTTCTTTCAATTATATATCATTATTATACCTGTTATGTACTATAACCCAAATTTTAGACCTATCCAAATTGAAAGCATTTGTAGACGACAATTTCATAGTGGCTCAAATGATGCAAGTTTTCTATGATAGGGTAGAAAACTAAGTGGGAAAAGGAGAAAATGCTGGTTGCCAGCATTTTCTCCTTTTCCAACCATGTTTTCAAAAGTTTTCTTTTCTCAGGGTCCTTTAACTCTTTACCATATAATCCCATGTTTTAAAGGCCCTAAAGAAGAAGCCTTTTGAAAAAATTGTGGGTAAAGGAGAAATTGCTGTTAATCAGCATTTTCTCCTTTTCCCACAATATTTTTAAAGAGAATTTCCATCCTTGGAGCCACATTTAAACTGTTGTCTGTAAATGCTGTCAATTTGGACAACTCTACATTTTTTGGTGTGTTGTAAATAATGAACTCTTTTCCACACAACAAAGTTTTAGACTGGTTCAGATTGAAAGCAATAATAATAAATAATAATAATACGAGGGGTGAATGCGAACTATTCCATCAGCGTTTTGGAAAATTTTACAGGTGAGGGAAAAAACTTCTCATTTCTCTGAAATGCATTGTTAGATCATCTTTTTTAGATATGTTATGTTGAATCCATTCACACAATTCAACACAACATATCTAAAAAAGGTTATCTAATAATTCTTTTCAGAGAAATTAGAAGTTTTTTCCCTCACCTGTAAAACTTTACAAAATGTAGATGGAACAGTTTCGCATTCACCCCTTGCTGATGACAAAATAAATGCAACTCGAAAATTGAAATTTGTTTTTGAAAGGGTTGATAACATTGTGGGAAAAGGAGTAAATGCTGATTACCAGCATTTTCTTCTTTTCCCACAATGTTTTCAAGTTTTCTTTCTAAAGGTTGGGTAATGCTTTACAACATAATCCTGTGTTTAAAAGACTCAAAAAATAAAGCCTTTTGGAAGAATTGTGATAACCAGCATTTTCACCTTTCTTACAATGTTTTCTACCCTATCAAAGAGAATTTCCATCTTGGAGCCACATTTAAACTGTTGTCTGTAAATGCTGTCAATTTGGACAAGTCTACATTTTTCTTGTGTGGTAAAGAATTAACTCTTCACCACGTGATCCTGACTTATAAGGACCTTGAGAAAGAAAGCTTTTGAAAACATTGTGGGAAAAGGAGAAAATGCTGGTAACCAGCATTTTCTCCTTTTCCCACAATGTTTTCTGTTCTTCCTAAAACAAATTTCCATGTTTGAATTAAATTTATTTTGTCGTCTGCAAATGCTTTCTATTTGGATTGGTCTAAAATTTTGTCGTTAGGTAAAGAGTTAAAGTGTGGATTGTGAGGTAAAGGGTATAGGAAAGAGTCTAACTTGATATATTATGAATTTGCATAATATTCATACATAATACTTTATTTATTAAATGAAATGGAAAATGGGTTGACTTTGGTATTCAATTCAGGTTTGTATCATAAGCTGTTTGCAATTTAAGAATCCTGTATTTGAACAACCCTGAGGGCTGAGCCCTGGTGGTACGGTCGGTCACCAACAGCACTTCATACCAAGGGGTCTGTAGTTTGAATCCCCGTCTCCTTCAGTCTCTTTGTGAGGAATGATGGTAGTCATAGCCACAAAATTCATTCTTCTACCACTGCTGATCATTGTTTGGACGATGGTTATATGCGAAGCAGCCAGTGGCTTGGGAAGAATATTGTTGGAAGTACTGGAAGAAGATATTCCAGGAAAGCATGGGTATGTGCTCAAGTTGCTGGGATATAACTGAAATAATGTTGAAAAGGGAATTAAACACTATACAAACAAACAAACAACTCTGTGGGAAATATGAAAACATTGTGAAAAAAGGAGAAACTGCTGTGTATATTAACCCTCTACCAAACAATCCTGTCTTTCAAAGAACCTGGGCAATGTGGCTTATTCGAAAACACTGTGGGAAAAAACAAGAAAATTCTGTTAACCCTTTACCAAACAATCCCTGGTTTTCACACCCTGGGAAGAAGCCTTCTGAAAACATTGTTGGAAAAGGAGAAAATGCTGGTAACCAGCATTTTCTCCTTTTCCCACAATGTTTTCTATCCATCCCAAATTAAACTACAATTTTTGAGTCACATTAATTTTGTCGTCTGCAAAAGCTTTCAATTTGGACCAATTTTGTCGTTTGGTAAAGAGTTAACCAGCATTTTCTCCTTTTCCCATGCTGTTTTCTAATCTTTCAAAAATAAATTTCAATTTTGAGTCACCTATACATGTATTTTGTATTCTGCAAAATGCTTTCCATATGGATATGGATAGTTTGTCATGTAGTATAGAGCTAAGATGAGAAAGCAAACATTGTGTAGTCTTAATTATCATAGATTCACAATGAAGAAATTTATGTGATTTATATCTTGGAAATCATAGCCATAAATTTGTGATGTTTAGACCTGTTCAACATGCTGTAAAGCCTGGCCGGGTAGCTCAAAACATCTGATTAATGACCTGGTAGTCATGTGTTTGATACCTGGTTGTGGCAAACTTTCTTTTCAGCAATGTTTCGCCTCTCACCTCTGATGCACATGAGAAAGTAGCCAGTGGCTTGAAAAGAAAGTTGTGTCAGTACTGGTATGAGTAAGCCAGGAAACACATGTGTAGGTGAACTGGCCCCCGTGGTATGATCTAAGCTGTTAAAAGGGCATTAAATTCCAGTACAAACAACAAACTAACATGCCGCAAGATGCTATTTTCATTTACATAATATTTATTGCATTCTATAGGCATATGGCTATCAATGAATAATGCTTAAATATTGAGTATCCATTTACCACACAATGACGTCTTTTAACCCTTTACCAAACAATCCCGACTTTTAATGACCCTGACAAAGAAGCCTTTTGAAAATATTGTAGGAAAAGGAGAAAATGCTGGTAACAAGCATTTTCTCCTTTTCCCACAATGTTTTCAACTCTATCAAAGACAAATTCCATCATTTGAGCAACATTTAAATTGTCGCATGCAAATGCTTTCAATATGTACATGTCTAAGATATTGTCATGTGGGAAAGGGTTAAGGGCCCTGAGGAAGAAGACTTTTGAAAACATTGTGGGAAAAGGAGAAAATGCTGATAAGCAGCATTTTTCTCCTTTTTTCCACAAAGTTTTTTACCCTATTAAAGAAAAACCATGTCATTTGATCCACTATGAAATTGTCTTCTGCAAATGCTTTCAATTTGGATTGGTCTAAAATTTTGCCGTGTGATAAAGGGGTATATACATAAATGGGGTATATACATTGGTTATCTTTGTATAAATAGACCTAAATGTTGTTATGACTTAACCTATTAGTATACTTACTGCCCATTTATTCACTGGCATAGGTGCAGGGGTCAAAACCCCACCTCCGCAGATGTAATAATTTTTTGGCTGGTTAACAGCATTTTATTCTTTTCCCACAATATTTTCAAAAGCCTTCAGTCTCATAAATGTTAACCCTTTGCCACATAATCCAGAGTTTATACAGTCCTGAAAGAGAAGTCTTTTAACCCTTCACCACACAATCCCAAGTTTTAATGACCCTGATGAAGAAGTCTTTTGACATTCTTGCGAACGAAGTCCGTAACAAAGAAACAAATGAATAAATGCATGGCTGAAATACAAACGGTATCTGGCGGGAGTGGTCTCCCGTAACACACCCCCTCTTAAAGTCATCATTTATTGATGACTCAAAGCCTTATTAGGCAGTAAGTCTATTATTTAGACAACAAATGTCCGTTTTTGGACAACAAATGGGATTAATGGCTCAATGGCCAATCCGGGACGGGCCCCCATCTTACAAACAAAGTCCGTAACAAAGAAACAAATGAACAAATGCATGTCAGAAATACAGAGACCGGGCAGGATTTGAACCTAGAACGCCCGGACGAAAAGCCAATACCATAACCACTGAGCTAAAGAGATATCTCCCTAACGCAGCTGTTAGGTATTGTATTTAAATCAGGACGAAGCCATGCATGAAGGAGTGGTCTCCCGTAACAACATTGTGGTAACCAGCATTTTCTCCTTTTCCCACAATGCTTTCTACCCTACCAAGGACTGAAATCATCATTTAATCTACAATCATTTTTTGTTTGCTAATGCTTTCAGTTTAATCAAGTCCACATTCTGTCATCTGGTAAAGAGTAAAGAAAAAAGTGGGTAAAGGAGAAAATGCTGGTAAACTAGCATTTTATTCTTCTCCCACAATGTTTTCAACCTTACCAAAGACAGTAATCATAATTTGAGCTACAAGTTAATTTGTTGTCTGCAAATGCTTTCAATTTGATCCAGTCTAGATAAATTCTATCATTTAATTAAGATTTAACCCTTTACCAGACAACAAAATTTTAGCCTTGTCCAAATTGAAAGCATTTACAGACAATTTCAATGTGGCTCAAATGGTGCTTTGATTGGGTAGAAAACTTTGTGGGAAAAGGAGAAAATGCTGGTTATCAGCATTTTCTCCTTTTCCCTCAATGTTTTCAAAAGGCGTCTTTCCCAAGGTCGTCAAAAGTTAACATTGTGTGGTAAAGGGTTAAAACAGAGAATTGTTTTGTGAAGTGTTTAACTCTTTACCACACGACAAAAATTTAGACTTGTCCAACTTGAAAGCATTGGCAGATGATAATTTAAATGTGGCTGGAATAACAGAAGTTGTCTTTGATGAGGTAGAAAACATTGTGGGAAAAGGAAAAAATGTTGGCAACCAGCAGCTCTCCATTTCCCATGTTTCCAAAAGACCTCTTTCTCAGGGTCATTAAAACTCAGGATTGTGTAGCAAATTGTTGAAGAAAGCATTTGCGTGGAAAAAAAAAATTATGGGAAGGGTGGGTTTGAATACAAAAAAGGCTTATCAGCTTACAGTAGTGCACTTTCATTCATGCATGTGTACAGATTTTTCTGCACAAGGTGGATATATCTATTCCCCCTTCCTCACCCTTGTGCATGATTTCTTGGGATTTCTTTCCTTTCTTCATTATTGTCCTAATAACCGGTCAAAGATTGATTGTATGGTGTTTAACACCATTTTCAACATTATTTCAGTTATATCGCGGCGGCCAGTGCACCTATCCATGCTTTCCTGGAGTCTCTTTTTACCAGTACTCTGCACAATTTTCTTTCCAAGCCACTGGCTGCTTTCCCACATAATCATTATTGAAACAATAGTCAGCGGTGGGAGAGGAATGAATCCTGTTGCAGTGACTATCATCAATCCTCGGAAAGAAATTGGCCGAGCCAGGGGTCGTAGCCAGGGATCGAACCCTGGACACCGTGTTCTCAAGTCCTGCACGCTACCGACTGAGCTACCGGGGCTCGGCAACCGGTCAAAGAAAAAGCTGGTTTCCAGCGTTTCCTACTTTCTCAAAATATCTGCTAGAATTTACCCGGGTCCAATTAACCCTTTACCACACAATCCCAAGTTTTAAGGATCCGGAAGAAGAAGGCTTTTGAAAACATTGTGAGAACATAAGGAATCTGTGGTAACCGGCTTTTTATCCTTTTCCCACATTATTTTATATCTATTTAAGCACAAATACTATCATTTGAAAAATATTTGAGTAGTCATCTGCAAATTCCTTGACCAGCATTTTCTCCTTTTCCCACAATATTTTCCACCCCTTCCAGAACAAATTTCGAGTCACATTAATTTTGTCGTCTGCAAATGCTTTCAATTTGGACCAGTCTATAATTTTGTCGTTTGGTAAAGAGTTAATTTGAGTCCAAAATGTTTGTGTTTGGTAAGCAATTAAATATGGTTAAACATACAGTTCATACTGAACAAAATTTTGGATTTGTCAAAATTCAAAGCTTTTACAGACAAATAGTGTGATTAACTCTCTACCAAACGACAAAATTTTGGACTGGGCCAAATTGAAAGCATTTGCAGACAACAAATTAAATGTTGCTAAAATGATTATTTCTGTCTTCGATTAGGTAGAAAACATTGTGGGAAAAGCAGAAAATGCTGGTTACCAGCATTTTCTCCTTTTCCCGCAATGTTTTCAAAAGTCTTCATCCTCAGGGTCGTTGAAAACTCAGGATTGTGTGGTAAAAGGTTAAATGATGAAATTCCTCTTTGAGAGGTTAAAAATATCGTGAGCAAAAGAGAAAATACTGGCTACTAGCATTTTCTGCTTTCCAGCAATGTTCTGAAAAGCCTTTTTCCTAAGATTTGTAAGCACACATGATTGTTTGGGCAAAGTTTAAAGTCTTTACCACACAATCCTGAGTCTCTATGATCCTGAAGAAGAAGGCTTTTGAAAACATTGTGGGAAAAGAAAGAAAAATGCTAGTAACCAGCATTTTCTTCTTTTCCCACAATGTTTTCTATCCACTCCAGCAAAATATCTCAACATTTGAGCGATATTTAATTATGTGTCTGTCAATGCCCTCAATTTAGACAGGCGTATAATTTTGTCCTATGGAGAAGAGGAAAGGGTGAGACCTATTTGTACTTATTGACCCTATTTACCTTATCTAACATTTACCCTTGGCTATGTTGATGGATGTGTTTTCTGATCCTTAACATTTTACCTCACAATCCCGACTTTTCACAACCCCGAGGAAGAAGCCTTTAGAAAACATTGTGAGAAAAGGAGAAAGTGCTGGTAACCAGCATTTTCTCCTTTTCCCACAATCTTTTCTACACTATCAAGGAAAAATTGTGTCATTTTTGCCACCTTGGATTTGTCATCTGCAGTTGCTTTCAATTTTTAGGAGGAAAAAGAAGAGAAAAGGTAGATTTATGTCATTATGATATGCATGAAGGCAGTTATACCTTTCCCAAACAATCTGGTAACCAGCATTTTCTCCTTTTCCAACAATGTTTTCAAAATCTTTCTTTCTCAGGTTCGTCAAAAGTTGGCATTGTGTGGTAAAGGGTTAAAACTTGGAGTTGTAAAGAGTTACAAGGTAGAGAGAAGGGTAAAAACCAGTTAGAAGGAAATATAAGCAATATGTTACATACAGTATCATAGACCCACAGATTATCACTGGACTAAATATAAATGTACCTTGTGATTATAGGATATGTGATATTTAATGGGATTTATTATTGACTCTGTAAATAAATGAAAAGGTATTTTATACATCTAGTTTTATCCTCTACCAAACAATCTTGTTTTAAAAAAAATTATCAAGAAAAAGATTAAAAAAAAAAGAGAGAAAAACATTGTGAGAAAAAGGAGAAAATGCTGGTAACCAGCATTTTCTCCTTTTTTCCCACAGTGTTTTTGTTTTTTTTAAAGACAAATCCATTCAGTTGGACAATTATTTTTTGCTGTCTGGAACTACTTTTTGATTTGGATGAGGGTTAAGTCTGTGCGATAAAATTTTGGACTCAACCAAATTGAAAGCTTGTGCAGACAACAAACTAAATGCAGCTTAAGTAATGATTTCTGCCTTTAATGGGTATAGAATGATTTGAGAAAAGGAGAAAATGCTGGTTATCACATTATTTTCAAAAGCCTTTCCATCATAGGGTTGTTAAAACTCAGGATTTTGTTGTAAAGGGTTATACTGAAGTTTTGAGGTCTATGTACAGATACGGAGGTGGGTGGGGATGAATCCCTGTAGTTACAACACCATAGAGATTTAGCCAGTAGATATGGATTATCAAGAGATCATGTTGGATATAGTCCAGTTGCTTGGCCTTTTACCATTCATCAACATGGTAAAACAGTCAAATTTCTTGTGTATTTTTTTTTTGTGGCTCTGAAGGAGTGTCCTTTGGCAAGAAACTTCAGAGCCCTAGCAAAGCTCTGGTGAAACCTTGGACATACATTAATAAAGCTAGCTGCCTCTGTGATAAGACTGAAATAATGTTGAAGACACTGTTGAACACGATTGAATAATAACAGTAAATATTAACATTACCCAAGCCTAACTGTAACTCAAAGATGAACTTGGCCAACAATACATGGATCTGTGGAAATTGATATTTGACCAATCAGGTTATCGCATTTATTTTACCCGATGTGCAGCCTTGTTGTCTACAATTTCGGCTCCCAAATAAACGACTGTTAACGTTGGAGGGGTGCGATAGTATTTATTTATTTTGTGTTTTAAACGTTCGAATTTAAGAAAAAGTTTAAAATATGTGCTTTGAGAACGTGTACCGCTGACATGAGATCACGTAAAGGTTGTAGACAAGTTTGAATTATGATAATGACCAAAAATGGGACATATGTAAAGAGTTCTGATCAGTGCTACATTACACAATGGATTAATTAATGTTATAGTTTTTTCCCCTCTGAAAGATTCAGAAAGAGACAAAAACGTTCTAGGTGGAAAACAGGTAAAAATAGAAATATATGAAATACTAATAAAAAGAAAAAAAAATCTTTTACTTAAATATCTGACATTGTTCAATAACCAATGCACATCCAAAAAGTGGCACTTTTCATCATTGTTTCAGACGTTAATCTTCACCCTTGGTGCATGAAGGATATGCTGAGTGTAGATATAGATTAGATTGCAAATAACATGAAGTTTATCTTCTATCTGCTATTTACAATAAGCATATTGACGTGTATTCCTCACTACATATTCCTCACTAAAAGTAGAATTCAATTATGAAAAAGTCTAACTTCTGTTCTGTACTGGTCGAAGTTCAGCTCGAAAGGCAACTTACGTTGATTAAATAAACTTTTGACTTAGTCGTTTTAAAGTGGATTAGCACATCTGCCATTTCAAAGAATGTGTCGGTAAACTGTCAATTGATAGGAAGTGTGATTGCAAACCAATTTGCCGCTCTAATCAACTTGACCACCCGTTGTCTTCAGTATATCATAAGATAAAAAAAACTACCGTCAATGATATTAACAAGTTTGTTAATTGACAGCACACTTAACGCATTTTAAAATCATGACACAACCCTTTTTCCCTTAACTTGAAATTGAATTTTTTTCATAAACTTACACCTCTCTGTAGAATCAGACAAACTATAAATTTTTTGAAATGCTTGTAGATCTAATTCAGTGTTGTTTAACTGGGTATGATGTTGAGATGACTTTACTAGCCTTACAAAAACAATAAGTATCTTTAATTCTATTATTCTGTGGCAAAATGGATGTTTGATGTGTTTTATTCTTTCTCATTGAAGTTCAAAACTTTGCTAAAACAAGTAGATCTATTACATTGTCCGTAGCCCCCGTAATATTCGCCCTTTTTGTACATATCCTTGTGTAATTTTATCTTTAAATTAATTACCTAGGACTCATCATCGGCAATAACATATCATAGAAATATTTTTTTCCGGAATATTATTGAGAGAAATGGTCATGACAGCAAGATTTAAGTAACCTATCTGCATACTGTATATGTATTTACTGTGGTTGTTTGGGAGCCCTTGGCAACAGTAACCAAGGAAGTCGGTTTATCTTATCACCACGGATCCATGTATGAAGGTTTCTATCTTGTTTGAACTATATAATCAAAGGTAATACAGATTGTAAGGATAACAGATGGTCATTGTCTGATAATATATTATCACTTCAGAAGTTTAGTACAGTAAATGTACTGTTAACACCTAGGCTACTAAGTGCAACTCGCTGACCTTTTGCGGACAATGTAGCTCAAGATCAGAACATGCAGTCTGATCTTAGATCTACACTGTCCGATAGGAGATACCTTTTCCCGGATAAAATAACCTTAAAATAGCAAAAATTAGGTTTTTAAGGTTGGCTTGAAAGTTTGATTTCAAGTTATTTAGCAGGATAAGGGTTCATACAGGAATCCTTTACCAGAAACAGGAAATAGAGAATAGAGCCCAAGTAGGGCAGTCGGTAGCATATAGGACAGGACTTGAGAATGGGGGAGGGGGGGGTCGCTGGTTTTAATTCCCCAGAGTGAGTTTGATCAATTTTTCCTGAGGATTGATGACAGGAATAATTCCTCTCTAAGCACTGATCATTGTTTGGACTGGTTATGTGGTAAAGTAGCCGGTGGCTTTGAAAGAATATTGTGCTAAGCACTGGTAAAAAATCTCCAGGAAAGCATGGATAGGTGCACAGGCCGCCATGATATGACTTAAATAATGTTGAAAACAGCATTTAACACCATACAATCAACCTGAAACAGTCTAAACTTTTTATGATTCTGAGAAAATAGGCTTTTGAAAACATTTTGGAAAAGAAGAAAATACCACAATGTTTTCTGAACTTTCCAAAACAAACCCAATCATTTGAGCCACATATGTTTTCAGCTAATACTTTGAGTTTGGGCGAGTCTAAGATTTTGTCCTGTAGTAAAGAGCTAAAGGCCCACTAAGAACCAAAAGTAACCAATTCCGGGTCCATATTCACCAACCATTCTTAAAGGTGGCCCTTCAGATTTTGGGATGAAAATTTTGCAAAAATACAAAAAAATCATCCTTATACTCCCAAAGCCTTTTAATTTTCATTCATAAAACCCCAGTAGTCGAAAACCATCCGACAACAAGAGAAATTAGAGATTTACTACGGCCCAGGTCGACACAGACGGGAAACACGGTCTATTTTTACATGAGCAACTCGCTCATTTACATACCGGAAATACACAGACGAAGCTTCAAACATAGTGTCCGAAGAAGACATTATGGAAAATAATTACATGTTTGTTATGTTATGGAATTTAAGCGTCATTAGTCACGTACCAGTTACTTGACATTCCCACAATGCTTTTTTGATTTTTGGCGTGAAATCTAAAAATACCTTAAGAGGCTACGTATGTTACAACCCGTTTTGTAATAAAAACCCGTTTTGTAATAATTTATTACAAAACGGGTTGGGAGAACATTATTACAATTCGGGTAGACAGTTACAACCCGTTTTGTAATAAAACCCCGAATTGTAATAAAACATTAAGTTTGCAATGAAAAGAGAAAATCTATCTTTCTCAATAGAATTGGGCAAGTTATAAACTTATACATTGTATTTTACCATTATGAAATTGATCTAAACACAACGGTTTTCAAGACATTATTGATGGGAGTGTATTTTTGTTTTCATCAGAATCAAATTAATATAATATAATGGTGATACAATTATTACAAAATGGGTTGGGAGAACATTTTTACAATTCAGGTAGACAATTACAACCCATTTTGTAACAAAAACAGAAATTCTAATAAAACAGTTCGTAATGAAAAGAGAAAATATATCATTCTCAATAGAATAGAAGTTTTACACTTGTGCATTTTATTTTACGATTATAAAATTGATCGTAACACAACAGGCTTTAAGACACTATAGAATGGAGTGTATTTCTTTTTGAACAGAATTTATCAAATTATTGTATTCCAACAAAATGACTAACATGGTGCTGATACAATTATTACAAAACGGGTTGGGAGAACATTATTACAATTTGGGTTGACAGTGACAACCCGTTTTGTAATAAAAACACGAAATGTGATAAATCATTAAGTTTGCAACAATAAAAGAAAATCTATCATTCTCAATGGAATTGGGCAAGTTATACACTTATACATTTTATTTTAGAATTATGAAATTGATCTAAATACAACAGTCTTCAAGACACTGATAGATGGGAGTGTGTTTTTTCAACGGAATATATCAAATTATTGTAATGGAAAAAGTTGACTAACATTATGGTGATAAAACTATTACAAAACGGGTTGGGAGAACATTATTACAATTCGGGTAGACAGTTACAACCCGTTTTGAAATAAAAACAAGTTTTGTAATGATTTATTACAAAACGGGTTTGGAGAACATTATTACAATTCGGGTAGACAGTTTCAACCCGTTTTGTAATAAAACCCGTTTTGTTATAATTTATTTTAAAACGGGTTGGGAGAACATTATTACAATTCGGGTAGACAGTTACAACCCGTTTTATAATAAAAACTCGTTTTGTAATGATTTATTACAAAACGGGTTGGGAGAACATTATTACAATTCGGGTAGACAGTTTCAACCCGTTTTGTAATAAAACCCATTTTGTTATAATTTATTTTAAAACGGGTTGGGAGAACATTATTACAATTCGGGTAGACAGTTACAACCCGTTTTGTAATACTATTAAAGGTGGACCTTCAGATTTTGGGACGAAAATTTTACAAAAGTGCAAAAAAATCATCCTTATACTCCCAAAGCCTTTTACTTTTCATTCATAACACCCCAGTAGTCGAAAACCGTCCGACAACAAGAGAAATTAGAGATTTACTGCAGCCCAGGTCGACATCGACGGGAAACACAGTCTATTTTTATATGAGCAACTCCCTCATTTACATACCTGAAAACACAAACCAAGCTTCAAACATAGCGTCCAAAGAGGACATTATGGAAAATAATTACATGTTTGTTATGTTGTGGAATTTTAGCGTCATTAGTCACGTGGCAGTCACTTAACAGTCCCAGAATGCTTGTTTTTATTTTTGGCACGAAATCTAAAAATAGCTTAAGAGGCTACGTAGCCTTTAAAGGGAATGCCATCAAAAAAAATTTTTTTTAAAGTTATGATTCTTAATTATTGATGATTTGTATTGTTTTTTCGTATAAATTTCAGTAATATATATATATTTCAATATAATGAGATGTGAAAAATCTAGATACCCGCCTTTAAAGGTATGTATTTTCACATCTCACCAAATTAAAAAATATATATATCACTGAAATTTATTTGGAAAAACAATACAAATCATCAATAAGTAAGAACCATAAAATCACCCAAATTTTTTTTTGATGTGTCTACTGAGTGAAATGACCCATGGGTCATTTCTGTACGGAGAGAAATGACCCATGGATGATTTCTCTTCGTAGAGAAATGACCTATGGGTCATTTTGTAGGGGAGGATCATTTCTCTGCATTACACCGGCGACACCTTATACCCCCTAGCTTTCAAGCGATGTCAAAGTTTTGAGTCTTCTGTGAACACTACGTTTCTCCGGCGACGTAAAAAAAAGCTGTCTTAAAGAGATTATGAATACTTGCAACGGTCCTGGTTAGCCATTGTAATGCGTCTCTGATTGGGACGAGGACGATCACTGGTGCTTCTAGCTGCCCGAAAGCCATCAACAAAATGATGTATCGTATCAACACGAGCTATCAAAATCTTGCAGCAACCTGCTGTCGCAAAGTGTCGTTGTCAAGCACGCCCATTACACACACTCTCCATTTTCTTGTTGAAGACATGACATTTCAATAGCAGCTGAAGTTTCATTTTTTCGATGCTTTTCTATACAATATCGTTAGATAAACATGTACACATGCAACCAACATCTACTGTAATTCAAAAGGGTCGGCAATTTGCTAATGTGATATTCTTGACAAGTTTGAGTCCCCTGAAGAGCGCTTTTCATACCGCATGAATAAGACCATCATTGTGTTAAAAGCAGATACGAAGAAGGATACCATGGCAATTCTTAACTATGTGTTTATATGTACGTGAAAAATCATGAAATAAACATATACTTGTTGTTGCTATAACATCTTGTGTTTATGCAATAAATGAATAAATAAAAAAACTGAAATGGTTGAAATGGTTTAACTTGCTAAATTCTATAGGGGATGACAGATTTTCTCTTTTTAATGTGCAATTAATGTTTTATTGCAATTCGGGTATTTTTTACAAATTAGGTTTTAACTGTTAGCCCGATTTGTAATAATGTTCTCCCAACCCGTTTTGTAATAATTGTATCACCATCATGTTAGTCAACTTGTTGTATTACAATAATTTGATAAGCCGTTAAAAAAATACACTCCCATCTATCAGTGTCTTGAAGGCTGTTTTATTTAGATCAATTTTATAATTGTAAAATACAATGTACGTGCGTATAAGTGTATAACTTGCCCAAAATTCTATTGAGAATGATAGATTTTCTCCTAACATTGCAAACTTAATGTTTCATTACAGTTCGGGCTTGTATTACAAAACGGGTTGTAACTGTCTACCCGAATTGTAATAATGTTATCACAACCCGTTTTGTAATAAATTATTACAAAACGGGGTTTTGTTACAAAACGGGTTGTAACTGTCTACCCGAATTGTAATGATGTTCTCGCAACCCGTTTTGTAATAAATTGTTACAAAACGAGGTTTTGTTACAAAACGGGTTGTAACTGTCTACCCGAATTGCAATCATGTTTTTGTAACCCATTTTGTAATAAACGGTTACAAAACGAGGTTTGTTACAAAACGGAGTTTTATTACAAAACGGGTTGTAACTGTCTACCCGAATTGTAATAATGTTCTCCCAACCCGTTTTGTAATAATTGTATCAACACCATGCTAGTCATTTTGTTGGAATACAATAATTTGATAAATTCTGTTCAAAAAGAAATACACTCCATTCTATAGTGTCTTGAAGCCTGTTGTGTTTAGATCAATTTCATAACCATAAAATAAGCTGCACAAGTGTATAACTTGACCAGTTCTATTGAGAATGATAATTTTTCTCTTTCCATTGCGAACTGTTTTATTACAATTCGTGTTTTTGTTACAAAACGGGTCGTTATTTTCTACCTTAATTGTAAAAATGTTCTCCCAACCCATTTTGTAATAATTGTATCACCATTATGTCTGTAATTTTGTAGCATTATATTAATTTGATTCTGATGAAAACAAAAATACACTCCGATCAAAAATGTCTTGAAAACTGTTGTGTTTAGATCAATTTCATAATGGTAAAATACAATGTAAAAGTTTATAACTTGCCCAATTCTATTTAGAATGATAGATTTTCTCTTTTCATTGCAAACTTAATGTTTTATTACAATTCGGGGTTTTATTACAAAACGGGTTGTAACTGTCTACCCGAATAGTAATAATGTTCTCCCAACCCGTTTTGTAATAAATTATTACAAAACGGGTTTTTATTACAAAACGGGTTGTAACATACGTAGCCTTTTAAGGGAACACCATCAAAAAAATTTTTTTTTTGTAATTTTATGATTCTTAATTATTGATGATTTGTATTGTTTTTTCATATAAATTTCAGTGATATATATATTTTTTAATTTGGTGAGATGTAAAAAATCTAAATACCCACCTTTAAAAAAGTTCTTTGTCTTATTCTCCAAGATTTTCAATTTTGAAAGTAAAGGCTTGGTCACACCGAGCTAACGGACGAGTAATGGTTAAAAAATCATTTTATCCATTTGTGTCCGTTTGTATCCGTTTTATGGCCGTTTCTTATCCGGTGATTCCACTACTTGTTCGGAGACGTCCGGTGATGTCCATTCCGTCTGGTGGGAAGTTTTTTTTCCACCAGACAAAACGGACAGAGAGGTGCAAATGACAGACTTTGTATGCATCTGACTATCTATACCCTCGGCATGTCACGAGACCGGTATGTTCCTCGTACGTTGGTGTTCGGTACATTTCCATTCATCGTACGTTGGAAGAATGTTTTGTCCGGTTCTCATGTGTTGCACTTCTGTTTTATCCGGTACATATCCGGTAAACGTGCGTTTTTTCCGTTACACGTGTGGTCCTTGTGCGGTCATTGTGTGGGTTCTTTGCTCCACACACCGATCGTGGGAGCCTCGAGCGGCAGAGGAGATGAATTTTGTCACCGGATAACCAAATTCTGCATGTTTTTGTCTGTTTTCCCTCCGTTACATATCTGTTAGCCGGTCTGACCAAGCCTTAACACAACTTCTGATGGGCTATTTTAAACCAACGGGTTTAGGCAATCAAAAGGTGTGTCACTTTAAAATTTAGAAAAAAAAATCTGGACAATAAGACCAAAAATGTTCTTAAAATTGGTTGGTGAATATGGACTTTGGTGTCAAAATGAAAGTAAATTTATTTCATACCATTTAGCAGCATGGATATTTTTATGGGTCTGTCAATGTGTTACAGTGCAGTCCTAAGTTCCAGTTCCAGTTGCTGGTAGAATGACGGATTGTAAACTAGAATTAACACATTACTAAACAATCCCGGGTTTTCATGACTCTGAGAAAGAAGCCTTTTGAAAACATTGTGGGAAAAGGAGAAAATGCTGGTAACCAGCATTTTCTCCTTTTCCCACAATGTTTTCTACCTTTCCCAAAACAAATTTCAATTTTTTAGTAACCTTAATTTTGTTGTCTGCAAATGCTTCCAATTTGGACTTGTCTAAAATTATGTTGTTTGGTAAGGAGTTAAGGCAACTTGAGTTCTGGTTTTACAATGCAATCTTATCTGGCAGTATATGGAACCTCAAGGAAAGCATGGATAGGTGCACTAGATGTCCTGATATAACTGAAATAGTGTTGAAAATAATAACACCACACAATTAAACAAACCATAAAAGAAACTGATATTCCCCATAACATGCTAGACTTGCAACAGTCAATTTGTATTACTGGGTGGAGAAGAATACCAGTCATACGGACCATTTGTCATATGACAGTTGACAGGTTGAATGTGGTTTTTCCACTTCAAGATGGTTGATAGGGAAAGCAGCTTTTTCTATTGTTTTTGATGAAGATTATAATATTTGGCAGTTCTCGTAGCAGCCTTTGCCAAGTCCTGGTAGCTCAGTTGGTAGCTTGGAGGACTTGAGAACAGAGGGTCATGGGTTCGATCCCTGGCTCGGCTAATTTTTTTTCGAGGATTGATGATAGTCATTGTGACAGGATTCATTCTCTCCCTCTGCTGACCATTGTTTGGACAATGGTTATGTGGGAAAGCAGCCAGTGGCTTGCAAAGAAAATTGTGCGGAGTACTTGAGAAAGACACCCCAGGAAAGCATGGATAGGTGCACTGGCCGCGGCGATATAACTGAAATAATGTTGAAAACGGTGTTGAACACCATAAAATCAACCATTAACTCTTTACCAAACAATCCCGAGTTTTGATGACCCTGGGAAAGAAGCCTTTTCAAAACATTGAGGGAAAAGGAGAAAATGCTGGTAACCAGCATTTTCTCCTTTTCCCACAATGTTTTCTACCCTTCCCAAATCAAATTTCGATTTTTCAGTCACATTTATTTTGTCGTCTGCAAATGCTTTCAATTTGGACCAGTCTATAAATTTTTCGTATGGTAAAGACTTAAATCAAATCGTAGCAGCCTTTGTAAGAGTTTTGAGAATGTTGGACTCATTGGCCTGCTGCTAAACAATCTAGAGGTTTAACCCTTTACGACATGACAAAATTTGGACTTGTCCAAACCAAAAGCATTTGCAGGCAATTAATCAAATGTAGGTCAAACTTTGTAAATTGTTTTGATAGGGTAGACAACATTGTGGGAAAAGGAGAAAATGCTGGTTACCAGAATTTTCTCCTTTTCACACAATTTTTTCAAGTCTTCTTTCTTAAGGTCGTAAAAAGTCGGGATTGTGTGGTAAAGAGTTATTTACCTCAAGGTAGAAAGTCTTTAAATTCAATGAGGGGACTTACAGAGATAATGCTGGTTACCAGCATTTTCTCCCTTTTCCTTAATGTTTTCTAAAGGCCTCTTCCTCAAGATTACTTGGTAAAGGGTTAACTAGTTGTCTGCAAAATATTGTCAGTTTGCAGTAGTCTTAACCCTTTACAACACAGTTCTGAGTTTTAACAACCTGGTAGAAAAAACTTTAGAAAATATTGTGGGAAAAGGAGAAAATACTGGTTACCAGCATTTTCTCCTTTTACCACAATGTTTTGTTACCTTCAACCTGTTACCTCACAATCCAGAATTTTAATGACCCTGACTGGAGGGGGCTTTTGAAAACACTGTGGGAAAAGGAGAAAAGGCTGGTAACCAGCATTTTTTCCTTTTCCCACAATGTTTTCTACCCTTACCAAAACAATTGTCAATTTTTGAGCCATATTTATTTTGTCGTCTGCAAATGCTTTCAATTTGGATAAGGCTAAAATTTTCTTGCTTGGTAAAGGGTTAAGAGACAAATTCCATTATTTGAGCCACATTTAATTTGTCAGAGATCTTCAAATGCTTTGAATTTGGACTAGTCTAAAGTCTTGTTGTGTGATAAAGTATTTATGAAGAAATGCAATGTTTGACCAAATACACAGCAGAAAGCTTTGGAAAATACTTGGACAAACAAGGAAATGAGCTCAGAGTTTTACCTAGAATTTTAGAAATTTGCTTTTGTGTTTTCTTCTTTTTTTTCAAATGTATGTTTTGGATGTAGCTAAGTTTTACATCATTGACTTTTAAAGCTAATTTCTATATCAGGCTTCATAGATATGGAGATATTCAATCAAAATCTCATTCAACACGAGGTTAATCCTTTACCACACTATCCTAATGTTTAAGGACCCTGAGAAAGAAGCCTTTTGAAAACATTGTGGGAAAAGGAGAAAATGCTGGTAACCAGCATTTTCTCCTTTTCCCACATTTTTTTTTATACCCTTCCAAAAACAAATTTCAATTTTTGGTTCACAATTTTTTCATCGTCTGCAGATGCTTTCGATTTGGACAAGTATAGAATTTTGTTGTTTGGTATAGAGTTAACTCTTTACCAGATGACAAAATATTAGCTTCGTCCAAATTAAAAGCATCTGCAGATGATGAATTAAATGTAACTCAAATGATGGCATTTGTCTTTGATCTCAAACATTGTGGGAAAAGGTGAAAATGCTGGTTACCAGCACTATCTCCTTTTCCCATTGTGTTTCTAAAGGCCTCTTTCTCTAGGTTTGTTAAAACAAAGAGGTTGTTTGCTAAAGAGGAAATGCATCAGGCTATTTGTATTTTTTTTCCACATGAAACGTGTGGGAAATAGATATTTCAAAATGAGGTTGATCACTGAAGTGAGTTAGTTATCTAATGACCTTTAAACCTGATGTTGATATTGACCTTTGAACCTTCATATTGATACATTTCTAAAAATAACTTTAGAGGTAATGACTAAAACACTGACAGTGGTAGACAAGGGTTACTATTTATATCTGAAGTGGTAAACCACAGTGTCTTAATCAGATATGAAGGCAATTTGTCATGAAATATGTATATACATGAAAGTCATAAAAGCTAGGGTTTATATACTCCTAATATACTTTTAAGGCGAGGGAGACTCCATTAGTTTCTATTAACTCTAATTTGAGATCCCAGTATATACTGAATCATGGAACAGTTTTAATGTTTTTCCTTTACTTTTATGATAAACTGGATTAAACAGTGTTTTCAATTCAGTGATTTGGAATTAAAGGAGGTGGGTATATTACCATAACTTCTAACCTTTTACCAAACAATCTTGAGTTTTGAAGACCCTGAAAGAGAAAGGTTATTGAAAACATGATGGGAAAAGGAGAAAATGCTGGTAACCAGCATTTGTTCGCTTTCCCAAAATGTTTTCCATCCTTTTCAAAAAAGCAACCAACATTTGAGCTACATGTACCAGTAATTTGTTGTCTGCAAATGGATTGTACAGATCTAAAATTTTGTCTTTTGTTAAGAGTCAGTCTTTTGAATTTACTAACAGTGGATGATTATACATGTACGAGGGTCATCCAGAAATGAATGAGAGTTGCTTAATTACGGAAAAACTACAAGTGTTACTCACAAAATCTCTTCATAGTCCCTCAATATAATCTCCCGCGGATGCTATGGTTGACTCCCATCTGTTTTGCAGATCCCGAACTCCTGTTGCTAGGCAACCTTTGTTGATGTCCCTAATGACCGCGTTCACGGCAACATATAGTTCATTCAAATCGTCATATCGGATTCCTTGTAATGGTTCTTTAAGTTTTGGAAACAGGTCGTAGTAAGGGGGACTTAAGTCTGGCAAATATGGCGGGTGTTTAAGAACTTCCCAGTGGTACTGCTCGAAAACGTCCCTAACAACGCCAGACTTGTGCGGCGTGGCGTTATCATGCAAAATTAATGGCGTCACCCGTAGAAGTTCAGGTCGTTCGCAGCGTATTGCTGGTCGAAGAATTTTAGTCAAATACCACTCATAGTACTCTTTATTAACCGTACTTCCATGTGGAACTCTGTGTGTTGTCAAAAAGCCGTTAATATTATAAGCGAAGATCATTAACGTCTTTGGACAGTTCATACTGCGGAGATATTTCACAGGTCTTTGCGAGTTTGGAGTATGCCATTCAGAGCTTTGGCACTTCAATTCAGGCTCAAATGACCGGATCCATGTTTCGTCGATAGCAACCACTCTATTCAGCATTATTTCACCCTCCTCTGAATATCTATTCAACAATTCAGTGCAAATTTGAACACGTTCTCCTTTTTCAGTTTTTGAGAGTGTGTGTGGCACCCACCGCGCGGCAATCTTTCTCATGCCTAAATTCTGCGTCAGAATAACATAAACGGAAGTCTTACTTATCCCCGTTTCATAAGCAATTTCCTCGCATGTAAATCGTCTATCAGAGTTGAGAAGTTGAGCAACAATTTCGGTGTTATCGGCGTCTGTAACTGTTACCGGCCTACCGGAGGAGGGCTTCTTGTAAGACGCTCTCCATTATTGAAATCCTTCACCCATCTACAGATAATACTAAATCCAACTGCACATGTTGGGTCAACCTCCTGAAGCGAATTAAATATTTCAGTCGCTTTCTTTCCATGCCTACTCTCTATCTTGATATACGCATAAATTTCTTCTGGTGTACGCATCGTCCGCCATTATGTTGTTTGAGATGATGTCATCAAAAATGACGTGACGTCACGATGCTAATTAACATGTGCGCGTACGCGCAAGGAGTTAATTTAGTTACATGCCAAGTTTTGTGGCTTTATGTTTTTTCAATCAAAAGTTACAAACTAACTCCCATTCATTTCTGGATGACCCTCGTATAATTGAATTTTATATCTTCTCCTTTTCCCAAAATGTTTTCTAACCTATGAAAGACAAATTCCATCATTTTGAGCCACATTGAAATTGTCATCTGCAAAATTTATGCTTTCAATTAGGACAGTTCTATTTTGTGTTGTTTGGTAAAGAGTGCTGGTTAATTTTCTCCCAGTGTTTTTAAAAGCCTTCTTACTCAGAGTTTTTTAACTCTTTCCCACACAATCCCTAGTTTTAAAGATGCCCGTCTACAGCCGGTGAGCAAAAATGCTGTTAAATTTCAAACAATTTAGAATGGTACAGAAATCAGTCCTTTGTGTAAACATGGATAAATTACTGACATATATGGTGTAATTGAAAAAAAGAAACACAGAGATTTGTATTAGAAACCTAACATTGGTCAGAAGAAAACTGGCTGATGATCGAAGCTGTAAACAATGGCTGTGCGTCACGGAAATTTATCGTTGGTTTCCACCTAGAGTTGGATACGGTGTAATTTGCATATAGGCCCAACCTCCGTCTGAAAATCGAGGCTGCAACAGAGAAGCCTCCATTTTCCTTTGTTTACCTCATTAAATGCAGGGCGAAGGTCAAATATAGTCACGTGACAGAATGCATGATCATCATACGAATCTACCCGAGTGTATAACGGATATATTGAAAATCTTCGATTCACAAACCGGAAACGACGAGTCTGTTTACATGGAAGGCCGCAACTCAGCGAAATGCATTTTCTATCGACCATAATCTAAGCAACCTTGCAACTGTCAGGCGCAATATTTGGCATGAAGATATAAGAATGACTATATTTTGATAAAATAAAGACAAAATGAGTTAAAACTGGCTGATAATGAGTATAAGGGCCTCTTTAACAACTGTGAGGAAGAAGACTTTTGAAAACATTTTGGGATAAGGAGAAAATGCTGGTTACTTTTCTCACGGTGTTTTCAAAAGCCTTCTTATTCAGGATTGTACAACATGGGAGTTTTTGGTAAGGGGATCAATTCATTACTGTGAAGGCTCGTGTTACACCTGCCAAAACTGTCTAACAGTCTACTAAAAGAAGAGACTATGGAAGGAAAGGAAAAAAATTGTGTTTTTTCCCTCGAACAGCATGGAAAACAAAAAAGGAAAGATATATTTTATTTTCAAGGCTGCAGTAGTGCAGGGCTAGAAAAAGGCTTATTTAGATTAAAAAATGAGTTTTCTTATTTTTCTTTGGGAGAGTGACTTCAAAAATTAAGGATTATGATAAACATTGTATAAATGCATAAATGTCACATTTAACCCTTTACCACACGACAAAATTTTAGACCTGTCCAAATTGAAAGCATTTGTAGATGACAGTTTTAACGTGGCTCATATGAAATGATTTTTCTTTAATAGGGTAGAAAACATTGTGGGAAAAGGAGAAAATGCTGGTAACCAGCATTTTCTCCTTTTCCTACAATGTTTTCAAAAGCCTTCTCTTTCAGGGGCGTCAAAAGTCGTCATTGTGTGGTAAAGGGTTAATTAGTCATAGTGAGGACCTGATGTCATGCATTAGTGTATTGCTAAAACAGTTTTAATACATAGTTACTGTACTCTGTCCTAACTATGGTAAAGAAAACAGTTGGTCTTTGGAAAAGGTGAAGATCAAGATGAGACTTAGCATACTTTGATCCTTTCTCTAATGACAAAAATTTTAGACTCTTATTCATTTAAAGCATTTGCAGATTACAAATCAGATGTGGCTCAAATATTAGGGCATGTCTTTGAAAGGGAAGAAAACATTCTGGGAAAATGCTGGTTACCAGCATTTTCTCCTTTTCCTACATTGTTTTCTAAAGCCTTCTTCCTCAGGGTTAACCCTTTACCAAACAATCCCTGGTTTTCACGACCCTGTGGAAAAGGCCTTTTGAAAACATTGTGGGAAAAGGAGAAAATGCTGGTAACCAGCATTTTCTCCTTTTCCCACAATTTTTTTCTACCCTTCCCAAAACAAACTTCAATTTTTGATTCACATTAATTTTGTCATCTGCAAATGCTTTCAATTTGGACAAGTCTAAAATTTTGTCGTTTGGTAAAGAGTTAAGCAGTCAGATCTTGGAAAGAATATTCTGACCGAACCCTTAACCAAATACTCTCGAATTATAACAACCAGACTAGTGGCCCCCCAAAAATGAAAGGTTTTGAAAACACTGTGTGAAAAGGAGAAAATGCTGTTAACCAGAATGTTTTCAATCCTTTGAAAGATTACCTTCAAGCTATGAGTCACATTTACGTTACTTTGTCTATCCTTTCGCTGAGCCCCGGTAGCTCAGTCGATAGCGTGCAGGACTTGAGAATACGGGGTCCAGGGTTCGATCCCTGGCTACGACCCCTGACTTGGCCAATTTCTTTCCAAGGATTGATGATAGTCACTGCGACAGGATTCATTCCTCTCCCACCACTGACCATTGCTTCGACAATGATTATGTGGGAAAGCAGCCAGTGGCTTGGAAAGAAAATTGTTTGGAGTACTGGTAAAAGAGACTCCAGGAAAGCATGGACAGGTGCACTTGCCGCCGCGATATAACTGAAATAATGTTGAAAACGGCGTTAAACACCATACAATCAATCAATTGTCTATCCCTTCAAAGACAAATTCCATTATTTGAGACACTTTTGATTTTTGTGTGAACCTGCTTTGTATTTGGACATGTCCAAAATTTAGTTGCCTTGTAAAATTAACCTTTTACCATACAATCCCAAGTTTTAACGACCCTAGATGAGAGGCCTTTTGAAAAAAATTGTGGGAAAAGAAGAAAATGCTGGTAATCAGCATTTTCTCCTTTTTTCCCAAAATGTTTTCTATCCTTAGTATCAAAGAGAAATTCCATCATTGTAGCCACATTTAAATTGTCGTCTGCAAATGCTTTCAATTTGGGCAACATCTACATTTTTGGCGTGTGCTAAAGAGTTAAATAGCCTTTTATATTGGGATGCCTTGCTCTTGGTCCTTCTTAATCTTTACCACACAATCCCGAGTTTTAACGACCCTGAAGAAGAAGCCTTTTGAAAACATAGTGGGAAAAGGAGAAAATGCTGGTAACCAGCATTTTCTCCTTTTCCCACGATGTTTTCTACCCTTTCAAAGACAAATTCCATCATTTGAGCCAATTTTTAAATTGACGTCTGCAAATGCTTTCAATTTGGACAAGTCTAAATTTTTCTCATGTGGTAAAGAGTTAATAAAATGTAGCTTTTGTTTATCCAGCATTTAACCCTTTACCCTACAATCCCGAACAATTTTTTCTACGAACCAAAAAAAAACACAACAAATTCCATCATTTGAGATGCATCTTTTATTATGTCGTCTACAAACGCTTTCAGTTTGGACCAGTCTAACTCACATGATGACCCTTTAACTCTTTACCAAGCGACAAAATTTGTATTGATCCTCATTTGATTCACTGGGTCTGTCATTGGAGCTTCCTTGGACAAGACACTTCAGAGCCATAGCCTTGTACTATTGAAACCCAGGACTTACTTGAGTAAGTAAGCTGTCACTGTGTCTGAAAGTATTTTGAAAAGAGCAGATAAAATCAGTTAATCAATCAATCAATCAACCAAGTTAATTAATCAATCAATCAATCAACCAACCAGCTAACCAACCAACCAACCAATCAACCAACCAACCAACCAACCAACCAACCAACAAGCAAGCCAGTCAGTCAGTCAGTCAATCAATCAATCAGTTCTATATTTTCTTCTTGCTGTCTCATTTTTCTGCACTTGTATACTTTTCGTTAATTTTCTTTCATTTTTCTTTTACAAATTGAATTTTTACGCATTACTCAAGATAATGCTTAACGATCAGAAATTTCTGATCATGTGACCTACATGTTGAGGCGGTACTTTATGTTGATTGTCATACTAAACATACTCATGCACTTGTGATGGTTGATGTTACATTTATTTACCTTTAACCTTTTATAAAACACACTCCCGACTTTTAACGGCCCTGAGAAAGAAGGCTTTTGAAAACATTGTGGGAAAAGGAGAAAATGCTGGTAACCAGCATTTCCTGCTTTTCCCTCAATATTTTCTATCCTATCAAAGATAAACTCAATCATTTGAGCAACATTTAAATTGTCGTCTGCAAATGCTTTCAAATTGTCCTTATGGTAAAAAGTTAACACAGTCCCGACTTTTAACTACCCTGAGAAAGAAGGCTTTTGAAAACATTGTGGGTAAAGGAGAAAATGCTGGTAACCTTTGCTGGTCTCCTTTTCCCAAATGTTTTATACCTCTTCACCTAACTTAAATTTCAAGTTTTTTTAAAAGAAAAACATTTATTTTGTTGTCTTAAATTCTCTCAATTTGGACAGTCTGAAATTTTGTTATTTGGTAAATAATTACAGCATGACAAAATACTAGACTTCTTTCATTTTTTGTCACATTAATTTCATAAATGATGAATTTAGTGTGGATCAAATAAGTGGATATCCGTTTCATAGAAAAGAAAACATAGTGGAAAAAGGAGAAAATGCTGCTTACTTGAGAATTTTTCCTATTCCCGCAATGTTTTCAAAAGCATAATGTTCCTCATGGTCATTAAAATTCAGGATTGTGTGCTAAAGGGGTAACATACAAAATGACATTGTCTTGCAGCTGAAATTGCTTTGAAAAGAGAAATTTCTGCAATTACTAAAATGTTTTTACTTAAATGTATATCGATGTGTAAATACATCATGTTGATTACCATACTCAGGGTTTTAAACTTTGAAAGCATGTGTTCAGTCATCTACTTCGAATTTGTTTAACCCTTTACCAAGCAACAAAATTTTGGACTTGTCTAAATTGAAAGCAGACAACAAATTAAATATTGCTTAAATGCTGTGAAATGTCTTTGAAAGGATAAAAACATGGTGGAAAAAGGAGAAAATGCTGGTGACCAGCATTTTCTCCTTTTCCCACATTGTTTTCAAAAGGCTCCTCCCTCAGGGCCACTAAAACTTGGGATCGTGTTTTAAAGGGTTAACTCTTTACCATACAATCCTGAGTTTGAACAGTCCTGACATGAATGGCTATTGAAAACATTATGGAAAAGGAGAAGATGCTGGTAACTAGCGTTTTCTCTTTTTCCCACAATGTTTTCTATCCTTTCCAAAACAAATTTCAAAATTTGGGTCACGTTAATTTTGTCTTCGTCAAATGCTTTCAACTTGAACTGGTCTAAAAATGTGTTGCTTGATAAAGGTTTAAAAGGGAAATGTATTAACCCCTTACCACACAGTCCCGACTTCTAACGACCCTGAAGAAGAAGCCTTTTGAAAACATTGTTGGAAAAGGAGAAAATGCTGGTAACCAGCATTTTCTCCTTTTCCTACAATATTTACTACCCTATCAAATAAAAATCGCTTCATTGAGCCACAATGAAATTGTTGTCTGCAAATGCTTTCAATTTGGACAGGTCTAAAATTTTGTGGTGTGGTAAAGGGTTAACCCAATACCATATAATTCTGTCCGTTAACTACTCTGAAGCAGAAGGCTCTTGAAAACATTGTTGAAATAGGAGAAAATGCTGATAAAAAGCATTTTCTCTTTTTCCCCCACAATGTTTTGCCGTTTCTGCTGCTCCTTTTATCATTAGTGCCACATTATAAGTTGTCTGCACATGCTTTCAATTTTGACGAGTTTGAAATTTTGTTATTTGGTAAAGGGTGGAGCCTTTACCACATATTCATGTCTTCAATTGATGGTATGGTGGTCATTGCAGTTTTCAATATTATTTCATTGATATCACAGCGGCCAGTGCACCTATACATGCTTTCCTGGAGTTTCTGTTACCAATACTCATCAAATCATTTTATTGTACTCTGCACAATATTCTTTCCAAGCCACTGGCTGCTTTCCCACATAACTATCATCGAAACAATGGTCAGTGGTAAGAGAGGAATGAATCCTGTCGCAGTGACTATCATCAATCCGCAGAGAGAAATTGGCCGAGCCGGGGAGCGAACCAGTGACCTCCTTGTTCTTTAGTCCTGTATGCTATTGACTGAGCTACCGGGGCTTGGCCCTGTGTTCAAATAAATAGCCCCAAGGAAGAGGGTTTTGAAATCTAACTTTTCAGAGATAAGTCCAGCCATTGTAGCTACATTTATGCTGTTTTCTGCGAATGCTTTCAATTTGGACGAGTCTTAAATATTTCGTTCAATAACAGTCCTTTACCACTCAATCCTACATTTTAATGAACCTAAGGAAGAAGCCTTCTTGAAACTTTGGTAACCAGCATTTTCTCCTTTTCGCACAATGTTTTCTACCCTATCGAAAACAGAATTCATCATGTGAGCTACATTTGAATTGTCGTCTGCAAATGCTTTGAATTTGATTGAGTCCAAAATTTTTCTTGTATTGTAAAGAGTTAAAAGCTGTTCATAGTAACAGATTTGGTAGAAAAAGAAATTATACACGAGTCATGCTCTGTAAAAATGTGTCTGCAAAATGTATTGAGATAATTATGCCAGGCAGTGCAGTCTGTGCAGGCTGACCTGGATCAAGTTCTTCTTGCTATTGTTAAATTATTTTACTTGTCAAAAGATCACCCTTAATCATGATCAGCCAGTTTGTAGACAAAGAAGATCCACCTCATGTGACAACTCACTTTGTTACAAATTATTAAGAAGATCCAAGTCTTTGCCAAACGACAACATTTTAAACTGGTCCACTTTGAATGCATGTGCACACTACAAATTAAATATTGCAAAGATGCTGTGAACTGTCTTTGAAAGGTCATAGAAAACATTGTGGAAAAAGGAGAAAATGCTGGTTACCAGCATTTTCTCCTTTTTCCACAATGTTTTCAAAAGGCCTCTTCCTCAGGGTCGTTGAAATATGCGATTGCATGATAAAGGATTAAACCCCCTTTTTGCCAGAGTGCCACGCATAATTATGATTGTTGTGATGTACAGTGTATATATCAATTTCCTGCAGAGAAAAGCTGCTGTACAGCTTACATAGGGTCATGGTAAATCAATTTGCATGTATCAGGAAATACTAGATGTACTAAATTGTGAGGTTATACTTTCATAAGTATTTGTGAGGTTGTTTGTGAATTTAACTAATTATTCATACAGGACAACAAAATGTTAGACTTTTCCAGATCATAAAACATACGGAAATGACAAATCGAATGTGGTCCTAAGGAGAGAATTTGTCTCTTAACCCTTTACCGAATGACACATTTTTTAGGCAAGTCCAAATTCAGAGCAGTAGCAGACAACATATTAAATGTTACTCAAGAATTGAAATTTGTTTTGAGACGGGTAGAAAACATTGTGGGAAAAGGAGAAAATTCTGGTTACCAGCATTTTCTCCTTTTCCAACAATGTTTTCAAAAGGCCTTTTCCTAGGGGTCGTTAAAACTCGGGACTGTGTGGTAAAGGGTTAAAGGATAAAAAAGATTGTGTGAAAAGGAGTAGATGCTGGTTACCAGCATTTTCTTTATTTCCTACAATATTTCCCAAAGTTGTCCTCATCAGGGTTATGAAAACATGGGATTGTTTGGTGAAGGGTTAATCCCAAACTACAAATATTTAGATTTTTAAAAAATATTAAGATCTGCAAACAACAAATTTGAAATTGGTACAAATAAACTTCAGGTCCCAGATTGATAAAACCAGCATTATCTCCTTTTCCCACAATGGTTTGGAAAGCTTTCTCCAATGGGGTCATTTAAACCTTAACCATGAAATCCCGAATTTTGATGACCCTGACAGATAATGCTTTAATAACATTGTGGGAGAAAGAGGAAAAGCTGGTAACTTGCATTATCTCCATTTACCATGATGTTTTCTTCTCTCTCATAGCCAAATCTCATCATTTGAGCAATAAATGATTTGTTGTTTTTTGTTGTGTGGTAAAATGTTAAATCTCAAATAGATATTTAAATTTCGTACAAGTCAATATAATGATGGTATTTGCAGGAGACTAACTGAATGTGGATCATTTGTTGAGATTTGTCTTTGAATGGGTAGGAAACATTGTGGGAAATGGAGCAGTTAAATGTAGCAAACATGACATATCCCTTTATTTGACTGATTTGGGCCAGATTTGATTTATTTTCTGCAATTTATGTTTCAATATTGATAAATGTAGTAAAAGTTGAACAGAGATTAACTCCTAAATCACCCTTCATGAGTTAAGTTGTTTTTGCGGCTAGTATGGATCAAGATCAGACTGCACAAAATGTGCTGTCAGAACTTTGATCTACACTCTCTGCTTTGCTGAGACATTATTGAAAATAACAACTTTTGTATTACAATTATAAGGGTCTTATTTTGAGAATGAAAGTGTTTCTTTGGGTTTATTAGGGGGGTTTCACCCTTATCTAGCTGAATATGAGAAACGAAACTTTCAAGCCAACAGTAAAAACCAAAACTGCCTTTTCAACGGTATTGGGGGGTAGGAAAGAAACCCTCTTACCGGGCAGTGTAGATCCAAGATCAGACTGCACATTCTGTGCAGTCTGATCTTGATCTATACTGCCTGCAAAAGGTCAGTGAGTGGAGCTTAGCAGCCAAAGGGTAAAGGGTTAACTTTTTCCAATTTTCTATTTTCAGGGTTGAACTTGGCGGAAGTTTTAATGCAAACATGATTGTATGAAATTTGGTGCCAAAAGATAAATCAGACACAGGTAATCAAACACAGGTCAATCCAGAATCAGTATGCTCGCTTTGAAAGAACATGAGATTCCAAAAGTTCAAGAAAATAAGAAGTGATATTCATCTTGGATTAACTCTTTACCAAACAACAAAATTTTAGACTTGTCCAAATTGAAAGCATTTTAAGATGACAAATTACATGTAGCTCAAAAGATGATAACTGTCTTTGAAATGTGGAAAAACATTGTCGGAAAAGAAGAAAATGATGGTTACCAGCATTTTCTCCCTTTCCAACTATGTTTTAGAAAGCCTTTTTACCCACCATCATTATAAGTCTGGATTGTTTAATAAAGGATAAACAGGATGGTTGAATGAAGAAAACTTTATAAAGCTTGAAGTTAAGTTGGTTTATATGAAGAATACTTTAAACTGAAAAATGATTATATTTATAGAGGGTAGAAAAACATTATTTTTACTTTTTAGACACTGTACAAGAGCAAGTGCATACATTTTTGAGCCAGAAAACCCTATGGAAAAGATTGTAAGATAGGTTGGAATTGCCTGTCAGCAAGTTTATAATTTTTCCCAATCCTGACCATGTCTTCCTACAGCTTAACTCTTTACCAAACAACAAAATTTTAGACTTGTCCAACTTCAAAGAAGTAGCAGACGACAAATTAAGTGTACTTCAAATTATTCAATTTGGCTTCGAAAGGGCAGAAAACATAGTGGGAAAAGGAGAAAATGCTGGTTACCAGCATTTTCTCCTTTTCCTACAATGTTTTTAAAAGGCTTCTTCCTCAGGGTCGTCAAAAGTCGTCATTGTGTGGTAAAGGGTTAAACCTTTACCACATAATCCCGAGTTTGAACGGCGCTAAACAAAAGGCTTTAGAAACATTTTGGGAAAAGGAGAAAGTGATGGTAGCTAGCATTTTCTCCCTTTTCCCCACGTTGTTTTTGACCCAATTAAGAACAAATTTTGTCATTTGGATGACCTTTATTTTGTCGTCTGTAAATGCTTTCAATTTGGACAAGTGTACATTTTTGTTGTTTGGTAAACAGTTGAGCCTTTCCAAAATAATTCTACATTTTAATATTCCTGACGGAGACAGCCTTTGAAAATATTGCAAGAAAAGGAGAAAATGTTTGCTAAACAGCATTTTCTCCTTTTCCCAAAATGTTTTCTGCCCCATCCAGGACAATTTTTGTCATTTTAGCCTGATTTAGTTTGTCTTCTGCAAATGCTTTTAATTTGGACTAGTGTAAAATTGTGTTGTTCGATAATAAGATAAATACACTGTACTTCGAATTATCCTAAGCATGAAAACAGTTGATTTAGTGTTTGAATGTCATGGATAAGTCACATGTTTCTGTAGCTTTGCAGATCAGAACTTGATAAATCATATAAAAACAAATGAATAATAAAATAATAATTTATTACTGAGATGACATGAAAAGGGATTTGTTAAAACATGCACTTCAATGAAACAATCGTGGCTAAAGTCAATAAAAGTTGATGTATATGACGCAATTTCATGATAAATACAGCTTACGTATTAACTGAACTTAACTTCAGTAAACACATGTGGCTATACATTTATGTTTAAATTTTTAACCCTTTACCAAACAATCCCTGGAAGGAAGGTTGTTGCAAACATTGTTGGAAAAGGAGAAAATGCTGGTTACCAGCATTTTCTCCTATTCCTACAATGTTTTCTACCCTGTCACAAAACTCAACTTCATTTATTCCACTTCCAAAATTTGTCACCTGCAAATGCTTTCAATTTGGAATGGTCTAAAATTTGTCGTACGGGAAAGGGTTGAAGGGGCTTTAATTTTTTTTTGCTGCCAATTCAAATTTTTTGTTAAACTCTTTACCGAACAACAAAATTCTTGACTAGACCAAATTCAAAGCATCTGCAGACGACAAAATGTAGCTCAAATTGTGATTTCTGCATTTGATAGGGTAGAAAACACTGTGGGAAAAGGAAAGAAATGCTGTTACCAGCATTTTCTCCTTTTCCCACAATGTTTTCAAAAGCCTTTACTTTCAGGGTTGTTAAAACACGGGATTGTTTGATAAACTGTTTCAAAAACTGGAAATTAAGGGGCACTCTGGTGAAATAGACTTTAATGCATCTCAGTGATGCATTATATCAAGTAAGCCATTACATGATATGGATCCATAAAATCTATTTTGTTTAACAACTGACTGAATTATGAGGTAGAATGGTAGAAAGTTCACAAATTGCAAAAAGTTTTGACCCGTGCTAGCTTGCACGGACTCTACAGGCATGCATGGACAGACACTTTAAGCAAATACCTTATTTCTTTACTGAGCAATCCTGACTTTTAACAACCCGGAGGAAGACAGCTTTTTAAAACATTGTGGGAAAAGGAGAAAATGCTGGTAACTAGGATTTTCTCTTTTTCCCATCATGTTTTCAACCCTTTGAAATAGAAATTTCATGTTTTGAATAACAATTAATTTCTAATTTGCAAATGCTTTCAATTTAGACAAGGGATAATTTTGTTGTTTGGTAAAAAGTTATGCCTTCTTTTCACATTTGGCTCAAAGGTACTTTTCTCAGCAAACATTTATGACAGTGAATGATAATATGCTGTACAAAGGTGCAAGTTTGTGGTTCAAATCACCGGTTGTTTGCTTTGCAATTAGTAACCCTCTGTTTTTACGAGATCAAATAACGATGTCATCACGTTTAGCTGAATACACTTCCAGTGATTGATGCATGTTTTTGATCATGTGACATTCTCACAAACATTGGTGCCAAATCCAAAAATATCTTTGCCGGCTCTGTTAAGCCTATTAACCCTTTACCACACAATGACGCCTTTTGACACCCCTGATAGAGAAGGCTTTTGAAAACATTGTGGGAAAATGTTTTCTATCCTATCAAAGAAAATCATTTCATATGATCCACATTGAAACTGTCCTCTGCAAATGCTTTCAATTCGGACAGGTCTAAAATTGGTCGTGTGGTAAAGGGTTAAAGGAAAAACTACTTTCAGAAAATATTAAAACATAATGCTGTCTTGAAAAGATAGGAATGTTCGGTAAAGGGTAAGCATTTGGAGACAACAAACTAAATGTTGTTTAACTCTTTACCAAACGACAAAATTTTAGACTGGTCCATATTGAGAGCATTTGCAGACAACAAAATAAATGTGACTAAAAAATTGAAATTGTTTAACTCTTTACCATAGGACAAAATTTTAGACTTGTCCAAATTGAAAGCATTTGGAGACGACACTATAAATGTGACTGAAAAACTGATATTTGTTTTGGGAAGGGTAGAAAACATTGTGGGAAGAAGGAGAAAATGCTGGTTACCAGCATTTTCTCGTTTTCCCACAATGTTTTCAAAAGGCTTCTTTAATAGGGTTGTTAAAAGTCAGGATTGTGTGGTAAAGGGTTAAGGAAGGGAAGAAAACATTGTGGGAAAAGGAGAAAATGCTGGTTACCAGCATTTTCTCCTTTTCCCACAATGTTTTCAAAAGGTTTCTTTCACAGGGTTGTTAAAACTCCGGATTGTGTGGTAAAGGGTTAAATGGTGGAAATTGGTTTTTTAAAGTCAGAAATGTGTTGGGAAAAGGAAAAAATGCCAGATACAAGCATTTTCTCCTTTTCTCATAATGTTTCAAAGCCATCTTTCTCCAGGTCATTAAAATTCGGGATTATGCTGTATAGGGTTAACAAATGAGATTTAACCCTTTACTGAACAATCCAGACTGTTTAACAATTGTAGGGAAGAGGGCTTTTTAGAACATTGTAGAAAAAGGAGAAAATGCTGGTAATCAGCATATTCTCCATTTCCCACAATGTTTTCTATCCTATCACAGACAATTTTTTCCAGTTGATCAGTATATAACTCTTTACCAAACGTCAAATTTTAGACTGGTCCAAAATGAAAGCGTTTGCAGATGACAAATCAAATGTGGCTCATTATTATGGGGAGATTTGTCTTTGATTGGATAGAAAATATTCAGAGAAAAGGAGAAAATGCTAGTTACAAGCATTTTCTCCTTTTCCCACAATGTTTTTTTTTCGCTTTTTCCTAGGGTGGTTAAAAGTCGAGCTTGTGTGGTAAAGGGTTTATCTGTCGTCTGCAAATACTTTCAATCTGGACCTGCGTAAAATTACGTTGTATGATGAAGAGTAAATTTCTTTTAATTTGGAAGCATTTACTGATTGTCTTGGAGTGACTTGGAGCAAGGTCCAAAGTCAGATACCAAGTATAGGTTATGCACTAAAGAGAAAAGAAAAGCTGAGTAAACATCTTATTATATACTGTATAATTATGCTAAAATGAAAATGTGTTTAATCCTTTCTCAAACGACGGATTTCAGACTCTTCCAAATTAAAAATATCTGTAGAGAGCAATTTGAAAATTTGTACAGTTGAGCTTAAGTTTTCTGATAGGGTAGAAAACATTGTGGGAGAAGGAGAAAATGCTGGTCACCAGCATTTTCTCCTTTTCCCACAATGTTTTCAGGAGGCTTCAACCTCAGGGTTGTTAAAAGTCTTGATTGTTTGGTAAAGGGTTAAATTTTTACTTTGTTCATCCTTTATGACACAATCCCAAATTTTAATTATTTGGAAAAAAGATAGCTTTTGAAATATTGTGGGGAAAGGAGAAAATGCTGAATTTCAGATGAGTGGTTCAGTAGTCATTGCATTAAATGTTTACCCTGTGCTTCTTTTTCCGTTTAGTATACATGTACAAGAGATTTCGAAACTGACCGATCGAAATATTTTCCCTGTTCTTTGTTTGATAATCTTGTGACTTTTCTAAATTTTCCTTTTTGCCATATTTAGCTGTAGTTTATGCTTTACCAAACGACAATAATTAAGCCATGCTCTCTGAAAAAGGGGCTGACCTGGGTCAAAGCTTTTTGCTTTCTCAATTTTATGCATAAGAAAGGACCAGTCTATCCCATGATTCAGTAGGTTGTTAGACAAAATGTTTTGTTTGTTTGTAATTAGAATTTAACACAGTTTTAAGAGCTTTAGGTCATATCATGGCGGTCTGTGCTCATATGCATATGTTTCGTGGCTTTGTCACATCAGTACTGACAAAAATTTCTATCCAAAAAACTGACTACTAATCTGACATGCATAAGAGGTGAGAGGCAAAAAGTCACCAGAAAGAAAAATATCAAACCCACAACCACCAGTGATGGGTAAGATACTCTAACCACTGAGCTGCTCGGCCGTGTGGTTTTTATGGATCCATAATTATGTGATGGCTTACTAGTTTCTTACATCATGAAACCCCGTTTTGCCAGAGCATGGCACAGTTATTTTGGACTTGACTAAACCTCAGGACTAAGGGATTGAAATCTTCAAACAAACATATTTAAATAATCTCTTCGTAAAGATATTGCAATGTGGTTAGAAGAATATTGCTGTCTTAGGACAACGATGTTGCATTTTTAGGACAAATATATTTGTTTGTTTGTTTGTGTTGGAGTTGGACGACGTGTTCAAGACCTTAGGTCATATCACGGCAGTCAGTGCACCTATGCATGTATTCCCTAGCTTCTCACACCAGTACTGACAGAACTTTCTTTCCAAGTCATTGACCAGTTTTCTCATATGCATAAGAGGTGAGGGGCGAAAAATCACCGGAATGAAAGTTTGCCCCAACAGGGTATTGAACCTCCAGGTCATGGGTCAAAAAATTAGAATGACGTAGAACGTTAAGCAAATGAAACAGAATAAAATGTACTTTAAATTCTCCAGGAAAACCCACCTTTAACTTTTTACTTGAAGACAATTTTTGGACTGGATCAAAATGAAAGCAATTGCAGACAACAAATTAAATGTAACTTTAATAATGATTTCTATAATAGCTGGGGTAGAAGATATTGGGGAAAAGAGAAAATGCTGTCTACAAGCTTTTTCTCCTTTTCCCATAATGTTTTCATAAGCCTTCCCTTTCAGGGTTGTTAAAACTTGGGATTATGTGGTAAAGAGTTAAGCAATTTAAAAGCTTTTTTTAGAAGAACATCTTTCAAAATATAGGACAGTGTAAACATGAGATTGGACTGAATACTTTCTGCAGTCTAATCTTAATCTATACTGTCTGTAAAAGAGCCTTTTGTCTTGCAGGGAATTAACTCTTTACCAGACAACAACATTTTAGACTTATCCAAATTGAAAGCATTTGCTGACTGCAGTTTAAATCAAGGCTCTTATGATGTCATGTATCTTTTAGAGGCTAGGAAACATTGTGGAGACAATGAGAAAATACTGGTCACAAGCATTTTTCTTCTTTTTCCATCAGTTTTTCAGAAACCCTCTTCAGCAACAGGGTCATTAACCCATTACCACACAATCTCTACTTTTGACAACCCTGAGAAAGAAGCCTTTAGAAAACATTGTTGGAAAAGGAGAAAATGCTGGTAACCAGCATTTTCTCTTTTTCCCACAATGTTTTCTACCCTACACAAAACAAATTTCAGATTTTCAGTCACTTTCATTTTGTCATCAGCAAATGCTTTCGATTTGGACAAACCTAAAATTTTGTCGTTTGGTAATGAGTTAAACTACAGGGTTGTTTAGTGAAGCGTGAATAACCCTAAAGATAGAAGGTTTTTGAAAACATTGTGCAAAAAAGTGGAAAAAGCTGGTTACTAGTCTTTCCTCCTTTTCAGACAATGTTTTGTTATATTTTCAAATAGAGAAATCATTATTTTAGCAACATTAATTTTGTTGTCTGCACTTGCACATATTTTGGTCAAGTCCAAAATTTTGTCAGTAGGTGAAGAGTTAACCCTTTACCAAACAATCCCGGTTTTTCATGACCCTAAGAAAGAAGGCTTTTAAAAACATTGAGGGAAAAGGAGAAAATGCTGGTAACCAGCATTTTCTCCTTTTCCCACTATGTTTTCAAACCTATATGAGAGCTTAAACTCATTTGTACCATTATTCTGAATTTGTCATCTGCAGATATTTTGAATTTGAAGCGGTCTAAAATTTGTTGTTTGGGAAAGGGTTAAGTACGCTTGAACTACTTATTTTATCATTTCAGGAAGTGAACATTTGAGAGATAGCTGCTAGAACGGAAGGTAACCACTATTGACAATACAGCAAGAGGAATAAAAATGACAACCTTTGGGTGACAGTGTCGGCCATTTTGAGGATTTTATCTGTGCGATAATTATCAAAGATATTTTGATTTTAATTTTTAGCAAGCGACTGAGGAAAAGATTTCTTTGTGGTTAACAAGTGACATATCTTTGTGACGTTGCCTCGAAAAGAACAGGATACACATTTGTGTGCATTTAGAAAACTTCAGCCATTCCAAGGGAGGTAACTAGTTATGATAGGACAATAAAAGAAGGGACTCAACTTTTGGATTTTTAAGCATTCCATTTCAAGGATTTGTTATCTTTGTTGATGATAATTTATTAAGTATTTTGTGTATTTATTTGTTTGGTTTCTATGGTAACAGTGATGGCAATGGGAACTTTTATGTGTTTCAACTGCTGCATAACAGAACAACCACAGCCAGTAAGTGTTGACTTTTTCCACATTTCTATACACAACATCAAATCAACCTTGAAATTCTTAACTCTTTACCAAATGCTAAATTTAAATAGGCATAAATTGAATGTGTTTGCAGAGGACAAATTAGATATGGCTCATAAGATTGGATTTGTCTTTAATAGGGTAATAAAGCCATCGTGGGAAAAGGAGAAAACATTTGTCACATGTAACAAGCATTTTCTCCTATACTTACTCAGTTTTCAAAAGCTTACTCTGTCAGGGCTGTTTAAACTCTGGATTATGTGGTAATGGCGGTTAAGCAAATCTGTTGCAGAGGATTTGGGCAAAATTTGTTTAAAAATTGGTGATAAACCGAGTTTTAGTGTTGTATAAGGAAATATTGTGGCAGAAATGGCTAGTTACAGGCAATTTTTAGCTCGTTTTCAAAGAAATTTTCAAGGTATTGTCATAGCGTGTGCGACTGTCTGCATTATCCTTGTGCAAAAACTGCGAGATGTTGTAATATGCATCTCTGTTATTACTAAAGATATTTACTTTCAATTCGGACTAATTAAGTATCAGAAGGGGAACCTGTACATCTAGGGCAGGTAACCATCAAATTATTTTTGACACAGCTATGCCCCTTTTTGACTAGAATTTTCAGTAAAAATCAAGCAGTTGCAGGCAAGCGTTGGCACTCGCATGGGATGGTTTTGTTTCTATGCAATAAGCTTTTTGAAATTCTCAGATGCAAGGTGATAAAGTCTTTTGCAGGAGCTAATATGTTCATGATGTAGGAGCAAATATGTTCATGACGTAGGTGCTAATGTGTTCATGATGCAGGAGCTAATTTGTCCATGATATAGGAGCTAATGTGTTCATGATACAGTAGCTTATGTGTTCATGATGCAGGAGAAAATGTTTTCATGATACAGCTTTTTGTTATGATATAGGTGCTTATGTGCTCATGTTTTAGGAGTGAATGTATTCATGATGTAGGAGCAAATGTCTTTATGATGCAGGAGCAAATATATACATAATACAGGGGCTTATGTGTTTATGATGTAGGAGCTTATGTGTTCATGAAAGTTGTCTGTGAACTTGAACTATTTCTAACCTTTGCATCAGTCGCAATATGAGTAAAAGAAGTTTAGAAGGATGGTTCAGTTGGTAAGATACAGAGCTAGTATCAACGCCTGTGAGATCCATTGTCAGGTTGGCCAAGCTTTTTCCAAAAACTGATGATAACCATTAGCACATGTTTATTTTTCTCTCTGAGTATTATCTCAGCAAAGCAGGAAAGCAGCCAGTGGCTTGGAAATAGTTTGCGTAAAGCTCTGGTATAAGAAACTCCAGGAGCCATAGATAGGTGCATTGGTTGTTGTGATATGATCGAAATACTGTAGAAAATCAGGGTTTAACCCTTTACCAGACGACAAAATTTTAGACTTGTCAAAAAAGAAAGCATTTGCAGACGACAAAATTCAGTGTGGCTTAAATGGTGCAGTTTTTCTTTGATAGGGTATAAAACATTGTGGGAAAAGGAGAAAATGCTAGTTACCAGCATTATCTCCTTTTCCCACAATGTTTTCAAAAGGTTTCTTTCCCAGGGTCGTTAAAAGTCTGTATTGTGTGGTAAAGGGTTAAACACTAAATGAACAAAGACTCATTGTAGAAATGGGCCACTCCTTGATTTGGGATCTTATCTGTAAACCTTTAAAGCGCCTTTCATGACTATAGTTACCTTTGCAGCCAGTATAGATCAAGATCAGGCTGCACAAAACGTGCAGCCTGATCTTTGATCTATACTGTCTGCTCTGCTGAAACACTCTAGACAAAAGCAACCATGAAATTGTAATTATTTGGGTCTTATTTCTACACCGAATATGGATGTTGGATTTATTTGACGCTCTAGTGGTAAATCTGTGGCAGTCTTGAATACCGGAAAGATCTCCTGCAGAAAACATTTTTGTCTTGCAAAAGACCATTTTTCTTTTAAACCATTGTGCTTATAATGAGAATTTTTTTCTTTGCCACATTATTTTGTCATGCATTACGGTAACCCTTCACAACACAATCCTTTGTTTCAACAACCCAGAGGGAGAAGCCTTATAAAATGCTGGTAACCAGCATTTTCTCCTTTTCCCATAATGGTTTTCTATCCTATCAAATAGAAATTCCATCAGTTGAGCCACAATTAAATTATCGTCTTCAGATGCTTTCAATTTGGACCAGTCTAAGATAGTGTTAACTCTTTACCAAACGACAAAATTTTAGACTTGTCAAAATTGAAAGTATTTGCAGACGACAATTTAAATGCGGCTCAGAAAATGAAACTTTTCTTTGATAGGGAAGAAAACATTGTGGGAAAAGGGGAAAATGCTGGTTACCAGCATTTTCTCCTTTTCCCACAATGTTTTCAAAAGGCTTCTTCCTTAGGGTCGTTAAAACTCGGGATTGTGTGGGAAAGGGTTAAAACCTTTTTCATGTTGGCTTTCCATATTTTTTTCTTATGTTTACAAAGTTGTCTGCATCATATTTATTTCAAGAGGTTTTTCATCAGGCTAGACACTTGATATTGCAATGCAAGTTATTGACAAAAAAACTACGCCCATGTCTAAAGATTAAGACATCTTCAAGTTTGGTTGGTGGGTTTTTTTATCCCTGATAAGCCACAGCAGGATGTATACTTTTATAACTCTTTACAAGATGACAAAGTATTAGACCAGTCCATATTGAAAGAATTTGTAGATCATAAACAAAAAGTGGGTCAGTAGAGGGGTTTATTTGTGAAAGTGTAGAAGATCTTACAGGAAAAAGAGAAAATGCTGGTGACGGGCATTTTTCTCTTTATCCAACAGTGTTTTCAAAAAAGTCCTTGTTTTCTGGGTAATTGAAACACAGGATTGTTTTTTAAAGGACTGAACAAAAGAAAAAAATACATACATACAGAATAAAACAAAGTTTGTTTTGTTTATTCAAATTTTTGATCACTTTTTGTTTTCAGAAAAGATTTATTTTTTGCTATGTTATACGAAGTGTCTCCAGACTGGAAATAAAGTCAAACCTGGTTCTGTAATCACCATCCACATTCTTTGTCTTATTCTCCAAGATTTTCAAAATTTGAAAGGAACACAACTTCTGATTGGCTAAACCAAATTCTGATTGGCTTGATTGGCTTAACTTTTTGGTTTAGCCAATCAGAAGTTGTGTTACCTGTACTTTCAAATTAAAAAAATTCTGGAGAATATGACAAAAAACCTTCTCAAGAACGGTTGGTGGATACGGACCCTGTTTAACTCTTTAGATTTTACCACACAACAAAATTTGAGACTGGTCCATATTTGAAGCATGTGCAGATGACAAATTATTTGTGGGTTGTCTAAACTTGGGATTTTGTTGTAATGGGATAATACTTTCCCACACATTCTTGAGTTTTAACTACCCTGGGAAAAAGGCTTTGGAAAACATTGAGGGAAGAAGAGAAATTCTGGTAACCAGCATTTTCTCCCTTTTCCACAATGTTTTCTACCCTCCCGAAAGTAAATGTCAGTTTTTGAGTTGCAATTATTTTGTCGTCTGCAAATGCTTTTCAATTTGGACAAGTCTAAAATTTTGTCGTTTGGTAAAGAGTTGAGAGACAGCCTGTATTAATTCGACACCAAACAATTTAACAATCCTGAAGAGGAAGGCTTTTCAAAACCTTGTGGGAAAAGGTGAAAAAGCTGGTAAATGCTGTTTACTATAAGCTTGGAACCTGCTAGACATGCGCTTTGATTTGTTTCTTTATTGCAGAAAGGTCGACGGAAAATTGATAGAAGCATGATAGGAGAACCAACCAATTTCCGCCACACGAGTCACATTGGATCTGGGGATGTGATGTCAAATGGTTCAAATAGCTCAGTAAGTCTACAGCATTTGCTTAGTGATCCTTTATACTCTTTAAGAATCCAATGTTTAACGACCCTGAAGCAAAAGGCTTTTGAAAATACTGTGGGTAAAAGAGAAAATGCTGGTAATCAGCATTTTCTCCTTTTCCCACAGTGTTTTCAAATCTATTTGATACATATCTCATCATTTGTGCAACATTGAATTTGTTGTATACAAATGCGTTCAGTTTAGATCAATATAAAATTTGCCGTTTGGTACAGAGTTGGAAAAATTCTAGTATTATCCATATTAAAAGAATTTGCAGAGGTCCAATTTAATATGACTAGAATGTTGGGATTTAACTGTGAAAGGGTAGAAAACATTGAGGGAAAAGGAAAAAATGCTGTAGTCAGCATTTTCTCTTTTTCCCATGTTGTTTTTAAAAGCCTTTTGCACCATAGGGTTTTATTTTCTACATGTCCCAACATGTTTTCAAAATCCTTCTTCCCCAGGGTTGTAAAACCATTGGGTCATCCAGTAAAGGTTTAGCCACGGAGTGCCAAGACAGAATATTTTAGACTTTTCTTTTGTAGAAAATAAGCCAGTGGCATAGAAAGAGTGTTGTACACAGTACATGTACTGCTACAGAAGTTCCAGGGCCTGTTTTCACCAACACATCTTAACGACGTATATGACGAATGTTCTCGCACATCCTACTGCGCATGTATTTTTGTCGTGGATGTTGAATCAAAAGTGCACCTATGTATTTTTTGCACATAATGGTTATACTATTGGTGCACTGAAACAATTAGTACTTTCTTCGGGTAGTATTGGTGAAGAGAAAAAAATGGATCTTTGAACTGTCACCATGAAATAATTAAAATGCTGCTGACACGGCGTTACACACCAAACAAGGAAACAAAGGCAAGAAATTTAAAGCTGTGGAAGTATAGCTGTTTCCACTTTGAAAATAATTGTAAAAAAGGAGAAATCGCTCCTATTGAGCAATTTCCCCTTTTTTCACTATGTCTGCTGAGCTTTTAACCTATTTTTTTCCTTGAAAAAATAACTTCCACAGTGACCTTCAACCTTATTTGCTGACAAAATAAGCACGGATAGGTGCCATTTTTATTTTTTCTTATTGTTTAGAATTATAAATACTATAAGTGTGGAAATTTTAAGAAAAATCTGTGTGTTAGAAAGTATGTATTTATTTAAAATTAACCCTTAATTCGGTCAAATTATCTCCTTTTTAACTCAATGATCCATATATAACACACATATTTGTACAGTTACCATGCTTTTGTGCAAAAATATAGGAATTTTCATTAAAATGATGTATATTTGTATATTTTTCCTGTAATTTTCCTGTTTAACTGACTATTAAAGAAAGGTACTCTAAATCCAATATAAGCTGAATTTTGGAACTGTATATACCTTTTTCAAAGGCAAATTTCTCAGAAACGAGCACGGTGACCCACATCTTTTTATACTGTAATCTCCTGGAGACATGATGAGCTTTGTATGTGCAAAGTTTTAAAAAATCTGTCCGTTAGAAAAACTTGAAATATACGTAGTTAATTGCATTCTTTGTCTTATTCTAGATTTAGGAAGGAACATGATTTTTGATTGACTAAACTATTTTGTTTAGGCCATTTTGTTACTATGAAATTTAGAAAATTATTGAAAATTAGAGTAAGAATGATACTTAACTAAGCGTGACTCACTGACTTTTTGCAGACAGTGAAGATCAAGATCAGGCTGCACAGAATGTGCAGTCTGATCTTGGATCTGCACTGTCCAATAAGGAGATTCTGTTCTAAAAAAACAAAAATTTGAAATAATATTATTTGGGTTTTAACTATCGGCTTGAAAGTTTCATGTTACCCTAAGGCTTTTAAGCACCACTAGCTGACCTTTTGCAAACAGTGTAAGATCAAGATCAGACTGCACAGAACGTCCGATAAGGAGATGTCTTTCTCCAAAAAATGCCTTTGAAATAGCAAAATTTGGGTTTTTACTATTGGCTTGAAAGTTTCATGCTGGTTATTTAGCAGGATAGGGGTTAAAGAAAGGTTGGTGAACACAGGCTTTGGAGTACACGAAGTATAATTACTCCGGCTGCTGTAATGTAACTATTACAGCTAAACACAGTGTTAAATACCAAACAACAGAGTGCCCAGAACAACTGAAACCTTTACCTCACAATCCTATGTTTTCACAATTTAAAGGAAAAAGGTGTTTGAAAGAGTTAAATTTATAGACAGAAAACATGAGGAAAAATGTAGCTTTTGATAACTTTTTTGTAAAATTACCTGTCCGGTTTGATACAGGCTGTTAATAACAGATAAATGAATTTAAGCGATGCTCTGGCAAAAGGGGTTTAATGCAATTTCATGATGCATTACACCCAGCACTTCGTCTTCATAACTATGGATCCAGGACATCCATTTTCTCTAAGAACCAACTAAATTATGAGATAGACTGGTCCTTTGACATGCAGGAAATTGACCAATAGCAAAAAGTTCCAACAGGGGTTAGCCTTCAAAGACTGTATAGGCTGACTCGGGTCAATACTTTTTGCAGATGCATCAATCCTTTACTGCACAATGCCGACTTTTAACGACCCTGGAAAACAAGCCTTTTGAAAACATTATTGGAAATGGAAAAGTCGCTGGTAACCAGCTTTTTTTTCCGATCCCCACAAAAGTTTCTACCTTATCCAAGAAATTGTCGTCTGCAAATATTTTTAATTTAGGCAAGGCTAAAATTTTGTCGTCTGGTAAAGGTTAAATCTTTCCTTACTGTAGACGACACAAGAAGCTTTTGTGGACAGCGTAGATCAAGATCAGACTGCACAGAATTTGCAGTTGGATGTCTGATCTACCCTGTCCACTACTGTAAATAGATTATAACCAAACTGTCTCTTCATCTTGCAGTGGAATTTATTTACGTGGTAGTGGAGGAGTTAAACCCCTTTTTAGCAAGGCGCAACTCATATGGCCTGCAACAGGTGAAAAGGGGCATTCGGACGTTTGCATAAAGTGTTGTCTCGGATCATCCTGCGCAGTCCGCGCAGGCTAATCCGAAACGACACTTTACGTTTTTATGTAATTTTCTGTTTTGCACAAGTCTACTGTAGTACAAAATCTAATATAGTCGTAAAGTGCCGCCTTGGATTAGCCTGCGCGGACTTTGCAGGCTGATCCGTTACGACACTTTACGCAAATGTCCGAATGCCCCTTTTCGCATGTTGCAAGCCATATATAATTCTGATGGTGATGGGTTTCAAAAATAGCTTCAGTAGATAACATTCAAGTACAATGCGAAAAAAAGGACTGTGATTATAACGTTTTCAATCTCTATCTTTTATTGCAGTTATCAAATCTTCAAGGACAGATGTCTTCCAAATCAGGGGGAGATGACTTAGCCAGCCCAGTTGCCTTACATTTAAATGTTATAGATCTTCCTGTGAGAGAAACATCATAGGTATGTGTTGTTACAGGAGATCACTCCTTCCTTACAGCATAGCTTCTACCCTTGTAAAATCAATACCTAGCAACTGCTCAGTGGTTAGTGTATTGGTCTTTTTAAGCCTCAATAAACGAGGATCTGAACTGCACAGCCTGTGCGCTTTGTATTTCAGCTATGCATTTTTTGCGAACTTCCATGTTCGTAGGATGGGTGTCTCGTCCGAGATTGGCTCACTGAGTCATTTGCTGTCTAGATAATAGACATTTCATATTAAGGCTTTAATGTCATCAAAAAATGATGACCTTTAAGAGGGGGTGTATCACAGGAGATCACTCCTTCCTTACAGCATAGCTTATTTCCGTACAAAGTCAATACCTAGCAACTGCGTCAGAGAGAATTCACTTTGTTGTACGATTTTGTCATCTTGGGAAGAGTTTTACCACAGTTGTAAATATACATGAATATAAATAATAATCCCTGTTTTTTTGTTCTCTTTCAGTGACCCCCAGCTAGATATGACTTTGTATATAGTACTCTACATGGAAGTGGTGCATGACTTTGTATATAGTACTCTACATGGAAGTGGTGCATCATATCTCATCATGCAGCAGTCAACACTTCCTGCAAATTTGAACTTGATCAATTACCGGTATGTTTTCAAGTATACAGAGACAGGGACCTTTAACTGGTTCCCTCCTGAAACAGATTTGCAGCAGGCAAGATAGGAAACATCTTTGTTGAGACATGAGCAAGTAGATATGACCTTGTATTCTAATACTCTACATGAAAGCACACTATCATATCCCAACATGCAGCAGTCAACACTTCCTGTCAATTTGACCTTGATCAACCTTGCATCCAAGTAAACAGAGACTGGGACCTTTAACTCTTTCCATACCATAAACAACACCAGAAGCTTTTGTGGACAGTGTAGATCAAGATGAGACTGCACAGAACGTGCAGTCTGATCTCCACTGTCCACTGCTATATTCGAGATTATGACTGAACTGTCTCTTGATCTTACAGAGGAAATGTATTTTTTGCCTTGGAGAAAATGCAGTTTATTTATTCAGTAGTGAAAGAGTTAACTAGTTCTCTCCTGAAACAGATCTGCAGCAGATGAGATTGAAAACAGCTAGATTTGACCATGTACATGTATATATCTGTACATGGAACTGTTCCTTCATATCCCAACATGCAGCAGCAACACTTCCTGTAAATTTGGCCTAATCATCCTTATGTACAAATATACAGAAAATATAACCTGTAAAAATGCAGCAGCCAATTTCAGCACCATCCTTGTAATGACATGACCAGCTAGAGATGACTTTGTAAATATTATAGTGACTCTCAGTGGAAGTGCTCCATTATATCCCAACATGCACCATTCAACACTTCCTGTAAATATGGCCTAAATCACTTTTGTCTAAATATAAACAGATATTTAAACCCTCTACCACACATTCTCTAGTTTTAACGAGCCCAAAGGGAAGAGTCTTTTGAAAACATTCTTGGAAAAAGGATAACTACTAGTAACCAGCATTTTCTCCTTTTCCAACAATGCTTTCTAACCTTTAAAAAAAAAGCTTCCATCATTTGAGACGCATTTAACTTGTCATCTGCATATACTCTCAATTTAGACTAGTTTAAAATTTTATCGTTCGGTAAATGGTTAACTCTTTTGTCCTGAAAATTGCAGCATCGAAATTGTCTGCTGCAAGTTGAGTTCAGGCAGTTATTAGACTGTAGGATCATGTGTATTATATATATAGGCCCGTATATAGCCCCCCTGCCCCCACGTAGGCCCCTTCCAACCATTCTAAATTGCATTCTTATTTTAACTCTTAACTCTTTACCAGACGACAAAATTTTAGACTGTTCCAATTTGAAAGCCATAGCAGACAACAAAATTAAAGTGACTCAAAATTTGAAATATGTTTTGGGAAGGGTGGAAAACATTGTGGGAAAAGGAGAAAATGCTGATTACCAGCATTTTCTCCTTTTCCCACAATGTTTTCAAAAGGCTTCTTTCACAGAGTCGTGAAAACCAGGGATTGTTTGGTAAAGAGTTAAGCTCTTAAGTGCGACTCAATGCTCTTTTGCAGACAGTATAGATCAAGATCAGACTGCACAGAATGTGCAGTCTGATCTTGGATCTACACTGTCCGATACGGTGAGGTTTTTTCCAGCAATAAGCACTTTGTGATTGCAATGTTTGGGTATATACAATTGGCTGGAAGTCTTCTTCCCCGCCGATAGTATATGTGGAAGGGTTCTCTTTTTACCGAATGGCAAAACTTTAGGAATGTCCAAATTAAAAGCATTTGTAGAGGACAAAATAATTGACTCAAAAATCGAAATTTTATTTTGGTATGGTTGAAAACATTGTGGGAAAATGCTGGTTACCAGCATTTTCTCCTTTTTCCACAATGTTTCCTTTGCTATCAAAGGCAAGTTGCACCATTTGAGCATTTAATTCTTCCTCTGCAAATGCTTTCAATTTGGACCAGTCTAAATTTTGATGTTTGGTAAAGAGTTATGGGCAAATCAGATATTGTGTTACTTTCTGAAATTAGAATTAGACATAGAATGTAAATTTAGAATGGTTGGTGAATACAGGCTCTGGTCAGATATATAAGAACAGACTTGTTTTTGTTATGAAAATCAAGTTGAACTTGATTCTTTGTTGTTATTTTTATTGTTATAGTACATATATGAATTCTGTCTTGTGCTAAACCCTTGTTACATCAGACCAAGCTCTTACTACCTTCAACCCTTTACCGCACAATGCCGGCTTTTAACAACCCTGGGAAAGAACCCTTTGAAAACATTGGGAAAAGGAGAAAATGCTGGTGACCAGCATTGCTTCTTTTCCCACAATGTTTTCTATCCTATCAAAGACAAATTGGACTATTTGAGCCAAATCGTCATCTGTAAATGCTTTCAATTTGAACAAGGCTAAAGTTTTGTTGTTTGGTAAAGGGTTAACAGTAGAGAACCATGTTGGATGCAGGAAGAAATTTTGCAAGCTTATATAAATGCAGCAGTATACCATGATTCAAAAAACTGGAGAGGAGGGCTTTTAAAAACATTATAGTCAAAGGAGAAAATGCTTGTGTCCAGCATTTTCTTCTTTTTCCACAATGTTTTCTAAAATCTTTTTCTTCAAGATGGTTAAAACATGGTATTAGCTAGTAAAAGGTTAACTCTTTACCACACAACAAAAATGTAGACTTTTCCAAAAAATGGAAAATGATGGAATTTATCTTTAATAAGGTAGTAAACATTGTTGCAAAACAAGACAATGCTAGTTACTAGCATTTTCTCCTTTCCCCACAATGTTTTCAAAATGCTTTTTTCTCAGGTTCGTTAAAACTTGGGATTGTGTAAAAAAGGATTTAAGGAATAAAGAATTTACATTAACCCTTTACCACACAACTCCGGGTTTTAATAACCCAGTAAAAGAGGACTTTTGAAAACATTGTGGGAAAAAGAGAAAATGCTGGTAACCAGCATTTTCTCCTTTTCCCATAATGTTTTCTAACCTTTCAAAAATAAATTTCAATTTTTGAGTCACTTTTATTTTGTCGTCTGCAAAAGCTTTCAATTTGGACAAGTCTAAAATTTTGTTGTTTGGAACAGAGTTAAGGACTTCTTTCGGTGTTTTCCCAGCATTCACTTTGCCATGGATACAAGGTGTAACAGGGGTGGTGCTAGTATTTTGTATTGTATGGAAAAATGTCTCTGCCTTTTTGTTTATGTTTTGTTTACAAACTGTCAGTGTCATGTAGATGTTTTTGAAGCATCCCCACATGGGTAATTCTTGAAAACTGTGTTGCAAATTGAGAAATTGCTTAGAAAATTTCTCCACTTTGTTTTCCTATAATCATCATCATCATCCATACATGTACCTATGACTTGTCCAAAGTATGACCACCATTATCCATTTTATTATTCGAGATATTTTTTGTACTTAACAAGAACATGTATTTTGATATTTTTACAATCCTTGTGAGCTCACACAGTCAAGAAATAATTGTTGTGTCTTGAAAAGTTGTCTCCAGTTATTTGGCATGCTTTTTGGTTGCTGATTTCTTCTCCAAACTCTTTAAAAATTTTATTAATTTTCAAAATGAAAAAAGTTTGCAGACAACTATGCAAATCTGACTCATATTATTGGATTGTCTTTGAAAGGGGGGAAAATATTATGTCAGTTGGCATTTTCTCCTTTATATTTCTCGGTCTTTTTTGTCTTTGATTGGTCAACTGTTTTACTCTTTCCCTTATTTCTGCCTATAATGCTGTTATACTTGATTTCTTTTTATCCAAGATATATCATGCAAAATCATAGTATATCTAGCTCGAGATTTTTGTATGTTTTCAATGTTGATCCTTTACCATACAAGCCAGTGTTTTAATGACCCTGAAGAAGATAGCCTATGAAAACTTTGTGGGAAAAGGAGAAAATGCTGGTTACCATATTGGTTACTAGCATTTTTTCCTTTAACCAAAATGTCAGATTTGTCGTCTGCAATGGCTTTGAATTTGGATGAGACTAAAACTTTGTTCTTTGGTAAAGGGTAAAATGTAAATAATTGTTAATGAATATCTTAATTATTTAGACTTAGTTATGCTATCTCTGGAAGATGGTGATCGTAAAATGATGCCTTTTCATTACATGTTTTAGAAATTGTTTACTTACTCATATAATGATTACATGTTGAACTCTGTACCAAACAGTCCCGAGTTGTAATGACTTTGAGGAAGAAGGCTTTTGAAAACATGGTGGTAACCAGCTTTTTTTCCTTTTCCCACACTGTTTTCTGGCTTTAGAAAAAAGAATACTATGATTTCAGCCACACTTAGTTTGTAGTCTGCAAGTGCTTCTTACCCTTTACCTCACAGCAGAATTTCAAACTGGTTTCCATTGATGGAATTCACAGAGGACAATTCACATGTTTTTTAAATGATAATACTTGTTCCTGAACAGGTAGAAAACATTGTGGGAAAAGGAGAAAATGCTGGTTACCAGCATTTTTTTTCCTTTTCCCACAATCTTTTCAAAAGGCCATTTTCTCAGGGTCGTTAAAAGTAGGGATTGTGTGGTAAAGGGTTAAAATATTGTTGTTTGGTGAACAAATTTTTGACTCTTTACTAAACGACCATGTGATTTTTCCTGACCATTAGGCACAAGGCTTCTGCTAACCTCGTGAGAAAAGGAGGAGTTGCTGGTGACCAGCATTTTCTCCTTGTCTCACAAATATTATCTACATTTAAAATACAAATCTTTTCATTTGAGTTGTCTAAAAATGCTTTCAAGTTTGACGAGTCTAAAATTTGATCATCTGGTAAAGAGTTAACCCATCACCACATATCCCTAGTTTTAACGACTGGTAAAATTACACTTTTGAAAACATTGTGGGAAAAGGAGAAAATGCTGGTAACCGGCATTTTCTCCTTTTCCTGCAAAGTTTTCTAACCTTTCATAAACAAAATCAAACATTTGAGCAACATTTGATTTGTCGTCTGCAATGCTCTGCATTTGGACAAGTCTAAAACATTACCACATTGTAAAGAGTTAAATCTTTACCAGACAACAAGATTTAAGACTTGTCTAATTTGAAAGCTCTTTAGAAGACAAATGTAATGTGGCTCAAATGAAAGCATCCATCTTCTCATTGGTTGAAAACATTGTGGCAAGATGAATAAATGCTAGTTACTTATTTTCCCTTATTGATTTCGAAAGTCTGCTTTGTCATGTTCGTTACAATACGGGATTATGATGTAAAGGGTTATGAATTAAAAAAAGTAATTGTAGGTCTTGCAAACGTACTTGTTAGCGTAGGATTTGTGATAAGCTGGTGTAATAGACTGTTCCTAGATACTGTTTAGTACTTACTCTTTTGCCAACTACATAATTTACAAAATTTTGGGCTTGTCTAAATCTAAAGCATTTCCAGAGGACAAATTAAGTAGGGCTCAATTCATGATAATTGTCTTTTCACCTGGGGTATTTAAAACACAGGATTGTTTGGTAAAGGGTTCATTGACTTTTAGAGGCAAATCAAAGACTTTATTTTAAAGGCCCACTGGTGGCAAACAGTAATTAATTTCTTGTGGTCAAATTGCTGGCATTATTAATTCATACCATTGAAAAGTATAAATATTATTGTGACCCTGACAATGTGTTACAGTAAATTCTCTCAACATTAAAGTTGGCAACATGAAATTTGGCAACTTTAATTCTATTTTTGTGCTGGTGACTTGAACTTTGACAGACTGTACGATAGGACATTATCAGACTCATAATAATATTAACCATACTTTTAACCTTTAACCACACATTCCAAAGTTTTAACGACTCTGGAAAAGAAGGCTTTTGAAAACATTGTGAAATTCCTCCTTTGAAGGGTAGAAAACATTGTGCGAAAAGGAAAAAATGCTAGTAACCAGCATTTTCTCCTTTTCCCACAATGTTTTTTACTCAGTCAATAGAAAATTTAATCATCTGAGTCACAATGAATTTGTCATCTACAAAATGTTTTCTACCTTGACATGTCTAAAATTTTGTTGTGTGGTAAAGGATTAAATGCTATGACCCAAATTTGCCTGTATTGTGACTCTTGTTTATTTTTGGCCGCTAGTAAGCCTTTAAGTGATTACAAGTTTCAAGGCACAGTCTATCTATGCCAGTGTCTAGTTATTATTGTCATGTTATTCAGTTCTGTTCTCTTTAATATCCATGTATTTTCATAAACATCAAATAAATGCTTGTTGCTAATTTAGGAAAAATCACTTGTTCTGTTCTTATATAACCCTATACCATGCAGTCAGAGTTAAAGCCTATGACAAAAAATCCCGAGTTTTAACAACCCTGACAAAGAAGGCCTTTGAAAACATTGTGATAAAAGGAGAAAATGCTGGCAACCAGCATTTTCTCCTTTTACCACAACGCTTTCTACCCTTAAAAGGAGGAATTTCAGTTTCTTAGTAACATTTAATCTGTCATCTGCAGACGCTTTCAATCTTTACCAGTCTAAAATTTTGTCGTTTGGTAAAGGGTTAAACAACACTGGGGAAGAAATTGTGTAATAAAGAGAAAATGCTTGTAATAGCATTTTCTCCTTTTCCAATAATGTTTTTTACCCATTTAAAGACAAAAACTACCATTTTAGTCACACTTACTTTGCATCTGCAGGTGCTTTCAAGTCTAAAATTTTATCATCTGGTTAAGACATAACAGTCCTGTGACTGATTCAGACAAAATTTGGCCTGATTGAAAGCCTACAATGCAGACAACTATTAAAATGTTGCTCAACTGATGGGATCTATCTTTGAAAAGGCAGAAAACATTATGGGGAAAAGAAGAAAATGCTTTTTTCACATTTTTTACCTTGTCAAAGTCAAATTCTAACATTTGAGTTAAATGTAATTTGTTGCCTACCCGTTCAATTTCGGCAAGTGTAAAATTTTATCATCTGTTGAAGAAATAAGAAAGTCCTGTATTTCTGTATTACACAATGAATTTGCACTTATCCATATTTATCACACTTTATCAAATAATCCCAAGTTTGAATGACCCTAATAAAGAAAGCTTTAGAAAACATAGTAGGAAATGCTAGTCACCAGCATTTTCTCATTTCCCCACAATGTGTTCTACTACTGCACAGCCAAATGACACAATGTTGGCCACATTTGTCTGCAAATGCTTTCATGTTTCGGTGACAACAAATTTTTGTTGTTTGGTAAAGGGTTAACCCTTTACCAAGCAACAAAATGTTAGACTTGCCCAAATGGAGAGCTTTTGCAGACAACAAAATAAATGTGTCTCAAAAATAGAAATTTGCCTATGGAAGGATAGAAAATATTAAGGGAAAAGGAGAAAATGTTTCTTCCTTAGGGTGGTTAAAACTGGGAATTGTGTGGTAAAGTGTTAAAGGATACAATGCAGAGGGCAAATTAAATGTGGCTCAAATGTTGTGATTTGTCGTTGAAGGGTAGAAAACATTGTAACCGACATTTTCACTTTTTCCCGTATTTTGAAAAACCTTCTTCATATAGGTGTCAAAAACGTGATTGTTAATCCTCTACCAGAGGATCTCTGAGTCTAAGTGAAAAATTTTAATGTCTGGTACAGAAAACAACAAAAAAAACCTCACAGAACAAGTTCTGTAACTGTATCAGACAAAGAAATTTTGCACTCATATGAAGCATATAACGCAAATTACAAATAAAATGTGGCTAAACTAATGAGATTTATCTTTAAAAACATAGAAAACACTGTGAGAAACAGAGATATCACTGGTTCCCATGCTGGTTTGAAAAACCTTCCTCATTGTAATCATTAAATGGTTACCAATATATAAAAAATAATAATGAAAATCTTCAGTAATTCCTGTTTACTTAAAATTTGGTAGCAATCAATGCTAAATTTCTGGGAGAAATAAGTTCGTCAAACACAGGTACTATAGTTCCAAGTAAACCTTGTTCCTCAAGCCAAAGTTGTCTGTCCTTATAGATCAGTGTCTCCAGGACTGGTTGTAAGAGAATTTGTAATGCCTGAAATATAGAAATAACCATTTACAAAGCAAGCCTAGTTTCAACCCATTACCTATGGAATTTCAAACTTGTTCAAATCGAAAAGTTTTGCAGAGTAAAGTTAACGTTTTATAACACATTCCTGAGTTTCAATGATCTTGAGGAAGGAGGCTATTGAAAACACGGAAAAAGAAGAAAGTGCTGGCAAACAGCATTTTCTCTTCTCACAAAAGTCCTCTTTCTCAGAGAGGTTAAAAGTTGGAATTGTGTGGTAAAGGGTTAATTTGTGATCTGGAAATGCTTTCATATTTGATGAGAGCTGGTAAAACAAGCCTTAGTTTTAATGCTTTACCACACAAAGAAATTTCAGACATGTCAATATTGAAAAGTTTAGCAGAGTACGAATTAAATGTGGCTCAAAGAAAATATGTATTTGAAAAATTAGAGAAGAATTGTGGGAAAAGGAGAGAATATTGATTTTCAGCAATATCTCCTTTTTTCTACAATGTTTTCACAAGCCTTCAGTCTCAAGGGTGTTAAAACTTAGGATTGTTTGCTGAAGATTTAATAACTCCAAGGAAGAGGGCAAAGAACCCAGTGCTTCAAGTTAGGATCAAACCCCTGGCCTCCAGGCTTGTGAATCCTACACTTTACCACGAAGGTGCCCTAGCAAGTTATACAAACATCATGGGACTATACTCTACATCCATTCTAAGAATTTTTCAAAGTCTTTATTCCTGTACAAGCCATCTGACTGGCTGGGATATTTTGTCTTCATTACGGTAACCCCCCCCCCCCCCCCCCCCCCCAAAAAAAAAAAAAAAGGCACCGGGGTTTGCTATTAAACCTTTATATCATTACCATCCTCCTTTTTCCCGCAACATGTTCTACCTCATAACTCTTTAAGCCTTATCCTGCTGTATAACTAAAACGAAACTTTCAAACTGATAGCAAAAACCAAAATTTTGTTATTTCAAAGGTATTTTTGGAAGAAAGACATCTCCTTATTAGACAGTGTAGATCCAAGATCAGACTGCACATTCTGTGCAGTCTGATCTTGATCTACAATGTCCGCAAAATATAATTGAGTCTTGCTTAGCATCCTAAGTGTTAACAAATAACGAAATTTTAGCGCAATTGAAAGCATTATGTAGACAACAACTCTATACCAAATAACAAATTTTTACTGGTCCAAATTTAAAGCATTTGCAGACAACAAATCAAAGGTGGCCCAAATGACAAAATTTGTCTGAAAGCATAAAAAAAAACATGGTTACTAGCATTTTCTCCTTTTCCCACATTGTTTTCAAAGACCCTTTTATGCAGGGTCACTTTAACTCGGAATTGTGTGGTAAAGAGTTTATAGAACTGATTGATTGATTGATTGAATTGTGTTTTACGCTGCTTTCAACATTATTTCAGTCATATCAGGGCGACAGCTCACATATTCATGCATTTTCTGGGTTTTACCAGTACTAGGCTAGGGCTCTAAAGTGTCTTGCCCAAGGATACTCCCACGAAAAACCCTGTGGAACCTGGGGCCTACCGGTTACGAGTCCCACACTTTACCACTGGGCCATGCCCAGAGAGAGAGAGAAACATCATTTGAGCCATACTGATTTGTTATCTGCACATGGTTTCAATATGGAAGAACTTCATATTCCATAGCATAGTAAGGTAGCCTGGGTCCAGGCGGTAATAATTTTTCATTACTCCATATCAATCTCTCTTAATCGTGATCTGTTATAGATCTTTGGCTGTTATCTATTTATCGCTTCCGTTATTATTACCGCCTGGGGACATTCCTGGGTCTCCCTATGACCATGAATTGAGCAGATAATCTAATTATAGACTTGTTTATCTTGTGATGTCACAACATTGAAAACGATGGATTCGCGCATTTTTAGAACAATTCAAACACAACAGATGAAATTTCATAAACAAGTGACTTTCCCAAACTGGTCGGAGCCATCAAAAATACATCACGGCTCTGAACAACCCTTGTTATTGTAAAACTATCCTCCAAAGTCAATGTGAATTATCCGTTTGAATTTTGTGGTCATTTTCAAAGATGACTCACAAACAGGAAGTGATCAAAATGAAGTTAGTGGAATTTCGGTATCTATTTTTAGCCACTTACGTTCGAAAACCGACTGAAGCGACATCTACTTTATCCCACTGAGAGATGGAAAAAAGTAGATGTCGCTGCAATCGGTTTTTTAATGTCCCCAGGCCGTCATTTTTGACTATGTAACGTCCGAATGATAGAAAAGGAAAATAATGAACGGGCTGGAACCCAGGCTATAGTAAGGAGTAAAAAGCTGAATTACTTACAGTAATTGGTTCTACATAAACAAAGTATGATTCATTTTCCTGATAGAGCTCCCCCATTTTTTCCTGGAATGATTTCAGGTGATGTTCTGTCGAGACTGAAATGTACATAAACTCTTTACCAAATGACAAAATTTTAGACTGGTCCAAATTGAAAGCATTTGCAGACAACAAATTAGACTTGACTCAAAATCAGAAATTTGCCAGTGGAAGGGTAGAAAACATGGGGGAAAAGAGAAAATGCTGGTTACCTGCATTTTCTCTTTTTCCCATAATGTTTTTAAAGGCTCTTTTCCTGGAGTATTTTGCAGTATTTTCTCTTTTTTCCCATAATGTTTTCAAAGGCTTTTTTCCTGCAGGTCGTTTAAAATCAGGATTACATGGTTAAGGATTTAAGTGGTTCCAGCACTTTCTCTTTTTTCCATATGTTTTCAAAGGCTTTTTTTCCTGAAGGTCGTTATTTAGGATTATGTGGTTAAGGGTTAAAGTTTGAGAGCCCTATTTATCAACTATTTTAAATTCAAATCTGGTTTCAAAACTAGCAATTTGATTGGCTGAGATGTTTTGACCAGCTGGGATGTTCTGTCTTGGCCAATCGGAGAGCTTGCTTTGGTTTAAGGCCCTGAGCTATTTCTCTACAAACATAATTATTATAAAATTATTGATTTTTAAATCTTCAATAATCTGAATACTTATGAGCCCATGCTCTATGAAAAAGGGGGCTAAATGCATCTACAAAAAGTATAGATCTATCTGTCAGCCTGTGTAATCTGCACAGGATGACATGTGGAATCTTTTTGGTTTTTGTAAATTTTCTGCATGGCAAAATATCATTCTACCACCAGACCAAGTCGATTGTTAAGACTACAACTGTCAAACTTTTTTCAAAGGTGGTCTAATGCAAGAGTTGTCATGAGGATGTAAAGAGTGAACTTTTTTCCAGACGACAAAATTTTAGACTTTTTGAAAATCAAAGCATTTCCAGATGACAAAACAAATGTGACTCAGTAACTTAAATCTGTTTTTCGGAAAGGTATAAACATTGTGGAAAAAGGAGAAAATGCTGGTTACTAGCATTTTCTCCTTTTTCTGTAATGTTTTCAAAGGCTTTCTTTCTGACAGTTTTTAAAACTTGGGATTGTGTGGTAAAGGGTTAAATCTTTTCCAGACAAAAAAAAAATCTTGACTGGTTCAAATTGAAAACATTTACAGATGACACATTAAATCTGGCACAAATAATAGAATTTATCTATGTAAGGGCAGAAAACATAATGAGAAAAGAAGAAAAAGCTGGTTACCTGCATCTTCTCCTTTTCCCAAAATGTTTAACTAAGCTGTCTAACTCAGGGTTGTTAAAACACAGAATTGTTTGGTAAAGGGTTAATCCCAAGTTTTATTGACCCTGAGAAAGAAAGCTTCTGAAAACATTGTGGGAAAAGGAGAAAATGCTGGTAATCAGCATTTTCTTCTTTTCCCACAATTTTTTCTTATCTTTTACATACAAATCCCATTACTTGTGCCACATTTACTATGTCCTTTGGAAATGCTTCCAGTCTGGATCTGTCTTAAATTTTGTTGTTTGATAATGGGTTAAACACAGGCACATAAGTTACATACCTGTAGATGGAATGTTTATGTGTTTGTTGACTGTTTTTATATATGTCTCAAACGATTCAAAATCACCTTTGTGAACTATTTTTCTCGACATTTTCTTCAGAGTAAATGGACCTGAAATATTATGATAAGTTATGTGTTATTTCTTTCAGACAATCGTCATTTTTCATTGCAAAGATATCATTCACAGGCAAGAAACAAAACGATGTAAAAGAAAATTCCTGTAATGTATTCAGCTAATCGAGGGTACGATGAAAACTTGAACTGCACAAAGCATGGGAAGTAGATCAAGATCAGACTGCTGTAAATATAACTGTCACAAAATAACTTAAATCTTTACCGAACAAAATTTTAGTCAATTCCAAATTCAATGAATATGCAAAGAACAATTTAAATGTGGGTTGTAAGGTAAGACTTGTCTTTGAAATGGTACAAAACATTGTGATAAAAGGAGAAAATGTTGGTTACCAATATTTTCAAAAGCCATCTAATTCAGGGTCCTTGAAACAGTGAATAGTTTGGTATAAGGTAAATATCCCTGGCAAATAATTTAGAAGAGGAGAAAAACATTAAAACTAACATAACATACAAAAGTGTCTAAGTGCAAGGGTGCCAATTCTTCAGCCGCTAAAAGCAGATCTCTACAATTTATGTCTTGCATATGTACATTTCTGGAAAATAGTTGTACAATATTTGCATAGAAACGAGAGGTTGTTTCACAAAAATGCCAAAGTACAAGGTCACAGGCAGACTGGCAGATTCCTTGTAGACACTTAACCCTTTACCACACTGCAAAATTTTAGACCTATTGGAAGCATTTGCAGATGACAATTTTATAGTGGCTCAAATGATGCAATAGGGTAGAAAACTTTGTTGGAAAAGAAGAAAATGCTGGTTCCCAGCATTTTCTTCTCTTCCAACAATGTTTTCAAATGGCTTCTTCCTCAGGGTTGTTAAAAGTCATCATTGTGTGGTAAAGGGTTAAATAGAGCAACAAAAGCTCAGCATGCTATTGCCAATGCTTGGCTGCAGCTGATTTTTCACTTACAAATTCAAGTTAATGGAAAATATTTAGAGTTACTTGCCTATCTGGTATGGGTTCTCCTTTTTCAACCCTTTACCAAACAATCCCTGGTTTTTACGACCCAGAGGAAGAAGCCTTCTAAAACATTGTGGGGAAAGGAGAAAATGCTGGTAACCAGCATTTTTTCCTTTTCCCACAATGTTTTCTACTCTTCTAAAGTCAAGTTTCAATTTTTGAGTCACGTTTATTTTGTCGTCTGCAAATGCTTTCAATTTGGACAAGTCCAAAATTTTGTCGTCTGGTAAAGGATTAAGTTAACAACTAGCCCAAGTTTGAAGTAATTATCTTTGGTGACGATAGAGGTATGAGAAAATGTCAAAGTTTCTACATGAAGATCACAAGGACAAGGCAGACACAGACAACTACGAGGCACAAGCAAATGAAAAAAGGGCTATTACTATACCTCCATGTTTTTTTCAAAAATAGCGGAGCTATAACATTTAAATTTGTGTGGTTATATAATTAACTCATTACCAGATGACAAAATTATAGATTCGCCCATTCTTAAAAAAGCATTACTTTTGCAGCAAACACTGTATGTAGCTCAAATTACAGGATCTGTCTATGGGAACAGCAGAAAATGCTACAGACCAGTTGGTGTAGGGCTACATCCAATACCATTAACTCTTTACCACACAATCCAGAGTTTTGACGATGCTCAGGAAGAAGCCTTTTGAAAACATTGTGGGAAAAGGAGAAAATGCTGGTAACCAGCATTTTCTCCTTTTTTCCACAATGTTTTCTACCCTATCATAGACAGAAGTCATCATTTTAGCCACATTGAATAATTATGTCGTCTGCTAATGCTTTGAATTTGGTCTAGTCCAGAATTTTGTCGTTTAGTAAAGAGTTAAAAACAAGCAACATCTTACCCTGTCTCAAACACAGCTCTAAAATACCCCTGTAGGCAACATTCCTGGTGTGAAAATCATGATCTTCTTTTGTCTGCTGTTTCCATCTAGCCCTAAATATAAATTTAACCCTTAGAGTGTTAAAAACAATTAACACTGCTTTTGTGAACAGCATAGATCAAGATCATACTGTACAGAATCTGCAGTCTAATCTTGGATCTACACTGTCTCATACTTTGCTACCAATATAATCCTGAAGTTGCAATATCTTTTTCTAAATGAAAAGGTCTATTTCATGACTGTGGCTATATAAAGTCTGTTCTGTGTTTTCATGACCCAAGGAAGCATGCTTTTTTCACAAAAGCTTTCCTCTCAAGCGTTGCCAAAAAATATTATAATAATAATGAACTACCTGGTTTCCTGTGCAGCTAGTCTCATGCTGAATGTTGTAAAATGGAAAGCTGGGTACCATGATTTTGCTTTCGAAACACAATGCCTCAGATGTAGACTTAAAGGAAAGTTTTCAAAGGTGAATCGGTCCTCTGAAAAACATAGAAAAGAAGCTAATCTGATTTCCTCAGTCCCTTTACCAAACAATCTCATGTTTTAATGATCCTCGAGAAACTGGCTCTCAAAAACATTGTGGGAAAAAGAGATTAAAAAAATATGGAAAAAGGAAAAAAATTGCTTGTAAAAAACATATGTTTTTTTCTACAATATTTTCTATACTGTAGAAAAAATCCATCCATCTAGCCACTCACCATTATATTCCATCCGATGATAACAGCAACTAACAATACACAGAGATTTGATGAAGTTCATCTTTGCAAAATATTTCAACATGGTAGGGCTTAAATCTCCACAACAGTGGAGCCCAACCATACAAATGTCAGATGTTATGTTGGGTAACTGTGTATCTTTGATTTGCGATGAACCAGTCTTCACCACATTGTTTGGCACTGAATTATTCTTCACTGTTCTGTTTAGCATTGAACCAGTCTTCACTGTACTGTCTGAAAATGAATCAGTCTTCTCTGTTTTGTTAAGAACTAAACTAGTCTTCACTGTATTGTCTGGCACTGAACTAGTCTCCTCTGCTTTGTTTGGCACTGAGCCATCCTTCACTGTTTTGTCTGACATTGGGCCATTTTTCTTTCTTTGGTGTGGCTCTGAACCATTCTTCTCTGTAGAGTTTTCATTGACATGTGATGATGGATAATCATATGAACAAGTCAATGCACTTCTCTCTGGATCTTGAATAATACAAGAACATTCTTGTCTAAATGTTTGTATTGTTTCATTGTTACACACATTATGCGCTGCTGCTACTTGACCTTTATTATCATTTTTATTAATTTGCTCATCTTCTGTCATAAAATTAGAATTCTGCATTGACTTCTCATCACTTATATCACAGCATCTTTCTTGATAAGTGTTACAGCAGGTCAGATCAGTTTGAGATTGATGACAGTAATTGTTGGTTCCAGTTTTTTGTGTAACTCTCATAACATCTGGAGATGTAGACTTGGTACCAGACTTGCATGAACAAACCTGAGAGCCATTTGGTGGAAGAGTAGACAGCCAATGAGAAAGCACTTGAAGAAATTCTGCTTCTGATTCTTGATCCTCATAAAGTTCACATGTTTTGTTTTGTAAACTAGAGCAAAGATCTGAAAGAGTAAAATAGTTAACCTCTTACCACAAAATCCCAAGTTTTAAGGACCCTGAGGAAGAAGCCTTTATGAAAACATTGTGGAAAAAAGGGGAAAATGCTGGCAACCAGCATTTTCTCCTTTTCCCACAATGTTTTCTACCCTTCCAGAGACAAATTTCATCAGTTTAGCCACCCTTAAATTGTCATCTGCAACAACTTTGAATTTGGACAAGTGATATATTTTTGTCATTTGGTAAAGAGTTAAAGGATAACTTCTCGTATACTGACTATTAAATAGCTATTGAACTGACAAAATCACCATAACTGGTGAAAAATCTGATACACAATTTCACTGGTCAATCTGTTAACTCTTTACCACACGACAAAATTATTAACTTTTCCAACTGAAAACATTTGCAGACAAGAATTAAACCTTGCTCAAATTATGAGAGTTGTGTTTGAAACTGTAGAAAACATTGTGGGAAATGGAGAAAATGCTGATAACCAACATTCTCTCCTTATCCCACAATGTTTATAAACGCTTTCTTTGTCAAGGTTGTTAAAATTCAGAATTGAGTGGTACAGATAACTCTTTACCAAATGTCAAAACTTTGTACTTACCAAATTCAAAGCATTTGAAGACTACAAAATAAATGTAGCTCAAATGATGATTTTTGTCTGCGATAGGGTAGAAAACATTTCGGAAAAGGCTACCACCACTTTCTTCTTTTCTCACAATGTTTTCAAGAGCCTCTTCATCAAGGTCCTTAAAACTTGGGATTGTGTGGTGAAGAGTTAAATCTTTTCCACAGAACAAAATTCTAGACTTGTCCAAACTGAAAGCATTTGCAACAACAAATTATAATATGAGTAGAGTTATGATTTATTTCAAAAGGGTAGAAAACATTGTGGAAAAAGAAGAAATTGCTGATTACGGGCATTTTCTCTTTTTTCCAAAAGGTTTTCAAAATCATTCTTCAACAGAATCATAAAAACATAGAACTGTTGTGTTTTTGATTGTATTGGATTGACTGTATTTGAGTTTAACGCTGTTTTAACAGCTTAGGTCATATCATGGCAGACATTGCACCTATGCATGTGTTTTCTGGCTTTCTTACACCAGTACTGACACACCTTTCTTTCCAAGTCACTGACTACTTTTCTTATAATCATACATCAGAGGCGAGAGGTGAAAAATCGCCAGAAAGAAAGTTTGCCCCAACCGGCTATCGGACTCACAACCACCAGGTCACAAGTCGGATACGCAAACCACTCAGGCAAACTGTTCTGTAAAGGGTAATAAAAATGCATATTACTTGTGTTTTTCTGTACTGTTCTCCTTTCTGCTCCACTTGTGTGGCTCTGCTTTCCTTCAAGGCCCAAAACATTGTGATGGAAGATGCTGTGAAGTACTTGACCCAGATATCCCTATATAAAAATAAACTTGTATTAACTCTTTGCGAAACGATCCTTTGTCTTGACAACCCTGAGGGAGAAGCCTAAAACATTGCAAGAAAAGGACATAATGGTGATATCAAACTTTATCTCCTTTTTCCATAATATTTTCTATCTTTTCAAGACTTATCCCAACGTCTTAGCCACACCGAATTGTCATCTTTTAAGGCTATCAGTATCAAGAAGTCTAAAATTTTGTTATCTTGCAAAGAAATAGTGTTTGGTTGGATTGTGCTTAAAGCCACAAGTATTATAATGCAGTGGTCAGTGCACCAATCCAAGCTTTTCCTTGGGTTTCTTTTACCAGTATTTTGCATAATATTCTTCCCAAGCCACTGGATGCTTTCCCACATAACCATCGTCAAAAGTGAAAGAGATTATTAAAAAGTGCTTGTTTTACTCGGGAATCTGCTTAACCCTTTACCAAATGACTAAATTAAAACTTGTCGAAATTTCATTTTGCAGACAACAAACTAAATGTTATCAAATGATAGGAGTTTTCATTGAAATGGCAGAAAATATTGTGGGGAAAGGAGAAAATGCTGGTTACCAGCATTTTCTCCTTTTCCCACAATGTTTTCAGAAGGTCATTTTCTCAAAGTCCTTAAAACTGGGGATTGTGTGGTAAAGGTTAATTGCAGGTTACTTTCTTACTATTTCTTATTAGAAAGAGAAATGTTGGTCCCTTAAGAGAGGCTGGTTATTCAATAGAGCTGGCCACTTCATCCAAATCAATTGTCAAAATTATCCATGGTCACAGGAAAGTGTGCTATCTTTCATCTTCATTTATACAGAAAAAGCATGTTTTTCTTGTTACCCCTCAAAATTATTGCCAAACAAAAACTGTCACAATATGTGGATTATCCCTTTGCCACACAATAGTGAGTTTTAATGACCCTTAAGAAGAAGCCTTTTGAAAACAATGTAAGTAAAGGAGAAAATGCTGCTAACCAGCATTTTCTCCTTTTCCCACAATGTTTTCTAACCTCTCAGAGACAAATCCAAATATTTCATCCACATATAATTTGTTGTTTGAAAATGCTTTCAATTTGGGAAAGTCTAAAACATTGCCATGTGGTGAAGGGTTAAATACCCTGGCCAAGTATGTTAAGACCTAACATGCAGAATGCATAAAATTATGAAAGTTCATGAGGAGAAAATTCTTGCATGCTTAAACTCTTTACCAAATAATACCAAGTTTTAAGAACCCTGAGGTGGAAAGCCTTTGAAAACATTGTGAGAAAATAAGAAAATGCTAGTAATTAGCATTTTCTCCTCTTCTCACAATTTTTTCTACCCTTTCAGAGACAAATTCCATCATTTACGTTATATTTGATTTGTTGTCTGCAACTGCTTTCAATTTGGACAAGTCTAAAATTTTTTTTTTTTAAAAAAGGGTTATAGCAGACATCTGGAAATGGCCCCTTTTTTGATCTACTGTTTTAGGTTAAGAGTTCAACAAAACTCAAATTGAATAACAGCTAAAAACGAGGATTTTGCTACACTAAATTTACCTATGTCTATGCCTACTGATGGACAGACTGATTTTACACAGAAAACATTGGTCTAGCAACAATGTTATTACAAAACATAACTTACCAATCCAGACCCAACATCTACCACACAATTAATGCCACTTTTACAGACAACAGCATTTATCAAGGCGGACATATTCCTGACTTCATGTAGCTTTTTGGCAGTCATACCCTTACGGATACTCAAGTCAATCTCGCTTTCACTGACACCAAATAAACCCCCTGATTTCTGGGTAAGTAAAGCATGTTTGTGACCTGAAGAAGCTGATGATTTTCCCGCAGTATTGATCTCTCTCTTGCTAGCACAAAATGATAATTCTGATTTCTGAGGTAGTGGTTCATGTTCAAGTTTTGAAGATAATGTTGGTTTCCCCTCTGAGTCAATCACTCTTTCAGTAATACAAATCGGATGTTTTGAGATTGAGGTTGGTGGTACATGTACATCTTCTCCATCTGGACAAGTCGATGAATTTTGCACTGAAGATCCAAATGCTGAGTTCAGAAAGTCCAAGTTTTGTTCACATTTTTCATCTTTCTTGTATTGATATGAGTCATTCTCTTCTCTTTTGGTTGATGATGATAATATGGATTCTATCTTTACATGGTCAGTTTCTCTTGGTATAGAATACTCTAGACAACTTGAGATAAAGTCTTTTAATGACTCTGGCCAGTGCTTCTGTAATAAAAAGATCAACATTAACCCTTTACCAGACAACAAAATTTTAGCCTTGTCCAAATTGAAAGCATTTACAGACGACAATTTCAATGTGGCTCAAATGGTGCAATTTTTCTTTGATAGGGTAGAAAACATTGTGGGAAAAGGAGAAAATGCTGGTCACCAGCATTTTCTCCTTTTCCCACAATGTTTTCAAAAGGATTTTTCCCAGGGTCGTTAAAAGTCGGCATAGTGCTGTAAAGGGTTAAATGATCAACACCATGTACCAGCAACCAGCTTTTTCTCCTTTTCCCACAATGATTTCTACCCATTCAAAGAAAAATCTAAATCAGTTAAGCCACATTTAACCCTTTACCACACAATCTCGACTTTTAACAACCCCGAGAAAGAAAACCTTTGAAAACATTGTGGGAAAAGGAGAAAATGCTGGTAACCAGCATTTTCTCCTTTTCCAACAATGTTTTCTACCCTTTCCAAAGCAAATTTCAATTTTTGATTCACATTTATTTTGTCGTCTGCCAATGGTTTCAATTTGGCTAGACCTAAATTTTGTCGTTTGGTAAACAGTTAATAGGTTATCTGAAAGTTCTTTCAAAATGGACAAGTCTAAAGTTTTGCCATGTGGTAAAAAGAGGTAAAGACTTAAATCTTACTAAATATCAAAATTTTACACTAATGCAAACTGAATGCAGTGGCAGATGGCAAATAAAATATTGCTTGAATTATGTGATTTTTCTTTCAAAGGGTAGGAAACTTGGTTGTATAGTTAGCAAGAGCTTGGTCAGCTATCCAAGAAATCTATCATTATCATAAAACATGCTGCAGCTGCTGCTTAAATCTTTACCAAACAACAAAATTTCGGACTGGTCCAAATTGAAAGCATTTGCAGACAACAAATATAATGTAGCTCAAATGATGATTTCTGTTTAAGAAAGGGTAGAAAACATTGTAGGAATAGGAGAAAATGCTCCTTTTTTCCACAATGTTTTCAAAACATTTCTTCTTAAGGGTTGTAAAAACTTGGGATCGTGTGGTAAAAAGGTTAACTATCACGGGAGAAATACAGCAAACCACATTGCTGCAAAAGCAAGTATAACAGCAAGGTTGGTGTTAAATCCTTATAAATGTATGTCAAACACCTCTCCTAATATCACATGTATTCTTTCCCCTTTGTGATGGCAGTCATCAAACGTAGCATGCAAAAGCTTGTGTCACCAATTAAAGCATTAACAATATTGCATCCTGCTCAGCTACCACAGTGAGAAATACACCAAACCACACTGTTGCAAAAGCTAGCTCTGCAGCAAGGCTTGTTTAACTCTTTACCACACAGTCCCAACTTTTACCAAACCTATGGAAAAGGCCTTTTTAAAACAATGTGAGAAAAAGGAGAAAATGCTAGTAATCAGCATTTTCTCCTTTTCCCACAATGTCTTCTAACCTATGAAAGACAAATTTCATGTTCTGAGTTACATGTGATTTGTCGTCTGCAAATGCTTTCGATTTGTAAAAGTCTGAGACTTTGTCGTGTGGTAATGAGTTAAAGAGCTTGTACCAGTACATATATCAAACTCCCTCTCCATGATGGCTGGTAAAGAAGAAAATGCTGAAAATGAAAGTTGAAAGTGGCGCAGAAAAAACAATTTCACAAACCTGTTGCTTGCCAAATGGAATATCTGTTAAGTCATCCATAGACCAAACTTTCATTGTGTCTAGCCACTGAAAAGTAAATACAGTCCTAAAAGTTAATTTAAACCTTTATGAAACAATTTTGAAAACATCGTGGGAAAAGGAGAAAATGCTGGTAACCAGCATTTTCTGCTTTTCCCACAATGTTTTCTACTCTATCAAGGATAAATTCCACCATTTGAGCCCTCTTGTCGTCTGCAAATGCTTTCAATTTGGACAAGTCTAAAATTTTGTCTTTTGCTAAAGAGTTAAGAAGGGATATGAATCAAAGCACTGCTCCCTCAAGAAAGGTTATTATAACAAGTGGTCTCTGTGAGGTTGAGTTTAACAGCATATATAATAATTTAACATAAATCCTGAGACTGGTTTACAGGTAGCCCAAATGGTTATGTATTCAGCAAGTAGAAAGTATTCAAATACTGCAGTTTCCAACAATGATTTTGAAAGTCATCTTTGTTGGGGTCGTTAAAACGTGGGACTGTTCGGTATATGGGTCTTTCTAATTCCTTACCTCCTGTAACTTTGAAAACGTCCCTGCAAACTATGGCTAGTTGATGTGAATTAAGGTAAATTATATGATCACATGTGGAAATAAATGCAGCAAAAGGAGAAACCATTTGAAGTTGTCCGTAACGGTGTATGAACTGATGTGCTAACCCTTTATCACATGGCAAAATTTTAGACTGGTACAATATAAAAGAATTTGCAGATGACAAATAAAACATGGCCTGAATGATTGCATTATCATTTGTCTTTAAAATGTCAGAAAACATTGTGGGAATAGCAGAAAATGCTGGTTACCAGCATTTACTTCTTTTCCTAGAATATTTCCAAGAGTTTTCTTCTGTAGGGTCGTTAAAACCCGGAATCATTTAGCAAAGAATTAACCCTTTACCACACAAACCCGAGTTTTACAACCTTTAGGAAAAGGCCTTTTGAAAACTTTGTGGGAAAAGGAGAAAATACTGGTAACCAGCATTTCCTCCTTTTCCCACAATGTTTTCTTTTCTTTTAAAGAGAAATCCCATTACTTGGGCCACATTTACTATGTCCTTTCAATTTGGATCTGTCTATAATGTTGTCGTGTGGTAAAGGGTTAAAATGATGTACCATGATCATGATGTACCAACCTCAGGTGGTGCATTTTCCCACACTCTGTCTATAAAGAAATCTGTCACTTTGAAATTCATTAACCAACTATGCTTGGCAATAAATTCTGTCACCTCCTCCATTCTAACTTCTGCAAATAAAAAAAGGGATGTTTACCCTTTACCAAACAATCTTGAGTTTTAAAGAAGAAGGTTTTTGAAAATATGAGAAAAGGAGAAATTGCTAGTAACTACCATTTTATCCTTTTACCTTCATGTTTTCTACCCAATTAACCTTCTATCTAATGATAAAATGCTAAACTGGTCCAAGTTCTAAGCATTAAATTGCAGACAACAAATTAATTTTGGCTCAAATTATGGGATATGTCTTTGTTAAGGTACAAAAATTGTGAGAAAAGGAGAAAATGCTGGTTACCAGAATTTTCTCCTTTTCCTACATTGCTGTCTAAAGTTTTCTTCCCCAAGGACATTGAAACACTGGGTTGTGTGGTAAAGGGTTTAAGACATATCCCACCACTTGACTCACATTTTATTTTATATCTATTATATTCAATTTAGTCAGGCCTAAAAATTTTTGTCATCTCTGGTAAAAAGTGAACCCTTACTGTGAAAAACAAACAAAATTGACTGTTAAACTCAAAATTACTAGACCACAAAATTTTAGACTTGTCCAAACTGAAAGTATTTGCGGATTAAAAAATACAATGTAGTTCAAATGAGAGAATTCAAAAGAATTAGTAATCTCTGCTCCTGTTAGCATATCAACAGTCACTTTCTCAATAAATGTGTATGAAATTGCATGATAGCAGCATGTATATGAATTACACAGGATGGTCCTTCACCCTTTACTACACAATCCAGAGTTTTAATGATCCTGAGAAATAACGCTTTTCAAAATATTGTTGGAAAAGGAGAAAATGCTGGTAACCAGCATTTTCTCCATTTCCCACAATGTTTTCTACCTTTGCTCATTTGAAACATATTCAATTTGTCATCTGCAAATGCTTTCAGTTTGTACAAGTCTAAAATGTTGTCATTTGGTTAAGACTTAAAAAGCATTTTTCCATCTAAATGCAACTCAACAGTCTGACACTAACTTTCAGAGCAGGTATCCTGCATCCATTATTTCGCAAAATCCAAAACAAAAAAAGTCTCTAAAAAATTTAATCTTAAGTGTCCCATGTAAGTTTTTGGTGCCCTTGGGATATTGGGACACTCTTAGACTCTAATTGTTGACCGCACTCCAAATCCTAGTAACCAGAGAATAAGCAATTGAACTAAAAAGCTACTATTATACCCTGTAGCTCCCATGAGAAGTAGAAGGGTATGAGTGTGGCTATATATGTTTCCGATGATACTGAACCATACAGGTGGCTCAGTGGTTAAAGAATTTGTCTGTTGAGCAAGGGGTCCTGGGTTCAAGTCCAATATCTGCCAAAAGTTTTCACGCCACCAATTGCCATGCAACAATGTATAGATTGGATACAGCCCTCAGTCACAATTAAATGGTAAATGGTTTTTTAATATTACCATTCAAGCTGTTTTTTTTTTTTAAATATTACAGTGGAAAATGAGACTGACCGAGGGAAAAGGTGAATTAGGGTGAAGGCACCGAGGGGGAACAGGGAATAAGGCGAAAAGGAACAGGGACGAACGTGTTTCGGGCGAACGGACCCGATTTCCAAATTTCCTCGAGACTCCCAACAGAAACCTAATGTAAACTCAAAAGGACAATATTTTCAATGAAAAGAAATATCGTTGCCAATATCGTTTCAGACTAAGCGAAAACACCGCAATCTAGTCTCTACGTCTTCAAATCTTCTCCTTACAAAATTTTGACAGCTTATCCAAGGAAGATAACTCTGACCCCGCCGTTGGCTGAACGCAGACTCACAAATATTTCGGTTTGTATCTATAGCTAAATGATGATACATGCATATTTCGTTGGGTAGCTCTGTTCGATTTTCGTCACCGGCTGAATGTTAACATATATGTTTATTGTCTTATTGCGATCGCATTTTGAATTGAGGAAAACTGTGTCATTAGATCTGCAGTCCGTTTATCTTCAGTGAAAACATGGCGGGTGGGGAAGTTAAGGAAAACCTTTGTGATGACAAGGCGAAATGAGTCCGTATCTCTCTTAATCTCTTTATCAGACGACAAAATTTTAGACATGTTCGCATTGGAGACATTTGCAGACGACATATAATAAATTTCGATCACATGATTGGATATGTCTTTGAAAGGATAGAAGACATTGTGGGAAAAGGAGAAGCAGTAATTGTTGGCAACCAGCAATTGCCCCTTTTCCCTCAATGTTCCAAACGCTCTCATTGTTGATAATTCTAAAATTAGTTGCCTCGTAGTGGTTGAAAGTTGAGCCTTGAACTCAATTGTACTTGCCTGTAAGGGCCAGTGTAGATCAAGATGAGACTGCACAAAACATGCATGCTGATCTTTGACCTACACTGTCTACTTTGCTGAGACATTCTAGACAAGAACCTTGAACAGCCTTGAAATCATGATCAGCAGTCATGTGTCTAAATTCTACATTGAAAATGTCTGTTAGGTTTTTTTTAGCTGAGATAACGGTAAAATCATAATTGCATGTTTATTACCCATACTTTAAAAGAAGGCTTTCAAAAGTGTATGCAGCGAATTTGTTTGATTAACCCTTTACTGCACAATGCTGACTTTTAACAACCTGGGAAAGAAGGCTTTTGAAAACATTGTGGGAAAAGGAGAAAATACTGGTGACCAGCATTTTCTCCTTTTCCCACGATGTTTTCTATCCTATCAAAAACAGCTTCCACAATTTCAGCTGCTTTTAATTTGGTGTCTGTAAATGCTTTGGGTTTGGACTAGGCTAAAATTTTGTCGTATGGTAAAGGGTTAACCCTATACTAGACTATCCCAAATTTTAACTATCTCAAGAAAGAAGGCTTTTGAAAAAATTGTTGGAAAAGGAGAAAATATGGGTAACCAGACTTTTTTCCTTTTGCAACATTTTTTTCTACCCTTTCACAAACCCCATAATTTGAGCCAAATTTAATTTGTAGTAAGCAATGCTTTCAATATGGATGAGTCTAAAATTTTGTTGTCAGGTAAAGATTAAGGAGGTATTCAACTTCTGTGTTAGTCTCATGATCTTAACTCCAAGCCCCATGAGCTCAGTCGGTAGTTTACAGGACTTGAGAACAGGGGGTTGCTGGTTCGACAATTTCTTTCCGAGGATTGATGATAGTCATTGCAACAGGAATCATTCCTCTCACACCGCTGACCATTGTTTTGATGATGGTTATGTGGGAAAGCAGCCAGTGGCTTGGAAAGAATATTGTGCGGAGTACTGGTAAAAGAAAATCCAGGAAAGCCTGGATAGGTGCACCGGCTGCCACGATATAACTAAAAAAATGTTGAAAACGGTCTTAAACATACAATCAATCAATCTCATGATTTTAACCCTTATCCTGCTATATAAGTGAAATGAAACTTTTAAGCCAATTGTAAAAACCCAAATTTTGCTATTTCAAAGGTAAGTTTTAGTAGAAAATATGTCCTTATTGGACAGTGTAGATCAAAGATCAGACTGCATGTTCTATGCAGTCTGTTCTTGATCTACTCTGTCAGCTAAAGGTCAGTGAGCCGCGCTTAGCATCCTAGGGGTTAAACTGAACTCAGCAAAGTGTAAAAAGTAGTCTGCTTTCATAGAAGGTGATTTTTTATTCTTCCAGTAATACTTATCTAGATATCTTCATTTAATTTTCAGAATACTGATAGAATGTTGTGAGAGTCAAGTCATCCAGTGAATAGAGTTCAAATACATTGTTATGGCCTCTGAATTGCAAGTGGATCCAATGGCAACCTCTGAGCATGGTTTACCTTCTATGTCTAGAAATGAGGGGAAGACATGGAAAGAGCTGAAATCAGCTGTGAAAGACACTCGTAAACTTGTCAGCTCTTTAGCTAGTCGGGTCCCGTCATCGTTCACGTTTAGAACAGTGGAGACAGAGAATGGGCCAGTCACTAGGTAAGGCAGAATCTGTAAGAAGTAAGAGGTCCTGCGTGGCCCAGTGGTAAGTTGTAGGACCTATTATCTCCAGGCCCCAAGTTCAAACAGTTTTGGTATGGAGTGTCCATGGGCAAAACACTTTAGAGCCCTAGCCTAGTACTGATAAAATGCAGGGCATACATGGATAAGTGAGATGTTGGTGAGATATGACTGAAATAATGCTGAAAGTGACTCTGTCATTTCGGTCAGTAGTGATATAGATTCTTGTCTCTCATCTTCTCAAATTCCGTAGTCATGCCAAATTGAGTTGAGCCTAGTAGCTCAGTCCGTAACAAACAGGAGTTGAACGAGGGGAGCCACTGGTTCCTTAGTCATGCCAAATTGAGTCGAGCCTGGTAGCTCAGTCTGTAACAAACAGGAGTTGAACGAGGGGAGTCACTGGTTCCATTCCCCAGCTTGGCAGATTTCTTCTGGAGGATCGATCATAGTCATTGCAATAGGATTCATTCCTCTCTCACAGCTGATCTTTGTTTCGACCATGTTTGTGGGAAAGCATCCAAGGGCTTTGGCCGCTATGAATAATAATTGAAATTGAATAATGTTGAAAATGGCGTGAAGCATACAATTGATCAATAGATCATACCATTTGACATGTTATTAACCTTTAGCACACTGAATAAACCCAAAATACATTGTAAATTCAGAAAGTAGACCCAAATAATTGAAATTTATGGTTGTCTAGGTCTAAAGTGTTTCAGCACAGTGGATAGTGCGCATGTTTTGTGCTTGATCTGTTTTTTGTCTGATCTTGATCTACACTGGCCATGAAACCAACTATAGTCTAGTCTTGGAAGGGGCTCTAAGGGTTAATTTACTCTAAGTTTTCCTCAATCATAGTGTCTGCCACAATAAAATGACCTCCTACAAGAGGCAAGAGTTGTCATGAAACAGACAAATGGAATTACCTTTTTTATTTTTTTATTTTTTTTTTTGGAGAAGGAAAGAGTTGCTATGAAACAGATAGTATGACTTTTTTTGCAGACTCTATTTTCTCGGGATCCCGCCTAAGCAGCGAGAATCCACGTTACTCTACACCAACATACCACATGCCCAGTCGACAATCACACCTACGCTACAGTGGTGCAGTCTCTTAGAGTCTTTTAATGCAACACCTTCAGGCCAGATGTCTCGAGAAGAACAATTACTGAGAGAACGCAAAAGGTGGATTGTCTTTCCTTCTTGTAGTTAAACCTTTTCTGGTCATTGACTTGACTAAAGAGGTTTTGACATTACAATAACTTTGTCTATAATACCGAGTGAAAATATTCATGAATTTAGAACTATACCAGCATTTTCTTCGTATCTGACAATGTTTTCCACTCTTTTAACCCTTAACCACAAAATCCTGAGTTTTAAAAACCTTAACAGAGAAGGCATTTGAAAACAGTGTAGGTAAAGCAGAAAATGGTGATCACTAGCATTTTCTCCTTTCCCACAAGGTTTCCTACGGTTTTGCAGACAAGCCCAAAATTTGAGCCACATTTAATCTGTTGTCTGCAAATGCTTTCAATTCAAATAAGCCAACCTTTTTTCATCTTTGGAAAACGGTTAAAGACATATCCCATCATTTGAGACACAGTTTCCTTTTCTGTCATCTGTTATTGCTTTCTGTTGGGATAAGTCTTAGATTTTGTCATCTGTTAATCCTTTACCCGACCAGAAAAATTTTTACTTGTCCAAATTAGAAGCATTCCCAGAAGACAAAGGAGATGTGATTCCAATGGTAGGACTTGTCTCTAAAAATGTAGAAAACATTGTGGAAAAAGGAGAAAATGCTGGTTACTAGCATTTTTTTCTCATTTTCACACAGTGTTTTCAAAAACTCCGTTTCACCAGGGTTGTTAAAACTCGGATTGTGTGGTAAAGGGTTAATGAGTGTATACGGATTGTCAAATAAATATTTTTAGCATGGCATCAATTACCCTGGACTGCTCAGAAAGTGTTTATTTTATTGAGCATTTACTTTGCAGAACAATACTCATCAGTCTGTACAGGCAGAACTTCTGACCATTTTTTCCGTAATTCATGTCTATCTAAGAGAATACTTCTATAAATTCAAATTTCTGCAAAATTGAATTCTTTGATACTGCACTATCACTAAAACAGTAAGCTCTTTACCAAACAATCCTGAATTTCAAGGACCTTGATAGTGAAGGTTATTGAAAACATTGGAGGAAAAGGGAGAAAATGCTGGTAACCAGCATTTTCTCCTTTTCCCACAATGTTTTCTACCCTTTCAAAGACAAATCCCAACAATTTGCAAACTGCACATGCTTTTCATTTTAAAAAGTTTAAAATCTTGTAACATGTATCTGGTGAAGGGTTAAATCTGAATTATTGCTTGTTTGATTTATTTGACGTTTTAACCCGTTTTGCAATACTTTTATTGAGACCTTTTTTTCTTCCTGTTTGATACAGGTTAGGTATTTTTGGCATCACATCCTATGAAATGACGGACAAAGGGAAGTTTGTCTTTCCTGCCTGCAACTCTTTATTTACATGCACCAACGAGAATATTACCGTAAGTTTATCCTATGCCATATCAGCTGCTCTTACCAGACAATTCTGTGATTTCATGACCCAGAGAAACACGAAGCGTTTTGCCACAGTTTATTTAGAGAAGGAACAGTTGTTGCATAAAATTACTCCGTAGGGACACTTTCATAATAAGTGAGAAAAAAGCACTCCAGACTGCTTCTCAAATATATTTGAGCTATGCTCTGTGAAAAGCGGGGGGGACGCATCTGCAAAAAGTATCGACCCAGGTCAGCCTGCGCAGGCTGACCTGGGCCAAACCTTTTTGTTATTGTTCAATTTTCTGCATGTCCAAGGACCAGTCTACCTCATAATTTAGTCAAATGTTAGACAAGATGGAATTTATGGATTCGTAATTGTAAGATGACTTGCTTGGTATCATGCGTCATGAAGATACATTAAGCCCCCTTTTGCCAGAGCATTGCTCATAAGAAAGGGTCAAAGTACCACATGTGGACATTATGATGGGACATTTCTGCTGGAACAGTGTTATAAAATCTCTTTGGCAGAACTCTAATTTAACTCTTTACCACACAGTCCCTGAGGAAGAAGCCTTTTGAAAACATTGTGAGAAAAGGAGAAAATGCTGGCAACCAGCATTTTCTCCTTTTCCCACAATGTTTTCTGCTCTATCAAGGAAAAGTTGTGTCAGTTTTGCCACCTTTAATTTGTTGTCTGCAATGGCTTTCAATTTGGACAAGATCAAAATTTTGTTGTTTGGTAACGAGTTAAGGCTTTTGAAAACATTGTGCAGGGATGTGATTGTTCCCCCTTTTCAAGGATTTCCTCCCATTGAAGCTCACAATTAGAATTCAAAGCTTTTTTACATTCATAAATTGTAAGTGAGGGATGAAACTTAATGAAAATGTGTTTTGATTGCTTGAGAGCCAGAAATGATTGTTTTAACCATTTACCACACAGTCCCAAGTTTTAGCGACCCTGACAGAGAAGGCTTTTGAAAACATTGTGGAAAAAGGAGAAAATGCTGGTAACCAGCATTTTCTCATTTTTCCACAAAGTTTTCTACCCTTCCAATTATAATTTCAATTTTTTGGGTCACTTTTAAGGTATTGACTGCAAATGATTAGCATTTTCTCCTTTTCCCACAATGTTTTTCTACCCTTCCTAAGGTAAATCCTATCACTCGAGCCACATAAATTGATGTCTGCAAATGCTTAGAATTTAGTAAAGTGTTAACTCTTTACCAAACGACAAAATTGTAGACTTGTCCAAATTGAAAGTATTTGCAGACGCAACATAAATGTGGCTCAAAAAATTGAAATTTGTTTTGGGAAGGGTAGAAAACATTGTGGGAAAAGGAGAAAATGCTGGTTACCAGCATTTTCTCCTTTTCCTACAATGTTTTCAAAAGGCTTCTTTCTCAGGGTCGTTAAAAGTCGGGATTGTGTGGTAAAGAATTAAAGGAATTGTTCCTCTATTCCCTTTCAGTCTGAAGAGGCACTTTTTCCACAGAAGATTGATACCAACAGAGAAGGGGCAAGAATGGACCCAAAGATATGTCCTACAAATGCAGATCTTGTGGCCTTTGTGAACTCAAATGACCTTTATGTTGTTAACATGGCAACAGGTCAAGAGGTCAGACTTACCTGCTGTAATGAAGGTACAGTAGTAATTATTGCTGATTTGTTCACCCTATACCAGACACTCCTTAGTTTTAATGACCCTGAGAAAGATGGCTTCTAAAAAAAATGTGGAAAAGGAGAAAATGCTTTCAACCTTTCAAAGAGAAATCCTCTCGTTTGAAACACACTTGATTTGTCAACTGATATACTTCCAAAGTGGACTAGTTTAACCCTATACTTAACCCTATACCACACAATCCCGTCTTTTAACGACCCTTAGGAAGAAGTCTTTTGAAAACATTGTGGAAAAAGGAGAAAATGCTGGTAACCAGCATTTTTTCCTTTTCCCACAATGTTTTCTACACTTCCCAAAACAAATTTGAACCTTTGAGTCACATTTATTTTGTTGTCTGCAAATGCTTTCAATTTGGACTGGTCTAAAGTTTTGTTGTTTGGTAAAGAGTTAAGACTTTGTGGTCTGGTAAAGCGTTCAGCCTATAACACATAATCCTGAGTTTTAATGACCTTGTGAAAGTAGACTTGAAGAAAGCATGGTGGGAAAGGGAGAAAAGGCTGGAAACCAGCATTTTCTTCTTTTTCTACACTGATTTCAACCCTTTCAGACACAAATTACATCATTTTAGACACATCTTGTTTGTTGTCTGTAAATGGACATTTCAGCAAGGAGAATACACTATAGACCAAGATACAGGTCTTTAACCCTTTACCACACAATCACAAATTTTAAAAACCCCGAAGAAGAAATATTTTGAAAAAATTGTGGTAAAAGGAGAAAATGCTGGTAACCAGCATTTTCTCCTTTTCCTACAATGTTTTCTACCCTACCTAGAAAAAAAATCAGTTTTTGAGTCACAATTTTTTGTCATCTGCAAGTGCTTTCAATTTGGACAGGTCTAAAATTTTGTCATTTGGTACAGGGTTAATCACCATTCTAAAATGCATTCTTGGTCTAATTCTAGAGTTAGAATATGTTGAGGAATTGCTGTAGCTCTTTCCTCTGCGTTGTCGTGCAAAAACCTCGACACTTTATAATACCTGTGTCGTTACTGAAGATATTTACTTAAAACTTGGACTAGTTGTTAACTATCAAAAGGGGAACCCGTACAACGGGGCAGATAACCATCAACATATTTTTGACAAAATTAATACCCTTTTTCGATTTTAAATTTTTATGGAGAATTTCTTTCTAAGAGCAATTGCAGCTCAGTGTTGAAACTCCCATGCAATGCTCTTGTTTTGTCCATGGGAAGTTAGCAGGCAGTATCCGTGGATGTACGTGTATTTGAAGTCATACACAAAAATTGATTCAGGAAGTAATGAGTAACAAGTTCTGAACAAAACAATTTTACCCCATCTTAGGTACAGGAAATCTAGAACAAGACCCATTGAGCAGTGGGGTACCATCCTTTGTTGTACAAGAGGAATTCGGACGTTACACTGGCTATTGGTGGGAACCAGTACAGAACAACTCAGCGTCTGGGACATATCAAATACTCTATGAAGAAGTAGATGAAAGCATGGTGGATATTTTGCAGGCAAGTTTGTTCATTTGAATATAGTTCTAATTGTATGTGCTGTAATGGGTTGTACAATTACCTCCATTTAACTGTTTACAAGATGACAAAATCTAAGGTGTGTTGATTTTAAAAGCATTTGTTAATAAATATTAAACCAACTCATACGATAGATTTTGTCTTTGAATGGGTAGAAAACATAATGGGAAAAGGAGAAAATTTATTCCTTTTCCCATAATGTTTTCAAAATTATTGTTTCTCAGGGTCGTTAAACAGTGGACTGTTTAGTAAAGAGTTAATGATACGCAATAGAGAGAATTTTTTTCAAAGTGTATGCAGATATGAAGACCAACAATGAATGCCCAACTAATTTCTCATGGTAGAAAACTGTAGCAAGTGGTGAAATAGCTGAAGATGAGCAATTTTAGCTCGGCTGTTTTCAAACAAAACATTGAGGTCATAGCCCTGGCATGCAAAACCTTTGACATTTTAAAACATCTCTGTTATTAATGAAGATATTTGCTTCAAACTTTGACCAGTTGTTAAATCAAATGGGCAACCTATACAAGAAGGGCAGGTAACCATCAAGTATTTTTTATTCATTTATGCCCCTTTTTCAACTTATAATTTTCATCGAAAATCAAGCTTTCCCAGCAGAGTGTTGGCACCTGCATGCTCTTGTTACCTTTTGTCACAATCAGGGATGTGATCGTTCCCCTTTCCAAAGGATTTCCTCCGTAGCAATATCTGAAAATTTAAAACTGTCCCAGCGTATCAGGATCTGTTCAGATATGATGTAATCACTCATGTTTTGTGAAAGAGGTCACGGTATTTTCCTCCCATCTTATATTTCATCAGTCACACTCCTGCACAGTGTTTTCAGACCTATCTGTTGCCAGTGCCAGTAATTTAAAGACATCAATGTGATTTAGCTCTAGAAAATCTTACGAACATGAAAGTCCACAACAAATGCATAGCTGAAATACAAACCGCACCTAGGGGAGGGGGAGGATTCCAACCTGTGCAGAAAAGATCCTCATTTATTGAGGTTTAAAAGACCAACACCTTAAACACTGAGCTAAAGAGAATTCTCCCTAATGCAGTTGTTAGGTATTAACTTTTTACTGGAAGAAGCTAATTCAAGCTATTCAGTAAGGAAGGAGTGATCTCCCGTAACAAAAAGTTTATGGCGTTACAGAATTTTACTGTGTATAGGTATGGATTAAACTCGGTCTAACTGTATGTAACTCTACTGCTGCATTACAGATTTATTCTCCCGGAGAGTTCAGAGGTATAGATGAATATCGGTATCCTAGACCAGGGAAAGATAACGCCAAAAGTTGCTTGAAAATTGTTGAATTTACCCTGAAGTCTGATCGACAGGTAACCCCCTTTTTCCTGCTTTCTTTCTATGAGCCAAGCCAAATAGCGCAGTTGGTAGTTACGGGACTTGAGACCTTGGGGTCACTAGTTTGAATCCCCAGGGCAGAAAATTGCATTCCAAGGGTTGTTTAAAGTCATTGCAACAGGATTCATTCCTCTCTCACCGCTGATCATTGTTTTGATGATGGTTAAGTGGGAGAGGAGCCAGTGGCTTGGGAAGAATATTGTGCAAAGTACTGGTAAAAGAAACTCAAGGAAAGCATGGATAGGTGCACTGGTTGTGGCAATATAACTGAAATAATGTTGAAAACGGCTTTCTCTCTGCGTAAGAAAGGGTCATATTATGTTGTAGCCTGTTTATAAATTTTCCTATCTTTCACAGATCTACTATCAATTCCTTTCAAGCTTATCTCAGTATATCTATCTGAATAGCAGCTTTACATTATGTATTTTCTATCTGGTCAATTCATCCTGTACATCATAATCTCCACTTTTAATTACCCTGTGGAAGAGGGCTTTTAAAACATTTTGGGAAAAAGAGAAAGTAACCTTGCTCTCCTTTTTTCTTAATGTTTTCTACCGACAAAATCATCATTCGAGCTACATTTGCAGGGTTTTCCCTCAGCTTTGAAAATTGGGGGTCATTGTGACCCCCTGCCTCATTAGTTGAGGGTCATTTATTTAACTGAAGGGGTCAAAATAAATGGGTCTCTTCATCATCAAGCACGGATTAGAATGCATTTCAACTTTAAAATCCAAGAAAGTAAAGTCTGAGTCATTTTTTGATGGAAAGCTCGATTTCAGTTTTTGACAGACAAAATATTCTCTTCCGAATTGCTGCTTGAAGTGGCTTGATCAGCAGCTGTAGGAAGCAGACGATAAAAAAGAATGCTACAGTTTACCGGTACTTCGTCGTGGCATTATTTTCCGCGAACAGAACAAACTGGTAATGTGTACCTTTATCTACCGGTAGTCATGTAAAATAAGCTAGGAAATACAGAGAACTCAACCAAGACTTTGACTGGGCCCTTATTTACGACACATGTTGGATGTACTTTACGGCAATGATGCGTAAACCAGTCTTATTCTATAGATAAATTACCGGAAAACCACTTTTATCTAAATTAAACCCTGTATTTAAAAAAAAAGAAGGGTGTTCCTCTGATATTGAAGCAAGAGTAGACTTGGATTTATGACGCTTTATTCGATTTCCCAGATGATTTAGATTTTGGAAAGTTGCGTCACTGATGACGTACTGTTATTTATTTTGGAGATCATTTGAGTTAAAATTGCGTCCATGACACAGGATTTGTGCATCATGGAAAACACTGCATTTGTTTTGTTTCTTCATATGCCCTCATTTTGATAAGTCTAAAATTTTGCCAATTGTTAGAGAATTAAGATACTCCATAGATATGTGCCCATGAACTTCTAACAAACCGCTTGTGAGTTGCCATGGACGGCTCTTGTTTTCATTGATGTTCAGACTGAATGTTATATCTATAGATTATTCAAAGTTCATTTATTCAGTATAGCAAGAAACTGCTTTTCTGCCACATTGTTTTCCATACTTTTGAAAAAGCATACTGTCTTTTGCTTCAGATGTTTTTCTTGTGTACTTTGGTATGGTTACTAACTTGGAATGCTTTACAAAAGCCTCTACATTAATGGGTAAACCCTTTACCACACAATTCTGACTTTTAATGACCCTTAAGGAAGAGGCCATTTGAAAACATTGTGGGAAAAGGAGAAAATGCTGGTCACGGGAATTTTCTCCTTTTCCCACAATGTTTTCTATCCCTTCCATAAAGAAATTTCAACTTTTGAGTCACTTTTATTTTGTCATCTGCTTTCAAAATTCGACAAATCTGAAAATTTATCATCTGGTATAAAGACCCTAAAATTAAATGAAACCTTTGTTTGGATAATCTGAATACGGAATCTGGTATAATTTTCTCTTTCAAACAGATATCAGAAACGCCTGTGATAAAAACCTTGTATCAGCCATTATCTGAGTTATTTCCCATGATGGAGTACCTTATAAGGGCTGGATGGACCCCAGATGGAAAATTGTAAGTGTTACAGTAATATTAACATATTATTAGGGGATCACTAGTACAGATAACTGTCCCCATATGCAATTTTAGTTCTTAATAGGTCGCTTCCAGGTAAAGAGACTATAGCGAAAAAAAATGGTTGAAATTTCTGCACAGATTTTGTGCACACTTTTAAACCCTCAATTATTCACCAGTTGACAACAAAACTAGAATTTAAACATACCTATTGCTTGTGTATTCAATTATCTTTCATTTCACACATATTTTCAGTTTAATGCTAAACATAAGAAAAAACAATTTAATTAATCTTTTCTGCGAGATGTTTGTGTTCCCAAAAATATACACAAACTGGCTGCCAAGTTTCCTTAGATTTTTCAAGATTTACCTGTGATAAACAACTTCTAGTTTTAGAAGTTTAGATTACTGCTTTAGGAAATGAAACATTCAATACTTTATTTTTGATCATGTGTGTCATGAAAACTTTATTGCATTTCGCTGCACTACAGATTAAACTGACAAAACAGAAAGTCATTACAGCGCTGTAGCATCATGATGGATTTGAGTGAGTATGGTGCACAGTAAATGTTCAAATATGAAAAGAAATATAATAGAGTCTCATTGTAGAGACTAGGGGGATCACATGGGATTTGATTTGATACATTGCACAGATTAATGATTGAATTTTGACGAAATGCTAAGATAAATGGCTTTTACTGTCTATTGTGCTTGATTTTATCAATTGATATATACATCATATTCAAGCAAACTAATGTCTAGGTTTTATCCTTTCTCAAACAATCCCAAAGTTAAATGATCCTGAGGAAGAAGGCTTCTGAAAACATTGTGGCAAAGGAGAAAATGCTGGTAACCAGTATTTTCTCCTTTTCCCACAATGTTTTCTATCCATTCTAAGAAAAATTTTACATTTTGAGTAACCTTTAATGTGTTGTCTGCAAATGCTTTAAATTTTGACAGGGCCAAAATCTTGTGGTTTCTTAACTCTTTACCACACAATCCCGACTTTTAACGACCCTGACAAATAAAGCTTTTGAAAACATTGTGGGAAAAGGAGAAAATGCTGGTAACCAGCATTTTCTCCTTTTCCCACAATGTTTTCTACCCTTCCAAAAACAAATTTTAATTTATCAGTCACCTTTGTTTTGTCGTCTGCAATGCTTCCAATTTGGACCAGTCTAAAATTTTGTCGTTTGATAAAGAGTTAAAGAATTAATGGTACCATGATGGTGTCAGAAAAAAATCATGCTCTTTGCAAACACCCTGTCTTGAAATTTTTAGTTTCAATAATGGTCGCTTAAAATTTCATGAAGCAGTATTTTCTTTTTTTCTTTTGATGTTTTCTAAAGTCTTCTTTCTGAAGGTCATTAAGACCCATGACCAGTCAAAGATTTTATTTAGCGTTTCACCTTTTTGTTTCTAGTGTGCAATGCCAGTTGTTAAACAGACAACAGACTCTACTAAAGGTAGTTTTAATGCCAGTTCAATGTTTTATCGACCAGTCCAGCTCAGACACGGAAATGACCTGTGAAGGGGACAGGAAATATCCACCTATTTATGTAGTTTATGAAGACGAATCCAAAATCTGGGTGAATGTGAGTTTTTGTGCTTTCTATTTCTTGTGAGATAGTGAATTAATTAATTGTGGTAAATTAAGTGAAAGTTACCTAAGTTTTGAATGATACAGGTTGCAGATTCTCTAACTTTGAGTGAAATGGAAACTTTTTTTAGTGAAATCACAATCATTTTATCCTTTTTCGCACAATGTTTTCTGTAGTTTCAGAGACAAATAACAGCATTCAAAATTGAGCCTCATTGTGGGATGCAAAATTGCAAATGCTTTCAATCTGGGCAAGTTAAATGCACAACATAATTTTAGACTACTCGAAATTGGAAGCATTTGCAGACGACAAAATTAATTTGGCTCAAAAATTGAAATTTGTTTTGGGAAGGGAAGAAAACATTGTGGGAAAAGGAGAAAATGCTGGTTACCAGCATTTTCTCTTTTTCCCACTTGTTTTCAGAAGGCTTCTTTTTCAGGGTCTTGAAAACCAGGGATTGTTTGGGAAAGGGTTTAAGCACTGAATAAATGAATTGGACCTTTTCCATTAGGAAAAACAGAACCATTGCTATTTGAAGCTTATTTCCAGCAGGATATGTAACAAAGTAATGGGCAGTGTAGATCTAGGATCAGACTGAACGTTCTGTGCAGTCTGATATTGATCTACACTGTCCGCAAAAATAAATTTAGTTTGTTCCAGTACTATATGGGTTAAAAATTTTTCGTATGGTGGAGAGTTAAAACAAAGAACCTCCAGTATGAAAAGCTGATGCTCTAGCCTAATAATACAGCCACCATTATTTTTTTCTCTGTTAACTTTTAGGTACATGATAGTCTTCATTTCCTTCCAAGTGTCTCAGAACAGGAAGTGAAGTTCATCTGGCTCTCAGAGAAGTCTGGTTACCGGCACCTGTATAAGGTAAAGTCTGTGTTACCAGACAGCCCACCATTACTGGACAGGGAAACAGACATATTTGAACAACATGAAGGTATGCTTTATTCATAAGTTTTGTTTCTTTTATGAGAAAAAAAAAAAATAAGATTTTTCTTACCAAAGAATCCTGTGTTTTTTTTTTTCAACTCAGATAGTTCTATATGCTCGTTTTGAATGCTTTGAAAAAATTGTGGGAAAAGGAGAAAATGCTTGTATTATTAGCATTTTGTCCATTTCCCACAATTTTTTTTTTTTACCTTTTCAAAGACAAATCCATCATTGAAGTCACATTGAAGTTTCTGCAAACACTTCGAATTGGGCTAAATCTAAAATTTTCTTGCTTGGTTTAGAGTGAACGATAGGTACACATTGTTTCCAACACTGTGAACTGCGATGTTCGAATTTGTTTCTTTTCTTTTTGTTATACATTAAGTTCACACATGACAAGAAACTAACATCACCTTACAGTTCTGGAAAAAATTCACGTTTTTTTTACCCTTTACCAAACAATTCCAATTAACAATCCTGGGAAAAAAAGAGTTTTGAAAACATTGTGGCAAATGGAGAAAATGCTGGTAATATTTGTTGTATGCACATGCTTTTAATTTGGACCAGTCTACAATATTGTTGTTTGGTAGAGAGTTAAGGGTTGTATTTCTGTGTATAGAGAACCTTTTCTTTTTACCACACAATCCCGACTTTTAACGACCCCGAGAAAGAGACCTTTTGAAAACATTGTGGAAAAAGGAGAAAATGCTGGTTACCAGCATTTTCTCCTTTTCCCACAATGTTTTCTACCCTTCCCAAAGCAAATTTCCATTTTTGAGTCAAAGTAATTTTGTCAGCTATAAATGCTTTCAAATTGGACCAGCCTAAGTTTTGTTGTCTGGTAAGGAGTGAGAATGGTAAATATGAGTGACAGTGGTGTAGGAGGTAAAGCATAGGCGTCTCACACCAGAGGTTCTGTGCTCTAATCTCTAATAAAAAGGTTTACTCTGAGGTGATACCTAATCTCGAAATTTTTTCCTGTAAAACTCCATGCAAAAAGATGTGTATAACTGCATATTGATTTTGATATTTTGTATCAAGCTTTTGCCCTGGTTCGTAGTTTAACTTTCCAATATTTTGTTAAAAATACTTGATTTTTGCTATTGTGTACTACTAAGCTCAATAAGCTGCGCTTTTCAAGAAATCTGTGCCCGTGCTTATAGAATTTGAGTCCATGCTTAACTGAGTTCTATGCTCAAAATTAAAGTCACGTTTAAGCTTAAAAGAGGGTATGAAAATCTGAAATGAAGACTTTATTTTAATAGACAGAGACAAAGAAAAGCTCTGAAGTTGGGAGGTTACTCCGTAAGTTTTACCATGTTGCATTTATACAATTTTGAAATTTCATGCTCAGATGAGTTGAGCACAAAAATGGTTTAGAAGTATTTACTCTGATACATTGTCATTGCTCCTCCAAACCCCACCTACCCATTGTATAAATTTTAAGATTTTCGCCTACAATGCATTCAAAAAAAGAAAAAGAAGGGGAAAAAAACCGGAATGAAATTCAATGACGGGGCAAAATAATTATAGTTTAGTTTAAATTTGAAAAAAAAAAAAAGGCTTAGAAAATAATGAGGAAAAGGAGAAAATAGTTTTTCTGAGCAATTTTGCCTTTTCGTACAACATGTTCAAAAGCATTAACTGCAATGTCTGTACAGATTCAAAATTTTCGAGGAAGAACCCTGGTATAAAAATAAGTGACGAGTGAAAATGAAAAAAAATTGTTATAGCAAGTTAAAGAGCACTGTCAATGTCTTTTAATAATTCCAGATATTTGGAGATGCGAAAATATAGAAGTGAGTCAAATTACAGAAGGAGAGTGGGAGGTTTCAGCTGGTGAGGTAAACTGTCTCACTGCATTTGTGTCATTGTGTCATTCCTTTTCCAAACAATCCCATGTATTAATGACCCTGAGGAAGAAGCCTTTTAGAAATATTTTGGGAAAAGGAGAAAATGCTAGTAACCAGCATTTTCTCCTTTCCCCACAATGTTTTTTACCCTTTTAAAGATTGAGATAATCACTTAGGCCACATTTAATTTGTTGTCTGCAATTGTTTTCAGTTTGGACAAGTATAAAATTTTGTAGTTTGGTAAAGAGGTAAAAGAATGTTTTCTTTTCAATATCTCGTTTCTAAACATGGACATGTAAGTTTAGGTGACCCTTGTCCCATATTCCTTTGCTTAAAAATTGAATACCTTTCAAGGTTTTGCAAAATAAAACTGTTAGCCCATTTTTGTACCTAAATCCATTTTCTATCATAAAAGTCATAAATGTATCCAGTTACATGAAAACCAGATTGAAAATGGTCGGTTTATCATTCTGTAAACCTCAAAACTTTTCTGAATAAGATTCTGTCAAAAATTAATATTTAGCTCTTTATGTATATGGATGACAAAATTGCATATGGACTTGTTCATATTATAGGCATTTGCATACCGTAAATTAAATCTGTACCACATGAAAAACTTGTAGTCTAATTCATATTGAAAGCATTTTGTAGACAACAAAATTGATGTTACTAAAAATTTGAATTTTTTTTCTTTTTAGGAAGGGTAGGAAACATTGTGGGAAAAGGAGAGAATGCTGGTTGCCATAATTTTCTTTTTTTTCCCCGCTATGTCTTCCACCCATTTATACAAAGTTTACGTCCTCTATAAATCTTTATTTGTCACTGGCAAATGCTGTCAATTTGGATAAGTCTAAAACTTGTTGTTTGGTGAAAGTTAAGTCATTCTCAGCATTATAAGATTCAATATCTTCTGTGTTTTTTTTTTTTTTCAGACTTATGTAGATAAAGATAGACAGCTTATTTATTTTATTGGTAGGAAAGATAGTGTTTTAGAAACTCATCTGTAAGTACAGATATTTGCTTTTACTTTTGTTTTATGCTTTTCTATGTTTCTATTTGAAAATAATGCACTTCAACATTTAAACAGATGTATATATATATATGAGCCATGCTCTGTAATAAAGGGGTTTTACCCTTTACCACACAATGACGACTTTTAACACCCCTGATAGAGAAGGCTTTTGAAAACATTGTGGGAAAAGGAGAAAATGCTGGTTACCAGCATTTTCTCCATTTCCCTCAATGTTTTCTACCCTATCAAAGAAAAATCATTTCATATGATCCACATTGAAACTGTCATCTGCAAATGCTTTCAATTCGGACAGGTCTAAAATTTGTCATGTGGTAAAGGGTTTATGCTTTTTCAAAAAGAATCCACCCATGTCAGCCTGCGCAGTCTGTGCTGGCTGACATGGGTTGAAAGTAATTGCTATCTGTAAATTTTCTGCATGACCAAGGACTATTTTATCTCTAAATCCAGTTTATTGTTAGACAAAATGGATTTTATGGATCATTATTGTGATGACTTGATTGGCATAATGCTGAGATGCATTAAACCCCTATTCACGACAGCATTTCTCCGATTATATAGATATAATTTACCCATTGCTATAGTAATACCGATTTTGTACTCCCTTGCCTTATACAAGCAGGTGCTCATTTTTCCACATTGTAAAGCAAATTCATGACCATAGCATTTTACCATTGTGTAATTTGCACCAGCATAGGTTTTGATGATATGTTCCTTTGGTGTTAAATGACATTTTTGACATCTATCACCATGGCTGTGGGCACCTGTCTATGCATTCCTCTTGTTATTTTTATTTACTAATAATTCACACACTGCTCTTTCCAAGCCACTAGCTACTTCCCACATAATCATCATCAAAGTTATGATTAGGGGAGAGAAATAGATCCTGTTGCATTGGCTTTATCAATTCACAGAGATGCTGGCCACGCTGGGAATTGATTGCACAACCACTGGATGCTACCTACTGAGCTCCCAGGCTTTATAGGTTTGGAAAGATTGTACATTAAGCCTTAGGCTGCTAAGCGTGACTCAGTGTAGATCAAGATCAGACTTCACTGAATGTGAAGTCTGATCTTGGATTTACAATGGCCAATCAGGAGATATCTTTTCCCCAAAATATACCTTTCAAATCGCAATGCTTTGAAAGTTTCATTCCAATTATTTAGCAGGATAAGAAAGTATGAGGATAAACCCCTTACTAGCGACTTTCACACCATCCAAGCTGAGCCCAGTAGCAGTCCATAGGGTTCAGGACTTGTACAAGGGGTCAGATCTCCAGCTCTACCAATCTCTTTCGGAGGATTGATGATAGTCATTGCAAAAGAATTCTTTCCTCTCTCAGCACTTATCATTGTTTCTACAATGTTTATGTGGGAAATCAGCCTGTGGCCTAGGAACAATATTGGTACTGGTTAAATAACTCTCGGAAAGCAAGAATACATGTGCTGGCTGCTGCATTATAACTGGAATAATGTTGAAAAGGGTAATAAACTGCATACAAAAATCAAACACACTAATCATAAACTGTATAAAAGGTAGAAAGGAATGCTGGCAAGGAAAAGAAAAATGGCTTTTTAGCTCACCTGAGCACAACATGCTCAAGGTGAGCTATTGTGATCGCCCTTTGTCCGGCGTCAGGCATCCGTCAACAATTTCTTTAAACATCTTCTCCTAAACCACTAGGCCAATCTTGATGAAACTTGGCAGGGATGTTCCTTGGGTGAAGCTCTACCAAAATTGTTCAAAGAATTGAATTCCACCCATAACTGTGGTTCCATGGCAACAAAAATGAAAAAAATGCAAAATCTTTGAAAGTCTTCTCCTCTGAAACTAGAAGGCGTAGAGCTTTGATATTTGGTATGTAGCATCTCCTAGTGGACCTCTATTAAGTTCGTTCATATGATGCCCCTGGGGTCAAAACTGGCCCCGCCCCTGGGGTCACAAGTTTGAACATAGGAACAAAGAAGGAAAACTTTAAAATTATTCTTCTCTGAAACTGGAATGCATAGAGCTTTGATATTTGGTATGTAGCATCTGCTAGTGGTACTCTACCAAGTTTGTTCATATGATGCCCCTGGGTTCAAAACTGGCCCTGCCCCGGGGGTCACAAGTTCGAACATAGGAACAAAGAAGGAAAACTTTAAAATTCTTCTTCTCTGAAACTGGAAGGCGTAGAGCTTTGATATTTGGTATGTAGCATCTGCTAGTGGACCTGTACCAAGTTTGTTCATATGGTGGCCCTGGGGTCAAAACTGGCCCCACCCCGGGGGTCACAAGTTTGAACATGGGAACAAAAAAGGAAAACTTTAAAATTCTTCTTCTCTAAAACTGGAAGGCGTAGAACTTTGATATTTGTTGTCATAAACTAGGTCACTAGGTCAAATTAAACAAATACCTTGTGGGCACTTTAGAGGCCACATTTCTTGCTCAATTGACTTGAAAATTGGTCAGAGTATTTGTCTTGATAAAATCTCACATGAGTCTGAATTTGGGTCAACTGGGGTCATAAGCTAGGTCACTAGGTCAAATTAAGAAATACCTTGTGGGCACTCTAGAGGCCACATTTTTTGCTCAATTGACTTGAATTGGTAATAATGTTTCTCTTGATGAAATCTAAGATGAGTTTGAAATTGGCTCACCTGGTGTTATAATCTAGGTCACTAGGTTAAATTAAAGAAATACCTTTGGGCACTCTAGAGGCCACATTTCATGCTCAATTGACTTGAAAATTGGTCAGAATGTTTCTCTTGATGAAATCTAAGATGAGTGCAAAATTGGGTCACCTGGTGTTATAATCTAGGTCACTAGGTTAAATTAAAGAAATACCTTTGGGCACTCTAGAGGCCACATTTCATGCTCAATTGACTTGAAAATTGGTCAGAATGTTTCTCTTGATGAAATCTAAGATGAGTGCAAAATTGGGTCACCTGGGTCATAATCTAGGTCACAAGGTCAACTTAAAGAAATACCTTTGGGGCACTCTAGAGGCCACATTTTTTGCTCAGTTGACTTGAAAATTGGTCGGAATGTTTGTCTTGATAAAATATTGGATGAGTGTGAAATTGGGTCACCTGGGGTCATAATCTAGGTCACTAGGTCAAATTAAACAAAAAGCTTGTGGGCACTCTAGAGACAACATTTATGGCTCAAATGACCTTAAATTTTGTCAGAATATTTGTCTTGATGAAATCTCGGATGAGTTTGGATTGGGGTCACCTGGGATCATAAACTAGGTCACTAGGTCAAATTAAAGAAATACCTTGTGGGCACTCTAGAGGCCGCATTTTTAGATCAATTGACTTGAAAATTGGTCAGAAAGTTTGTCTTGATAGAATGTCACATGAGTCTGAATTTGGGTCAACTGGGGTTATAAACCAGGTTACTAGGTCAAATTAAAGAAATACCTTTTGGGCAGTCTCTAGAGGCCACATTTATTGGTCAATTGATTTGAAAGTTGGTCACAATGTTTTTCTTGATAAAATCTAAGATGAGTTCAAAATTGGGTCACCTGGGGTCATAATCTAGGACACTAGGTCAAATTAAAGAACCTTGTGGACACTGTAGAGGCCACATTTCTTGCTCAATTGACTTCAAAATTGGTCTTGATGAAATATCGGATGAGTTTGAAATTGGGTCACCTGGGGTCATAAAATAGGTCACCAGGTCAAATTAAAGAAATACCGTGTGGGCACTCTAGAGGCCACATTTATTACTCAATGTACTTGAAAACTGTTCAGAATGATTGTCTTGACAAATTTTTGATGAGTTCAAAATTGGGTCACCTTTGGTGATAAAGTAGGTTACTAGGTCAATTTAAGAAAATTCCTTGTGGACACTCTAGAGGCCACATTTTTAGTTCAATTGACTTGACAAATGGTCAGAAATTGAATTATTCACGTGCAGTGAAATTTCGCCTATTGACTCAGGTGAGCGATCCAGGGCCATCATGGCCCTCTTGTTTATTTCTATGGTAAACACTGCGGTCAGAGGAGCTTAGCAACTGCTCCTGTTTGACAATGTGTTTAACTATGTACCAAATGACAGAATTTTAGACTGGTCCAAATTGAATGCTTTGCAGATGATAAAAGTTGCACCAATTATGAAATCTGTCTTTGAAAGGGTAGAAAACATTGTGGGAAAAGAAGAAAATGCTGGTTTCCAGCATTTTTTCCTTTTCCCACAATCTGTTCAATAATCCTTATCCTAAAACTCAGGACTGTATAGTAAAGGATGAAGAGCTGTCAACTTAAGGGTTACTGAGGGGGATAGAATGGGGTTGTTGTACAGTTGTGGATTAATTAGCTGATTTTGAACATGTTCAGACTAAGAGTTGGTTTCTTCCATATTTACAGGTATGTTACATCATATGAAACACCTGGTGATATTACTAGACTGACAGAGTTGGGATATAGTCATGCTGTATCTTTCAATAAGGTAAATAGAGCTGAAGCTATATGAACAGGGCTTGTATTAAGCAATTATTCTTAAGCCTTTTTGACACAAGCCCCAAGATTAATCATCCTGAGAAAGAAGGCTTTGGAAAACATTGTCGCAAAAGAATAATAAGCATATCTGTAAACTTCCTCTTAACCAATCAGATGGTTTATTGTTGAATTTAGAATCATAACAATATTTACATCTGTATATGGTTAAGGCCTCTCACCGAACTAAGACTTCATGGTTGCAGATTAATGTAGAATGTAACATTGATTGGCATTTGAGATAAAACTTTAGTAAACAAGACAAGCTTAATAACATTTTTGTAGACAAGTGTAATAAACATGTATTTCAAAAGCCAACAAATGTCAGATTCTTTTTGTCACATAAGGATATATCACAAATTGTAGGTCAGAATATGCAAAGCCATCTATGCACATGAGGTAATTTCCGTGAATATAACCAAATTCACTTCTCTAAAATAAGAATAAGATGATGTCACAAATGACGTCTTACAATGCATATCTGAAATATGTGTAAGATAAGAAATAATGGGTATATTACACTGAATTCAAGGGAGGTTATGTGATAAAAAGCTCATCTCAGATATGTGTAAGATAAGAGTTTTTTGTAATGGGTATATAACACTGATAACAAGGGAGATTATGTGATAAAAAGCTCATCTTAAATGTGTGTAAGATAAGAATTTTTTGTAATGAATATATTACACTGAAAACAAGGGAGGTTATGTTGTATAATGTTGTAAAATGCTTATCTCAAATGTGTGTAAGATATGAAACTTTCGTAATGGTTATATTACACTGAAAACAAGGGAGGTTATGCCGTAAAATTCTTATCTCGAATGTGTGTAAGGTAAGAAATTTTTGTAATGGGTATATTACACTGAAAACAAGGGAGGTTATGTGGTAAAATGATTTTCTTAGATATGTGTAAGATAAGAACATTTGTAATAGGTATACAGTCGAGCCGCGTTTATCCGGACACTTCTGTTTCCTACAAATGTTTCCGGACAAGCCGTATCTCCGGATCAACGGACTGGGACCCAACTGCATCCATGTTGATAATGGACACCGTGCATCGTAAGAATTACGATGGCGTATGACTTACATTGTGCATCGTAAGAATTACAATAGCGTATGATTTACACTAGTACTTGTATACATGTACATGTCTGTATTGTTTCTACGATTGTTCAGATATATAATAAAATAAATTGTCATAAATTTGCATTTTGCTGTTTTGTTATTTACATGTATTTGTACATATTTTTTCCCTTGTTCCTTCTTATATTGTTCATGGCCATGTATATCTATTGCGCAAACAGGAGCGCTTGTAAAGCTTGTCACATTGTAACTTTTGAAAACACAGGAAAAGGGTGGAAAAAAAAAAAGCACGACATGTACAGTATTTTAAATGTACATGCTAATATTTTCAATTGTATTTGATATGACAATTTGAAAGAGGAAACTTTCTGGTCTGTTGTTAGTCCTGAAAAGGACTGTTTTTCTTTTTACCTTTTAAAGGACCGTTTGTCTGAGCCCATTACTTCTTACGCGGAAAAGAAATCGGTCAGCTTCTTCTGTTTGCTTTCCCTTGCACCCTTTTCTTTAAGTTGCTGTGATAGTTTCCACAGAGTTGTAAGGGTGTCTTCTGAGGTTTCTACAGCTGTCGTCTGCTCAAAGAAGGATATTAAGTCTGGAGGCTTGATTGGGCTTCTTTTAGAGTCGCGTCTGGTTGAAAAGGGTCAGAATCGGGTGTTTCGTTGTCTGAATTTTCTTTTTCGTCCGTCTTTGCTACAATCTTCAATATGTCAGTATCACTTAGATTTTGACCTATTTCTTCCTGTCTGTCGATCTGTACATAGTCGTCTGCCTTCATCTGAGTAGAATCTGTTGGAAGTTTGTGCATCAAACGCTGGAGTTCTAATGGAGGGATGTCTTCGTTGTCTTGTTCTGTTTGTGGACTGGTTTGGCTGGGTTGTTGGTCGGGTGCTGTGAGTATGTTTACATGTCTGTAACAGTTAGCGATTGTTCGACAAGTCACCGAGTCCCAGGCTGTCTTCACCATATGTAAGGCTTCTCTTAGGTTCACAGTCTGGTCTCTGTCGTCTTCTGCGCAGTCAATGTAGTGTTTGACCAAAAGTTTTCTGTAATGTGCTTTGAATGCTTTGAATATGCCAGTGTCCATTGGCTGAATATGAACGGTTGTGTTTGGTGGTAAGTGGTGTAGATGGACGTTTGTAAGTGGTAGATCTCCCTGGGAATGGCTGGCTGCATTGTCGACTAGCAGTATGACGTTATGACCGGCCAATCTCATCTGTCTGTCGAAGACTTTTAACCAGTCGATGAACAGTTCAGCAGTCATCCATGCTTTTTGGTTGTGCCGGTAGTGCACATATGTTTGTGGATTGTAAGTCTTCCCAAAACAGCGTGGTCTCTGTACTTTAGTAATGACGAACGGTTTAAGCTTGTGGCTTTCAGTAGCGTTAGCTGCTAGGGCGATCGTAATTCTGTCTTTGGAGGCCTTCACCCCTCTCACACTTGTGGTTTCAAAAGTGTGATTAGGGCCAAGTCTGAAAAACAGACCAGTTTCGTCGATGTTGTAGACATCCTCTGGATCATAGTCTGCGAGAACCCTCTGTAAACTTGATCTTCCCTCTTCTGCTACAGTCTTGTCGGCACTGTCAGCTTCCCCATGGTACAGTTCTCGTTTGATGCCGCGTCGTGTCTTGAAATGCTGTAACCAGCCGCGTGAGTAGGAGAAATCCTTGATGTCAAGTTGATCACCGAGTGTCTTGGCCTTCATGATGAGCATTTCGTCATTAATAGCTGCGTGGTGGGAACTCATGTCTGTAAACCATAGGAAGACTGCATCTTCTAGTTTCTGGTGTTTTGGTTTCCTGTATCGAAGAAGGTCAGGCGAATCGTCAGATATGTTGAGCCATTTCTCTTTCGCTTTCAGAATGTTGCCGACTGTTGATTCTCCAATGTCGAGACACATGGATTTCATGACGTGTTGTCGAATGTCGGCGATAGTGGCTTTTGGATGGTCTTCTTTGTACTGACAAATGTCTTTTTTCACGGAAGTCAGAACTTCAACTCGTCATCTCTTGCTGGTTGGTGTAGACATTCTCTTGATTTCAGATAATCGGACTTTCAAAGTGGTAAAATGACAAATTGAGAATATTGATTGACAATTGAATCGATATGAAAGACATGCATATTTTTAATTATCTTTATAGTGTGTTTGGAGGAAAATTATTTCTAAGTATTAATTACTAATCAAGTTATGATTAAACAACAAAAGCGTGAAATTGTCACTTCATCAAATCAATACTGCGGGTATGGATAGCCTGTCGAATTGACACTTAACGATGGCATGTGATAGTCATTTAACACTTTTCGAAAACACTTCTAATTAACATGTGTGTTTTCAAAATGTGTGAAAACCGTCTACAGCAATTGATACTAGACTGATACTCTTGTTATTCATGTGTACTAACAACTAGTCCAAAATCGCTCGAAGTAGCCTGTATCGATATTTATGAAACCAGTCTACAATGACACTGGAGAAAATAACAAGTCTAAATTGTGTGATACACAGTCAGGCCACGTCCGGTTTTTTGGATAAGATTTGTACTGTTCTTTAACCCTTCGTTCCCGATTTTTTCATTCCGGTTCCGGAATGCGGATATCCGGATTAAAAAGTAAATTTTGCACAGAAAATATTCGTTCCCTGATATTTTTTTCCTGGGTGCGAGATTTCCGGAAAAATGGAGCCCTGATAATCGCGGCTCGACCGTATTACACTAAAAACAAGGGAGGTTATGTGGTAAAATGATTATCTTAAATGTGTGTAAGATAAGAAAATTTGTAATGGATATATTACACTGAAAACAAGGGAGGTTTTATGGTAAAATGCTTGTCTCAAATGTGTGTAAGATAAGAAATTCGTAACAGGTATACTACTCTGAAAACAAGGGAGGTTATGAGATAGATTTACTCTTTACCAGTCGACAAAATTTTAGACTTGTCCAATTTTGCAGACAACGATTTAAATTTGGCTATAATGATGGAATTCATATTTGATAGGGTAAAAAAACATTGTGGGAAAAGGAGAAAATGCTGGTTACCAGCATTTTCTCCTTTTCCCACCATGTTTACGTAAGGCTTCTTCCTCAGGATTGTGTGATTAAAAAGTTAAACTTATTGCATTATGCAGAATTCAGTGTATGTTATATTTTCAGGAATTCAGTATATTTGTAGATGTGTATAGCTCTGTGTCGGTGTCCCCAATGTCAACTGTATATAAAATCGTCCATCCAGAAACGGGGGTAAAAACTCAGCCAATAGGCATCCTTCTACCATCAGCACGTAAGTCTATATTACTGCTCCTTTTGTTAAGTTTTATGGAAGTTTTTCTTGTGGGAACCTGCTTTAGTGTTGCAGGCTAGATGTTGCTTGAACCATATACTTTAGCCTGTTAAGGTGTGTGAATTATGTAAATATTGAAAAGAATACCGCAACCAATTGAGCCATGCTCTATCAAAAGGGGGTTTAATGCATCTGTTAAAAAGTGTCAACCCAGGTCAGCCTTTGCAGTCTGTGCAGGCTGACCTGGGTTGAAACCTTTTGCTTTTGGTAAATTTTCTGCATGTCCAAGGACCATTCTACCTGATGATGTGGTTAATTGTTAGACAAAATGGACTCTATTGATCCATGATTATATGGCCTGCAACACGCAAAAAGGGGCATTCGGACATTTGTGTAAAGTGTCGATCAGCCTGCGCAGTCCGCGTAGGCTAATCCGAGATGGCACTTTATGACTATTATTAGATTTTGTCCCACAGTAGACTTGCGCGAAACTGAAAATTACATAAAAAGTGTCGTTTCGGGTTAGTCAGCACGGACTGCGCATGCTGATCCAAGACAACACTTTATGCAGATGTCCCAATGCTGCTTTTCGCGTGTTGCAGGCCATATAATGAGTTGCTTGCTTTAATGCATTGTGGAAATGCATTAAACCACCTTTTTGCCCGAGCAGTGCTTATAAACTTTGGCCTCTATCGGTGTGAATTATGTACGTATTGAAAGGAATACAGCAACCAATTATTAAAGTGATCTGTCATCTGGTAATATACAATTGCATTGAAAAACATGTGGGCAAGAGGATTTGCACAATATTGTCTGTTGCATGTCATTCAGTAAAGAATAACATGTTTCCAAACAATAAACTGAATACACTTCTAATCTGTATGCCACAAATCCAAAAGTGGTACAAATGAACTGAAGTTTTTTGACATGTTGGAAAACGTGGGAAAGGGAGAAAATGCAAAGGAGAAATTGCTAGTAGTCAGCGTTTTCTCCTTTCCAAAATGTTTTCAAAGGCTTTGGCTCAAGGGTCATTAACTCTTTCCCTCACATCGAAACTTTAGACTCATCCAAATTGAAAGCATTTGCAGACTTCATATCTAATGTAGCTCAACTGATGATTTCTGTCTTTGAAATGGTAGAAAACATTGTGAGAAAAGGAGAAAATGCTAGTTACCAGCATTTTCTCCTTTTCCCACAATGTTTTCAAAAGGCTTCTTGGCCAAGTTCGTAAAAACCTGGGATTTTTTGGTAAAGGGTTAAAACTGGGAACTGTTTGATAGAGGGATAATAAAACTATCACTGTGATAGAATTATCTTCAACCCTTCTCCACAAGGCAAAATGTTAGACTAGTCCAGAATGAAAGTTTTTGTAGACAATATGTTAAAGGTGGCTTAAAAACCAAGGCTTCTATAAAAGAATAAGAAAACATTGTTGGAAAGGGAGAAAATGCTGGTTACAGTGTTTTCAAAGGCCTTTATTTCTAGAGTTAAGATTCCGGAGTGTTTGGTAAAGGGTAAATCAAATGTACAAGTATTCTTTATATTTCCACAGCTTGCACAGAGTACATTCCCCCTGAACTGTTTAGTTTTAAAAGTAAATCTGGCTACACAATACATGGGATGTATTATCTACCCCACAACTGGGAGTCCGGGGTCAAATACCCCACAGTGCTCTTTGTATATGGAGGACCTCATGCTCAACTTGTGTCCAACTCATTCAAAGGACTGAAGTAAGTGGATTTGATTATATGTCTTTAGCTTTGCTGTTTTTGGAAGAAAAACATCAGTGTTTTGTGATAGCGGTGTCATCTTCGTCGTTGTGCAAAAACTCTGACATTTTCTTATATGTCAGTGAAAACTTAGATATGAGCAATCATCTGGCACAAGGGGGCTTAATGCATCTCCGTGATCCATGATACCAAGCAAGTCATCACATAATTATAGATCCATAAAAAATCCATTTTCTCAAACAATGGACTGAATCATGGGGTACACTGGTTCTTTGACATGCACAAAAGTTACCCTAAGCAAAAAGTTTCGGCCCAGGTCAGTCTGCACGGACTGCGTAGGTTGACCTGGGTCGATACTGTTTGCAGATGCATTAAGCCCCCTTTTCAAAGAACAAGGCACATATTTAATCCAAACTGGAGCGACTTGTTCATTATCTGAAGGGAAACCACATTTTTGCCACAATATTTCAAAAAATGTTTTGTTGGCTGTAAGCACTGATGTATTAACCCCTATATTACAGATATCTGAGATTACATACACTGGCATCACAAGGCTATGCTGTTGTGGCTATAGATGGACGAGGATCATGTTATAGAGGTCTCAAGTTTGAAAGCCATATCAAATACAGAATGGTGAGTTATTTTTATTCTTTACTAGATGTCAAAATTTTAGACATTTTCTAGATTGAAAACATTATAAGATGACCAATACGATGTGGTTTAACTCTTTACTGAACAACAAAATTTTGGACTGGGCCAAATTGAAAGCATTTGCTGATGATGAATTAGTAAAGCTTGAAGGGTGATTTCTGTATTTGATACGGCAGAAAACATTGTGGAAAAAGGAGAAAATGCTGCTTACCAGTATTGTCTCCTTTTCAGTCAATGTTTTTAAAAGCCTTCATTTTCAGGGTCATTAAAACTCAGGATTGTGTGTTGAAAGAGTTAAACAATGGAAGTTGTCATTGAATGGGTAAAAATGGTAGAAAAAGGAGAAAATGCTATTTACCAGCATTTTTAGCTCCCCTGAGCACACAGTGCTGAAGGTGAGCTTTTGCGATCGGGCTGTGTCCCTCATCCAATTACCTTGTGTGCTCTATAAAGGCCACATTTCAAGTCCAATACTCATTGAACTTCATCAGAATGTTTGTCATAATAATATCTTCGACAAGTTTGAACTTGGGTCACAAAGGGTCAAATAATAGGTCTTTACTTGTCAACAAAATTTATGACTTGCCCACATTCAAAATATTTGTAGACAGCTAATTTAATATGGTTTGACAAAATTTCAGACAACTCTAAATTAAAAAAATTGAAAGCATCTAATTGAATGTGGTGTTGAGATTGTTTTGGCAAAAGGGTAGAAAACATGGTGGAGACATTTTCTCCTTTTCACACAACAATTGCAAAAGCCCTCTACCTCAGGGTCATTAAAACTTCGTATTGTGTGGTACAGGGTTAATTTTTTTCCCCAAAATTACAGGGGACAACAGAGGTTGAGGATCAGGTGGAGGGTTTGCAGTGGCTCATGTCTCAAGTGGATTTTATTGACGAGAACAGGATAGCTGTACATGGATGGTCATATGGTATTACAATTACTCTTCTTTTATCTATGATTTTTGTGTAACTGAATAGGCATGCTTTTGACCTATGTCTTGGTACTGATATTCTAAGCGTGAATAAATTATAATTTGTGATTGGTGGAAAATTTGAGATATTTTTTGTCTTCCATCTTCTTACAATCCCTCCTGGGTCCGTATTTACCAACAAATCTTAACTTGGTTCTGAGTCTAATTCTAGATGTAAGAAAGTAACACTACTTCTGATTGGTTAAACCATTTGGTTTAGCCAATCAGAAGTTGTGTTACTTTCAAATTTAGAAAATTCTTGAGAATAAGACTAAGAATGTCTATATGAATGGTTAATAGATACAGACCCTGGTGGTTTTCATATCTACACAGTGTCAGATACAGTTCCAAATATGGTCTGATGACATAAATCGCAGGTCGAATATGCTCAGACTGGTTTGTGATCGGGAGATTTGAAAGGTAAAAAGTAGTGTTATTATACATGTATTCATCTGACATTCAAAAAAGAATAACAAAGTTATTAGCCACCGAACCAGTATAAAAATGTCCATAATGGCAATAACTTGTGTTTGAAATTTGATGTAACAGGTTTAAAGGAATATTATGTCATAACTTTCCCAGTACTTATATTTTGCCTCTCACTGTGTAAGGAAAGTTTACATCTGGCTGGGATATCTAGCATAGCTTGTGATATCTAGCATAGCTCAAAGCAAAAATAAGCACCAGGAAAGTTACCACAACATAATATTGTGTATATTCATTAATTTATTGCATCCTAAAATAGAAATCAATACTCTGCTCTGGACATTTCTAGAATGGTTCTGATTCCCGGGTAAAGCAGAACATATACACAAGTAAACTGTTTACCACATGGCAAAATTTTAAGCTTGTCCATATTGACAGCAATCACAGATGACTAATTAAATGTGTCTCATATGATGGAAGTGGTCATTGGAAGAATAGAAAATATTGTGGGCTAAAGAGAAAATGCTGGTAGCCAGCATTTTCTCCTTTTCCCTCAATGTTTTCAACTTCTCTCACAGGGTGGCAAAAACAAGAGGTTGCTTGGTAAAGAGTTCCAGACTTTTTTATAAAAAACTTTTTTACAGGTGGATACATTTCTTTGATGGCCCTAGCTCAACGTCCTGATGTATTTAAGGTAAATTTTATACATATTCTATTTCTGTATACATCTTTGTGTGAAAACTTGGACACTTTCTTATATCTGTGTCATAATTGATGATATTTACTTCAATCCCTTGCCTTAAGGGGATGCAACCCTCAAAATAGGTTTGAACATAGTTGTGCCCATATTTTGACACAAAAATTTTGCTTTTTCGACTTAAAAAAGAGTAATTTCAGCTGTGCATTGATACCCACAAGCGATGCTCTGGTTTGCTATAGTGTAAATGAAAGATTGGGGTTTGCTTTCTAGCAGACCTTGAAAGAAAAAGCTTATTTCGCATGATGGCTCCTTGGTGATGAGGATTCATCCCTTTCCCAAATAGCATATTTTAGATTCTTTGAGGTTGAAAGCATCTGCAGCTGAAAAATTGGAAATTGATAAAAAATGAACTGATGTTCTCTGAAAGGATAGAAAACATTGTGGGAAATGGAGAAAATGCTGGTTTCCAGCATTTTCTCCTTTTCCATCGATGTTTTCAAAGGCTTCTTCCTCTGGGTGGTTAAAACTTGATTTTTTTTGGTAAAGGATTAAGATGACATCTAAGCCTTTACCAAGTGATCTGTTGTTTTGATGACCCTGAGGAAGAAGATCTTTTAAATATTGTGGAAAAAGGAGAAATCTACCCTATCAAAAGACAATCCCCCATTGTTTTTGACACATTAAATTTTGATGTTTAGTCTGCAAATGCTTTAAGCACTGGTGAGTCTATGTCTTTTTTCCTCTATTAGAGGGAACATGTAATCTTTTGTGGACAACCTTTTGCCTTGTAGCACACCTCTTTTGAAAATAATGTGGCAAAAGGCATTACTGCTGTTGATGTTGGTCCTTTGAATGGAGTTTTGTGCTGCTTTCAACAGTATTTGGGTCATGATATGGCAGCTCTCTTAGTCATATTTTACCATGGTTTTACCAACACATATACAAGGTTGAAACTCTGTATTGCATTGCCCAAAGATGCTCTTGTGCAACATATACTTTTTGTGATTGACTTATTGTTTACATATTACAATGGTGCACCGGTGGTAGACTTGAAGTTACATGTGTAGGATATTTGATAAATTGATTACAGATTGCAATAGCTGATGCCCTGGTGACAGACTGGAAGTTATATGATATGTGGTTTATTGATTACAGATTGCAATAGCTGGTGCCCTGGTGATAGACTGGAAGTTATATGATATGTGGTTTATTATTGATTACAGATTGCAATAGCTGGTGCCCCGGTGGTAGACTGGAAGTTATATGATACAGGTTATACAGAAAGGTATATGGATCTACCAGAGAACAACAAATATGGTTACCAGCAAGGATGTGTCCTGAGTTATGTGGATAATTTTCCTGATGAGTAAGTTGTGTAGCGTTGTCTGTATTGGATTGCCATATTTTTAGCTAACCATCCATGACACAAGAAGCTTTTGTGAACAGTGTTGATAAAGATCAGACAGAATGTGTCGTCTGATCTCAATCTGCACAGTCCACTAGTTGATTCTAGACTACCAACAAACAGTATCTTCATCTTGCAGTGGAACTGTATCCATAACCATTGAAAGACTGTAACTTGTTTATTTGGTGGTGAAAGAATTATTAAATTAAAAGTCTATTATAATTTAATGCCAGTTTAGTAGAGTTATCACTCTTTGAGCACTCTTGTGCATATTTGGTAGGAAAATGAATAGGCCTTGGGTGACAGTGTGATATCAGCAGGACATGCATAGTGCCCACATCATATACAAATAGTTAACTAGACGGAAAGACACTGCATGGCAATGAAATGCACCTGTATTGGTATAGGTGGTTGTATTTGATTATACTTCATATATAATGCCATTGATTTTTGTTTACACATGGTCTAGTAAGTAAGTCTAAATGCAACTTTAAGTTGAAGAGTTCCACTTAAATAAACAAGTATTCTGAATTTAAGCGATATTCATTTGATTGGCTGAGAAAGAAAGACTCAGCTAGCGGGATGGGTAGTCCTTGAATTTTGGTGAGAAATGTTTACTCCTTTACCATGCAATCCCGAGTTTTAAAGAAGGCTTTTGAAAACATTGTTGGAAAAGGAGAAAATGCTGTTTTCTCCTTTTCCCACATTGTTTTCTACTCAAATGGAAGTTTCATTATTTTAGCCACCATTGATGTGTTGTCTGCAAGTGATGTGAATTTTGGTAAGTGTAAAATTTTGCTGTATGGTAAAGAGTTCAGGCAGGTGTCTGTTTTGAACGACATGAAAAATATTGCCAAGTTCTTTCCAAGGATTGATCATCACTGACGATTGTCTCAAAGGTTATGTGGGAAAACAGCCAGTGGCTTGAGAAGAATATTATGCGTAGTACTGGTAAAGGAAACTCCAGGAAAGCATGGATAGGTGAACTGGCTGCTGTGTTATGACTGAAATAATGTTGAAAATGGCGATAAACACCATACAATCAATTATTCAGTCATAAAAAATTGTGGCTTAAGGAGAAGTTGCTTATAAGGAGCAATGTCTCCTTTTGCCACAAAGTTTTTGCCACACAGATTTGAATGTCATCAATAGGTTATGCGTATGTAGTTTGACGAGATTGTCGTTAGAAAATCTGTTAATTTTGTTTCAGAGAAAACAGGTTACTGATTGTCCATGGCTTGATTGACGAGAATGTTCACTTTCAACACACCATAGTCCTAGTAAATGCTTTAATTAAAGCTTGTAAACCACATTTACTCCAGGTAAACTTTATCTTAACTCTTTGCCACGTAATCCTGAATTTTAACTAACCGGAGAAAGAGGCCTTTTGAAAACATTGTAGGAAAAGAAGAAAATGCCGGTAACCAGCATATTCTCCTTTTCCCACAATGTTTTCTACCCTATCAGAGCACTTCAGCTGATTTGTACCTTTTTTGAATTTGTCATCTGAAGATGTTTTGAAATTGAAAAAGCCTTAAATTTGTCGTTTTGGAAGGTGTTAATGTTTACTCTCAACATACAAAAGTCTGAGTTATTGCTTTATTTAACCCACTACCACACAATATCATGCCTTTAGGACCCTGAAGAAGAAGGTTTTTGAAAATATTGTCAGAAAACTCAAAAGCAGAAAATGCCTGTAACTAGCATTGGTCATTAATGTTTTCTCCTGTTCCGAGTATTTTGTACCCTTTAGAAAACAAATCTGATTAATTAAGTCAAATTTAGTTTGTTGTTCTACAAATGCTTTTTAATTTAGACACGATTAGAATCTTATTGTTTGAGTGAAGGAGTGTTTAAATAACAAAGCTTTAATTAACTTGTGGTATATTACTTTGCCTGCTCCATGTTTACAATCTCGCAAGATGGTAACAAACAGTGAAAAACGTAGAAATAATTTATTTAACCCTTTACCAAACAATCCAAGAGTTTTAACGACCCCGAGTTAGATGCCTTTTGAAAACATTGTGGGAAAAGAAGAAAATGCTGGTAACCAGCATTTTCTTCTTTTCCCACAATGTTTTCTACCTGATCAAAGACAAATTCCATCATTTGACCTACATTTAAATTTTCATCTGCAAATGCTTTCAGTTTGGACCAGTCTAAATTTTTGTCGTGTGGTAAATGGTTTAGTAAATTGTAGACATATTGCATAATCTTGTAGCTAAAACTTGAACAAAAATTAAGCTCATACATTTCCTTTACATTGCAACATTTTTCTACAAGTATTTTCAATATGGACAAGTCTGAAACTTTGCCATGTGGTAAAGGGTTAATAGAAATGGCCTCTTTACTTTTTCATTATGCCCCGCCATTAAATTGGGAAGGGGGGAGAAGGGGGGGGGGAAGACAGTGCTGTTTGTGTCTGGCCAATAAGTACTAGGTCCATGGTCCGATTCTAAAATAATTTGGCACAAATGATCACCATGAATAGACTACGTGGAGCGTACAACAACCATATGGACAGCTGAAAAGCAAAGGTCGCAGTGCGGGGACATTCATATTGGTGCCACATTTCTAGTAAATTTCTAATTTTGTATCTTCGCAGGTTTACCCACATGAACGGCATGGCATCAGGAATCATGAGGCGAACGAACATTACAAAACTATGGTGATCAGTTTTCTGCAGAAGAACTTGTGAAGTGCCATACCATTTGAACTGTGATAGTTAAACAGAACATTTTCAAAAGCATCATGTGTACAAGAGAAGAGAAGAGAACATACCGTGTTAAATATTTATCTCTTTACCAAACAATATAGTTTTAGACTTGTCCAGATTGAAAATACTTGCAGGTGACAAATGTGACTGAAACGATGATAATTGTCTGTGAAGGTGTAGAAAGCCTTGTGGGAAAAGCAGAAAATGCTGGTTACCAGCATTTTCTCCTTTTCCCACAAGGTTTTCAAAAGGCTATTTCCTTACTCTCATTAAAACTCGGGCTTGTGTGGTAAAAAGCCCATAGACTAGCAGTCCACTTTGCAAACATTGTAGCAAAAGAAGAAATTGCTGTTCATACATATTTCTCTTGTCACAATATTTTTGTGTATGTATTCATGTATTAAAACTTTTTTTTCATACCGAATACTCACAAAAACATGAAACATTGAGGAAAAAGAAGAATACAGTTGTTGTGAGTAGTTTCTACTTATACTACAATCTTTTCAACAGAAGTGTAACAAAACACTAAATTTTTACCGTGTCCAAATTGAAAACAGTTGCAGATGACAAATGAAATTCATTTATGATATTGTATTAATTTTGTCCTTGAAACTGTTGAAAACATTGTGGGAAAAGGAGAAAATGCTGGTTATCAGCTTTTTTTTTTCACACTTTGTTTACAAAAGCCCCTCTTTCTCAGTGTCATGTAATCATTGGCTTATTGAATCAAGTTTTAGTATATTTCTGGAACAGTTCTAGATTTCCTTGAGTTATCCCTGTACCACACCATGCCAAGTTTTAACGACCCCGAGAAAGACAGCTTTTGAAAACATTATGGGAAAAGGAGAAAATGCTGGTAACCAGCATTTTCTTCTTTTCCCACAATGTTTTTGACCTATTCAAGGACAAATACTGTCACTTGAAAAACATTTTAATTGTCCTCTGTAAATTCCATCAATATGGACTAATCTAAAATTTTGCTGTGTGGTATGGGGTTAAGACAGTGTGGTATTTTGCTGTGTGGTGGGTGGTGTTTGTATGTGTATTTGTGTGATAATGTGGTGACAGATTTTTATCTTACCGTATTTCCTGTTTAAACTTTAATCAGATTTTTGTCTCTGAAGAAACTTGACGATCATGCTCGAAATATTTACAGATTTTTAAAATGTAATTAAAACCACTCTGACAAATTTTAACCCTGTGTCTGTTGTGTTGATATAAATTCTTTTATGCTTTTACATGTTTAAGTCACGTCTTCCTGGAAATGAGCAGAGTCATCTAGCTCAGTTGGTAAGGTACAGGGCTAGAAAACAGGGGGTCGCTAGCTTGAATCCCTAGCTCGGCAAATTTCTATCTGAAAGTTGATGATACTCATTGCAATAGTATTCGTTCCTCTCTCCCACTGATCTTAGTTTTGATGATGGTAACGGTTGAATGCAGCTACTGGCTAGGGAAGAATATTATGCAAATTACTGGCCAAAGAAACTCCAGAAAAGCATGAAAGCACTGGCCACAGCGGTATAATTGAAATAATGTTAAAAACAGTATTAAACACCTTTCAAACAAACATACTAGAAAATGTTTCTCTCTCTCTCTCTACTAATGTCTGTGTCATAACTTGATGAATATTGTGAAGAAATCTGCATAGGCGAAATCTGAAAAGAAATAAATGTACAGTAGTGCAAATGTAGTTAAGCAGTTCAAGAATATCAACAAGATAGGCTTTGAGGAAGAACTAAGAATTCTATGGTACGGTATTGCCCACTTTAAAAAAAAAAAAGTGTTATAATGCTGAATGAAGTAAGGCAATAGCTTGTAAACCATCTGTAAAGAAGAAAGAAAGAGGGAAAGAAATGAGCCATGCTCTGGCAAAAGAGGGTTTAATGCATCTCGGTGATCCATGACACCAAGTAAATCATCATATAATTGTGAAACCATAAAATCCTTTTTCTCTAACAACCGACTGAATCTTGAGGTAGAATGGTCCTTTGACATACAGAAAATCTACCAAAAGCAAAAAGTTTCGGCCCAGGTCAGCCTGCGCGTACTGCGCAGGCTGACCTGGTCGATACTTTTTGCAGATGCATTAAGCCCCCTTTTCACAGAGCAAGACACATATCTTTTTACAGGTGTTTCTCTAATGGGCTAACCTTTCCAACCTTTTAAAGACAGTTCCCATGATTTGAGCCGTATTTTATTTGTTTTCTGCAAATTCTTTCAATTTGGCAAAGTCTAAAATTTTGTTGTGTGGTAAAGAGTGAAATTGCTATTAAGCATGTTTTAAATACATGTAGGTGGTTAACCTTCACTAAACCATCCCATGTTTTAACAGTCCTGAGTTTGATTTGGTTTGTATTGGAGTTAAACACCATTTTAACAGCTTACGTCATATCATGGCGGTCTGTGAAGCACCCATGTGTTTCCTGGCTTTCTCACACAAATACTGACACAACTTTCTTTCCAAAGCCACTGACTACTTTTCTCACATGCGGGAAAAATCGCGGGAAATAAAATTCGCCCGTAACCGAGTATCGAACCCGCAACCGCCAGGTCACCGGAATCAGATACGCTAACCAATGAGCTACCCGGCCGGGCTAACAATCCTGAGAAGAAGCCTAATGAAAGTATAGTGGAACACCAGCATTTACTCCTTTTTCCACTATGTTTTCTACCCTGTAAAAAAGTGTTTAAAAAAATAGTGTATTTGAAGATGCTTGAATTTGTCATTTGCAGATGCAGTCAATTTGGAAGAGTCTACAGTTTGTCGTTTTGGAATGGCTAAAACGTAAAGCAAACATACCAGAGCCCCCTTGTTGTGGTAAACCTGGGGTTTGTCCGGTGGCGTAGATAATTTGTGGATAGGTTGTGTGGTTGTCGTAAATGCATGGGGCCAAACCATTCACAATCACTGCCGTGAAGAACTGATCTGTCTGGCATCCATTATGTCTTAACTCTGTGTAGAAAGCCCGCACTTGATTATACCTGAAATGCACATGTAGTCTGTGAGATCTGAAAATGAGTAACGTAACAAAGCCTGAAATATAGCCGTTCTATCTGAAATTTAGCCATATTTTCTGTTTCTATTTAACCCTTTACCACACGGCAAAATTGAAGACTTATCCAAATTGAAAGCATTTGCAGAAGACAATTTCATAGTGGCTCAAATGACGCAACTTTTCTTTGATAGGGTAGAAAACTTTGTGGGAAAAGGAGAAAATGCTGGTTACCAGCATTTTCTCCTTTTCCCACAATGTTTTCAAAAGGCCTCTTCTTCAGGGGTGTTAAAAGGCGTCATTGTGTGGTAAAGGGTTAATAGAATCACCATTATCTGGAAAACAGTCGCTATATCTGAAATAAATATGTAGTTCGTTATATCTGAAAGATTGTAATGACGTCTGAGATACTGTCATTCTATTTGAAATTTAGCCATAGTTCCTTTTAACCGTTTACCACATAATCCTAAGTTTAAAACGACCCTGAGGTAGAATGCCTCTTGAAAACATTGTGAGAAAATCATGGAAACCAGCATTTTCTCCTTTTCCCACAATGTTTTCTACCCAATCAAAAACAAATTTCATCATTTAACAATTTGGACAAGTCTGTATTTTGCTTGTGTGGTAAAGAGTTAACATACTCATGATAATCATGAAAATAGCCCTTATTATGAAAATATATTTATTACACCTGAAGTATAGACATTATTTCTGAAAGCTAGTCCTACTATCTATAATACAGTCGTAATATCTTGCATATAGTACTGTTGTATCTGACATATTGTCATAAAGACTGAAAAATCGCCGTTGTATATGAAATATTATAAGCATAAGCATCATATATAAGACACGATTGTCAGTAGGATGCATACGTTAATTTGCTGAGTTTAAGTCATGGCTTTACGTCATTACCGTGGGCTTTAAATTCGAAAAAAATTCTGATCCGTCTATGTAATCCGAAAATTTTTCTATATGATATTCATCATTTCCTTCTTTTCCGTATATGTTTCCTACCTTATATAAGACAAACCTTACCAATTGAGGTGAAGTAGCTTGCAAACGCTTTAAATCCTTCACCAATTACACGTAAATCAGAGTTTTAACAACCACAAGAAAGACGGGCCCTTGAAAACATTGTTTGATAAAAAAAAAAAAAATGCTGGTAACCAGCATTTCCTTCTTTACCCAAAGTGTTTTCTATCCCTTCTTAGAAAAAATTCCAATGTTTGGACCACAATCTAATTTATCGTCTGCAAATGCTTTCAATCTGGATAAGACTAAAATTTTGTCGTTTGGTAGAGTAAGTATAGACAGCAATATAAAGGGAAGTTTAAAGTTATTCTTCACACCTTGGTTACAAGAAAAGATCAACATGAAATTCAGATAAAACAAAATCTTACCCATAAGCGGAAAAAAAGAGGTAAGTGTAATTTGTAATATTTGTGTAAGATGAATTTGTTACTCTGCTGACGTCAAACCATGACGTCAGGTCACTTCCGGTAGCGTCAAATTCGATAAAAGCAACTTCGGATCCGTCTTTGTAAACCGAAAATTTTACCTGTATCAATTAAAAGTCATATGTAGTTTGAAATAGGTCAAGTTTGACCCTTGGGCTGCTAAGCCCGACTCACTGACCGATTGCGGACATTGTAGATCAAGATCAGACTGCACAAAACGTGCAGTCTGATCTCTGATCTACACTGTCCGATAAGGACATACATGTATTGCCCCACCAAATATACCTTTGAAAGAGCGAAATTTGGCTTTTTACTATCGGTTCAAAAATTTAATTTCACTTTTTTAGCAGGATAAGGGTCAAAATATGTTTCGGTAGATCTACCATTGAACGCAGAAAAAATAGAAGAGCATGTTCCTAAGATCAATATCTGCTACTCTGTTGAACGGTTAAAAACCGGATGAATAGTACTTCTGCAGGGTGCCGAGCCCCGGTAGCTCAGTCGGTAGCGTGCAGGACTTGAGAACACGGGATCCAGGGTTCGATCCCTGGCTACGACCCCTGGCTCGGCCAATTTCTTTCCGAGGATTGATGATAGTCACTGCGACAGAATTCATTCCTCTCCCACCGCTGACCATTGTTTCGACGATGATTATGTGAGAAAGCAGCCAGTGGCTTGGAAAGAAAATTGTGCGGAGTACTGGTAAAAGACTCCAGGAAAGCATAGATAGGTGCACTGGCCGCCGCGATATAACTGAAATAATGTTGAAAACGGCGTTAAACACCATACAATCAATAAAAACTTCTGCATGGTCTATATTCACCAACCATTGTTGAAGGGAAAAGGCGCCTATTCAGCCCGAGGTGTTGTTGACGTCGTTTAGCGTCTACATTAGCCTACCGAGAATATGAACCAAATTTCGAATCAAAGTCCTGAAAGTAGCCTACATTGTACAGGGCTATTTCCGTGTCGTGCTTCGAAGAAAGAATGTAAATGCCGGTCACGTACCTTTTCTCCTCTTCCAAAAGTGTTTGAAAAAAACATCCAATAGCGGCAAAAAGTAGATAAGGCAGGTGTTGAAATGCCTTTAAATTTAAATCATATACCATTTAAAAGTATGGACATGGTGTGAATGTGACAATCTGTTATTGTGCCGTCGGTCCAAATGTTCGTCGCTGTAAGAATCAATTTGAAAAGTAGGTCAAAAGTGCATGGTCGTTCCACCTATTATATACTCTTAACCTGGTTTTACAATTCATTTTTCTGCCAGCGCACACATGATCAACCGTACAATAACAGATTCTCATCCTCACAATGATTTCTGTACTTTTAAAGGTACATGTATTTTTTTAAATTTAAATTCATTTAAACACTCGCATTATTTACTTTTGGTCGCTACTGGGCCTTTAAATTAAGCTTGATCGGAGTTGGTGTTTTTTATCCATGTTTTACAAGGCTTTTTTTTTTTTCAAAATCATCTATTGCCACAAGAATGAGTAAAAAACCATGTGAAGAAATTTTATGGCCATTTGAATTACTGGCCAGCGTTCCTACTCTTCCAAAACAATTTGAACTATGTCCTGGCAAAAGCGGGTATAAGGCATTTCCGTGATGCATCGTGCCAAGCAAGTTATCGCATAATAATGGATCTATGAAATACATTTTGTCTAAAAACCAACTGAATCATGAGGTATATACTGGTTCTTTAACATGGAGAAAAATTGACCAACAGCAAAGTTTAGACCCAGGTCAACCTGCAAAGGCTGTGCGGCTGACCTGGGTCAATATTTTTTGCAGCTGCATTAAGTCCTCTTTTCACAAAGCAGAGCCCATTTGTATGATTATTTCTAATATGAAGTTTTTAAAATACCCACGTTTTTAGGTGTAATTAAAGACCAATTGTCCAGCAAGGAATTTCTGTAATGATGACTGCACGCGGTAGAACTCAGATCCATGCACGTGACGTCATTCGCTGAAACGTTACTTCCGTATAAATACGCGTTGTATACGTCATCTCCGATACTGGAAGTTCCTCGAAACACAAGGGTCCAGTCAGGGAAGCCATCTAAAAGATAAGATAAGACATCTTTTATCATAGTGACTTGTGTGTCCTATCCCTTCAATAATTTAAAAGAAAAAATGTTCATAATACCTGGCACGATGCTAATGGTCGGCATGACAATATTTATTAATGTAAGCAATTTTCTTGTTAATTTTTGACAAGGTACTTATAATGACCTATAATGACAAACCTGTTTCATTGACGTAAGAAAAGCTGTCCTTAATTTCCAGTTGATTACCATTAATAGATAAATCTACTGGTTTTATATTAAAACAAAAAACCAAAAAAATAAGACCTAAAAGCCCAAAACAACGCTTTCCATTATGACAACATTAAACCATTTGAACCTCAAACGATGGCAGTTGTCTTCAAGTGGGATGGGAGAAAACATAGTGGCTAAAGGGGAAAATGCATTCTTCCTCGGGTATTTGAATTTCAGTGATAAAAACGAGTTGTTCTGTCATGACATCGTTAGTCATAAAGGGAAGAGAAAGTTGAAAAATTAAGACTTTCGAAAATTTTTCTGACCCAAGCATCGGCAAAAGGAGGCTTAATACATCTCCGTGATGCACGATGCCAAGCAAGTCATCATAGTATAATGGATTCATAAAATACATTGTGTACAACAACCCCTGGAGTATGAGGTACACTGGTCCTTTGAGCTGCAGAAACTTGATCAAAAGCAATCAGTTTCGGCCAAGGTCAGCCTGCACGGACTGCGCAGGCTGACCTTGGTCGATACTTTTTGCAAATGGATTTAGCCCCCTTTTCACAGAGCATGACTCATTTATCATCTTACCTGAGCAACCTGCCAAGTATGTCACATAACCCACACTGATTTCCAAATCGGCAGCAAACTCCGTCCAATTTAAATTACTTAAAAGGCAGTTTCCGTCCGATTCCCTGTAGCTGTAAGATTTACACTGCACGTTATCCCGGCATGCATCGGCGCAGAAAAATTTAGTGTTTCTGTGCACTTCCGCCAGTACGTTGTTGGAATGGAATTTTGTATCTTTCCATGTTTTATATAAATTTGTTACTATTTCTCCGCCAACCAAAGTTAAAGGAATCAGTGCCCGTATTATGTTTTGTGACAGAGATGTCATTTTTAATCTGTTTCACAGAACTTTCACACTGATTTTTAATCTTTTTTAAAAACAATTCCGAGTGAAATTTTCATTTCAGTTATCCTCGATTTATTCTCCTTTTGTCAAAATATATTCAAAAGTTGTCTGCTGCATCAAGAAAGATCTGCAGATGGCACTTAAATTGTTATGTACGGAAACAAGTTCATGAATACCCAGGCTTCGTTCAATGAACTTCAATCGTGTCAATCACCGAACGCTCACGAGTACATCTGTCTAAAAATCGATCTCAGTTTGGAAAGGGTATTTGAACTTAGCAGTTACTCTATGTGGGTGATCTTTTTACTAAATGTGGCTTTCCAGTTTCTTTACGTTGGCAGAGAAAAGTAATTTTGCAGCATTTATCAGTGTTTAACGGAAAAAAAAAAAAAAAAACCTGCAGAAAAAGCAAGAAATATCATTTTAAACAATATATAGACGGCATAAGAGGTACTGGGATATTAATGTGGAAGAAAAACTTTTGTGGTTTAATATGCATAGAAATAATGAAAAACAACGTCGCCATAAACTACCCATTTTTCTTCATTGTTTTATATTTTTCAGTAAAATGCATTAGTAAAAACACTATTTTTCAGGCTCAAATGTTAATTATAATCATCATTGAAAAAGGAGCAGATCCCAAAAATTTCATGGCGTGATAAATGTGCCCGCAAATAGGCCTGCGAAGTCTTCAATAAAGTTTCAGGTCATAGGTCAAACAGCTATTGAGTTAGAGCACGGAAACGATTTTCAAACAAAGTTCACCCCTGACCAATGTGGACCAAAAACAATAGGGCACCTCCTTGGATCATGAGCAATACTTGTATAAAGTTTCAGGGTCCTAGGTCAAACAGCTACTGAGTTAGAGCACGGAAACGAAAAAGTCTACAGATGGACGTATTGACGGATGGATGGACAGACAGACAGATATGGTTAAACCAGTATACTTAAATATCGTCGTTTGGTAATTAGTTGAGAGAAGAGGAGCGGACACTTTCGAGGAAACAGCGCATGGCACACCTTCTCACTGCTACAGTTTGCTTCGACAGCTTTTATGTGGGAAAGCAGTCAGTGGCATTGAACGAACATTACCCTAAGTCATCCTACTGGTAAAGAGAGCTCAGGATAACATGGAATGGTACAGTGACCGTGACGATTTTATATTGAAAAAAGCGTTCAAACACCAAACAAGCAAACATGGCACACCTCGGGAGCATAGACGGAAGACGGACGAATAGATTTGTTTGCTCATGAAAGACATAGCCCTTTTCAAAAAAAAAATTCGACTTTTACTTACCCTGGGACCAAAAATCTCGACTTTTAAGTACCCTTGAGACTGACACCTTTTGAAAACTTTGCATGAAAAGAAGAAAATGCTGGTAACCAGGATTTTCTCCATTTCACGCAATTCTTTCTGCCTTTCAAAAGACGAAGCCCATCATTTTGGCCATAATTTAATCGCAGTAAACGATAAAAAGCTTTATAAATCAATACATATCTGTTTGAATAATCTGTAGTTTACATATTAGGCCTACTGTTTGCAGATTTTTTTTTGTCTCGTGCAGCTGACGACTTTTAAAAACATTTTGGCAAAATGAGAAATTGCTCCTCACGAGAAAATTTTTGTTCTGTCACAATGTTTTAACATGAACTTAATATGTCTGTAATCTCAATTCATGTTGATATTCAAATATTCTACAAGGATGTTTTCAAAGTCGTCTGCTTTATGTCTTTACCACACAACCCCACTTTAAATGATCTGTGGAAAGAATACTTTTGAAAAAAATGTGGGAAAAGGAGGAAATGCTGGTAGCCAGCATTTTCTCCTTTTTTCACAATGTTTTCTATCCTATAAAAGACATAAGTCATTATTTTAGTGACGTTTAAATTGTCATCTGAAAATGCTTTGAATTTGGACCAGTCTAAAATTTAGTCGTTTGGTAAAAAGTTAAGTCTATAAGAAAAAAAAAATGTACCTGACCAAAATCGCAGACGATAACTTGAATGTAGCTCAAATGTTTGTTTTTCATCCTTGAAAGAGTAAAAAATATTGTAGCAAAAAGAGAAAATGATTATTAAGGTCTACGGCCCCTAACTCTCATATTAAAAGACGGAAGCTGTCGAGATTGGCCGAACAGCCTTTACGAAAACGTCGATGTTTACCGATGAGTTAGGGGTCGTAATCCTTAAATGCTGGTAACCAGCATTCTCACCTTTCCTTACTACGTGTGTGGTTTTTTGAAATCCTTCTTCTACAGGGTCTTTAAAACTTTGAACTGTGTGGGGAAGGGTTAAATTTGTTTCAGGAGTTAATGAGTTAACTTGTCGAGGTAGTAAAGCTTATGTAACTCTCTACCAGACGACAAAATTATAGACTTGTCCGAAATGAAAGTATTTGCTGATGACAAGTGAGATGTTGTTGAAAAGGTAGAAAGACAACCAGTAAAACAGACAGCATGAGATTGGAAAAGAGAGAGAGAGAGAGAGAGAGAGAGAGAGAGAGAGAGAGTGTCAGACAGACAGACAGACAGACAGACAGACAGAGAATGAGAGAGACAGAGAGAGGTCGATCCTAAGATCCTCGGCCCATGGTTTTACAGTGGATTCTCTGAAAGCGTCATAATGTAAGACTGGCAGTAAAAGATATAACAATACAATTTTGCAATATTGGTGCTGAATTTTATTTGAATTAAATACAAAAATATCGGGTCTGATACATGTGCAAACATTAGTTCCAAAGTAAACACCAAGAGCGTAATGACAGTTTAAAAGCAATCTGAAAATCAATAGCATTGAAGCTCGTTTGGAAATAGAGAATAAAATTTGTTTTTCTAGATCAGATTTTAATCTTATTGTCACAGGGCTCTAGCGGATGTTTATTTGACCTAAGCTCAATCCTCGCTCGAACCTTTAATGTTGTGCATCCTTGGGCTAACTATATATTTTTTTCACCAGAAAGCACTGTTAAAGATACATCGGTAAGTGCACTGTCTCTTCAAGATGCATGGATATAAAATATCTGACACTGAGAGAATATTATGGTAAGTATGAAAAAAAAATATCAACATAAAAAGTAATATAACGCCCTGTAGACGACATTTTAATCTTTTATCAGACGGCATTTAAAAACTGTGTGGCTCATAAGGCTCAGCAGATGATAATTTGATTTTGCAGCAGCCGACATTTGAAAACTTTGTGGCCAATAAAGAAATAGCTGGTGTCGAGCAATTTCTTCTTTTTGCCGAAATTTTTTCGCTTATATCCATGTATTTAAATGATAACTTAAGTTCACTACATGCAATTTACAGGCTGTTTGACTCTACACCATACATCATTTCAGATTCTGCCAAATTGAAAGTATATGCAGACGAGAAATCAGACGTAGCTAAATAATTGAATTCGTTACTGAAATGGTAGAAAACATTGTGAGAAAAGGAGAAAATGCTGATCACCAGCATTTTCTCCTTTCCTAACAATGTTCTGAAAGCTTTATTCCTCAGGGTTGTTAAAATACGGAATTGTACGGAAAAGGGTAAACAAGTCATCTGATGTAAATTATATGATTCAGGGGAGGTAATCATCAATATTCATTTTCATCCTCCTCATCTCCATCTTCTTGTGTGTCGACACCAACTTCTTCATAGTCCTTCTCAAGCGCAGCCAGATCTTCACGTGCTTCAGAGAACTCGCCTTCTTCCATGCCTTCACCAACATACCAATGGACAAAGGCTCTTTTGGCGTACATCAAATCGAACTTGTGATCAAGACGGGCCCATGCTTCGGCAATGGCTGTCGTGTTGCTTAACATGCATACAGCTCTCTGAACCTTGGCAAGATCTCCGCCGGGAACCACCGTCGGTGGCTGGTAGTTGATGCCCACTTTGAAACCAGTCGGGCACCAGTCGACAAACTGAATGGTGCGTTTGGTCTTGATGGTTGCGATGGCGGCGTTGACATCCTTGGGGACCACATCGCCTCTGTACAGCAAACAGCATGCCATGTACTTTCCATGTCTAGGATCGCACTTGACCAACTGGTTGGCCGGCTCGAAACACGAGTTTGTTATTTCAGCAACAGTCATCTGCTCATGGTAGGCTTTCTCGGCAGAGAGAACAGGCGCGTAAGTAGCTAGAGGGAAATGTATTCTTGGGTATGGTACCAAGTTGGTTTGAAACTCCGTTAAATCCACGTTGAGGGCGCCGTCGAATCGAAGGGAAGCCGTTATTGAGGAGACGATCTGTCCTATCAATCTGTTAAGATTGGTGTATGTTGGTCTGTCGATGTCAAGATTTCGTCGGCAGATGTCGTAGATAGCTTCATTGTCCACCATAAAGGCGCAGTCGGAATGCTCTAGTGTGGTATGTGTCGTAAGAATAGCATTATATGGTTCAACAACGGCCGTCGCAACTTGTGGTGCCGGATAGATGGAAAACTCCAGTTTGGCCTTCTTACCGTAATCGACACTGAGTCTCTCCATGAGCAGTGACGAGAAGCCAGATCCAGTCCCCCCACCGAAGGAATGAAAGATCAGGAAACCCTGTAGCCCAGTGCAGCTGTCAGCCAATTTACGTATGCGGTCTAGAACTATGTCAATTTGCTCCTTGCCGACGGTGTAGTGGCCACGTGCGTAGTTGTTAGCGGCGTCTTCCTTGCCAGTTATAAGTTGTTCAGGATGGAAGAGACGTCTGTACGTTCCACTTCGTACCTCGTCTGAAAGAAGAATTAAGAATTTTTCTAGATATGAGCCGTGCTCTGGCAAAAGAGTTTTGAATGCACCTCCGTGGTGCATTATAACATGCAAGTCATCATATAATTAAGAATCCACAAAATCAATTTTGTCTGACTACTGACTGATTCATGAGGAACACTGGTCCCTTGACATACAGAAATTTTACCACTAGCAAAAAGTTTCGACCCTTGTCAGCCTGCGCGATTTTGTATGTTTTTCTCATGCCTGGAAGAAATGCAGTATATGTGCTGTTCTGTTCGGCACATATTTCACAGGTAAGTGAAGGTATCCTTGAAAGTAAGAATTTTCTTCTTTTTTTTTTCTGACGATGAGAGTATCATAGAGAAAGGACCTAGTGGTATTAACAAACGATTTATCTTCAACCATGATGTTTCAAAAAAGTTCGCAATGGTCGTAGCCATGATTTTAGTAGTATTACTAACTCCGAATCGAACTGATATTTGATGGCGCATATAACATTAGGTTTCTATTTTACTACGCAATTTCGTACACTGCGTCGTGATGCTATGCCCTTGCTCTCTGTTGCAGGTGTGTACAGATGTTTTTGTACGGTAATAAGCGAAAAACAAGTGTCTCACCAATGACGGAGGGTTCAAGGTCAACAAATACAGCACGTGGTACATGTTTTCCGGTTCCGGTTTCGCTGAAGAAAGTGTTAAACGAATCGTCACCGCTTCCAATAGTGGTATCACTTGGCATTTGACCATCAGGCTGGATCCCATGTTCAAGACAGTAAAGCTCCCAACATGCATTGCCAATCTGGACCCCGGCTTGGCCAACATGGATGCTGATACATTCACGCTGAAAAAAAAAAAAAAAAAAATACATAGACTACATAAAAACTTTAGCAAGCACTTGACAATGGTTTTTGAGTTGTTTTAGAATGTTCACTCTGGAGACAAACAAGTTTTTTACCGCCCGCATTATGATATATAACTCTTTCGCTACTAACTCAATGAATTCAAAATTTTTCGAGGATCGAAGTCTAGTTGCACTGCACCTGAACATAATTGTGGCCACAGTTTAGCACAAGGTAGCATACGGTGTAGGTTTGAGATTCTAAGGAATATGTATTAAATCCAAGTCGTCCGGAAAATAATAGTAATAATAATAACCCTTTGCCGAAACAGGGTTAAAACTTTAGACTGGTGCGAACTGAAAGCATTTGCAGACCACAAAATAGAATTGGCTGAAATTATAGTATGTATCTTTGAAAAAGTAGAAAACATAAAACAAAAAAAAAACATTTTCAGATCACAAAATGGGTGTGGCTCAAACGATAAGATGTGCTTTTGAAAAGGCAGAAAACATTTTGGGGAAATGAGGAAATGCTGATTAATAATGTTTTCAAAAGCTTTCTTCCTCGAAGCTGTTAAAACTTGAAATTTTGTGGTGAAGGGTAAATTATCCATTGACAGTTAAAAAGTGTCTTGTGTTTCAGTCCTTTTTTATTTGACCGATGACTACTATGCCCACTAAAAATAATTGACGCCATGTATATTGAATCGGTTTTCCCTTAAGCAGACGACGAAATTTTAGTCAACACTGAAAGTTTTTGCTACCCACATATAAAACGTGAAAGTTTTTATTAACAACAAATAAAACGTGAAAATTTTTGCCAACAACAATGTGACTCAAATAGTGTGATGTCTTGGTAACCAACTCTTTCTCCATTTTCCAGATTGTTTTCACAAGCCGTCTGCCTCAGTAGAGGTCATAATAAAACGTTTCTTCATTTTTCACAATGTTATCACCAGTCTTCTGCTTTAGTATAAAAGTTTTAGAAACACAGAATTGTTTAAAAAAAAGATTCAAGTAAATGTCGAACATAATGGTGGACATTCGTATTGCAGCGATTTTTCATTAGCTTACTGCTTAGGTTTGCTGACATCGGCGTTTGGTGAACTTAGCGTGACATGTAAGGCCACGTGATCCTGTACTGTGATTATGGATGAGAAAACGAAAAATAATTTACAAAATTGTAACTACGACTGGATCATAAAATATTTCAAAATTGTTTCTGCGGCAATGCTCTACTGATCAACAATTATTTCAATCTTTAACCTAAAACAAAATTTCAGACCAGTCCAATATGAAAGCATTTGCAGACGACAAGTTAAATGTGACTCAAATGATGATATTTGTTTTCAAAATGTTGGAAAACGTTGTGGGAAAAGGAGAAAATGCTGGTTACCAGCATTTTTTCCTTTTCCCACAAAGTTTTCAAAAGCCCTCTTTTCTTCAGGGTTCTTAAAACACGCGATCTTTTCGATAAAATACATGTAGTAATCGACTTGACAAATATGAAGAAAAATAAAAATAAAAAACATGTCCGCCGCGACCAAAAGGGACAATAGGCCAAGAACAGTTTGGAACAAGAACCTGCAGAGCATAATAAAACATTGTAGCTGATTCTTTCATCTACCATCATGTTTCAAAGGTTGGTTATGGTGATGCATCGACTTTGATAAGCAAGTTAACAAGCGTTAATTGTGATATCATTCTCGATTTTGATTGCTTTTATTTTTCGTCGGCACCGGTTGCCCCTATAGGCAACGCCCCCGAAAGCTGCTAGATATGTTATGGGGATAGTGCAAGATACAGGAAGAAACCTATTCTATATACGTTGCGCACGGTTCTTAAGTGGGCTCGAAACCCATCCATAGTTACGCCTTATTCTATGATGTGCCCGGTGTATAGCACCGTCACACGGTACCTTGGTTCAACATCTCATCCGAAAGACTATTATTTATTTTCAATTGGTCAGCCGCGGGGCTCGAATCCGCACCCTCAATATCCAGATACTTATTGGTTACAAGTCTCGTGCTCTTTCAATTGAGCTATTTTGGCTGACTGTCTCTAATGAGCTGGGGAGTATCAGGTGGCACGGCACTTAAGTACACCAAACCTGATACCAAGGAAAGACTTGAGTGATTGAGCTGTCGGCATGGTATGGCCAAAACGCCACAGAAGGCGGCCCAAACGGGTTTAGGGCATTTTCGTGATGCATTATACCTAGCAAGTCATCATTAAATTATGGATCCATGAAATCGATTTTGTCCAGAAACCGACTGAAACATGAAGTAGAATGGCCCCTGGACATGCAGAAAATTTACAAACAGCAAAAAGTATCGACACATGTCAGCCTGCGCGAAGTGCACAGGCTGACATGGGTAGATACTTTTTGCAGATCCATTAAACACCCTTTTGACAGAGTATGACTCGTTATATATTGATGTATGAGTAATTGTCTTTTAGAAAAATTAGAATGGTTCCGCATTGATGCGCTTGGAAACAGAAGCTGGCTTGCCGCCGAAATAATCTCGCAAAACTGGTTCTTCAACCAGTCATGCGTTTAAAAAAATGATTAAGTGTGTTTGGGTGTCGATTAAGACTTTCATCAGTACTTCAGGCATATCAAGGCGGAAGTCAACTTAATCTTTTCTAACCTTGGTTTCACTATTTCAGCTGGGGGCTTAGCAATGCCTTTTCCAAAGATCAGTGCGCCAGGTGACGGTCATATCAAGAACCTCCTAGTTAGTCGATTCAATTCTGGTCTTTTTATCGTCACCACCGGTTGCCAATATGGGCGACGCCCTAAGAAGACGACTACTTTTGTTACGGGGGGAGAGTGCAGGATACAGGACGAAACCAATCCTAAGTTACGCATGGTTCTTTAACGTGCACGGTGTATAGCACTGTCATACGGGACCTCGGTTTAACGTCTCATCCGAAAGACCTTTTAGTAATTATAGGTGGCCAGCGAAAGGGATCGAACCCATACGCTCAAGTGGCCCGAGATTTGATGTTCACAAGTCCTCATACTCTACTACCTGAGTTATTAGGGCTGGTCAAAGACACAACCTCTGGATTAAATGTTCACAACTTTAACCTATCGAGCCCGGTACCTCAGTCACTAACGTTCAGGGCTTGAAAGCAGACCCCTCGCCGGGCAACATGATAGTCATTGAGATAAGATGCATTCCTCTCTTACTACTGAACATTGTTTCGACGATGTCTATGTGGGAAAGCAGCAAGTGGTTTGGAAAGAATGTTGAGCGAAATACTGATGAAAGAAAAACTTTAGGAATGCATGGGTATGTACAATGGATATCACCAAAGTAAGGTTTTAAATGATAATACAACTAAACAAAACCACCACCTAAACTTTACCAAATTACAAAATGTTTGATGTGTCCAAATTGAAAGCATTTGCAGAAGACCAAATAAATGTAACTCCAAAATTAACATTTGTTTTTGAAGGGCAGAAAATATAATTTTCTCCTTTTTCCACAATGTTTTCAAAAGACTTCCTCCGAAGGCGTCGTTAACCCTTAGGGTTAAGCGCGACCCACTGACATTTTGCGGACAGAGTAGATTAAGATCAGACTGCACAGAACGTGCAGGATAAGGGTTAAAACTCGGTATTGTGTGGTTATGGTGGCATATTTCTGCCGCGAGATACGAGATAGCTATTGCGATAATTTAAGAGAACTATCGTGATAAAATAAAGCTTCCTGGAAATATTATCTAGATAATAGAAATTTTCACGATAAAAATATCGCGATAATTCTAACTGTTATCATGATTTTTTTTTCTTTCGTGCCCACAACTGACATTCACGATATCTATAATTAGATACGGTTTCGGAACATCTCCGTCTACAACCTTATGAATTCTCCTTTTCCCTGAATGGTTTTAAAGTTGTTTGTGGGAGGCATTTTGAGCCGTCTTTGTAATTTTACAGCTTTCCGTTCATTTCGAGTCTTGTAAAATTTACCAATTAAGCTACAGTTGCTAATAATTCGAATTTTTACTTGCTGCAATCGTGTGAAGTCAAAAACTACCGAGTTCATCCGAATGGTGAATTTTCTATTTATAGATATCGAGAAACGGATAGAACTATCACGATAATTTTTATATCGTATGTCAGCTTCGTGCACGATTGTATGGTGGCATATTTCTGCCGCGAGATACGAGATAGCTATTGCGATAATTTAAGAGAAAAATCGTGATAAAACAAAGTTTCCTGGAAATGCCACCATACGATAACAGAAATTTTCACGATAAAAATATCGCGACAATTCTAACTTTTATTATGATTTTTTTTGCTTTCGTGCCCACAACTGACATTCACGGTATCTATAATTAGATACGGTATCGGAACATCTTCGTCTACAACATTATGAATTTGCCTTTTCCCTGAAAGGTTTTAAAGTTGTTCGTATGAGGCGTTTCGAGTCGTCTTTTACAGACTTCTGTTTATTTCGGGTCTTGTCAAAATTTACCAATTAAGCTATAACTGATAATAATTCGAATTTCTACTAACTGCAATCCTGTGAAGTCAAAAACTACCGAGCTCATCCAAATGGTGAATTTTCTATTCATAGATATCGAGAAACGGATAGAAGTATCACGATAATTTTACCTCGAATTTCAGCTTCGTGCACCATTGAGAAATTTTTGAGTTAAGATATTAAGTTTATCGTGATATTTTTTTTCAGGAAACTTATCACTATCTCGATAAAATTTTCAGGAAACTTTAAGTTATCGCGATAGTTTTCTAAAATTATCATGATAGCTATCTCGTATCTCGTGGCAGAAATATGCCACCATACGACTGAGAAATTTTGCGTTAGATAACAAAGTTTATCGTGATTTTTTTTTCAGGAAACTTTTCACTATCTCGATGAAATCTTCAGGAAACTTTGATTTATCGCGATAGTTTTCCAAACTTATCATGATAGCTATCTCGTATCTCGTGGCAGAAATATGACACCATATGTGGTACAGGGTTACAGAAGGCCCCAAGAAAAGAGCATAATAATTATTTCAATAATGGATGAGTCATCAAGATACACCACACTGCTTTATAAGTAGATAAAACTGCGTGCATCGCTCTTGCTTTAGGCGATATCTACATGTATTTCTCTCTTAACCCATTTTTACAGAAATCTGTCTCTTTAAATAAGCCATGCTCTGTGAAAAGGGGGCTTCATGCATTTGCTAAAAGTATCGACCCAGGTCAGCCTGCGCAGTCTGTGAAGGCTGACCTGGGCCGAAACTTTTCGCTCTTGGTCCGTTTTCTGCATGTCAAACGACCAGTGTACCTCAAGATTCAGTTGGTTGTTATACAAAGTGGATTTTCATGGATCTATAATTATATAATGACTTGCTAGGTATGATGTATCACGAAGATGCAGTAAGCCCCCTTTTATCAGAGCATGACTCAAATAAATTTCATATAGTAGATAGCTTCAGAAAACATTGGGAAGACGGGAGCAACTGCTTGCAATAATGGATGAGTCATCAAGATATGGCCCACTGCTTTATATGTAAATAATATTGTGTCTGTATAGCTTTTGCTTCAGGCTATATATCTACATGTATTTGTCTGTCAACCCATTTCCACAGAAGTCCGCCTTTTTGTATAATATCTCTTCAGTAGAAAGCTTAAGAAAACATTGGGTACAAGGAACTTTTACCTACAATAATGGATGGGTGGGTCATAAAGATAAAGCCAATTGCTTTGTATGAGGATACAGCTCTTGCTTCTTTCGAGAATTACTGGTATAATGTTTGTCAAACCATTTCTACAGAAATACGTCTCGCTGTATAAATGAGTCATTCTCTGTGAAAAGGTCGTTTAATGCTTCTACCAAAAGTATAGCGTAGGCTGACCTGCGTCGAAACTCTATGCCATTGGAAAGTTTTCTGCGTGTCAAAGAACCACTCTAACCCAAGATTCAGTCGGTTTTAAGACGAAATGGGACCATGTTATGCGACGACTATAGCTTGGTATACACGAAGATGCATTATACACCAGTTTCCCATTGCACCGCTCAAATATAAAGCCCTCTGAACACATTGGTGGAAAGAGGGCAATTGCTTGTACTTATCAGTGAGTCATCAAGGTTCAGCCCACTGTTTTGTATGTAAATAATATATGAGCCGTGCTCTGGCAAATGGGAGCTTAATGCATCTTTGTGATGCAGGATACCAAGCAAGTCATCACATGACCGTGGATTCGTAAAATCCATTTTGTCTAACAAGCAACAGAGTTATGAGGTAGACTTGTCCTTTGACATACAGAAAATTGACCAACAGCGAAAAGTTTCGGCCCAGGTCAGCCTGCGCAGAATGCGCAGGCTGAGCTGCGTCGATACTTTTCGCAGATACATTAAGCTCCCTTTTCACAGAGCATGGCTCAGTTATGTTATGGCTTTTGATTTAGGTTGGCAATGAAAATAATCGTGGCTGTCAACCCATCTTCGAAAGAAACATGCATTGTAATATAATTTCTAGGCAACTGAGAGCCTAAAAAAACAGGGAGAAAAAGGTCTCAGATTACTTGTAACAATATATGAGTCATTACGTTTCAGCCCATTTTTTTTTTGTTTATGAATAATATTATTGAACAAAGCTCTGGCAATAGGAGGATTAATGCACCTCCGTGATGAATTTATCCATGCAAGTTATCACATAATTACTGTGTCTCACAAGTGAATGAATTAAGAGGTAGACAGGTCCTTGGTCATGAATAAAATTTACATAAAGCAAACAAAAAGTTTCGACCCTTGTAAGCCTTTTCAGAGAGCAAGGCTCATATATATTGTTTTCTTGCAATAAGCAGCTTTTTAAATTATCAAAGGAAAAGGAGCAATTGTTTGCAATAACGGTTGAGTCATCAGGTTTCAGTCTACAGTTATATATGCAGATAGTATTGCCTTAGGTGGTGATACATGTATGTGTCTCAACCAATTTCCACAGAAATAGGCCCATGGTTTCCTTTTCATACAATTTTCCTGCAATAATCTGGTTCTAAAGATATGGGCAAAGCAGCAACTTTAGAAATAATTGTCGAGTCATTAGGTTTCTGTTTTATATATAGATACTATTGCCTAAAGCGAAAATACAAGTATGAATACATTTTTAACCCTCGTCCCGCTAAATAAGTGAAATGAAACTTTTAAGCCGATAAGTGAAACCCGATTTTTTGGAGAGGAAAAGTATCTACTTGTTGGACAGTGTAGATCCAAGATCAGACTGCACGTTCTGTGCAGTCTGATCTTAATCTACGTTGTCCGCAAAAGGTCAGTGAGTCGCGCTCAGCAGCCAAAGCGTTAAGCCATCTCTACAAATATAGATCTACGTCCTTCAGTAATAAGACACCAAACTATTTTCAGACCAACCAGACACTCTTAAAAATTAACCCTTTACCAAACTATCCTGTGTTTCAACGAGCGTGGCTTTTGAAAACATTGTGGGAAAAAGACGAATTGCTGGTAACCAGCATTTTCGCCTTTTCCAATAGTAGATCTATTTGAGCCGTGCTCTGGCAAAAGGGGGCTTAATGCATCTGCGTGACGAATGATACTAAGCAAGCGTTCACATACCCATTCCTCCGTAATATCCACATTTTTTTAACAATTGACTTAATCATGAGGTAGACTGGGCTTTGGAAATATAGAAAATTGATCAATAGCGAAAAGTTTCGGCCCAGGTCAGCCTGCGCGGACTGCGCAGGCTGACCTGGGTCGGTACTTTTCGCAGATGCATTAAGCCCCCTTTTCACAGAGCGTGGCTCATTTATTTTTTACTACTTCAAAGACGAAAAATCATCTGTTGAGTCACATTAAATTTGTCATCTGCAAATGCTTTTATATTTGGTAGAATCTAAATGAGCCATGCTCTGGCAAAACGGGGCTTAATGCATCTCCGTGATGCTTTATACCAAGCAAGTCATCACGTAATCATGGATTCATTATATTCATTTTGTGTAACAACTGAGTCATGAGATAGGCTGGTCCTTGGACAAGCATGAATTTTACCAATTGCAAAAAGTTTCGGTTCACGTCAACCTGCGCGGACGGCGGACCGCGGAGCTTTTGATGGGGGGTGTTTTGCGGGGGGGGGGGGGGGAAAGATGGATACAGACGAAGACACTTTATAATTTGACTGCAAAAGGATGTGTCTACTTTAGTTGAGCCATGCTCTGTGAAAAGGAGGCTTAATGCAAATGCAAATCTGCAAAAAAGACGCAGTCCGCATAGGCTGACCTGAAACGAAATGTTTTGTTATTGGTCAATTTTCTGCATGTCAAAGGATCAGTTTACCTCATGATACAGTTGGTTGCTAGACTAAATGGATTTTATGGGTCATGTGTCCATAAGCATATGATGATTCGATGGATCACAGAGATGCATTATACACCTTTTTGCCAGCATGGTCCTGTAAATCTATCCTTCAGTATCGAAATTTGTTAAAAGATACTGACTGAGTGCAATGTTGCTACCGTTAGTCGAGATATCCTATGACAGATAGACACGACAAGTGCACAGACTAAAAAAACGAAGGAGTAAAGTAAATGAACAAAGGCAGCTCATAGTTAGTTTGGTCATTGTTGCGACCGCAGTTCGTAAATTGTAACGTTCGCAACAAGGATATAACTCGAGAATCAATGAAAGAGCAAACTACAACTACATCGTCCAACTCGAGCACAAAAGTTGTTCACTGTCTGCCATCGTTAAACCCTTATCATGCTGAATAAGTTAAATGATACCTTCAAGTCGACAGTAAAAAGCCAAAGGTATCTATTTTAAAGTTATTTTTAGGGGGTAAATATCTCTCTTTCGGACAGTGTAGATCAAAGATCAGACTGCACGTTCTGTGCAGTCTGATCTTGATCTACACTGTCTGCAAAAGGTAAGTGAGTAGCGCTAAGCAGCCTAAGGGCTACTAATAAAATCTTGGTGCGACGTTCTCAACAAAGGTAAAGATCGAGAAACCATAGAACAAACCACAGGTACATCACTTTGCTCAGGGATCGTATACATACTCTTATGTATGCAATCCCTGCTCGACTGGACCAATGATGTCTGTGGTCACTATTGGGACCGCTGTTTGTAATATCTTACGAGGGCAGCCGCAACATAAGCACAGCACAGGAAACTAAGGAGCAAAGTAAAACGACAGCGTCTAGCGAAAGCAGAGATTACTTGGTCATTGTTGCTAACAATGTTCAATACTTTACTATCAACGGTCGCACCAAATGCATGGTATTGCTTTGTATTGGACAACGGTCGCACCAAATGCACGATATAATTGTATTATATTGCATTGGAGTTTAACGCTGACTACTTTTCTTAAATGCATCAGAGGTGAGAGGACAAAAATTGCCGGAAATAGAGTTTGTCGCAACCGGGTATCGACCCGCAAACGCAAGGTCACGGATCAGTTCTACGCTAACTACTAAGCTATCCGGCCGGGGCTACCAAATGCACGGGCCATGAAACCAACGATTAACGGTCGCAACGTAGGCACAGGCCATGCTAAGTACATTAAGGCTCAAGACAACGACATTGCCTCAACACGGCACTTAATTGCAAGCAACAGTAAATTGGAGCATATCCTCCTCCTCCTCCTCACTGGCGCTCGATCTAACTTTAAAATCGATGCATGTTTGTAACCTTATAAGCAACAGGTTACAGTACATGCAACGATTTTGAATTAAGATCGAGCGCCAGGCTCCTCCTCTAGTACAGATAACTGTCCCCAAAGGCGATGCTACTTTTTGACTAGTCGCCTCTGGTGCACAGTTTACTTAAATATCCAAGTATAAAAACATGCACCGCAACCGGTTACTTATTGAGACTACCTCCTCCTCCTCATTTTTATCATCATCATCACCATCATCATCATCATCACATTCACCATCATTATCATCATCATCTTAAGCATATCCATAATCATTATCATCATCCTAAATGACACGACAGAAAACAGTACGGTTATCAGTGACAGTCAAGAAAAAAGAAATTTAACACGTACCATAGTTACTGTTGTAAATGTTCACAGGAGCTTCAAAGCACAAAAAAAGCTAAGTTTGTTGCTATGAAAAAATCAGCCTCTCTTTCGACCTAAACAGTCCGTGTTGAGAGTGTAGAGTGAGGCGGTACGAGTCACCGCGGGACGATTAAAAATAACACGCATTTTATACCACTCCTATACCTCATAAACAGGTGTCTGTGTGTGAGCTCTAGCCTCTTACCCTGCCGTTCGCGACCTTACATGTATTCTGCAGACAGTGCACAGCAAAATCAGTCTGTACATACGTGCAGTCTGATCTTGCTCTACACTCTCCGCTGCCTAAGTTGTACATTCGGTCATACAAACCACAGTCGAAGCACTTAAACTTAGTGCGATTTGTTTGTGTAATCGTCGAGGATTTGGATTCGGCAGATAAAGGGTTAGTACACTATAATGTAAATACCTAGAATTTTAAAATGTATCAGGCAAAGGGTATTGACAGCTGTTTTTTGCGGACAGTGTAGATCAAGATCAGACTGCACGAATGATCCTCACTACTCGAAATTTTAGAGATGTGTTGGTCAAATTACAAAACAAGTTAGTTTTTCGCCCTTTGACTGAATATATTTGTTTATATGTTTTTAAAGAGGCTTTAGAAGGGTATCTAAAGCTTTGTAGGAAAAGGAGACGATGCTTATTACCAGCATATTGTACTTTTCACGCAATGTTTTCAAAAGTATTCTTCTTCAGGGACGTTAAAATGCGACATTATGTGTTAAAGCGCTAAGGGTTACGTTTTGTACATAGATACGTTGGAAAGATCTCAAATATCGCTACATACTTACATTACCATGACGATAGTTTTAGTGAAGCTATTCGAGGGCTGATCGATAATTTGTGAGCCTTGTACTGAAGGAGTGAATTCTTTACCAAACGACAAAATTTTAGACTAGTCCAAATTGAAAGCATTTGCAGACGACAATTAAAATATGGCTCAAATGATGACTTCTGTCTTTGATAGTGTACAAAACATTGTGGAATAAGGAGAAAATGCTGGTAACCAGCATTTTTTCCTTTTCCCACAATGTTTTCAAAAGGCTTAATCCTTAGGTTCGTTAATACTCGAGATTGTGTGGTAAAGGGTTTAACAGAAATACCCCTTTTCAACCTGAAGACTGGGGTCATTTGGTCGGTTTGTGTGGAAGAGGTAGTACTTTAAAATAAACAAGGCAGGTGACTTTTTTCACACCAGTTCCACCAGGACAACGCCCCTGTTCACAACTCTTGTCATTCCATGGCAGCCATTGATGATTGTGGATGTAAATTGATTGAGCATCCGCCTTGTTTGTCTGATCTCGCTCCATCAGACTATCATCTACACGTATATCCAAAATTGAAAGATGCCATTTCCGGTACTCACTTTCTGTCAGATGATGACGTCATATATGCAGTCAGGGATCTTATATACACAATCCCTGATGCAGTGGAGGACTTCTGAACGGTCATGAAAAGGACTTCTTTTAAAGTGGCATTGAAGCCCTTAGACAAGGCTGGCAATAGCGAATAAATACTGTAGGGGAAAATATTGAAAAAATGAAAGCAGTATGTCCGCCAAATGTCAAATCCTCACAGCTGATACTCAAAACTTATTAATCGGCCCTCATATGTATGTAGTATATACTCTTTATACAGGTCGTCGGTACGTCAACTGATAGTTGTGATAATCTTTCTCCCTGCGTCTCCCTGTCTCTCTCTCTTTCTTCCTTTCCCCTCTCTCTGTCTTGGTGTGTGGCTGTCTAACTGTCTGTCTGTCTATCACACGCTTACCCCCACAAAAGATTCTTGGCTCGATTTTCTGAGGAAGATGGACCATCCTTTATACAAGCTTTTACCGTTAACCTTTATTTATTTGAATTTGGACCTTCAAATTCTCTCAGTGCCTCCCCCCGCCTCCAATTTGATTTGCTGTCTATTGTGATCTATTTCATTGATGTCAAAAGGGGGATGGCGGTGTCAGATACCCCTGAATGAGAAAGTCGAAGTAAAACCCAGGGTCTGTATTCACCAACCATTCTTAAGAACATTCTGTCTTATTCTCAAGAAATTTCTAAATTTGAAAGTAGCACAACTTCTGATCGGCTAAACCAAATGGTTTATCCAATCAGAAGTTGTATTACTTTCAAATTAAGAAAATCATGGAGCATAAGACAAAGAATGGATCGTGATCTCCCTTAACCTTTCCTCAACTTCTGGTGAGGTTTCGGGATAGCAATAATGCAAAACTACTTTTTGATCGTGGCTTTGCATACATTTTATGTGCGGTAATGCGTCACGAACTTCACATATTATCTCAAGAACATATCTGCGTGGTGCAAGAAATTCAAGGATACAAAGTAAGTAATTCCCATATTGGTACCAATGTACTACTGGAGAATAATCAAGGGAAATAACTAAAGAATGTTTCCCCCTACCAATTTACTACTGGAGAAGAATCAAGGGAACTAACTGAAGAATGTTTCCTCCTTTGCACGTTTCGGTTAACCCTTTACCAAACGACCCGTGTTTCAATGACCCCTGGGGTCCTGCGTGGCTAAGTGGTACAGTGTGGGACTCGTAACCTGGAGGCTCCGGGTTCAGGCCGCACTGGATCCACTGGGTTTTTCGTGGGAGTGTTCTTGAGCAAGACACTTCCGAGTCCTAGCCTTGTATTGGTAAAACCCAGGAAATGCATGAATATGTAGAACTGTCGCCGTGATATGACTGAAATAATGTTGAAAGCGGCGTGAATCACCATTCAATCAATCAATCAACGACCCTGAGGAAGAGACCCTTTAAAAGAAAATGTGAGAAAAGGAGAAAAAACATTGTGCGAAAGGGGGAATGCTGGTTACCAGCATTTTCTCCATTTTACACAAAATTTTCATGCTACCATTTCAACGACAAATCCCATCACATACCAGTCTGGTTTTGTTACATTCTTTCAGCTAATATAGCATATCTAGGTAATGGGTATGGAATGCTCTTTTCATCACCGCAAACGACTTTTCACTACCAAACATTGTAGTAAAAGGAGAAATGATTCTATTACGAACAATTACCCCTTTTAGTCACAATATTTTCATATTTGATTTTTATGCTTAATCATAACCCGAGTCCTCACTGACTAACATGTATTTCCAACTTAACCTTTTTTGTAGCTCAAAAATAATGCTGTAGTGATGAAACTTATATGAAAATAAAGCAGACAAAGTTCGACACTGAAATATATAATAGAATCGATACAATGTAACTTGACAGAAATGTAGCTGTTCAAAAAGTGATGAACATTTTCGAAAAGTTATTTCACATGGGCATCAATGGCTATATCCCAGAATTTAACAGAACGGTCTTTATTTAATATTAATTTTGCACTCAATAGACTCTTGTTTAAACCGCTAATTGGTTAGAATGGCGGAGAAAAACTTTCTTTTTTTTAAATCTGCAAGGCAGGATAGTTGATTACGACAAAGGAAATCCCTAGCCTCTGTAAGCCAGTGAAAAAGGGCCTAACGAGCAACAGCTTCACGTTTTAACGCTTTACCAGACGAAAAAATAGCCTTGTCTAAATTGAGAGCATTTGCTGACGTTAATTTCATTGTGGCTCAAATGGTGGAATATTTCTTTCATGGGATAAAAAAAAAAAAACATTGTGGGAAAAAGGAGAAAATGATGGTTACCAGCATTTTCTCCTTTTCCCACAATGTTTTAAAAAGCCTTCTATCCCAGTGTCGTTAACATACGGCATTAAGCGGTAAAGGGTCAAAACGTTTCTAAATAGATTAACTCTCAACTAAATAATCCCGATTGTTCACGACCATGAAGAAAAGGATTTTTGAAAACATCATTGGAAAAGGAGAAAATCTTGAAAGCTAGCATTTTCTCTTTTTCACATTAGTTGGCTAGGGGCCAACGGCGCCTAGCCTTAGTAACCACGTTGAACAAACCTTTGCACAAAAGCTGCAACCACTCTTAACATCATGTATAAATACGCGCTATTTGGTGTCTGTGATTTGCTGAAACTTCAACTGCCGTGTCTGATTCGTTTGAAACGACAGAGGTCGAATCTTCGAAGAATATGACATGCGCAGACGACACCCTTCAAAACCGCCTTACACCTTACGAGTTCATCCGTAATGTATAATAGAAATGGAAAGAGGGCGTAGGTATCTACATAGACCGAGAAAGTGCGAAAGAAAATATTTTCAAAGCAAACGTTTTTATCGGTGTTTGTTTGCATGATGAATTTTGAGCATAGGGCACCCTAATGGGATTCGTGTAACATCGCCTTTCATCGCCAAAGTCGTACGGATTCGGCTAAGACCCGGGTAATCCGTAGTCGATCGGCAGATAGACGCTGCTTCCCCGCAACGATTCACATTACTATCGAAAACGAGGTTACCAATAATACCCAAAATGGAGTCGAGAGATCACCGAGGACGCCTCAAAACAGTAAAACGGAGTGTTACGACGCGAAATTTTGATAAACATGCGACAGCAGAATTCGATTAGACTTGGAATTGAAAGGGCTGCGAAGACCTATTTGCACATTGAAGAAATGCAACTCTAATTTCCACAGTCAGCTTCGAAAGATTGCGAACAGCGATGATTTGAAAATTAAATGTAAGGCGAGTTACCGAACTCTGATCAAAACACAGACGGAGGGGGAATGGAATGCCGTATTTCGCAGCCAACATCAAACTATGCTGGTGTGGGTAGGTGTTTTTATTGTTATATTGTTTAACAGAATTTAATTTGATTAACCCTCTGTAGTGACGCTGGGTACCAGCGTCGCCGCGAAACAAAAGTGGCGGGTAAATTTGATATAGGGAACCAGTATTTCTCTTTGTTCACTCTCTCACCTGACCATCTACTGTGTGGACGTCCACGAAGTCAGAAGCTACAGAACAATACAAGTACAGTCTTTTACAGTTTGTATACAGCCACATAAAGGACAGGTATCGCCTCTAACTCGGCACACTTTATTGGCGACGAGGATTAAAACCAAGAAAATTTTCAATTGTTTTCGGTCTTTTTGGTTGTTGGTATTGTGTTTTCGCGAGCCTTCTATAAAGTCCAGAAAGACCCATTCTAGTTTGAAAACAGTTTGAAAATAAGGCACCTGTCGTGGGTTAAGGGTATTGAATCGAGTTCTATTCATTCAAGACAGCTTCTGACTTTGAGACTAAAGCGAGTTCTACTTGTTTGGTCCCAGTCTTCTTGTGATACCTAAATTGGCTTCTAGCCGAGTGGGTTTCACATGTCATTTATCAATTTGGTCCACACAGTATAAGAAAAGAGTAATTTAATTCAGGTTAGGGTATGCCAGTTTAATCTTTACAGGCAGGAAGCGCCCGATTTACAGTAAAGCCAGTACTTACCCCACCCACCTGTTTACAATTAGACAGTTTCTGTTATTTTCAGGTCCGCTTTCTAAGCACTTGAATTTAATTGCCAGTCATTGCTAATTTATATTTGCATGCTTTTTCCTTGCAGGTTTTGCATTTTGTTTAATTTTTGATTAAACACAAAATTGCCTGTATTTATTTCTCTTTGGACAATATGAGCAGAATAAACATCGACACAGCAACTGTTGAACAACTCTGCAGTATGAAAGGCATTGGCCAAAAAAGAGCTGAGGCCATTGTCTACCATCGAGAATTATATGGTCCAGTGACAAAAATGGCGTTCTCCATGATGGGGGCAGTAGACGAAGAAACCTGGGATCAATTAGATTTCAGTGTTCCTTCCAAAAAACATTTTAAAAGAGAAAGGGCAGATAAGAGTTTGCCCCTTCCTCCCTTGACTTCACTGGAGGCTGAAAGGGCTGAGCTTGAGTCTCAGATAAGTGAGACTGAGGATCAGCTCCGAAAGCTTCTATCACAAAGTGAAAGAAGGCCAGCGGAGAAAAGCCAGGGTTTCGAGCAATTGTTTTCGGAATTACCCAGAGTTCCGAAAACTACTGCTACTCCGCAAACCCCACCCCATCAAACTAAACCTACTGTGCAATCAAAAGAAAAACCCGATACACAAACAAATTCTGCAATAACTGAGCAATTCTCAAAGTTGGTTTCTCCACCCAAACCAACTCTCCATTTGCGACCACCCCAATCACCTTTGCCTGCACACAGGCAAAGTCCACTAAAGACGCAGATGGATATGGTAACTCTGCAAGTTCTCCAAGAGCAGACTGCTCAGCAAATTCAAGACTTGCAGAGATTAATTAGGACCCAGTTGGAGTTGCAGCAGTCGCTGGCACAGCGGCCGGCTACTTTTGACCTATCTTCTAGACAACCGGCTGCTGTGGATATGTCTTCTAGACAGACACCCGTGCGCACTGCCACTCCACGTGTCCCTCCAGGATTCAAGCCCCTCACACAGGAGTTTGAAAATCTGGAGGAACAAGTTACAAAGCCTAATCCTACCATTCAAAAAGATGAATTAGCTCAACCGCCTATTCCCAGACTCACCAGCACAAGCAAAAAGTCCAGGAAATTGAGGGTTGAAAGAAGACCGACTGGATTCTATCCGGACGAGTCTTCCTCAAATTCTAGTTCTGGTTCTTCCAACCCTATAAGAGCTCCGGACAGACAGGCGTCTTATAGACCCGCCGATCTGAAAGAGGGAACCCGGCTCTACTGCCTAAAAATTTACATTTTATTGGCAAAACGAGCTGGTTCTCGTTCAGAAAAATGTTCGACAGCTATAGGTCGGTTTTTAACTGGGGAGAGCAGGAATGTAAGGACTATTTGACTTGGAGTCTAGAAGGAAAGGCTTTAGATTTCTTCACCATCACAGTTAGGATGGATGAAGATTTTACTTTCAAGGAAATTCTTAAGAAACTTGAAAGTAGGTTTGGCTCAGTTGACTTAATTGAAACTGCCCGTGTCAACTTCCAACAATCCTCTCAACAACCAGAGGAAACATTAGAAGACTGGGCAGATAGGGTTATGACCCTTGCAACAACAGCCTACAAAGACTTGCCTGAAAGTCACAGAATTCAGGAGGCAGTTGCTAAATTTAGTCAGGGTTGTGTAGATAAGGAGGCTGCCAAACATGCTTGCCTTGAAAATCCCAAAAACATTCAGCAGGCCTTAAATTTAGTGAAACACCACCAGTACATAACCAGGGCTGTTGACGGACAGAAAAATAAAAGTAGAAAATCTACAGACCAGGTATCCGTCAATCAGGTAACCCTGGATGAAGTCATAAAGGTCACTGCTGAGGCAGAAAACGAGAAAAGCCAAACCAGGTGACCCTTGTTTCTTCTGTAAAAAGGCTGACCATTACAAGAAAGATTGTAGAAGGTACAAGGCCTGGTTACAGAAGAAAAACAAGGAGTCGAAAAAAGATCAGCAGAATTTAAACGAGTAAGGACTGAGGTTAAGGACCACGTCCCTCAGTCCTTTGTCAAAGCAACTAATAAAGGTGGTCAAACTCAGTCGACGATCACGGTTTCTAACCTGACTTCTGAGTCAGTCTCGGTTTCTAAAGGGAGTAGTAATACTGCAACCATTGTTGATCCTAATCGTCCTACCTTTAAGGATGAGCCAGTAAAGGTGCACGTTGTTTGTGCAGGCTCTTCTTTCATCAGTTTGAAAGTCGGGGGGGGAGAGATATTCAGGCTAGGATTGACTCGGAAGCGGAGATTTCTATTCTCTCCAAGCAGGTTTATGATACCTTGAAACAAAAACCCAAAAAGATCAAGGATATTGTTATGCAAATGGCGGATAGGGACAATGTGTTACCAGGTTTCATAGTTAAACCTGTTCAGTTATGTCTTGGCTCCCAGATAATTAGGGAAAGACTATATGTCGCCTCTATATCAGACGATATGTTATTGGGCCATGACATCATGCACCATTTGGGTGTCTTACATGATATGAAGTCTGACACCCTTGTGGTGAACGGAGAAAGAGTCCCTGTCACTACTCATTTGCACCTGTTGTGGCTAGAGTGTCTTTGACAAAAAAGGTGGTGGTCCCTCCCAATTCTGTCGTTCGTGTTGCATGTAAATTGGATGATCAGCTTGGTGATTATTATCTAGAACCTGGTTATCTGATACATCAAAGAAAGGTACTTATGCCTTGCATTGTCAGATCTGCCGGTGATAGACCGATCATCTGTCTGGTCAACCCCACAGATAATTTCAAAACATTAAAAAAGAATGAAATTATTGCGAATGCACACGAAATTGACACTGTTTAAGGGGACATGCACAGTGCAGATGCAAGAATGGCTTCCAGCCAATCTTCCTTATCAGGGTCTAGTTGTGTTGCGGCTTCTAGCCCAACCAAGTTTAGTCATGTAGTAAGGTCTGTTGCGGCTTTTAGCCCAACTAATTCAAGCCATAAGTCAAGGTCAGTTGCGGCTTCTAGCTCAACTGATTTCAGTCAGGGGTTGAGGCCTGTTGCGGCTTCTAGCTCAACAGGAAAGCCCAAGGGTCACGTATCAATAAATCTTGTGGCTTTCAGCCACAAAGGTGAGAGGGATGTAGCTGTAGAATTACCATCGCATTTACAGGGTGTGTTTGAGGCATCCAGGACGCACCTTAATGCAGAGCAAGAATCGAAATTTTAGCTGGCGTTCTACGTAGCTATGCCGATGTCTTTGCTCAAAGTGAGTTTGATCTTGGTCAATTAACAGCTATTGAGCATGCAATTGATACAGATGACGCTAAGCCTATTAAACAAAAGAATGCGCAGAACACCTGCGTGTTTCGTTGATGAGGAAGAAGCTCACCTGAAGAAAATGTTGGATGCAGGCGTCATTCAGGAATCTGTTTCAGAATGGGCGTCTTCTCCTGTTTTAATCAGGAAAAGAGATGGCTCAGTTCGGTGGTGCATAGACTACTGGGCTTTGAATGACGTCACAGTTAAGGACACATTCCCATTACCTCTAACTGAAGATTGTCTCGATACATTAGCAGGAAACATTTGGTTTTCTAAACTAGATGCGAATTCTGCTTATTGGCAAGTTAAAGTCAAAGAGGAAGACCGTAAGAAAATAGCTTTTCTTACAAAGTTTGGACTCTTTGAACATATAAAGATGGGTCTTGGTCTAACCAATGCACCCGCCACATTCTCTCGGGTTGTCAACTTCATATTGAAGGGACTGACCTGGAAGATTGTCCTTGCCTTTTTAGATGACATTCTTGTAATGGAAAAAACTTTTGAAGAGCACTTGCAAAATCTCTGTCAAGTCCTGGATAGATTTAGAACACATGGTATTAAGCTGAAGCCAAAGAAATGCCTCTTCTTTCAAAATGAAGTGGAGTTTCTGGGCAGATCTGTCAGTGGAAATTCTTTATCTACGACGGAGAAGGACACAGAAACTGTTAGAAATTGGCCAACGCCAACAAATTGTAAAGATGTTGAACGGTTTCTGGGGTTAGCTAATTACGATAGAATATTCGTAAAAGATTTTGCGCAGATCGCTCGTCCTCTGTACAAACTGACAAGGGGAAAACCTTTTACATTGGGCGAAGAGCATCAGGGTGCTTTTGAAAAGTTAAAAGCAGTACTGACAAGTCCACCTGTTCTAGCTTTACCGAACGTCAATGATTCCTTCATTTTGGATGTGGATGCATCTTAGTTTGCCATCAGCGCTGAGTTGATTCAGATGCAGAATGGGGTTGAGAAGGTGATTGCTTTTAGCAGTTTTTCTCTGACTCCTGAACAACAGAATTATTGCACCACCCGGAGGGAGTTGTTGGCCACTGTGAGGTTTACTAGACAGTTCAGGTTTTATCTGCTTGGTAAGATCTTTACAGTACGGACAGACCACTCCAGTTTAACCTGGTTATTAAGGTTTAAAGAACCGCAGGGCCAGCTAGCTCGATGGATTGAGGAACTTTCTCAATACCACATGGTGGTCAAACATCGAGAAGGATCAAAACATGGAAATGCAGATGCACTTTCAAGGATCCCAGATCCTTTAAGTCCATGTTTCAAGTATATTTCTGGCATAAAGCTTGCAGACCTACCATGCGGAGGATGCCATTACTGCACGAGGGCGCATAACCAGTGGGCTAAGTTCACTGACGAAGTGGATGAGGCTGTTAGTCTGGTCGTGCAGGAAGGGAAGGCACCTCTGACAGAGGTTAACCGAAGAGTGGTAGGTGCAAGAAGGGGCGAAGCCAGGTCAGTGGGAATCCGCCAGGTTTTCTCAGAAAGATCTTGTACTGCTAATGAGCTGAAGCCTGAATCGGGTCTTCTAGACCATTCAGGGCAGCATCCAGGCACGAAGAGCAGTCTAGGCTTAGGTCTTCTAGACCAGCCAACAGACGACGCTCCCTGTAAAGACAGCCGTCTTCTAGACGCAGTCACATTTACAGGCAATGACCGTCTTCTAGACGTTATTCGTTCTGGAGACATTGACGGGTTAGGTAGTACAGAAGCGCACTTTGACATAACTTTCAGTAAAGAAAGAAGTTTGAGCCATATAGGGTGTTGCACCGTGTCCCTGGGTGATACAACTATCAGCACGACCACAAGAACGTGCTTGGGCTATTCACTCAGTGAACTGCGGGACGCGCAACACAAGGATGAAAATCTCGCCATGCTTCTAGCGTGGTTCGAGAAGAATGAAGAACCAGCCGAAAAGGATTTGTTTATTGCCAGCGTTTGGGCAAAAAGTTATTGGCTGGATAAAGAGTTGTTCAAACTTATAGACGGTGTCTTATACAGACAAAAACCAGATGAAGACATGGGTGACTGGCTTTTAGTCGTCCCCGAAAGTCTGAAAGAGTCTGTCTTGTCCTTGCACCATGATATACCCTCAGCGGGGCATCAAGATGTCGCTACGACTAAGTCAAAACTCAAAGAAAAGTTTTTCTGGTTTCATATGTCAAAAGATGTGGAGTCCTATGTAGCCTACTATCTTGCAATGTCTGCAACCAGAACAAAAAGAACAAGGCTTATGGAAAGGTCCCATTAACAGAATTTCAAGCTGGGGTACCAATGGAGCGGGTGCATATAGATTTTATTGGTCCTTTACCTAAAACAAACCTTGGTAATGTTCACTGCCTAATGATGGTGGACCAGTTTACGAAATGGGTTGAATGTGTCCCTTTGCCTTCTCAGCGCGCGGAGGAAACGGCTCAGGCGGCCATTGATAACTTTTTTTTACGTTTTGGTCTACCACTACAGATTTTCTCCGATCAGGGCAGGAATTTTGACGGAAAACTTTTTGAAGCTTTATGCAAAGCTTTGCAGATCCATAAGGCTAGAACCACTCCTTATCGACCTGCAGCAAACGGACAGGTAGAACGATTTAATCGTACTTTAATGGATGCTGTCCGGTGCTTTTTAGGTAAAAAACAGGACCAATGGGAAAAGAACACCAGCAAATAGCTATGGCATTACGGGCTTCAGTTAACAGAAGTACGGGTTTTATCCCAAATAGATTGATGTTGGGACGGGAGATCAATACACCAGCAAATTTGATGTTCCCTTGTCCCAAGGGTCAGTCAGTGGATTACGGTCAGTATGTCAATGACTGGTTCAAAATATGCAATCGGCTCATGAAACTGCTCGCCGGAATCTGAAAACTTCGCTGAAGCGCATGAAAAAGAATTATGATCTTAAAATTCTTTTAAGGCCATATGTAGAAGGAGATGTGTATCTATTAGAAACAGCAGTTAGTAAGGGACAGTCCAGAAAACTTTGATCTCCTTAGAAGGGACCAGCCGTTATAATAAAGAAATTGTCTTCATACATATACCGTGTGAAGCTCCATAAGTCTGTGTTTGGGGTGAACCATGACAGGCTAATGCCCTTTAGGGATAGGACAGTATCACAAATTGGATCACAAAGCACAAATCCTCACCTAAGGATTCAGTAATCATTCCTGACAGTGAGGAGGGCACCAAGTATTGCTTGTGTCGCCAGCCCTGGAATGGTCGCTTTGTGATACAGTGTGATTATTGTGATGAGTGGTTCCATGGTTCATGTGTCAATATCAGCGTGTCAGATGCACTGACTATTGACAAATATAAGTGTAAGGCCTGCAAGAGCGGAAGAACTGTGGAGGTGGCATACTGATATTTATCAGTATGGGCCACCAGCAAATTCAGCAAATTCTCTCCGACTCAGGGGTAACCTACTGGATAGGAAGATGCGGCTTTTAGCCCGTCTTTCTTTGTAGGTATACCCACGGATGTGGCTTCTAGCCTATCCTACAGCCAGGTTGAGGCCTTGCCAATAGATTCGCCCGCTCTGTCGGAACTTTTTACCTTTCACTCCAGTCGGGTTTAGTCCCACTGCCTCCAGCCCCGGGAGGGTCCCCGGAGAGGCGGCTCCAGGAAAGGGGGAGAGGGGGGAGGTAAGAAGAAAACAAGCTAAAAAACAGAAGCTATAAGACGGCCTCTAAGGCTGGGGCTTCTAGCTCCCCAAAGAGCCCGCAAACTTCAGGTGGTTACTTGTAAGACGGCCTCTAAAGCTTGGGCTTCTAGCTCCCCTAAGAGCCCGCTGACTTGGTGTGGCTGCGACACACTCAGTAGCACCGGTTGACTACTTAAGACGTCTCCACGTCAGGTTAACTAGTGTTGCTGGAAAGGGTTTTGCCCTTGCTCAAAGTGGCAAGTTCTGGTGTTGAATTGCACAAAAGTGGATGGAGACTGCGAAACTGAGGCTTTTCTCCAGCTTCTGCGTTTTACGCGGAGGTATGTTAGGCCTCGCCAAAGGATCCATCTATATTGCTTCACCGGGAACCAGTGTGTGGTAGATAGATGGCTGAAGGAGTTTCCCAATACCTTATTTGGCTTCGCCAGCAAGATCAGGGCTTTTAGTCTAGATCAGGTTGAGGCCTTGGAGTGGTCGCGGGAAGACCGGCTGCAATAAGAGGCTATTATTGTCTCCCTGTGGCTGGGCCGGAGGCTGTCTTCTCAGTTTGGCTTTTAGCCAATTGCATTCTGGTGGAGGAATTCTCTCCTATGCTTACTAAAGTACTGGTCTGTTACCCAGGATAAGTTAGTGTGTTGTATAATACACCAAGGAAACTAGGGAGATTGTCCAGATTTTCTCGGTGGCTTCTAGCCCAGTGAAACAGAGCTTCTAGCTCCTTTCTCCTGTACTAGTTTCAGTCTAGCTTGTTGTTTGCCAGCATTTTTGCGGCTTCTAGCCCACTTATTCAAAAGCTTCTAGCTTTAAGGGTCTTGTACGGCTTCTAGCCTACTTACCCAAAAGCTTCTAGCTTAAAAGTTCTTGTGCGGCTTCTAGCCCACTTAAGGGGCAATTTTCAGCGGCTTCTAGCCCAGGGTTTTTGAGTTGTGATCCAGGAAATGGTTCCCAACCCACTTTGGAAGTAACCCCCCAAATTAGAAATCCGTCAGCTACCGCCGAAACCTTCTTGGAGAAAGTCGTGGGGAGTGTAGTGACGCTGGGTACCAGCGTCGCCGCGAAACCAAAGTGGCGGGTAAATTTGATATAGGGAACCAGTATTTCTCTTTGTTCACTCTCTCACCTGACCATCTACTGTGTGGACGTCCGAGAAGTCAGAAGCTACAGAACAATACAAGTACAGTCTTTTACAGTTTGTATACAGCCACATAAAGGACAGGTATCGCCTCTAACTAACTCGGCACACTTTACCTCTTCCTTTTTTTTTACCTGCATTTTCTCCTTTTCCCAGTGTTTTCCAGTGTTTTCAAAAGGTTTCTTCCACAGGGTCGTTAAAACTCGGGATTGTGTGGTAAAGGGTTAAATGGTGAAATTTGAGAGTGACAGAGCAGAAAATTTTGTGTCAGGAGAAAATGCTGGTAAGCAGCATTTTCCCCTATTTCTGCATTTTCCAAAGCCTTCGCCCTCAGGGTCGTCAAAAGTTTGGATTGTGAATGAATGATTCGACAGCTTTGGTCATTTAGCGCGCATATCTGTGTTAAAAGATAGTACAAGTGGAATTTTTAACTCTTTACCAAACGACAAATTTTTAGACTTGTCCAAATTGAAAGCATTTGCAGACAACAAAAAAAATGTGACTGAAAAATTGAAATTTGTTTTGGGAAAGGTAGAAAACATTGTGGGAAAGGAGAAAATGCTGGTCACCAGCATTTTCTCCTTTTCCTACAATGTTTTCAAAAGGCTTCTTTTTCAAGGTCGTTAAAAGTTGGGATTGTGTGGTAAAGAGTTAAACTGAAAAAGGTTTGAATACATTAATAATAGTAAGAGTTGAATTAAGAAGAATTTCCTTTACATTTCATAATATCTGGTAATAAAAACTTTCTCTATAACGCATTATTCCTTTTCTGGGGGAAACAAATGTAGTTGAAATCATCATACAATGGGCAAATCAATAAAAAATGGAGTTTGTCTTTGCCAGAATGTATTATTTTTGAGACAGTATTCATAGAACATTTCTTTTTTTTATCAATTTTATCTTGCCTTCCAGTTTCTGTAGCTAAAGTATAGTTACAGCATCTAAAATTTGGCAAATTTCTCTCATGTACATACCATATCACGTATCTAATAGTTAAGAAAGTTTTTATCTCAAGTATTGATTTAAATTATTTATAGAAATGCTCTTTTGAGCTTTCATTTATGTTTACTTTTCATTTTTTAAATGAACTTTGATCAAGAGAGATGGGTGGTTTTACATATATGTGTATGTGCACTCCTCTCCAGAATATGTCATTTGTTTTCCATATTTGTAAACTGTGCATAAGAGAAGGTGACCAGGCTTTCAAAGGTATTGATTTTAGCTGAATGCCAATTCATCGTGAGAAAAGAACAAAGGGTAGCAAATAGAGCACACACAGTAGTAAACAAATATGATTTTAACTCTGCTGAAGATTAGTAGAAATATTTGAAAATTGTTCAACTTAATTTAAACTTAAACTAATCCTGTCTACATAGAAAAAAATATAGGTGTATGATTATGTGATGGCTTTCATACACTGTGTAGTTAAAACTAGTCACTACTTCCCAGGTTTTGGTGTATGGTCTGAGAAAACTTTAGATATGGCGATATTTTCAATAATAGATTTTGTCTCAGTGTTAACTTTACTACTTGCCATGGCAAATTGTTTGCTTTGTGTCGTGCAGTCTTTCTGTAATTTCTCAAAACAAAATACGCCCTTTTCAACAATTTCCAGTGGGAGATTCAATATCGTGATGCGTCGTACAATTTCCTTTTAATTTTCAAGCGGTTTGTGACCACTGGGAAGATGTGTTTTTCCCAGTTTCAGTAGGAGTGCGATATAGGTTATTGATCTCTCGGATATCTTATCAACGATAGTGCTGGTGTACAATATTAGCCAACTGTTGAAATGAAACTGTATTGATTGAATTTGCGTTTATTTGTCGTCGCCACCGGTTTCCCATATGGACGACGCCCCCTGAAGGCTGTTAGTATTGTTACGGGGGATAGTGCAGATACAGGACGAAACCCATCCTAAGTTTCGCTTGGTTCTTTAATGCGCTCGGTGTATAGCACCGTCACACCGGATCTCTGTTTCACGTCTCATCCGAAAGACTATTAGTAGTTTTAGATGGCCAGCCGTGGGGATCGAACCCACACCCTCATGATCACGAGTCCTACGCTCTACCAACTGAGCTATTCAGGCTGGTCAATGAAACTATATGTCGAGTACATTATTCATAAAATATTGTTCTCTTGCTGCTTTCGAGGTTTGAATTACATAGCTTTTAACAAAAAAAAGACATTATTTTTTTTTTCTTTGTCACTGTTTCATATTATTCTTCACGAATATTTGATTTTTGCAACAAAATATTGCATACTTCCATAATCAGCAAAGAGAATGTTAAGTCTATGATATAAGTATTAAAGAGAAGTAATAAGACTGTTCAACATTCAATAACTTCATTTTCGAATGAGAACATTCGTGTACAGTAGAAAACATTCTGGAAAAAGGAGAAAATACTGGTAAGTTGCATTTTCTCCTTTTCTCATTCAGGATTGCTAAAATCTGTTTCACCAGTTTTCGTGAAATGTATTTTTAGTCGAGGTGAGTTATACTATGGAAGTTTACCTGGAGTAGAACTAGATCAACTTTAATGAGTTGTGCAAATGTCACATTACTGAAATGAGTAAGGTTTATCGTTTTTTCCTCCCAACAATTTTTAATATCTAAACTCATCGAAATGAAAAAAACAAATGTCTTGCATTATCATCACTGATTTTCCTTACCCTCGCCGTATGCCGTACAGCGATGTTGCAAACAGCTTATTTTTATCAAATCATCATCATCGTTGGTGTTTTTTACCCTCGCCATGCGGCATAAAGCTATGTGGCGAGCAGCTATTGGTTTTTGTGGTATTTGTCGAAGACAATACCACTGTGAGTTCAAGACTGAATTTTGAAGACCATATATCGTATTTTGTGCAAAGCCGAAGGAAATAAACCCAATTAAAGTCAATTTTTCTCAGGCAAATGAGTCTTTCTGTAGCACTCAGATATGTAATTGGAAATGGAATGTTAAAATACACTGGGTGAGGCCATTGATTGTGGAAATACTAGTTTTTATATGCCCATCGAAGACGGGACGTATTATGGGATCACCCATGACATACGGGCGGGCGGGCGGCGTCCAGTTCTTTGTCCGGAGCATAACTTTGTCATCTCCAGTCCGATTGACTTGAAACTTGGCATTTGTGTTTTTGCAATAATATGGAGTGCAGTGCGAAAGAACCATAACTCTACCTCGTGCTGTCTTTGAGTTATTTCCCTTTGATCGTCATTTTTACAGCATTTTCTGCTTGTCCGGAATATAACTTTGTCATCTCTAGTCTGAACATCTTCAAATTTGGTATGCATGATTGTTGAAAATTTACGGAGTGCAGTGCACAAGAACCATAACTCTTCCTAGCACGAATTTGGAGTTATTTCCCTTTGATCGTCATTTTTACAGCATTTAGTGCTTGTCCGGAATATAACTTTGTCATCTCAAGTCAGAGTGACTTCAAACTTGGTATGCATGTTTGTTGCAATATTACGGAGTACAGTGCGCAAGAACAATAACTCTACCCAGTGCGGATTTTGAGTAATTCCACTTTGATCTTCATTTTTACAGTATTTCTTGCTTGTCCGGAACGGAACTTTGTCACCTCAAGTCAAATTGACTTGAGACTTGGTAAACATGTTTGTTGCATTACCTGCCCTTTACAATTATTGTACCCCCTCGACAACTGGTGGTGGGACGGGAGTATCTTGCGACAATTTGCCGCTCTTGTTTTTTTTTGAAAATAGCTTTGCTCGCTCATAGCCTTCTATTGGCGCAATGATACAAAATTTGTCTACCAATCGCTTGGTCCTGGGCTTTTTCGTTCCAAAACCAGTTTGTCCCAAGGCTTGTTCATACCATGATTGCGCGCTACTCCATTTGATTGGGCATGAATATTTATAGATCGAAATAATTGATTGTAAAGTTGGGAATTAAATGTTAACGGCCAAACATATTTCAAAATCATAGTTTTCAGGTACAAACTTAATTTTATTCTATATATTCACATGGTTTTTCTCTCTATCCATCATGCATCCTACTGTCAAGAGACGTTACTCCTGACTCCTCCTAATGATCAAAGGTAAGGAAGTAACCGTTCACTTAAAGAAACCAGGACTTAAAAGTCTTCATGCTTTTATGTAAATATTGTTGGAAAAGGACAACTATCCCAGGAAATGATGTGGAACAAATTTTCATTTTCTCACAATATTTTCTACAATGCAAGATTAAAATAAAATTTTGTTGTCAGCTAAAGGAGTAACCATTCATCAAAAGAAACTTTGACCTAAAAGTCTTCATGCTTTATACAAACATTGTGGGAAAAGGAACACTAGCCCAGGGAATTGTGTAGAGCAAATTCTCCAAAAATGAAAGTATGAAACTATGAGTAAAAATAAAGTTTGCTCAGTCCGCATTTGTAATCCAATTCTTTTGAAACTTGCAAAGATAATTTGGTTCATCAAGGGATTGAACTCTTTAAAAGTGAAGAAAATGTACTAATCAGTTCAGGAAAAGCCGCTATTTGATGACTTAGTATAGTTACTCAACTAAGTCCAGATTATTAGTCTCATTTCTTTGAATTAGCTAGTATTGCTAACTGCCATGCATATTGAAACCCTATCAAATTTGGCTGGATTCCAAACTGTTGGTTTTGAGAAATTGCACTTCAACTTTTATTACTATTACTAATTCACCATGCCTACTTATACTGTCCTACTGGGTTCAAGCCCAGTTGCAAGAACATTCTGGGCTCCCCCTTTTTTTTGTCTTTTTCCTTTTTGCATCATGAATTCATAATGTATGCTAGCAAAAAAGCGAAACAACTGCCAGCCGAGTGATTTCAGGCCCTCAAGGGCCTCTAAATTTTTTGATTTTGAAGAGGCAGACATTTGAAACCATGGTTTTTGACAATTTTTGTCGATCTACCAGCTAAAAATCTCATCAGCTAAGCCTCATTTAATCGGCAGTGGTTCAAGACAGCGCTTAATTTACCTCTCCACCAATGGATCCTCAAAGTTTACAAAATTTGCTGATGACAGATTAAATTCGGCTCAAGTGAAAGGATTTGTCTTTGAAAAGAAGCAATAAATGTTGATGAACTTTGGATTCATACACTTGACAAATCTTAAAAACTACTACTTTACAAAATATGGTTTCTTGTCAATTGTTCAGACTACTTGGAGAAGTCATAATGCTTTTTTAAACTAATACTTTAATCTAGAACGCTAAGTGTTTTTGAAGTACATGTAAAATGAGTTCTAGTAACCAATCTTATAACTATCAATTAATTTTGCTCATTGACATTACCATTATGCTTCAAAATGGGCATAGGCCCTGTGTAATTTTTGTTGAATGAATGTAGGAAACTTCTGGCTACAAATTACAAAACATACCTACTGCACTTTAAGATTAGTGTCTTTGTTAATAAAATGCCACAAAATATTTCATCAAAGGCAAACTCTAGCTGTCCTTTATCATTATATGTATTTTGACATGTTTTGTTTCAAAAATATAAATGTGTCCTGAAAATCAGTTACTTCTTATGTTGTTCATTTCTGTCAAAATTATGTTTTCGAATGTCATTACGCTTTACCTCATAATCCCAAGTTTTGACCATCTTTACAAAGAAGGCCTTTGAACATACCCTAACAAACCCTACCTGATCAATAACAAATTCCAACATTTAGCTCACATGTAAATTGTGTCTGCAAATGCTTTGAATTTGGACTAGTCCAAAATTTTGTCCTTTTGTAAAGAGTAAATTTGCTTGTGCAAATCAAACAGTAAGTGATCTTGCAAGGAATTTCATAAATAATTTCTTCATATTACATTTTGTTTAATGTGCGAGAAATACTGTGTTTAACAATTTTAGTGAATAAAATGAGATAAGAAAAAAAAAGTGGACTTTGTTCCTTTCGCTAAATGAGAACCATGTGTGTAGTATGATCCCAACACATATACATGTTTATGATATATGGTTTCAAGGAATTCTTTCTCGAATCAATTATTGCTTAAAACGTCATCAAATAATTAATTGCCAGCTCGCTGTTTTTTCAGTACTGTCAGTACTTTGATTAGTTCATCTGACAACGTCTGATTATCTCTTCGCATATTGAACGAACATACTTTGAAGTGTTTCTGTGTCAAATTTCACAAAATTCTCTGCGCTAGAAATAACCCGCTGAAACGCCTTTAAGGCGGCTAAGCACGACTCACTGACCTTTTGCGGATAGTGTAGATCAAGATCAGATTGCAGAGAACATGCAGTCTGATCTTCGATCTACACTGTCCGATGAGAACATATTCCCCCCTCCAATACCTTTGGAATAGTAAAATTACGGGGTTTTACTATCGGATCAGAAGTTTTCTTTCGTATAGACTATTCGGCAGGATGAGAGTTCATACTGGCACGCGAGGAGCAAGATTTTTCTATGAGTATAGATTCACTATATGAAGAGGTTAAATAATTTTCCCTCTTGCCACAAATTGTTTAAATTACGTTAACCAATCAGAATTCAACCACGGGTGTTGAAAGAAGGTATACGATTTTTTTTCTATTTTAAATTTCTTCTTATTAAATTTTGCGTTGTTCGTCCGGAGGTGATCAGTGGCAAACAAACATTAATTCTACGATACTAAATTCAATAAATAAAATAGTATCATCATCTTGAAATGAATGGATACTCAATTTAGACGCACAGATATGCTGTCATGTTAGCTTTGAAGTAAAGATAATAAAGGGAGGTAATATATAATGACGCATTATCTGGTCGTGTTACTGGTTTCCGCGTTTGATAATTCAAAGAAATGAATGAATTTAAGACCGACATTTTCAGTTTTCTATTTGAATTTGAGTCGCTCTAAGTCATTAAACAGCAGACACTGTAAGGTTATGATTAAGACTGCACTTTTCGCACTTGATCTGGATCAGGGATCGTATATATGTATATAAGATCCCTGATCTGGATCTATATTACGAAATAACAGACCGTTGCAATATAAGACCAAGATCAGACTGCACATTTCAAACCAGATCTAGATCGATACTCCATATCTGAACCGTGCCTTCCTGTCATCCAATACCAAAACCAGGAAATGGAAGTCCAGTAGCAGAATTCACCTATTATGTTTCTTTCTTCATTTATCTTTAGAAGGAATCCTGCGTTGTTCAGTGAAGGACTCGTAGTCATGAGGCCCAGGGTTCGAGTTTCACTAGAAGCAGCGGATTTTACGAGTGAGTGTCCTTGGGCAAGACACTTCAGAGCCCTAGCCTAGTACTCGTGAAACCCAGAACATGCATGAATATGTGAGCTCACTCAGCTGTCACCGTGATATGACTGAAATGATGTTGAAAGCGGTGTTAAACACGTCATAACACGAACTGTAGGTATTGTGCTGTACTTAAGGTTTAAGTACATTAAAGTGACAGTAAAGGCAAAATAAAAACAAAGCGGGTGTTTAAATGCATTTGAATTTATATCATACCATTTAAAAGTATGGAAATTATTGTAAAGATGACAATCTGCCATTGTACGGTCGGTCCAAGTGTTAGTTGCTGACAGAGAAATTAATTTCAAAACTAGGTTAAAACCTGCCAGGTAGCTGTGTCTTTTTTTTTTTTATTGTTTGCCTGATTTTAAAATTATTTTTTCTGCCAGCGACTAACATTTGGCCCGACCACACGACAACAGGCTGTCATCTCCACAATATTTTCCATACTTTTATATGGTATGATTTAAATCTAAATGTATTATGACACCTGCTTTGATATTTTGGCCTTTACTGCGCCTTTAAGAAGTAGATCAAAAGACAGTGTATGCAGCTTTCCCGAAGAGAAAAGAGTACAGTCAGGTTGTAGAGGACAACGTTTGTTTTGAGTGTTTGGTGCTTAACGCGGTTTTCAACATTATGTCTGTTATATTGCGGCGGCCAGTGCACCTATCCATGCTATCCTGGAATTTTTTTTACCAGTACTCCGCACAATATTCTTCCCCAGCCACTGGCTGCTTTCCAACATGGTCATCGTCGAAACAATGGTCATCGGTAAGAGAGGAATAAATCCTATCGCAAGTTTGTTTTGAATGTGACCTTTCACGTTTTATTTGTCATAACTTGGCCGATTCTGTAAGATTATCTGTTAACCAGTATTTGCAGACGACAAAGTTCAGTGTGGCTGAAATGATGGAAATTGTCTTTAATAGGGTAAAAAAACATTGTGAGAAAAGGAGAAAATGCTGGTTAAAGGTTAAGAGTTAACGGTATGGAAAACGATCAGGCATAAGGGGCATTTATTTTGTTTAACCCTTTACAACACAATCATAAGTTTTTTAGAACATAAACAACGAAAAAATGCTACTGAAAACATCGTGGGGAAAAGAGAAAATGCAGGTAACCAGCATTTTTTCCTTTTGCCACAATGTTTTCGAAAGCGTTCTTCGTCGGGGTAGTTTAATCGCCGGATTGAGGGATAAAGGTAAGAGTCTGTAAATGACCAAGAAATAGGTCAAAAGACAGTGCACTCCATCAGTTTCGCCGAAGAAAAAGGAGCATTAATAAGGTTTTGGAGGACCAAACAGTGCCGTAGTTTGACGACTCTCAGAGGAGGACAATGGTTGAAAACATCTTGGCAAAAAATAGCGTAAATGCCGATTAACAACAAACCGAGCCCCATCCCCGCCTCCACATTTTCCAACAACTTCTGCCTTTTCGAAGCCGAAAGATTTTAGTTTCGCCTGGCAAAATTTCGCATCTACAGCTGTTTTCTATTCGTGGACAAGTCTAAATTTAAGTATCCACCATAGCCTACTAAATGAGCAGCGCTCTTGCAAAGGAGTTTTATTGCATCTCCATGATACATTATATGTCTTGCAACACGCGAAAAGGGGCATTCTGACATTTGCGTAAAGTGTCGTCTCGGATCAGCCTGCGCAGTCCGCGCAGGCTAATCCGAGACGGCACTTTACGACTACATTAGATTTTGTGCTAAAGTAGACTTGCGCAAAGCAAAAAATTACATGAAAACGGAAAGTGCCGTCTCGGATTAGCCTGCGCGGACACTTTACGCAAATGTCCGAATGCCCCTTTTCGCGTGTTGCAAGCCAATTTTAGCAAGCAAATTATCATGTAATTTTGCATTCATAAAATCCATTTCGAACCCCCCCCCCCCCCAGCTTCTACCACTGAGCCACGCAGGACCCCTTTCGCACGAACATGGCTCAAACTGTAAGCCTGTACCATACAATTCTGTGGTTTTACAACCACAAGGATTCTGGCTTATGTATGTATGTGTGTGTGTGTTTTTTTTTTTGGCACCGTTATCAACATTATTTCAGTTATATGGCGGCGGCTAGAGCACCGACCTATGCTATCTTTGATTTTGTTTTGCCATTTACTTCGCACGATATTCGTTCGCGACCACTGGCTGCTTATCCTCAGAAGCATCGTAGAGGCATAGTACACAGATGTGAATGATTTCGTGTTTTCGTAGATTCCTCCTGTAATTTCTCCTCGGAAAGAAGTAATTCATTATTACCTCTTGACAAACATTTCATTAATTTTTGTTTACATCAACGTAAATAACCATACGTCAACAATGTTTTTCATGTTACTATATTTTTTCTATTAAATGCTTGCTCGGTTTCTATTGGGGTGATAAATTTCCAAATAATATACCTTTATCGCCACCAACTTTTAACAACACAATGAAGTTATCATTCTGTATGAACAAATTCTCAATTTAGGCGTACAAATGTGCATACATATTAGTTTTTAGGTAAACCTTATAAAGGGAGGTAATATATACTATAAAATATCAGTTGCGTTTTATTACATCTTGTTTACAGTACCGCCTACCGGCACTCGTCACAACTCGGCCGGTTCCGTACCTCCTATCACCCGAGGTATGCCGAATGCGCCTACCGGGTTAGATGAGTGGTTTTCCTTGCCGGAAAAGGATTGAAAGCTATGAATCTCTTGCTGCATAATACTAATCGACTCGATTTGAAACCTTCGGTATTGATGCAGCTCTTTGACGCTTTTGTTGGCTCTATATTGACTATTACAGTTGTGAGGAGAATGGCTTTCGTAAAAAAAAAAATGTGAGAGAATTCATTTAAAAATTTTGCAAGGAGATATTATTCCTTAACATATAGATCTACTTTGAAAGAGCAATATTTGGGATTTTAGTATCAAATTGAAAATTTCATTTTAGTTATTTAGCAGGATAAGGGTTAAGTTATTCAGCAGGATAATGCTTAATACTGTAAAGCCACCAACGATGCTGGAACTACAGAAGTTTTAACCATTCTTTACGTGTAACAGATCTTATGATTGGCTAAACCGTTTGGTGTAGCCAATCAGAAGTTGTGTAGCTTTCAAATCTGGGTAATTCTTTTCCATATATGCGCAATCAAAAGTGCTGCTTCACTGTTTTTCCCCATGACAGATCCCTTTGAGCAACCACTTCAAACATACAAAATGTTTTCAATCCAAATGATGTTGTATGGATAAGTAATTGTTCCTTTTTCCAAACAATGTATGTTATCAGTAGGGAAATTGATAGGCTCTTTACAAACGACAGAATTTTAGACTTGTCTAAACTGAAGGTAGAGTTTGTAGACATCAAATTATATGTGGTTCAAATGGGCAAAGTTGTGTTAGAAAAGGTAGAAAACTTTGTAAGAAAAGAGAAAATGCTGGTTAACAGCATTTTCTCCTTTTCACACAATGTTTTCAGAAGGCTTCCTGAAGGTTGTTAACCCTTTACCAAACAATCCCTTGTTTTCACGATCCTGAGGAAGAAGCCATTTGAAAACATTGTGGGAAAAGGAGAAAATGCTGGTAACCAGCAGTTTCTCCTTTTCCCACAAATGTTTTCTACCCTGTCAAAAAACTTAAGTTCGTTTGTAGTAATTTCAAATTTGTCGTCAGCAGATGCTTTCAATTTGGAAGGGTCTAAAATATGTCGTTTTGGGAAAGGGTTAAAAGTCGAGACTGTGTACTAAAGGGTTCATACAAAAGTCTACCCACAATTCTAGTCTGAACTCTGCTGAACCCAGCAGTGAAGTAGGTAGCATACAGGACTTGAAACCAGGGCATTTCCGGTTCAAATCACGCTCTTAGTGAATTTCTTTCTCAGGATCAAGATAGTTACTGCAACAGAATCCATTTTACTGCAACAGAATCCATTCTTCTCTCACTGTTGATCATTGTTTCAACGATGGTTATGTGGAAAAGTAATCAGTGCCTTCAGAAGGTTATTGCGTGCAGTATTGGTAAACAAAACTACCTAAAAGCAAGGGTAGGTACAATGGCCACTGCAATATAACTAAAACAAGATGTCTGTTTGTAAAACAGTCATGCCCCCCTACTGCCACATTGATACAGGAAGTGGCACAGTTCATAAACTGATATCAAAAGAATTGATTGGGAAATATCGATGTCATCTTTTTGATTTATAGCCCACTTCAATTGTTAAACGTGATAATCTGTCAACAGTTTGCATAATTATACACACTGCCGTGTGTATACATACAAGATTGTAAACAGTCGCCGATACACAGACAGGGTTATCGATTTTCTTCTCGGCACCTGCATTCGACTTCCGCTTTTTCCCAGTCGACTTCGATGATTACTACGTCCCCGATAATATGCGAATAAAATGTTGGAGCCACAAGTTGAGCAACATATGTTGATTTTTGAGACACTTTTAATTTTTTTTTGAGCAAATGGCTCAAGTGGCGAATGCCAGCGCGGGCCCTGAATCATCTGGTGGTCACTGTGACCTTGACCTTTCACGTATTAACCTTAAAATTGATAGGGGTCATTTACACTCCAAGATGAATATCTGTACAAAATTTGAAGGACCTAGGTCAATTCTGTGTCTAGTTATCATCTGGACAAGGTTTGGTCTATATATCATTAAGTTGAAGGCCACTGTGACCTTGACCTTTAATGGATTAATCTCAAAATCAATAGGGATCATCTGCACTCCAAGACAAATGTCTGTGCCAAATTTGACGAATCTAGGTCAATTTTGTGTCTAGTTATCATCCGGACAAGGTTTGGTCTATATATCAACATGTTGATGGTCACTGTGACCTTGACCTTTGACTGATTGACCTCAAAATCAATAGGGATCATCTACCCTCCGAGACGCATGTCTGTGCCAAATTTGACGAACCTAGGTCAATTCAGTGTCTAGTTATCATCCGGACAAGGTTTGGTCTATATATCAACATGTTGACGGTCACTGTGACCTTGACATTTGACCGATTGACCTGAAAATCAATAGGGATCATCTACACTCAGAGACGCATGTCTGTGCCAGATTTGACAAACCTACTTTCTGTGTGTAGTTATCATCCGGACAAGGTTTGGTCTATATATCAACATGTTGACGGTCACTGTGACCTTGACATTTGACCGATTGACCTGAAAATCAATAGGGATCATCTACACTCCGAGACGCATGTCTGTGCCAAATTTGACGAACCTAGGTCAATTCTGTGTCTAGTTATTATCCGGACAAGGTAAGGTCTACCGACCGACCGACCGACACGTGCAAATCAATATACCCCCACTTCGTTGAAGGGGGGGCATAATAATGTTGAAAACAGCATTAAACACCATGCAAAGAAAAAAACAAACAACATATATTCTCTATTCTTTACATGGTAAAAATACTTCCACATAGCTGTATGACATGTTTTAACTCTTCACCACATGACAAAATGTTAGAGTTGTCAAAATTGAAAGCATTTGCAGACGATACAATAATGTTATTCAAGATGTGAAATTTGATTTGAGAAGGGTAGAAAACATTGTGAGAAAATGAGAAAATGCTGATTACCAGCATTTTCTCCTTTTTCCCACGATGTTTTCAAAAGGCATCTTTCTCGGGGTCGTTAAAACTCGGGATTGTGTGGTAAAGTGTCAATCTTTACCAAAAGACAAAATGTTGGAGTGGTCCAAATTGAAAGCATTTGCAGACGACAAACTGAATGCGACCAAAACATTGAAATTTGTCTTGAAAATGGATGAAAACAGTGTTGACAAAGGAGAAATGCTGGTTACCAGCATTTTCTCCTTTTCCCATACTGTTTTCAAAAGTCCTCTTCTTCAGGGTTGTTAAAAACTCAGAATTGTGTGGTAAAGGGTTAATGTAATACTATTACAGATATGACAAAAAAAAAATCTAAAAAAATGTCAATAAAAGAAAAAGGTTTAATTATGAAATGAGTATTATGAAAATGCCAATGCAAAAAAAGAACAAAGAAAAAACAGAACACCCGTTTTTTAGTCTACAGAAGAGACATTTTCAGCTTTAACCCTTTATCACACAATCCTGAGTTTTAATGACCTTGAGGAAATGGCCTTTTGAAAACACTGTAAGTGGGAAAAGGAGTAACCAGCATTTTCTACTTTTACCGACAATATTTTCTACCTTACCAAAGACAAGTTTCATCATTTGAGTCGTCTGCAAATGCTTTCAATTTGGACAAGTCTACATTTTTCTCATGTGGTAAAGAGTTAAAAACCCATCTAGCTGTTTCTAGACAACAATATTTAGCTCTATTAGCTGAAAGCCAGCAGAGCTTATGTCTTTGCGGGGTTTCCGTCGTCCGTCCGTCCGTCTGTCCGTTGGTCTTTTTCTTGTTTACATGATAAAGTCTGTATTTGTCAGATTTTCGTGAAACTTGCATAGTTTGTTTATCTCATCAATAGCTCCAACCCTATTGATTTTGAAAAAAGTCCAACACATAGTATGGGAAAAGTAGCTATTTCAAGCTGAAAATTTCCAATTCTTGTTTACGCGATAAAGTCTGCATTTGTCGTCAAATTTTCGTGAAACTTGAACACTTTGTTTATCTCATCAATAGCTTCAACCCTATTGATTTTGAAAAAAATCCAATATACAATATAGGAAAAGTAGCCATTTCAAGTTGAAAATTTCCATTTCTTGTTTACATGATAAAGTCTGTATTTGTAATCAGATTTTTGTGAAACTCGCTCAGTTTGTTTATCTCATCAATAGCTTGAACCCTATTGATTTTGAAAAAAATCCAACAAACAGTATGGGAAAAGTAGCCATTTCAAGTTGAAAATTTCCATTTCTTGTTAATGCAATGAAGTCAAAATCTGAAGTCGGATTTTCATGAAACTTGCACACTTGCTTTGTCTCATCAACAGCTTGAACCCTATTGATTTTGAAAAAAATCCAACTGACAATATGGGAAAAGTAGCCATTTAAAGTTGAAACTTTCGATTTCTTGTTTGCGTGATGAGGTCAGCATTTTTGGTTGGATTTTCATGAAACTTGCACAGTGGCTTTGTATCATAAACAACTTGAACCCTATTGATTTTGAAAAAAATATGACAATCAGTATGGGAAAAGTAGCCGTTCAAAGTTGAAAATTTCCAATTCTTGTTTAGTCAATGAAGTTCACAGTGTTGATCCAATTCTTTTGAAACTTGCAAAGATTCATCAAGGGATTGAACTCTATTAAAAGTGAAGAAAATCTAGTAAACTGTTCAGGAAAAGTAGCCATATGATGACTTAGTATTGTTTTCTCAACAAAGTCCACATTATTAGTCAAATTTCTTTGAAATTTACTAGGATTGTTTAATACAAGGCGTACTGAAACACTATCACATTTGCCTGGATTCCAAACATTTAGTTTTGAGAAATTTCACTTCAATTTTTTTCACTGTTTGTTCAATTCACCATGCCTACATATACTGTCTTAATGGGTTCAAGCCCAGTTGCAAGAACACATTTTGTGTTTTTTGTCTTTTTTTTCTTTTTGCACCATGAATTCATAATGTATGCTAGCATAAAAGCAAAATCTCTGCCAGTAGAGCGATTTCAGGCTCTTCAGGGCCTCTAGTTTTTTATTTTGTCTACATTTAGACATCAGAATCATGTGTCTAGATCTGACCAATCAACCTTTGTACTAGATTTTTGACCCTGGGGATTTCCATTGAATTGGTCAATCTTTTTATGACAAACGGAAGCATACAAGTATCTTTTTTGGTATATTATCTCTTTACCTGACAACAAAATTTCAGACTGGCATAGATTTAGACATCAGGTTCATGGGATGGGTGGACTGACCAATAAATATTTTTATCAGATTTTTCACTCTGTTTGGGGATTGTATTTCATTGGGCAATTATTTCCAGACAATATCAAAAATGTAGGGTTACAAGTATCCATAATGGCACATTAACTCTTTACCACATGACAGAATTTAAGACTTGTCCAAACTCAAAACATTTTGCAGCCAAGAACATAACCCTTTACAACACAATGCCAACTTTTAACGCCCCTGAGAAAGAAGGCTTTTGAAAACATTGTGGGAAAAGGAGAAAATGGTGGTAACCAGCATTTTCTCATTTTCCCACAATGTTTTCTACCCTGTCAAAGAAACATTGCACCATTTCAGCTACCTTGAAAATGTCATCTGCAAATGCTTTCAATTTGGACAAGGCTAAAATTTTATTGTCTGGTAAAAGGTTAAAAGTAGCACAAAGCATGGGTTGTGTCTTTGACTCTTTACCACATGACAAAAATGAACACTTCCCTTAACTCTTTACCAAACAACAAAATTCTAGACTTGTCCAAATTGCAATTGTCGTCTGTGAATGGTTTCAATTTGGACAAGACTAAAATTTTGTCGTCTGGTAAAAAGTTAAGCCATGCTTAATTTGTCGTCTGCTGCAGCTTTGAATTTACACTAGTCTGAAATTTTGTTTGGTAAGTAGTTAAGCATACACATTTAACCCTTTACCACACAATACCGACTTTTAATGACCCTATAAAAGAAGCCTTTTGAAAACATTGTGGGAAAAGGAGAAAATGCTCGTAACCAGCATTTTCTCCTTTTTCCAAAATGTTTTCTACCCTTCGCAAAACAAATTTTAGTTTTTCAGTCACATTAAAAAAATGTCGTCTGTAAATGCTTTCAATTTGGACAAGTCTAAAATTTTGTCGTTTGGTAAAGAGTTAATGACCTACAACAGCAATGCATACAGGTGCAAAAATTTCATTCTCTGCTGTAGTTGCTTTTACAAATAGATTGATTTTTAGTGAAAATTCCAAGTTAAAAAAAGGGGCATAACTGTGTCAAAAATTTTTGATAGTTACCTGTCCTTGTTGTATTGGTTCCTCTTTTGATATTTAACAACTAGTCCAAGTTTGAAGTGAATATCTTTAGTAATGACAGAGCTATAATAAAAAGTCGAAGTTTTCACACTACGAAATCTTAGTTGAAAAAGGGGCCTAACAGTGTCAAAAATATTTTGAAGGTTAACTGCCCTTGGTGTATGGATTCCCCTTTTGATAGTTAAAAAGTAGTCTGAGTTTAAAGTAAATATCTTCGATAATGACAGAAATAATAGAAAATGTCAAAGTTTTTGCACGACAACCCAGACAACAGAGCAGACGACAACAGGGCTAAGATAATACCTCCATGTTTTCTTCGAAAACAGCAGAGCTAAAAAATGTGAGGAGACAGTCATCTGGCTAGGGATTAAAACTAAAATGCATATGAAAACCACCATGCCTTTTTGATACACAAGTAAGCAAACCCTGTTTTCACTAACAATGCCCAAATAAGCAAATGTTAAAACAAAATTGATTACCCCTTTACCAAATGACAAAATTATAGACTGGTCCAAACTGAAAGCATTTGCAGACAATAAAATAAATTTGACTGAAAAAAAAAAAAATCGAAATTTGTTTTGGGAAGGGTAGAAAACATTGTGGGAAAAGCAGAAAATGCTGGTTACCAGCATTTTCTCCTTTTCCCTTAATGTTTTCAAAAGGCTTCTTTCTCAGGGTCGTTAAAACTCTGGATTGTGTGGTACAGAGTTAACCCTCTACCAAACAACAAAATTTTGGACTAGACTAAAATGCAAGCACTTGCAGATGACAAAATAAATGTGGATCAAATGATGATTTCTGTCTTTGATATAACAGAAAACATTGTGAAAGATAGCAGCATTTTCTCCTTTTCTCACAATGTTTTCAAAAACCTTGTGTTTCAGGCACGTTAAAACTCAGGATAGTGTAACAAAGAGTTAAAAATGCCCACATTAACAAAAATTTTTCAATAATGTCTGTGAGTTATCCTTTACCAAATGAGTCCTTGCTTCAAACATTCTGCAGAAAAAGCCATTTTAACACTTTAACAACCAAGAAAATTTTAGACTTTTCCAAATTGAAAGCATTTGCAGATGGCATTATAGATATGGCTCAATAAATGGAATTGGTCTTTCAAAGGGTAGAAAACATTGTAGGAAAAGGAAAAAAATGCTGGTTACCAGCATTTTCTCCTTTGTCCACAGGGTTTTTAAAAGGCTATTTCCTCAGGATCTTGTGTGGTAAAATGTGGTGGGAAAAAGAGAAAATGCTATTTACCAGTCTTTTTCTTCCTTTCCCACACTGTTTTATACCCTTTCAAAGATAAAAGCCATTTTTGTAGTTTCCAAATGCTTTCAATTTTGACAAGTCTAAAATTTTCTTGTCTGGTAAAGAGTTAATTTTTTTAAGGACCAATCCTTCTGTAGAAAGTGTGATCATGATCAGACTGCATATAGAACAGTCTGATCTTGGACATTGTCAGATATATATGAGATATTCTGACTAAAGCTATCATCCATGTTTGTTTAACCCTTTACCTTACAATCCTCAGTTCTGACAATCTGGATGAAGGTCTTTGAAAACAACATTGTTGTAAAAGGAGAAAATGTTGGTAAACAGCATTTTTTTCCCCTCCTTTTCAAAATATTCTAAGAAAAGATTATTACAAAAGGAGAAAATACTAGTAACCAGAGTTTTCTACTTTTCAAACAATATTTCAATGTTTTCCACCATTTCAAAGACAAATTTCATCACTTGAATCACAAACAATTTGTTGTCAGTTTATGATTTCAAATTGGCCAATTTTAAAATTTTGTCGTCTGTGAATGATTTTAAAATGGCCAATTCTAAAATTTTGTCATCCGTATATGATTTCAAATTGGCCAATGCTAAAATTTTGTCGTCTGTGAAAGAATTCACTGATTAAGTAAATCACATCCTGAATACTCCGAATGAAGTTCGTTCCTGCGAGGCATTTAAAGCAGCACTTAATGAAAGTCCTAGAATAGTTCTGGTGTCGACTGGATCTATAACGCCGTCATCCCACAATCTAAAAATAAAATAAACAAGTTCAGTACTCAATTGAACATCCCAATCCTGATGGGGTGCATAGTTTAGAACAGAAAAAAAGTCCAAGGGTCAGATTGGACAGACAGAAAGGCGACTACACAGATGGTAAGGCAACATCCAACATCAAAACTTTTAACATCTGCCTTTCAGCAGGAATATTTAACCCTTTTTGAAGCAATGCAAAGTTTTCATGACCCTGAGGAAAGAGACTGCTGAAAACATAGTGGGAAAAGGAGAAAATGCTGGTTACCAGCATTTTCTCTTTTTCCCACAATGTTTTCAAAAGCCTTCTCTCTCGGGGTCATTCGAACACTGGATTGTCTGGTGAAGAGTTGAACAATACTTGCCCCATGATGTGGGTAATTTAAAAAGAGGGATTTGAACCCAGAAGATATGAGATATGAGGGGCTGAAGTAATATCTCCACACCAATGTTACACTTTTTCATGAAATTAACCCTTTTAGCATCCAACATGAATTTTTCAGAAAAGGACTACACAAATCAGGATCAGATTGCATAGAAAACGCAGTCTGATCTTGATTCTGTACTGTCCACTCTTTTAGTCTAGTCTATATGATAAAAATCTTTCTGGGTTTCAGTGAATTGTATTTTCAGTTGTTGAAAGAGGATAGAATTGACGCTGAAAGAGTAAAGGCCTTTGAGCTTTGCTCTGGCAAAAGGGGGCTTTATGCATCTCTGTGATCCTTTTTGTCTAACCACCAATCATGAGGTAGATTGGTCCTTTGACATGCAGAAAATTGACAGATTGACAAAAAGTCGCGAAGACTTGGGATGATACTTTTTGCAGATGTATTAAGCCCCCATTTAACAAAGCGTGACTCATTTGCAGGTAACAAATTGAATGTGATCAATGATGGTGTTAGTCTTTGAAAGGGAAAAGGAGAAAATACTTGTAAATACTCGAAAAATACCAACATTTGTTATTTTTTCCCCCACCATGTTTTTGAGAACCTCAAGACCTAAAAAACATTACAGCTGTTCAACCCTTTACCAAACAATCCCTGGTTTTAACAACCCTGTGGAGAAAGGCTTTAGAAAGCATTGTGAGAAAAGGACAAAGTGCTGGTAGCAAGCATTTTCTCCTTTTCCCACAATGTTTTCTATCCCATCAAAGATAAATACCATCATTTACGTAATATTGAATTTTTCATCTGCAAATGCTTTCAATTTGGACTTGTCCAAAACTTTATCGTTAGGTAAACAGTAAATAAAAAGTAAACCCTTTATCAGACTACAAAATTCTGGACATGTCCAAACTAAAAGTATTTGCAGGCAACATATTCAGTTTTGACCATTTCCCACAATGTTTTCTTATCTTTCACTGACAAGTCCCCCCCTTTTTTTTGGCAACATTTACTTTGTTCTCTGCAAATACTTTCAATGGATACCAGTATAACATTATGTCTGATGGTACAGAGTTCAGATTTCCATAAGATTGTAGTCTAAAATGAAAAGCATTGCAGACAAAAAAAAAAAATAACTGACACTTAGTTTCGGAAGGTTGAAAACAGAAATGCTGATTACCAGCATTTTCTCCTTTTTCCTGGAGTTATTTAAAAAGTCTTCTTCTTTAGAGGTCATTAAAACTTGGAAATGTTTGGTAAGGGGGTAAAATAATCTATTACATGTAAATAAATGTAACAGTTCTGACAAATAACCTTCTGAGGCGAGTACTAAACCCTGGACCTCCAAGTCCCAAGGTGAATGCTCTACCACGTCGCTACAAAAGCTAGCTTTATAGCGAGTGTCCCCTTATACAAACACAAGCTATACATTTGTATCTATCTGTAGGGATAAACCAGTATACTACATAAAGATACCAAAGAAAAACCATTTTCAAATGCAATCACTGAGGGTTATAAAAGTTGATACTAACCTGGCACTGGAAAAATATGGGCTCCCTTCCATCTCATATTTCTTGATCACAGGTCCTTTGAGGGCCTTCTCTTCTTCCTCAGTCCACTGTCGGTAGGCAAATAAATATTGTAATAGATGAACAATTGATAAAAATACATGTATATATCGTCCTGACAGAAATGAGGTCACAAAATTTAACAAACTTTGATACATGTACAAGTTTTCCACAATCTGTTGACAGAAAAGTATAAATATTGTAACAAATAATCTATTGATACTTTAATCTTTTTACCACACAGTCCCAAGTTTTAACATTGAGAAAGAAGGCTTTTGAAAACAATGTGGAAAAAGGAGAAAATGCTGGTAACCGGCATTATCTCCTTTTACCACAACGTTTTTCACTCTTTCAGGCAAAAATTTCATAAAATTGAACCACATTTGATAGTATGTTGTCTCAAAATCCTTTGGAAATGGAGATGTCCAAGAATGTGTTGTTTAGTAATAGGTTAAATAAACTATAATAATGTGATTCAGTTCAGCACTTTCTATACCAAATTTGCAGTAGAAAACTCGGACAAATAAATACTGAATAGTAACTTGTATAATATACAAAATGAAGATGGTTTAAAATTCATGTGAATACATGGCAAAACATTGTAGCAAAAGGGAAAAAAACACATTACTTACAGGTTTACCTTCCCTGGCACGTTGTTCCCGTGTTATTTGTGCCAATACTCCAGCAGCCTGCTCCCCTCCCATGACAGATATTCTTGCGTTCGGCCACATGTACAAAAATCTTGGACTGCAGAAAATTGCAGAGAAGGGCATCAATACTGAAGTCTTTTCCACATGACAAAAATTCATACTTGTCCAAATTGAAAGCATTTACAGACAACAAATTTGAAGTTGCTCAGACAATGGAATTTAAGACTGATAGGGTAAAAAAAAAAACATTGTGAGGACAGTGGTGTAATGATAGAGCATCAGCCTCTAAAGTCAAAGGTTCTGGATTCCAGTCCTATGATGAGAGGGGGGCAACCCTATGAACTACCCACATCAAGGAAACTAGTGCAGTTCACAGTTTCCAGAAAGCAGTCTTCAAGAGTGATTAATAACAGTTGTATGAACTTGTTTCACAATCAATTAAACTAAGGCTAAATATGAGCTATGCTCTGTGAAAACTAGGCTTAATGCATCTGCGAAAAGTATTGACCCAGGTCAGCCTACCCAGGACTGCGCAGGCTGACCTGCACCAAAACTTTTTGCCACTGGTCAATTTCCTTCATATCCAAGGACCAGTCTACCGTATAATTAAATTGGTTGTTAAAACAGGTGGTTATTATGGATCAATAATTATCTGATGGTTTGGTTGGTATAATGCATCACGGAGACCTACATTAAGCCCCCCTTTTGCCAGAGCATGGCTTACATATAACTGAAAGTATAAAACTTGAGTCACAAGGAGAGCTTGTCATGACCAGTTTCTCCTTTTACCACAATATATTCAAAAGTGGTCAGCTGCAAAACAAAAATGTCGGTCGTATGTGGGGAGTAATCAGTACATCAGATCTAAGATATCAATACCTATAAGCTCTTCCACACATCCCATAATTCCCTGCACCATAGGATCCACCTATTATCAGAGTTATTTTTGGAACACGGGCACATGCCACTGCTGTTACCATTTTAGCACCGTGTTTAGCTATACCACCTGCTTCTGCATCGCGTCCAACCATAAAACCTTTGAAATATGAAACAATGTATTAAAATGTGAAAGTAGAGTAATATATGTGAAACTGTGAAATAGAATTCCGAAACAGTCAATATTTCCACTACTATACATGTTACCAGTAGTTACTTTTAACCCTTTGCCATACAAAAAAAAAAATTAGGCCAGTCAAAACTTCAAGCAGCTGCAAATGATAAATTGTAAAACAAAGCTGAAATGATGAAATTTTTCTTTGAATGGATAGGAAACATTGTGAGAAAAGGTGAAAATGCTGGTTTCCAGTATTTTCTCCTTTTCCCACAATGTTTTTGAAAGCCTTAATCCTCAGGGTCATTGAAACAAGGAATTGTTTGACAAAGGGTTAAGAAAAATTTTGCTCCTTTGAATGCCAGATTAACAAAACTAACCTTTTCAAATAAAAAACATGATGCAATTTTAAGTCTTTTTTTCCTACAACAATGTACTAATTAGCCAAAAATATAGATTACAGATCAGACTGTATGTCCTGTGATGTATGATCTTGACCTTCACTGTTTGCAATAGCAACATCAGCAGTGATAAGCTATACATGGGTATAAGAATCATATCTGACATATCTTTTCAGGCTTACAAGACAATAACAAGGGTTAACAACCCTGAAGAAAGAAGTTTTTGAAAACACTGTGGGAAAAATGGAACATCACAAATTACAGCAAAGGACAAACTGTTGAAGGAAAGTAAATTAGTCTTTTTTAACAATATGGAAAATATTGTGGAAAAGCAATCATCAATCACTTGCTGCAAACAATCAAAGCTTTCTCCATAGTGTGGTTGAAAAATTATCGCAAACATTGATGGTGCCTAAAGAGTTGGCACAGGAATGAGTTAAAACCAAAGATAAAAGGCCTTTGTTTAAGACAAGCAAAAGATCTTATAAGTTGAATATGAAAAAAGAAGCTAAAACAGAAGGAAATAGTGTCAAAAATAATTTCTTACCCGTAATATTTTGAAGAAAAAGCAGTGGAATATTTCGCTGACAACAAAGTTCTATAAAATGTGTACCCTAAAAAGAAGAAAGAAATGTTGTGACAATGTTACAACTACAAAAGATTTGAAAATTCTTTTTCATACCAAAATAACCTTTCTATTGTTGATTTTCAAATTAACTTAAAATACATGTATGAACATTCAAACTGTACTCACATTATCACTTGCAGGAGCTGTTTAGTCTATCTGTTACCAGTTTGAAAAATATTTATAGCAAAGATTGAGAAAATTGTTCAGAATAAGGAATTTATTATTGAAGAGGCTTTCAAAGAGATTTTGTTTTGAAAATTTTGTAGAAAAATTGTTCTGGCAGATCACTCCTTCCTTACTGCATAGCTTCTTCCTGAATAAAATCAATACCTAACAACTGCATTAGGGAGAATTCTCTTAGCTCAGTGGTTATGGTGTTGGTATTTTAAACCTCTATAAACAAGGATCTTTTCCACACGGGTTTGAATCCCACCTGATGCGGTTTGTATTTGAGCTATCCATTTGTTACAAACTTTCATGTTCATTTCATGTTTCATTTCATGTTCATAAGATGGGGGCTTGTCCAGGATTGGCCACTGAGCCATATGTTGTCTTAAAAAAATCAAAATGATGATATTCAAGAGGAGGGATGTTACAAGAGATCACTCTTTCCTTACTGCAAAGCTTCTTCCTGAATAAAATCAATAGCTCAGTGGTTGTAGTGCTGTTCTTTTAAACTTCAATAAATGAGGATCTTTTCCGTACCTGTTCAAAACCCACCAGTTGCCGTTTGTATTTGAGCTATGCATTTGTTGCAAACTTTCATGTTTGTAAGAAAATCTTAACAAAGACTGCTAAATTTCATTCAAATACAAAGATGGCTTTAAAGTACAGGGTGTCCAAAAAGTATTGGTTTCTAGACCAACGTCTTTAGATATTATTTTTCATATTATTTTTTATCCCAGCTAATAGATAGCAATGAAATAGGTGTGAGAAACTTGACTCTTACATTACAAATGGCTACTTGAATAAAGTTAGTCTGATCTAGGATACACACTGTCCGTTAACAGAAGTTAATCATGATCAATTGCAATGGAAATTCCCTTTTAGGTCTTGAAAGTAAAAAAAAATCTTATTTAGATGGCAGCAAAAGAGTTAGCCCTTTCCCAAACAATAATTTAACTCTTCAGAATTGAAAGCACCTGTAAACTACAAATTAAGAAATGGCACAAATAAAAAGAAGTTCTTTGAAAGTCTAGAAAACATTGTCAGAAAAGGAGAAAATGCTGATTACCAGCATTTTCTCCTTGTCCAACATGTTTTTTTTTTTTCAAAAGGTTTCTACCTAGGGTCATTAAAACACAAGGTTGTTTGATTTTTGAAATCTTAATGACTATCATGATCATGATTATGAATTAATGACAAACATATTACCTTAAAGAAAATTACAGAAATCAACAGTATGTACCTTCAAAGCCGATTCTGCAAACAGTACACCGTTATTTCCTATTATACCAACTGGATATCCCCATAATCTTGCAAACCCTTTAACAGAAAATAAACAGGTATCTAAGAAATCATTACACCTGGAACCACAGCTAGTATGTTGTGTTTTATGACATCAGTAGAACTTGTAATATGATAGGGACAACAGTCAGCACATTTTGTGATTAAAATGTATAAGAATTAATGGTGTGATCTTGGATCTATAAACAGGGGATATTTGTTTGTTTTTTTTTCATGAAAGATCAAGTTTTTTTTTCACCAAGTGAACATCCTTGGTAATATTTTCGAAAGTGGCACAGCCATGAATGAAAATACATGTAGTACCAACAATGTTCACGAGATGAAATAAATTTCAATCTTTCACTGAAAAAAAAAACCAAATATTCTATTCATTTCATGCTTCTAACTCCATTTTTGTCAAACTCCAGTACAGTTGTTTTCCATATTTTACCTGTGGCATAATAACCCCTCCACGTAGCAACGCATTACAATATTACGTAAAGTGCACGAAATGTAGGGTGAATGCGTGTAAATTACATCATATTTCCATCTGGTTGAATGGCCCTTTTTAGCCTGGTAACAAGTGTGTGGGAACTACTGTCTTTGCCTTCAAATGAAGAGTTAGAAATATGAAATTGGTATTTTTCACTGGTCATAATCATGAATTATCAAACTATAATCCACTATTATTTCTCGAAAAAAAAACTACCAAAAAGCATGAAATAATGTCTAGTATTTGTGAGACATTCCCATTAATACATCATACAATCTGATATTCTGGTCTTTCTTACACTGAAAATGAAACTGATCCCCATTATTACAATTTGAATCATGAATTAAATATCAATGCCCAAACAACATGATGTGAATAAATAGAAGACCCCCCAAACCAACACAATTTTCACAAATTTCTGTTCCAACCCTCTTGGCCTGGTCTGACTCAAACTGTTCAATGCAGGTTTAATGAATCTAAAAGTAATGCATCAGCAAAAAGTGCCGATCCATGTCAGCCTGTAGAGTCAACGCAGCTGTCAGGGGTCGAAACTTTGTGCTCATTGTAGATTTCTGCATGTCCAAGGACTATACTACCTCATGATTCAGTCTGTTGTTAGACAAAATGGATTTTATAGATCCATAATTAAGTGATGAGTTGCATGGTATAATGCATCACGGAGATACATTAACCCTTTACAACGCAGTCTGGAGTTTTAATAATCCTGAGCAAGAAAGCTTTTGAAAACATTGTGGGAAAAGGAGAAAAGGAGAAAATGCTGCTTACCAGCAATGTTTTGTATTCTATATGGGCAAGTTGCATCATTTGAGTCATTTTTGATTAGATGTCTACAAATGCTTTGATGTTGGATGACTCTTAAATTTTGTCATAATGGTAAAGGGTTAACCCATTACCACACAGCAAAATTTTAGACCTATCCAAATTGAAAGCATTTGCAGATGACAATTTCAAAGTGGTTCAAATGGTGCAATTTTGCTTTGATTGGGTAGAAAACTTTGTGGGAAAAGGAGAAAATGCTGGTTACCAGCATTTTCTCCTTTTCCCACAATGTTTTTAAAAGGCTTCTTCCTCAGGGGTGTTAAAAGTCGTCATTGTGTGGTAAAGGGTTAAACCAGCGTTTGCCAGAATACTGCTCATTTGGCAGCATAGGATTGCTTCTTTATAAAATTTTATACTTGTACTTATTGAATTCACTTACAGACAACAAATTAAAGCTGGCTCAAATGGTATGAATCGTCTTTGAATAGGTAAAAATTATTGTGGGAAAAATGGAAATGCTGGTTAACCTTATTTTCTCCTTTTCCGACAATGTTTTTAAAAAGTCATCTTTGTCATGATTGTGAAAATCCAAGATTGTCTGGAGAATGGTTAACTGATGACGATAGTATGTAGAGGTTACAAAAGCAAGACAAAGGTACCTGTAACTAAGGTATCTCCAAACATTGCTTTAAATTCATCAAATTTACTGCCATCCACAATCCTACTGATAACCTGTTTAAATAAAAAAAATACTTTTTTTTTAAAAAAGACACTAAAGAAATTGGGAAAAAAAACATATTTGAAGGACATACACTTTATGCCTTTTTTCACCCATTACCAATGACAAAATTTAAGACATGTCCAATTTGAAAGGAAGCCATTAAAAATCCTGAAGTTGGCTAGGCTTGGTCGTACAAGCATTCCCTACACTGTAACTGTTATACAGGCATGCTCTGTGACCTTTGGATATGCAATCAAAAACTCCTGGGGCCTGTTTACTAATAACTTTAAATTAAAGACCTAGTCTAATTCTTAATTTAGAGAGCTACAAAATTTCTGATTAAATAAACCATTTGGTTTAACCAAGCAGAAATTGCCTTATTTTCCCATCCAGAAACAAGAGGGCCATGATGGCCCTGAAGTCGCTCACCTGAGTCTTTTGACCAAACATGACCCATTTTCAATCTCTTTCGAGATATCATGACAAACATTCTACTAAGCTTTCATAATTATTGGACTGAAAATTTTACCTCCAGCATGTACACAAGCTTTTTCTAGAATTTCTCTCAGTGACCTACTTTTTAGCCAACCATAGCCAATTTTCCCATTGTAGATATTATCAAAACAAAGATCCTGACCACCTTTCATAGTATTGGACAGAAAATGTGGCCTATAGAGCATACACAGGCTTTTTCTAAGATTTGACCTAGTGACCTAGTTTTTGACCCAATATGACCGATTTTCGAAGTCGTCTGAGATGTCATCATGACAAACAATCTTACCAAGTTTCATGAGTTTTGGACTGAAAATGTGGCCTCTAGGGCATATACAAAGTTTTTCTAAGATTTGACCTAGTGACATAGTTTTTGACCCAACATGACCCATTTTCCAACTCATCCCAGATATCATCAAGTCAAACATTTTGACCTTTCAAGAAATTTGGGCTGAAAATGTGACCTCTAGAATGTACACAAGGTTTTTCTAAGATTTGACCTAGTGACCGAGTTTTTTGCCCGACTTAACCCATTTTCAAACTTGTCCGAGATATCATCAAGACAAACATTCTGACCAAATTTCAAGAGTTTTGGACCAAAAATGTGGCCTCTAGAGTGTACACATGGTTTTTCTAAGATTTGACCTTGTGACCTACTTTTTGACCAGACATGACCCATTTTCAAACTCGTCCGAGATATAATAAAGACAAACATTCTGACCAAATTTCAAGAGTATTGGACTGAAAATTTGGCCTCTAGAGTGTGCACAAGGTTTTTCTAAGATTTGACCTAGTGACCTAGTTTTTGACCCAGCATGACCCATTTTCCAACTCGTCCGAGATATCGTCAAGATAAACATTCTGACCAAGTTTCATGAATATCTGACTGAAAATGGGACCTCTAGAGCGTACACAAGGTTTTTCTAAGTTTTGGACTGAAAATGTGGCCTCTAGAGTGTGCACATGGTTTGTCTAAGATTTGACCTTGTGACCTACTTTTTGACCAGACATGACCCATTTTCAAACTCGTCCGAGATATAATAAAGACAAACATTCTGACCAAATTTCAAGAGTATTGGACTGAAAATGTGGCCTCTAGAGTGTGCACAAGGTTTTTCTAAGATTTGACCTAGTTTTTGACCCAGCATGACCCATTTTCCAACTCATCCGAGATATCGTCAAGATAAACATTCTGACCACGTTTCATGAATATCTGACTGAAAATGGGACATCTAGAGCGTACACAAGGTTTTTCTAAGTTTTGGACTGAAAATGTGGCCTCTAGAGTGTGCACAAGGTTTTTCTAAGATTTGACCTAGTGACCTAGTTTTTGACCCAGCATGACCCATTTTCCAACTCGTTTGAGACATCTTCAAGATAAACATTCTGACCAAGTTTCATGAGTATCCAACTGAAAATGGGGCCTCTAGAGCGTACACAAGGTTTTTTCTAAGATTTGACCGAGTGACCTACTTTTTGACCCGACATGACCTATTTTCAAACTCGTCCGATACATCAAGACAAACAATCTGACCAAGTTTCATGAGTATCTGACTGAAAATGTGGCCTCTAGAGCGTACACAAGATTTTTCTAAGATATGACCTAGTGAGCTAGTTTTTGACCCATTTTCGGACTTGTCCAAGATATTATCAAGACAAACATTCTGACAAACTTTCATGAGTTTTGAACTGAAAATGTGGCCTCTAGAGTGTACACAAGGTTTTTCTAAGATTTGACCTAGTGACCTAGTTTTTGACCTGACCTGACCCATTTTCAAACATGTCCGAGATATCATCAAGACAAACGTTCTGACCAAGTTTCATGAGTATCTGACTGAAAATGTGGCCTCTAGAGCGTACGCAAGATTTTTCTAAGATTTGACCTAGTGACCTAGTTTTTGACCTGACCTGACCCAATTTCGAATTTGTCCGAGATATCATAAGGACAAACATTCTGACTAAGTTTCATGAGTATCTGACTGAAAATGTGGCCTCTAGAGCATACACAAGGTAAAAGTTGACAAAGGATGGCGGACGAAGGACGGCGGACGACAGATGCCGGACACAGCACAATCAAAAAAGCTCACCTTGAGCACTTCGTGCTCAGGTGAGCTAAAAATTGAGATATTGCACTATAAAGAATGTTATTAGGAATGGTTTGCGCATACAAACCCAGGCTTGTCTTGTCCACTATGGTGGCACTACACCCGTGTCCTCCAGCAAAGCATTGCATAGCTCCAGCTTAGTAGTCTAGGGAAGACATATATAAATGATCTGTTGTCAAGATATGATTGAGATACCCTTAAGTCTTTACCAAACAACAAAATTTTAGACTAACCCAAATTGGAAGCATTTGCAGATAAATTAAGCTCAAATGATGATTTCTGTCTCTTCGATATGGTAGAAAACATAGTGGGAAAAGGAGAAAATGCTGGTAACCAGCATTTTCTCCTTTTCCCACAATGTTCTCAGAAGCCTTCTTCTTTAGGGTCCTTAAAACTCCAGATTGTATGGTACAGGATTAAAAGGGGCAAAAAGGCATTTTCAAACCATGAAACAAACAAAGTCAGTATCATACCTCTCTAACATCGTAGGTTTTTTTCAGATTGGCTCCCACAATACCATACAGTTCTTCTACTGGAAATAGGGGCTCCTCAGGGGGTTTCACTGTGACCTTGACATGTAAATATTTATATAATCATGTCTGGCAATGAAAAAACACGCACCATGCTTTGGAACAAGGGGGTTTAACTCTTTACCAAACAACACAATTTTGGATTCGACCAAATTAAAAGCATTTGCAGATGACAAATTTACAGTTGCTGAAATGATGACTTCTGTCTTTGACAGAGTAGAAAACATTGTGGGAAAAGGAGAAAATGCTGGTTACCAGCATTTTCTCTTTTTCCCACAGTGTTTTCAAAGGCTTTCTTCTTCAGGGTCGTTAAAACTCGGGATTGTGTGGTAAAGGGTTAATGTATCTTCATGATTCATTATGCAAAGAAGGTCATCACATAATTATGGATCCATAAATATCCTTTTTGTCTTAAAACAAGCTGAATCCTACCTCAGATAGACTGGTACTTTGACATGCGGAAAATTTATTAAAAACAAAAAGTATCAACCCAGGTCAGCCTGCGCGGATTGTGCAAGCTGACCTGGGTTAATACTTTTTGCAGATGCATTTAGCCCCCTTTTTACAGAGCATGGCTTATATGTATTGATACAGAATACAAACTTATTATTGTACCATTAGGTATTTTCAGACCAGAACAATTCTATGCTGTTTCACTGGAAACACAGGCTTCTTTGGGGGCCTAAGCTGTAATCTTATCAACCCTTTACTAAATAATCCTGAGCTTTAACAACCCTGAGGAAGGATGCTTTTGAAAACATTGTGACAAAAGGAGAAAATGCTGGTAACACGCATTTTCTCCTCTTCACTCAGTGTTTTCTACCTTTTCACAGACAAATTCCATAATTTGAGCCAAAGTTAATTTGCTGTCTGCAAATGTTTTCAATACAGACCAGTATAAACTTTTGTCATATGGTTAAGGGTTCAGTAAATATATAATCATGATTAACAAAGAATATATGGCAAGTGACAACAAATACATGTTTTACTGTTACATGTATTAAGTGTAGTTTAATCATGATAAAGACTGTATGCAAGATTGCCTAAAGGTATTGTCAGGATTAACAACAAAATATACATCTTCAATTCCTTTGACACATTTAAGCTGGATGAATGGATACAGTGATGAAAGTAAAGTGGATGTTTACAAAAGTACAGTAAAACCTCGATATTTCCAATCTCGAACGTTCGAGGACCCCGTATTTTTCAAGGAATTTCCATAGTCCCAGAGAAAACTCCACTATATTGCACCAAAAATAGATCGGTAATTTCGGGTCTCGATAATCCGATAATTCGAACACGTGTGTTGGTCCCTGTCACCAATATGCCTCTTTAAATTGATTGTTAATTCGATCACATTATTTTCTCACCTCTCAAATAATTGTTTTCACACCTTTCCTAGCAAAGGAATTCGTGGTGTCGGCCCGTCTACAGTGTTGCATACGTTTTACAATCTATGACAATTACTTCGGAAGATATGATTTTGAAAAGGAACTGACTTTGATTTGATAATTAGAGGTTAATTATGTTAAGTTTGAGATGTTTGTTTCTACCACCCAATCGTCCAATTATGTTGTCTGATATTTCATTCTGTAAGATCACTCGAGTATCTCATTCCTGATTAAACATCTGATTTTATCCCCGACTTCATTTTTTTGCAGTATGTGCGGACATAACATGTTCAAAGTCATTGTTGACGCTAAAGTCATTGTTGACGCTAAAAAGACTGTACGAAGTGTATGTGATCGGAGGATGTCTCATTTTTTATCATTTTTCGTGTTTATCTATTTTTAGCATCAGGTTTTCCCGCCTTCATTCTTCGATCATTTTCAACACTTTTCACATCGGGATATTCAATGATATTTCATTGAAACATAGGTGTCCGAGGAAAATTAAACCATATACGTGTAGGCCTAAATATTTTTGATACCATATTATATCCTACCTTCTGCTGTTTTCTTAAGTCAAAAAATAATAATGCGCTTTGTTTCCTGTGGGGTGACAGTTAATGGGGACGAATACAACAGGGTAAATTTTACGACTTTGAAAGAAAAACTAGAGTACCGACCTTTCCAAAAACTTACAGAATGATAGGAATTTTAACGTGACTTATTTCCAAGAATGCATATAGTCACATCCGCTGCATTTAGGGAAAATAACTCACTCGATATGGCAGTCTTTGAATATTATGAAAAAAGGGAACAAAAACTCGGTTTTATTGCTCGGGGGTAGTAGATGTTTACTCTATTTGCCGATCTTGAACGGAATTTATTATTTCTTTTTTCACGGATAATTTGAAAATCGTCATAGTTCGAATATTTTGCTTGTCCCCTTGGGACTTCGAATTATCGAAGTTTTACTGTAGTCTGTTTGAGACACTACAAACATTTTTCATGCCACATTTTCATGAATTGGTGAGGTCATATACTTCATGACTTATCATGTGAGTAAGGCTCCTTGAAAAGGGGAACCCAGGTTAGCCAGCTTAGTCTGTGCATGCTCATCTGGGTTGAAACTTTTTGCTATTGGTCAATTTTCTGCATGTCCAAGGACTAGTCTACCTCATACTTCATGGATGGATTTTATGGATCCATAATTATGTGGTGATGTACTTGGGATAATGCATCAAGGAGATGCATTAAATCTACCTTTGCCAGAGTGCTGCTCATATCGCTTGCAACACGCGAAAAGGGGCATTCGGACGTTTGCGTAAAGTGTTGTCTCGGATCAGCTTGCACAGTCCGCGCAGGCTGATCCGAGACAACACTTTATGACTGCATTAGGTTTTGTGCTACAGTAGACTTGCGTGAAACAGAAATTTACATAAAAACGTAAAGTGTCGTCTCCGATCAGCATGCGCGGACTGCGCAGGCTGATCCGAGACGACATTTTATGCAAATGTACGAATGCCCCTTTTCGCGTGTTGCAAGCCTTATAAGAGTGCATGATAAAGCCATGTTATAGTTGTAAACAAACCTTTTTGATTCATGTAAGTAAGGACTATGATTTAGAATTTCAAATCATAACAAAAATTGGTGCTGTCATACCTGTGGATCTTTTCTGTAATTGATATTACGAATGACATTTCTTGCAAGATATAATGCATGAGTATCGTCCTGTGCATAATAGTCTGTCACACCAGATTTACTGAAATGTACGGTAAAACAGTTATTGAAATTCGTATTAACCCTTTATCAGGGGACAAAATTTTAGACTGATCCATATTGAAAGCATGCAAAGACGATACTTTAAAAAGTGGTTCAACTGATGATGTTTTTCCAGCATTTTCTCTTTTTCCCACAATGTTTTCAAAGGATTTCTTCCTCAAGGTCGTTGAAACTCCAGATTTTGTGGTGAAGGGTTAGCCTTTTACATACAATCCCATCATTTCACCATTCTTGAGAAAAAGTGCTTTTGAAAACATAAAGGAAAAGGAGAAAATGCAGTTAATCAGTATTTTCTCCTATTTTCACAATTTTTTCTACGTTTGTTAAAGACAATTCTATCATCTGGGTTACATTTGTCATCTACAAATGCTTTCAATTTGAACAATTCCAAAACTTTGTATTGTGGTAAAGAAGAATTTCAAATAGATGGATCTTACCCCAGTCTGAGAGTCCTCTAATACACAAACTGGAGAAAAGTGTAAGTTTTACCCCATGCTATACAGATTAAAATACTTCCACCTATAGGTCATCTTTGTTTTCGAGCGGACCACTTTTGCAAACACTGTGGTAGTAGGAAAAATTGCTTGTAGAAGGCAGTTCTCTTTTTGTACCATAATACTTAGAGTGCCAGATAAACCTAACAGACAAATTTAGTCGAGAAATACAACCCAAATAACTACAGTTTCATGATTGCTTTTGTCTTCCAGTGTTTCAGGCAAGCAAAGAGTGTAGATCAACGATCAGACTGCACTTTTTGTGCAGTCTGATCTTGATCTACACTGGCCGCATATGCAACTATATTTGTGGAATGCCTTTAACCCATTACCACACAATCCCGACTTTTAACAACCCTCAGGAGGAAGCCTTTTGAAAACACTGTGGGAAAAGGAGAAAATGCTAGTAACCAGCATTTTCTCCTTTTCCCACAATGTTTTCTACCCTTCCCAAATCAAATTTCAATTTCTGATTCACATTTAGTTGTCATCTGCAAATGCTTTTCAAATTGGATTAGTCTAAAATTTTGTTGTTTGGTAAAGAGTTAATGGTTAATCCCTGGAGGTTACACTCATTGCAGTTTATACAGATCTGTATGTAAAATAAGCAGGTATAATACTGGTACCTGTTAACAACTTTTTTCATCTCGTAGAAAATCACAGTTAAATATTGTCATATTTCAAAGAGGTGTTTCAAAAAGAGTCTGCTGCAGATTTATTGAGCAAAGAAATTTTGCAACCTTTATTACAGGACAAAACTCTAGACTCGTCCATATTGAAAGCATTTGTAGATGATGAATCAAATGTGGCTCAAATGTTCAGATTTGTCCTTGAAAGGAAGGAAAACATTGAGGGAAAAGGAGAAAATGCTGGTTACCAGCATTTCCTCGTTTTCCCACAATGTTTTCAAAAGCTTTATTCCTCAGGGTAGATAATACTTGGGATAGTATAGGTTTAAAGTTACCTGCAATGTAGGTCTGCCCCGCCCAAGTCCTCTGCTGACACTTCTTCTCCAGTTGCAGCCTTGACCTGAAGAAATATATCTTGTATGTAGGTTTACTATTTAAAGGGGCCTAGAATCAAATTTTCCAGTACGAAGTACTACAAAATATATTTTTCCCAGCAACCGAAAAGAAACCAGAAGATGGCATTTAATAAAACGGTACATAATCACATTTTAAAGATACATCTTTACAGCCAGAGAGAAAAACTGTTTAAACTTGATATTGTGTAGAATCCAGTCAGCGAGTGATGTCTTGGATAGCCTTGAGAGAATGAAATACATTTTGTATCCATCGTAATCTGTGCAATCTTGCAACCACCAGGGCAAACAGTTGGCACGAAGATACAAGAATGATTATATGTAATCAAATAAAGATGAAATTGGTTAAAAAACAAGATGAAAATGAGTAAAGGTGTATCTTTAACAACAGAATGATTGTTTTGCAAACAGTAACTCTGACTATTTTAAAGAGATCAAACATTATGTCTTACACTTTTTTGGATGTGATCCAACATACCCATGTGTTATTGATCATGTGACACTCCCACAATCCTTCTCAAAATTTTACATAAAATCTAAAAATTCCTTATGAGGCTATATATCCCATTAAGAAAATACCATACCCCAATTCCCAGAGTATCTTTTTCTTTTCTTTAACACTTTCCTTTCTCAGAAAGATTTTGTTGATGATTTGCCAGCTATCCCCTTTCTTAATTCAGTGATTATACATTTTCGAATTTTGGTTCATTTATGTTTTAACAGCCCCCTTTAATGCTGGTTTCAACATTGTTTCTTTTTTCATCTGTGGCACATATCTATGCCTTCCTGGAGTTCTGTTTTTTTTTTGTTTTTTTCACCAGTGCATTGCTTAATATTCTATCCAAGCCACTGGCTACTTCCCCTCCTAAAAGTTGCAGAAACAATGTCCAGCTGAGAAAGAGGAATGAATTCTTTCAAAAAGACTATCATCAATCCCCTGAAAGAGTTTGGCCAAGCTAGGATGCTAACCAGCAAATCCCTGGATATCAAGATTGGTAAGAAATATGTCTATCAAAGCAATCAAGGTCATACAGCTATTCAGAATGTAAAAAGAAAAAAAATATTGTGATAGATCCCTCTAGTCAAGCCACAAAACTTGAGTGTTTACTAAACAACCTCATTTTTTTAATGATGATAGGGCAGAAGTCTGTTCAAAACACTGTAGTTGTTGCATAGATCCCTGCTGAAGTAAAGGAAGCAAGCACAACTACTACTGTATCAATAACAAGAAGACAGTGATGGTCCTGTATTGTTCACCTAGGTAATATTAAATCTGCTTAAAGAAATACATACTAGAGGTGGACCCCCAAGAAAGATGGTCCCCTGTTTTCTGACAATAATGCTCTCATCTGCCATAGCTGGTACATAGGCCCCTCCTGCTGTACAGGAACCAAGCACCACTGCTACCTTGAAACATTGTGGAAAAAAGAAGTTCAAAAGATTTAAATAAATTCTTTACAAAATGATACCATTTTCAACTTAACAAAATTAAAAGCATTTGTGAAGGAAAAATTAAAAGTAGATGAAATGATGGTATTTGTCTATAAAGTATAGAAAACCTTGTGGGAAAAGGAAATAATGCTGGTCACCAGCATTTTCTCCTCTTCCCACAAGGATTTCAAAAAGGCTATTAGTAGCCAGTGAAGATCAAGATCAGGCTGCACAAAATGTGCAGCCTGATCTTTGATCTATACTGTCCGCTTTGCTGAAACAATGTAGACAAAAGCAAACTTGCAATTGTGATTACTTGGGTGGTATTTCTATGATGAAAATGTCTGATATGTTTATTCAGCGCTCTAAGGGTTAAAACAATTCTCTACATGACTTTCTTGACTCATCACCTTCTGAAACCATCAGTAACACATGATTTCTTAAATATTGCTTTTTGCTGGTTTTAAACGTACATCAGTCATATTGCAGTGACAGATTACTAATCTGAACTTTCCCTGGATCTCACCAGACCAAGAATAAGGCTCTTGAGTGCCTTGCCAACAGATATTTCCACATGAACAGTGCTGCCACTGGAGATCAAACTTGAATGTCATGGTTAAACAAGAGGGTCTTAACAGTCAGCTATTTAATATTTTTCAGTTTTCAAGGGAATCAAATTCAAATTTCCTCCTTAAACCTTCACCAAACAATCTGCAGTTCAACTCTTTACAACACAATCCCATGTTTTCATGAACCCGAAGAAAAAGCTTGTGGAAAACATTGTAGGAAAGGAAGAAAATGCTTGTTACCAGCATTTTCTTCTTTTCCCAAAATGTTTTCCACCCTTTCAGAGAAATATCTCACCATTTGACACATATTTAATTTGTCATCTGCAAATGCTTTCATACTGGACTAGTCTGAAAATTTTGTCATTCAATAAAGGGTTAAATGACACTAAGGAATGGAGCTTTTGAACACATCTACACTTCAAAAGACAAGTCCAACCTTCTGGGCCACATCTAATTTGCTGTCTGCACATACTTTTAATTTACAAGTGAACATTTTGTGGTCTAGCAAGGAAGTTACAACAAAACAGCTAAATACTCCCTTTTAACCAGCATTTCTCATTTTCTTACAATGTTCTCTACCTTTCTGAAGACATATCCAATCATTTCAGGCACATTTTGTCCTTTGTGAATTTCATATCTAGTACAGTATTCATAAAGATCAAAGTACCTGAGGTATTCTTTGTGAAGACATGTTGGCTTGATTGTAAAATATTCTCCCAAAATGGTCTCTGTCAGGAAACACATCTGCCTGTCTAGGTAGGTTAGCTCCCCCTGAGTCCACTGCAAACACAAGGTAAATATCACTTATAAAACAACAAATTCGTCCAGTTCAAATCCACAGCTAGATCATTTTTTTTTCACTATGATTAATGATAGTGAATGCAACAGGATTCATTTCTCTATCTCTGCTGATCATTGTTTCAACAATGATTATGTGTGAAAGTTGACACTGGCTTGGAAAGAATATTGAGTAAAGTAATGGTATAAGAAACTTCTGGAAAGCAGTGGTTAGTGCACTGGCCACCACAATATAACTGAAATAATTTTAAGAACATTGTTAAACACCATACAAACAAGCAAAAACCTTTGTTGTGTTGTAGATTTAATAAATGTGAAAAATGCTGTTGCAGTCGGAAGTGTTTGATAGCATAGTTGGTGTTAATCACTGTCTTTCTATGATAATTTAGTATTGTCACTGGAGCCCAAGCACCTATTCTGGTGTTTCTATGGTTTCTTTAACTCAATACCAGATGACTGCGCAGTCTGTGTTAGAAGTTTTGTTTAATTTGTGTTTAATGCCATTTTCGACTATGTATCAGATAATGTGAGGTGGACAGTGCACCTATTCATGCTTCCCTAAAGTTTGATTTTACCAGCACTTTGCACAACATTCTTCAAAAGCCACTGGATGATTCACCACTAAAACATACCAGAACCAATGGTCAATAGTGAGTGAGGAATGAATTATTTCACAATGACTGTCATCAATCTTCAAACAGAATTTGACTCAGGTGGGAATCATACCAGTGTCCCCTTGGTTTCGAGCCCTGTATATTACTGATAGAGCTAGCCATCTTTGCTGCACATGTTATACAAAAGTGAAAAAAAAAAAAAAAAGTTTAGCAGATCTATAACTTATGTACAACTTACAAGAACAAAACAATTCATACAGACCTAGATAAATACATGGCAAGTTGTTCTGTTGTGCTATTTCTTGTGCTCTGATATGTTTCTTCACTGTGATTGGGTAATAAGAACCTCCCTTAACTGTGGGGTCATTTGCAACAATCATACATTCTACCCTGAAATAATAAAGCATTTCTTTCAATCTAACAAAACATTCACCCGCTTTAATAACCCTGTGTAAGAGGGATTTTGGATAAATTGTGAAAAAAGGAAATAAGAGCACAGCATGCGGTTGCCAACCCTCCGTTGTAGCTGCTTGAATTTCAGCCAATATTCCAAATCAAGAATACTTTGATGGTTACCTGCCTTCGTTGTATGGGATCCCCTTTTGATGGTGAACAACTTCTCCAAGTTTAAAGTAAATATCTTTAGTCATGACAGAGATATTATAAAATGTCAGTTTTTGAAAATGTCAAACTTTTTCCACAACGACACAGACAACAATGCCAGGGCTACGACAATACCTCAACATTTTCTTCGAAAACAGTCGAGCTAAAAATGCTGATTACCAGCATTTTCTCCTTAACCTACATTGTTTTCTATCCTTGCAAAAACAAATTATTAGAGCTTCTTTTTTCATAACATTTTCTTCCCTTCCATCATTTGAGTCACACGCAACTTGTTTTTTTGCAAATGCTTTTAATTTGGAAAATTCTGCAACTCTGTTGTCTGGTACAACTTGAAACCTTTAGGACAATTTGAGCAAGTTACATTTGTGACCATATCTGTCATTTAGTTTTAATAGGCTATAGAATACAATTTACCTTGAGTTTGCTAATTCACCAACTTTTACAGTGACTAAATAAGTCACACCATGTTAAAAAAGGCAAGGAGCTTTTTAATCCTTTACCACACAATTGCAACTTTTAACAACCCTGAGAAAAAAAGCTTTTGCAAAAACAACGGAAAAAAGGAGAAAATGCTGGTTACCAGTATTTTCTCTTTTCCCCAAGATGTTTTCTACCCTTACCAAATTGAATTGCAATTTTTGATTCATATAAATTTTGTTGTCTGCAAGACTTTCAATTTGGAAAAATCTACACTTTTGTCATGTGGTAAAGAATTGAAAGAGGGATAAGGCTATACTCATTCCTTGATCTAATTCTCCAGAATGATAATTACTGTTATGTGAAATTCAGTTTTTGTTTCTTTATTAATAAATCCCAATTTCTAACTAAATGATTTCATAATGGTCAAATAGGCTATCAATCCTTTAATAGCCTAGGGCATACAAAATCTATAATAGGTACTCAAAACTCTACTTGCAGCACATTGAAAAGTTAGAAAGTTGGAAAAAGTACCAGTTTAGTATTTTTTTCAAGACCTGAATGTGAAAAACTAAACATCAAACTGTTTCAGGCAACTGCTCATGTTCTCAACATGTTTTGCAAAGCAGTCAAATGTAGAGGTGTGAAAAGTCATACTTAGACTGTTTTTGGTTCAATGTCAGAAGTCTTTACAAAACAACAAGACTGTAGACTTGTCCAGATTGAAAGTATTAGCAGATCACAAAATAAATGTGACTTGAAACATAAATTTGTCTTTCAAAGGGCAGAAAACTTTTGGGACAGCGAGAAAATGCTGATTATCAGCATTTTCTCTTTTCCCCACAATGTTTTAGAAAGCCCTCTTTTCCTAGGGGTCACAAAAACTCTGATTTGTTTAGTATAGGGTTAAGGTATTTGACCTAGACAGAAAACTAAAATTACTGTTACCCAGATACTCGACCAATCCCAGTAATAATTCCTCCTGCTGGTACCTCCTCATCTTTATAAAGCTGGTAGCCAGCCAACTGACTTAACTCTAAAAATGGAGACCTAAAAAAGAAGGCAGAAAAATGTTTAATGATATACCATATTTATTTGTAACCTGAACTACTGTCACTTTACCCTCTGAGTGCCTTTCATGACCATAGTTGCCTTTGTGGCCAGTGTAGATCAAAATCAGACTGCACAAAACATGCAGTCTGATCTTTGATGTACACTGTCTCCTTACCTGAAGGAATTTGCATATTGGATCTTATGTCTCTGAAAGTGTCTATTGGGTTTATTTGGCGCTCTAAGGTGGGGGGGGGGGGGGGGGGGGAGAAACATACTTTTATAGGTGTAAAGATATATAAAAACAGACAGTTCAAATCTAAGATAAGACTGCTCATATTATAGTGTTCATTTAGCTTATGTTTAGCTCCCTTTTCCACCTTTTCGCAGTTATATCAGGGCAGCCAGTGCCCCTATCTACATGTTCCTGGAATTTCTTCTGATAGTGCTTAACACTCTTTCCAAGCCACTGGCTCTTTTCCCATACAATCACTGTCAATACAACATTCAGTGGTGAGAATGGAATGAATCCTGTCACAATCACTATCAGCAATCCTCGAAAGAGTTTGGCTGAGCTGGGATTTGAACCATCAACCTCTGGATTAATAACCCTGCATGTTACCGACTGACCTTTAAGGTCCATACTCACCAACCATTCCTAAGAGTATTCTTAGTTTAATTCTAGATTTTGAGAGTAACACAACTTCTGATTGGCTAAACTATTAAGAATGGTTGTTGAATACAGGGTACGGCTTAGCATATTTTGTTTATCTACAAGGTAAAAAAATCTTGATAAACAAGGTCAAGTTAGGTTAGGCGAATAAAAAAATGCCCAAGCTACATGTACATATAATTAACAGCTTACTCTGGATCTAACAGCTTTGTAATTCTATCTCTAGGCAATAATTTTCCCCGGGAAATATGTCGCTGCCTTGCTTTCTCCCCTCCACCTGTGATTAAAATAAAATTTGATGAGAGTGATAGTTGCTTTCTTAGTGTCACATCACAAGTAAAAAAATTGTTTGGTTTTTGGTTTTGCAGCAAATCCAGTGACAAAGGACGAAATAGTTTCAAACAAACAATTTCTCCTTTTGCAACGATGTTTTTTATTTGAGAGGTACTCTGGCAAAAGGAGGTTTTATCCTTTACCAAACAACAAAACTTTGGATTGAACCAAATAGAAAGCATTAGCAGATAACTAATTAAATATTGCTAAATTGATGATTTTGTTTTTGATAGGCTAAAAAGAATTTTGAGAAAAGCAGAAAATGCTGGTTACCAGCATTTTCTCCTGTTGCCACCTGTTTTCAAAAGCCTTCTCTTTCGGGGTCATTAAAACTCGGGACTGTGTGGTACAGAGTTTTGTGATGCATTATACCAAGCAAGTCATCATACGGCCTAAAAAAAAATATCTGCGTTTAGGGTTTCCCGACCCTACCTAGAAAATGCTGCCGACCCTAAACTTTTTACCCTATGAATGAAAAAAAAAATTTTTCAGGTGTGATTTCAGTACATGGTCCACGTAAAAAAATTCTGAAAAAAAAAAAAGAAATCCCTACCTACCCTACCTACAGCATCTTGGACCGAAACCTTAAACACAGATATTTTTTTATTAGGCCTAATGATGGATCCATAAAATCCATGTTGTCTAGCAACAGACTGAACAATGAGGTAGGATGGTCCTTTGACATGCAGAAAACTGACCCATAGCAGAAAGTTTCAACCAAGGCTAGCCTGCGCACACAGTGTAGGCTGACCTGGCTGTGTCAATACTTTTCACAGATTCTTATGAACATGAAAGTTCGCAACAAATGCATGGATCAAACATTAACCGTACCTGGTAGGATTCAATCCGTGCGGTAAAGATCTTCATGTTTTCAACGGTTAAAAGACCAACACCATAACCACTGAGCACATGCAGTTGTTAGGCAATGATTTTATACAAGATGAAACTGTGCAGTAAGAAAGGAGTGATCTCCTGTGACACACCCCCTCTCAAATGTCATTTTGATGACAGAAAGCCATATTAGGCAGTAGTTATTTTTTTAGGCAACAAATGGCTCAATGGTCAATGGACGAGCCCCCATCTTACAAACATGAAAGTTCATAACAAATGCATAGCTCAAATACAGACCGCACCTGGCGGGAGTCGAACCCGTGCTGGAAAGATCCTCGTGTTTTCTAGGTTTAAAAGACCAACACTATAACCACTGAGCCAAAGAGAATTCTCCCAAACACAGTTGTTAGGTATTGATTTTAAACAGAATGAAGCTATTCAGTAAGGAAGGAGTGATCTCTGTAACAAAATTCATTAAACCCCTTTTTCAAATTGATGTAGTAGACTATAATTTATGTTGATTATCAAGTTTCAGATGTTTCCACTTTGGAATACTTCTATTTTCTATTGGTGTAACTCTTCAAGTTAAAAGTCTGTTTAACTCTTTACCAAGCCACAAAATTTTAGACTTGTCCAAATTGAAAGCATTTGCAGACAACAAAAAATAACGTGACTCAAAAATTGAAACTTGATTTTGGAACAGTAGAAAACATTGTGGGAAAAGCAGAAAATGCTGGTTACCAGCATTTTCTCCTTTTCCCACAATGTTTTCAGAAGGCTTCTTCCTCAGGGTCGTTAAAACCAGTGATTGTTTGGTAAAGGGTTAAATCTACTACTGGGACCACACATAAAGAAAAATCAATGGCAACATATGTACATGTATATAAAATACAATTAAATGCAACTATCTTTACTAACAGAGGCACATTACATTGCGCTGCGGTGTCTAATAAATACATCCTGGCTTTTATTTCTTATTCTTTTTTCTCGTTATGGGTTAGTTAATGTTTTGTCTATGTTATGGGCACTGTATCCTACTTAATAATATTATACTGTCTTTCAAGACTTGTATGTTTTCTTACCAAATAAGACTGCTCAAAGAGAGGTAACTCTACCTGACTGGCAAAAATAAGTACTGTCAGAGTTGTCTGTATTGGCCAATATCAAGTATAGCCAAACAAGTTTTATGAAATCTGCTCTTTTACAGGTATCTTTTAACAGAGAGGTAGATTTCTGGTTATAAATTCCTAATCTATCTCAGTGAGACAATTCCAATGAGTGCCCGCAACAAAGGTTGTAGGAAAGAACTATAGAGACATTACTTTTTGGATCCCTAAGTAAGTTATCTTGGACCCCTAATCACTCTTCTTACCTTGTACATCTGACTTAACTCTTTACAAAAGGGAAACAACAAAATTTTGGACTTGACCAAATTCAAAGAATTTGTAGTCGACAAATTTTACCAGGATTTCCTCCTTTTTCCAACAATGTTTTCAAAAGAACCCCTTTTTCAAGGTCGTTAAAACTTAAGATTGTGTGGTAATGGGGTAAATAAGAACATCTATAATTAGTTACCTTGCACAATCTTAGCCACATGACCTCTCAACTCCTGGACCAATGTCTGCATCACTTCATAGTTCTCCTGTGTAAGAAAGTTCACAGTTAGAATCACTGATTGAAAGGCGATTCATGCATGTTTCAGCATTACTTTAGTCATATCACACTCATCATTTACCGGCCGAGCCCCGGTAGCTCAGTCAGTAGCGTGCAGGACTTGAGAACAGGGGGTCGTGGGTTCGATCCCTGGCTCGGCCAATTTCTTTCCGAGGATTGATGATAGTCATTGCGACAGGATTCATTCCTCTCCCACCGCTGTCCATTGTTTCGACAATGGTTATGTGGGAAAGCAGCCAGTGGCTTGGAAAGAAAACTGTGTGGAGGACTGGTAAAAGAGACTCCAGGAAAGCATGGATAGGTGCACTGGCCGCCACGATATAACTGAAATAATGTTGAAAACGGAGTTAAACACCATACAATCAATCAATCAATCTCATCATTTACCACCCAAACCAGCTTCCTGAAAGTTTACTCTCCTTTTCCCACAATAGTTTTTGCTTATTTAACCCTTTACTACACAATCCTGAGTTTTAAAGAATCTGAAGAAGGCTTTTGAAAGGAAACTTATAGGAAAAGGAGAAAATGCAGGTGACCAGCATTTTCTCCTTTTCCTGCAATGTTTTCTACCCTATCAAACACAGAAATCATCATTTGAGCTACATTCGATTTGTCATCTGCAAATAATTTCAACTTGAATACACTAGATAAGCACAGATTACAAACTGTTGATTGCTCTCCTACCATTTTTTAATAAAAGACAAAAACATGCAGCATCAATGATGCCTGGATGTAGAATTCAATGGTTCAAGCTATTTTTTTGCATTGATCTATTTGTAAATGCGGCTGTGTGCGTTGTCAACTGGCAGCCTTTGCATTGGGCACTTACGGGAGATACAACAGGTACCAGTTTTTGTGTTGCAAATGTTCATATGGCAATATACTGCATGTACAATCGACAATAAAGAGGTAAAAGACCTCAGCCTGTGTAGTTTAAACAGATGAGCAAAGAGAATTCAGAATTAAAAAGGGAAAGTCGGACAGTCATTAATAATGAGGAGAATCCCAAAATGATCTCTTTGTCTATATTTCTCTTATTATATACCAATATTTGTTCCGTGAATTCTAATTTCAAAGCGTGATTTAAGCAGGAATTAAAGCAAGTGGGAACACTGTCATGTCACTTAGATTTCAACAGATGTCTCTGTTCAACTCTTGAACAAAACAATAACATTCTAGACTTGTTGAAACTAAAAGCTTTAGCATAAGACAAATAAAATGTTGCTCAAATGATGGAATTTATTTACAAAAGGACATAAAACATTTCCGGAAAAGGAGAAAATGCTGGCTATAATCACTTTCTCCTTATCCCAAATGTTTTCAAAAGCCTTTTACTGTTAAAACATGTGGTAGTGTGGTAAAAGGTTATCTAAAACAGTGTATGCGATTATGTATAAATATATGTGATTCATGTTTGAAATAAAAAAATTATCATGTACGTAGGTACATTCAGTTTCTCTAATACGTACTGGAATGTACAAAAACTTGCACAATTAAAAATTTAAGAAGTCAAATTTCAGAAATTTCCTGCAGCGAATACATTTACAAGTAGTTCTCTTGGACGGGTTTTCCGAATCCCAAAACAGAATGGCTGCTAGCCATCATCGTATCCAAAATGTTGCAGATGGCCAAAGTGCTATTTTTAGTAACGGTGCATGATCAATTGTTATCTTAGAACTGTCTTTGGTTTTTGCAATAAACATCGAACCTTCTGTGTAATGGGCCACTGTAAGAAAAGGATAAACTTATTATTCCAAGGACATTTTCCTTTTCGCCCAGTATTTTCAAAAGCTCAAAATCTTTTATCTTTGAAAACTTGTACCTGTAGGCCTATATTGTTTGAAAACATTTCAACTATCAGCAAACTGTCATTGACATCGATGCTAAAGAGTGATAATGTTGTACCCCATATTTGTTTGCATATCCCCAACTTCTATTACCATTACGTGCAAAAACCTCCAGCTGGAAAGAGCACAGCACACACTGTAAGATCTGTTTGAAGATATTTCTGGGATAACCAGTAGAGGAACAATAACTCAACTTATCTCAGACCTTTATATACATAAGACTTGAAAGTATTACCTTTCATTTTGATGTTCATCATATTACTTGCAACAGAGAAGCAATGTATGAATCAGATCTTAAAGGTTGACCATAAATACTCATATATCTACGTCTAAATATTTGGAGTACCCCACCCACTGATTCCCAATGCTAACCTTGTAGTCAAGGCTTTCACGATCTGGCGTTTTACCGATTGTCGGAGACTCGTCCACGTAATATGATCTCGAAAAAACGTAAACCTGTTTTCTGCATATTTCTAACGCTTTGTTTCGGGCTGTTATTGCCCTGTATCGGAATAATTTAGCAATATTTATCATATTTACGCTGCCAATTTAACATGGTATTTGGTTGTGATACAATATGGGGTACGTGAATATTGTTCTTTGTGTTTGGCTTAATTAAAAAAAAAACTTCAAAGTGGCTTAATCATATTATCTTAGCTCATTAAAATATATTTTGCGAATGCCAGAAATTGAAAATAATCATCTCAAAAGGATTAATTGCTCACCTCAATGTTTTCACATGTTCTGGTAAAAAGAGGGCATAATGCATCTCCGTGATGCAGTAAACTGAAGTAAATCAAGGGAGAAAAGTGTGTCCGACGTGGGACTCGAACCCACGAGCCCCGGAAAACTAGCACCGCAGCTCTACCAACTGAGCTATCCGGGCATCTGGTCGTGAGTCCGCCCTACGTCAACTACAACAGTCCCCCCCCTCCTGATTTTTTGGGAGTAACCAACTCCCCCTTCAGTCCCCACGGACCGCCGGTGCCGCTTACCCGCGCTCACCAATTGACCACGTCGCCAATGAAGTAAATCAAGGGAGAAAGGTGTGCCCGACGTGGGACTTGAACCCACGACCCTCGGTACACTAATACCGCAGCTCTACCAACTGAGATAGCCGGACATCTGGTCGTGAGTCCACCCAACGTCAACCACAACAATACCAGGCAAGTCATCACATGATAATGGACCCATAAAATCCTTTTTGTCTAACAACCGACTAAATCCCGAGGTAGACTGGTCGTTGCACATTCAGAAAAATGACCGATAGCGAAATGTTTCGACCCATGTCAGCCTGCGCGGATAACGCAGGCTGACACGCGTCGATACTTTTTGTAAATGCATTGGGCTCCCTTTTCACAGAGCATGGCTCAAATATATGCATGCTTGCACCAAACCTTTGTTCAATCATTTATATTCTACGGGGTGAATGAGGCATTCGAGCTTATCCTAATTCTCAAGAATTGTCTAAACTTCAAAGCAACACAATTTTCTGATTTGCTAGGCCAATTTGCCAATCCGAAACTGCGTCACGTTCTAAGTCAAGAATAAGACAAAGAATGCTTCCAAGAACGTCTGATGATTTCAACGGGACCAGGGCAATTCGACCCTTTACCAAGCGACAAAATCTTAGACTTGTCAAAATTCAAAGCTGTTGCAGACGACAAACGGAATGTGGCCCAAATTACAGTATTTTCCTGAAAGGGTAAAAAACATCGTGTGAAAAGGAGAAAATGCTGGTAACCAGAGTTTTCCAACAATGATTTACAAAATGATTTACCTCAGGGCCATTAAGACAATCGAATATTTGGGAAAAGATTTAAAAACTAAACGGTCTTAGGAACTAGAGCTATCGAGAATGACAGTTTCTGACTAGATCTATCATGGTCCATCTCCCTTAACAGTCGAATCTTTAAATCATGCATTCTAACGAGGAAGGTTGGAGGGGAAAGAAAGGGAGGAATCATCATTCATGAGCAGATTTTCCCTAGTGTAGATCTACTAAGTAAAATTTCAAAATTTCAAAATTTATTTCATAAGATAGCCTACTCTAGGCTACATTTGAAAGATCAGGAAATATGACAGCGATGTTAGGAATTAGAACAGAGATTCCTTCTATGTAGGCTACATGTCTATTGTCATGGAGACAGTTGACTTCATTCATATGAAGACCAAGTTTTGTTAGAGATAACACGAGAAAAACACTATTTCAGAACATGGTAATCAAGATAAGAATAGACATATTTGTGTATATGAGATTGTGTAACGTTGGCCTAGTTGACGCAAGAAAATGTTCACCGACAAAAAGGACTTAATTGGAAAATATGCGTATTGAGGTTGCCTTAATTTTTTTTTTTTTTTGTCAATGTTACAGCCAGCTTCCTATCTCAAAAATGTTTCTACCCGGATCAGCCTTAGCGGGCTAACATGGGTTGATCGTTTTTGCAAGGTTAGACATTAAGCCACCCTTTCATAGATTATAACTCAAATGTATTGATTCTTTTTTATAGGAAAATATCTAAAGCCCATGTATCCCTTTTAAAGCTTCCTTATAGAGTACACCGCATTCCGAAGTCTGGTAGGATGCCAGGTTAACCCATAGGCTGCGAAGCGGGACTCACTGACCTTTTGCGGACAGCGTAGATCAAGATCATCCTGTACAGAACGTGCAGTCTGATCTTTGATCTACACTGTCCGGTCAGGAGATATTTTTTCTGCAAAAATACCTTTGAAAAAGCAAAATCTTGGTTTTTACTATCGGCTTGAAAGTTTCATTTAATCTATTTAGCAGGATAAGGCCGGGTTAACACTTGCCGCGAGAAGTTTGCGGGTGATAGCTTCGGTCATATAAACCTAAGATATTATGAAGACATATGCAATTCAAAATTTTGGCCAAAATACACATTAATTACCAGTCTTATGTACTAGCGTAAACATCAGCCGCATTTTTTTTTTTTTTTGTCCGGTGATAGGTGAAAACATTACCCCCGTGTTCATTTAGTTTTTCAAATTCTTTAAACTGAGCATATCTTAAGATGTAGGTCAAAAATTGCTGGTAATAACGAGAAATCTTTGCCTGGAACTGATGATGATTTATTTCCGCTTTCGACTTTTTTAGGTTTACGCAAATGAGCATCATGAAAAGTAGAAACGTTGATGTTTTTGTGTTGACAGTTATTTGAAAAACAAAAAGAAAAGTCGAAATTAGTCATGGAACTCCAGACAGTCAGGTTGAAAAGCCGATTACGAAAATGGGAATCTTCAGAAATAAATAAAAAGTGTTTATAGCATGCTTAGCCAATAGAATTGACATTTTTAGACGTCAGAGAAGGCCAAAATCTTGCCACATGATTTTCTGGAGTGTTTTGTAAGTATATCTCATAATGATATAAACAAGCAATCTCGTTAAAATGATATCCCCCGCCGAAAAATTTACTTGACAGCGTAACTTAAAATCGCTCCCAGTCGGCCATTTTTCATCGAATCAATAAAAATGTATATCGGCGGAATGGGTTATTGTACAAACGTATAAAGTTCCACGAAATTCCGTCCAATAGTATTGGAAATATTCTCCCGGACAGACACACGGACGGACGGACGGACGGACGGACAACGCTAATACTATATCCCTCCGCCTTCGGCGGGGGATAACTATTGCACAGTATTCCAGCCAAGATTTGACTGTTCTTTTCAATTTATATTGGTCTGCTATCAACTACACTGTGTGTAACCTTCATAAAGTTAAATGAAGAATAGTTGGAAATGTTCTGTCCCAACACATGTAGAGGTCTATTATCATTCGGCATACTTCGGGTGATGTGAGCAATCAAATCCCTCGGCTGTATCTGGTGGATTGATATGCACCAGATCGGTACATTTCATCGCCCGGAAATACGCCGGTTTACCGTTCTGAAAATTGTAAGAGTCCTCTTAAAAAAGAAAACTTGAGTTTCAATTTTCTATCGAAATCTTTCTAACTATATTTCAATTGACAAACAGTTTTTACATTCTTTTTTGAACGTGGTTTATCACCAACAGATAGATAGATGTGAATAACTTCGTTGCTAAACGACTAACAGTGGCTCCGCCATGTATAAGATCACGTGATTGGCAGTTCAAATGGAAACGACCGTTATACGGACGAGTTTAGATGTAGGTACGGAATCGGCCGAGTTGTGACGAGTGGTCTATTATGTAACGGAAACTGCCGATATCTTATCAAAAGCACTCGTCAAAACTCGGCCGATTGCATAAAGTTCATCTAGGCCCGTATTCACCCACTGTTCTTAAGAACATTCTTGATCTTACTCTCAAACATGTATTTTCTAAACTTAAAAGTAACACAGCTTATGATGTGATGAAAAAGCTGGATTAGCCAATTAGAGAGTGTATTACTTTCTAAATCTAGAATAAGACTAAGAATGAAATTGAGGATGACTGGTAAAGACGGACCATGAGTTTGATGACCCGAGTATGCCGAATGTTTCCAAAAGAGCAGCACAACCTAATTTGATTTCTTATAAACATTGTTCAAAGAGAAACTTTTTAGTTCGGTTCTCTTTTCAAACGATTGTTATTACATGTACTTTGATCTTATTCAAGCAGAATTCTGTTCAGACTTTAGCACTTAATTGCAAATTCATCCTTGTTAGAAAAATTAGTAAATTATCTACACTGAACAATGCAACTCTAACCTACTTTATCATAATAGGTTCGTTTATCTGTGTGACTACTATTTAGCCCTTAAAACATTCTCACCTGTAAACGGACTTTTTATTCCATCGGGAAAACATTGAAAAACATTGAGACGAAAGACTAAATTCCTCGTGGCGAGCATTTAATCCTTTTACCACGATGTTTTCACCTGCATTCATGCACTGTTGGCTTATTTCACGTTCAGTATACAGAGTTTAACATGATGTTTCAATTAAGTCGTCCGCAGTTTTATTCCAGGAAGTAATTAGTGAATTATAATGCTACGCGCAATTTAAGTTGTTTTCACAAACAGTGTACACTAAAACAGACTACGACAAGAATTACGCTGATGTTTGATATTGGACCATTATCCATAGACACGTAAACTGTTGTGAAAAAAATTGCAGTATTCGGGCCTCACACACAGGGAAAAAAACCTAGATCTGTTTGTAGCATTCTTAAAATTAAGGGTTGAAAAGCTGACCCATCATGATAGAGCAAAATTTTTACCCTTTATCAGCCAACCACGTTTTTCAACGAACCCAAAGAAGGAGGCTTTTCAAAAGATGTTGGAAACGGAGAAAATGCTGGTAACCAGTATTTTCTACGTTTTCCACGACGTCTTGTACTATTTCAAAGACATTTTTTATCATTTTAGTTCCATCTAATTTGTCGTCTGTAAATGCTTTCAATTTGGACAAGTCATAGATATTGTCGTCTGTAAAGATATAAACAATTCTCAAAATTAGGCCATCATTAAGCACGCGGTTTTTTGTGTCCGAAGTGTTTACATCAGACCTCTTGGTATCATGTGACGTAGTCATGTGACGCGGCTCACAATGCTGACCATATGACAACCAGGTGATTTTCTTGTTTTAAATACCGGCGAATGAAACGCAGAAATCAGTTTACTCTCTTCTCCACAGACATAACAACAAAGGTAAGACTTAAAATTTTAATAATTCCTTTGATTGTCAGTACTTTACATTAAAATAGATCTTGATGATGCATAATACTAGTATTGCTTTTTTTTTTGTAATAATTCTTTTTGAGATGCTAATGCCAAACTTGCAACGATTCATATCTCAAACATAATTTGATTCTTTATTTTTTTGCAGTTTGTTAATTGGTTTATAGATTGATCCATTAGTTTTCCAAAAATATATCTTGTCTTCATCAGTGTATTACTGTCGTAGCCGATCTGTCGAAGATTTTGAACAAATTTAAATTGTAGGACTTTCGAAAGTCTTTTGGAACATTTCTCTTCTGCATCTCATTTAATTTTTATAATAATATGTATTAATTATGAAGACAGTTTTGGAAACAGATGCTAACAGTGTAGATTCGGATCGTACTAAAAATTTTGAGCGGTTTGATTTTCCATCCATAGTGACTAAATCTTAAGATTACAAAATAGCCTTTAGTTTGTTTGGTTTTTTTTTCATCTTCGACTAACATTGTCCAGTGCTTTGTAGGGTATTTTCAAAATCGCCTTTAATCCTTGGGCAGCTAAGCGCGACTCTCTGACCTTTTGCGGACAGCGTAGATCAAGATCAGACTGCACACAAATTGCAGTCTGATCTTGGATCTACACCGTCCGATTAGGAGATATCTTATCTCCAAAATTACCTTTGAAATTGGAAAATTCGGGGTTTTCGTATCGGCTTTAGAGTATCATTTCTTTCATTAGCAAGATAAGGGTTTATCTATATTGTAGAGTGCCTGTAAACTGTAAAATGTCATTCCCGACTGACAGTAAATTGCATCCGCAGTTGACTTCCCCTTATGTACAGACAACCTAAGGTTTATTGGACTAATAAAACCCATTTGCTCTTGATATTCGTCCCTGAAGCCGTTCTATATGAATATCCATTTATTTAAAGAAGAAATTAATAAGCTTCTCGCAGACCAGATCGGCAAGAATAATGGAATATAACCGTTTAAGACCTATTAGAAAGTATGTACAGTATCAATAGGAATTGGGTTGATCATTTTAAATATTGCGAATATCTGCCGAGTATACATGACATCATTTTATGTAAGTGTATTAAACTCTGTCCTACTGCATTTCAACAATTAAGAATAACCTGACTGCCATATTCAAAATTATAAAATTTCTACTCGGATAGGCAGAGGCAATCAGAGGTTCAGTCCTTGAGTTTAGAATTAGAATTTTATGGCCATAGCGTTCTCTTTAGTCCTATGAGTAAAGGAAGGCCAAAGATAAGCCTACACAGTCGTGTAGGATGATCTTGGACTGCATTAGACTAGAGATTATAGATGAGAATGATATTCTCAGCCAAGACCTGTAGCTCACTCGGTGAAACCACCAGGTTTGAATCCCCGGCTCGACTAGTTTCTTTCCGATGATGATAGTCATTACGACATCATTCATTCCTCTCTGACCGCTGATCATTGTATCGACGATGGTTATGTGGGGAAGCAGTCAGTGGCTTTGAAAAGTTATTGTACAAAGTACTGGTGAAAGAGACTCTAGGAAAGCAAGGATAGGTGCACTGGCTTCCGCAATATAACTGAAAGACACCATAAAAAATGTTTTCTCTTTGGGGACCGAAGGAACTTTGACATTTTTCTCCACTGAGCTCTTGGTTAAAAAAAAAACATACGAGGGTTGTTCGATATGTAATGTGTATTGTACGATATCTCAAAAGCATTCGACTCAAATAGTGAAATGAACATTACATCCCTTCAAAATATATTCTCCGCGGTTTGAAACACATAATTTCTATCTCTGAATCCATTTCTGAAATGCGTCACGGTACGCTGATTTAGGTAGACCTCTGAGGCACTGACTGATGGCTGAGCCAAGGGCTTGTCGGGACTTGTAACGACGACCAGATAAGAACTTTTTAAGTTTTGGAAAAAGGAAAAAGTCGCATGGGGCTAGATCTGGAGTTTATGGTGGGTGTGGCAAGACAGTAACCTTCTCCGACTTCAAAAATTGCTTCACAAGCTCAGATGTATGTGATGGGACATTATCATGAAGTAGACGAACATGCCTAAATCCTGACACAGGGCGTCGTTTAAGATAATATTTCTTGAGCTTTTTTAGTATAACATCTCGGTAATACAGACCTGTAACAATTTTGCCCTTCGGCACCGGAATTTGTACGGCTATACCATCACATGAGAAGAATATGCAACAAAAGAACCTTCTTTGTGCTTATGCTTCTTTTGGCGAATACAGGCCTTCTACCGTGTTTAGTTAGCCATATTTTGTTTCCAATTTTTCTTACTGGTTCGAAATAGTTAACCCATGTTTCGTCACCAGTAATAATGTTTGCAAATTGTCTTTGATTGAATTTGGGAAACATTTTGAGCAATTGCTTAGCGGTTTGTACTCGTACCCGTTTTTGGTCATCTGTCAATATATGCGGTATCCATCTGGCAGAAATCTTTCGTACTTTCAAAATACGCTTCAAAATGAAATGCACACGCGATAGCGATATGCCAACAGCGTTGGCAATATCACGAATCGTGTATCTGCCATCATTTTCAATTATTTCCCTGACTTTTGAGACATTTGCCTTGCCTGTTACAGTCACAGGTCGGCCAGATTTTGCTGCATCTTTGACGGACTCTGTGCCAGTTAGAAATTTCTTTCTCCACCTACGAACTGTCTCATAAGATACCTTATCAGACCCATAAACTTCCCCCAATTCAGTAAAAAATCTGCATTACCGAATGACCGAGTTTTGTGCGAACTTTTATATAAGCTCTAATTTCTTCAATATTCTTAATCCGTTTCCAAACCATTTTTACAACAGTGGTCAACGACTAGCTCTAATGAAATGACTATAAGTTTAAAACTATGCGGAGCTAAAGGCTCGTCTTTATACCGTTGGAAAGGTATTGAATAGAGCTATTCAAGCGTATCATGATCCACGAAATCGTTGAAAGCGTTATCGCGCTGTGGTACAATACACACTACATATCGAACAGCCCTCGTATTGTGCGTAAAATATATTTAGCCTTTGACTGAGGCTGTGCGATTTAATCAGTAGCTGCTAGTCCCGACTGAATTCAAATGTGCTTTTCTGGACATTTTGGACTAAGACCAGACTGCACAGAACATGCAGTCTGATCTTGAATCTTCACTGTCGGATAGGGTGAGATTATTACAAGTACATGTACGTGAAGGAAGGTCTACTTGCATTTCTAACATTGGTTGAAAATGTGCACTGTTAATTAATATCAATTCAAAGTTAATCGTTTACAACACAGTGACAACTTTTTAAAATCGACCCAAGGAAGACGGCTTTTGAAAACATTGTGGGAAAAGAAGAAAATGCTGGTAACCAGCATTTTCTTCTTTTCCCACAATGTTTTCTACCGTTTGAAATAAAGATTTAATGTTTTGAATAACATTTAATTTGTCGTTGCAAATTACATATTTCAATTTTGACAAAGCTACAACTTTGCTATTTGGTAAAGAGTTTAGCTAGTGAAAACTAGACCTACACAATGGTAACTAGACTAGATCTATGGTTTTACAGCAAATAGAAATAGATTTAGACCTGAATCTAGTCCGTAAAAAGGTAGATCTATCAGAGGCTGTTGTCAATTGAATTTTTCTCATATGATGCAGTAGATTAGAGAGATAACCTAATGTAGATTTGAATCGCTGTTCAATGACCTTCAAAATCCTAAAATTGCAAGCAAACAATGAAATTGGGTTATCTGACCATGTGGTGCTTTACTGATAAGTCACGTGATCTAGATGTAGACCCTATTAGATCTAAATCTAGATCTTAGTGCAACCAACTTAGGGAATTTCAGGTCATATGTCTTTAAGTAGCCTAGCCGACTGATCTAGATTCTAGTTCTTTAAAACCAGATGTTGGCAAATGTCAAAACTTTGGACTCGAGAAGCTTAAAAAAGGGAAACATAGATGTCTTTCTCAAGCAGAACTGAATCTAATTTCATGTGTACACCCATCCTCGGAACCCAGGTTTGAAGCATTACGTTACTCTCCATGCATCACTGAGTGAATCGAAACTGGGATGGTGTACACTAGCATAATTATAAACGCACATACTCGTCTTTTTTTTCAAGAACGCTGACCAAATCGAATTTAGATCCAGTTTCGATTTTAGACAGACTTACGCGGGAAGACACTTAGATCTAAACTAGATCAGAATTTGAACAAGAGGCGGAAGATTTACTTTGCGCGCCACCATTGGAATTTTCGATCATGCAATATCAAAAACTTGCAAAGAACACTGACTCAGATCAAAACCTAGTTGACATTTTATCCGGTTGTTTTCACATTGTATCTCACAAAACAAAATAACTTATACAAGGAAAACGTGCATTTGAAACGATATTCCTTTTTGTTATCATCATTTTCTTTCGTTGCAGATGTTCCGTCTTACTCTAGTTGCATGTTTGGCAGTGGCTGCGTTCGGTTCACCTTTGAACCGCGCACTTGATAACGAGTGGGTAGCTTTCAAAGCCACTCACAAGAAAAATTATGCCAGCAATGAAGAAGAGGTGTTAAGGTGAGTATGCAAGATAGATTTTACAGAACTTTCTCTCTCGGAAAAAATAATGGCTTAAAGAATCTCCGAAAATTTGAATAAGAATTAGTCCTATTTACCTTTTTTTTCTTTCGAAAATTGCAAGCAACAAGTCAATCAATCACTTGATCAGTTAGTCAGTCGATCAAACAATCAATCAGCATATCAAACAATCAATCAATCAATCAGTCAGCTAATCAATCATTCATTCAATCAAACAATCAATTAATCTATCTATCAATCAATCTAGACCTTTCTCACCGTTATGAGTGGGTGAATCTTTGGATAATTCTTCACTTTTTTCATAAGTGGTAAATATGCACAATCAATCAATCAGTATTGAACTTTAAACTTTCTATTTACGATGATGAGTGGGTCAATCTGTGGAACTAATAAGAAACAATCATCAAGTGTAGGTGATTTATCTGAGAACTTGTAAGAACTTTTTTTCGCTTTTAATGATTATGAGGACCAGCATTTTCTTCTTTGCCCAAAATGTTTTCATCCTTTCCCCAAAGTAATTTTAACTTTTGAGTCACTTTTATTTTGTCGTCTGCAAATGTTTTCAATTTGGGCTAGTCTAGAATTTTGTTGTTTAGTAAAGGTTTAACTCATTACCATAAGGCAAAATTTTGAACCCGTCCAAATTGAAAACATTTGCAGATGACAAATTAAAAATGGTGAGATCTGGCTTTGATAGGATAGAAAATTTTTTGGGGAGAGAAGAAAATGCTGGTAATCAGCATTTTCTACTTTTCCAACAATGTTTTCAAAAACACTCTCTCACAAGGTCGTTAAAAGATGGTATTGCTTGGTAAAGATAAGATAGCCACTACAAATTTTTCAGTAATTTTTTACTAAACGACAGTTTTTTTAACTTGTCCAAAATGAGAGCAGACGACAAATCAAAGGTGGCTCAAACGTTGGAATTTTGTCCTTGATAGGGTAGAAAACATTGGTGGAAAAGAAGAAAATGAAGTTTACAATCATTTTTACCTTTTCTCACAGCATTTTTTAAAAGCTTTATTCTTCAGAGTCCTTAAACTCCAGGTTGTGTGGTAAAGAGTTAAATAACAGGAAAACTGAATGAACATTTGTCACTTTTCTATAATTATTCCTTTGAACCTAGTCTGGTAAGCAAGCTAGATTTGGTCGATAAAGACAAACATTTTAACTTTTTACCACACAATCCTGACTTTAAATAACCCTGAGAAAAAAGCATTTTGAAAACATTGTGGGAAAAGAAGAAAATGCTGATAATTTCAAACCTTCCCAAACAAATTTCAATTCTTCAGTCATATTTATTTTGTCATCTGCAAATGCTTTCAATTTGGACAAGTCTAAAATCTTGTTGTTTGGTAAAGAGTTAGTCTTTTACTACAAATAAACTTTTGTATAACAGGAGAATGATCTGGGAAGATAATGTGAAATACATCCAAACCCACAACCTTCATGCTGACAGGGGAGTGCACTCTTTCTGGCTTGGTGTCAACGAATATGCTGATATGGTAATATTAACTGAGTGGTAATGTGGCAAAAGGGGGTTTAATGCATCTTTGTGATGTCTGATATCAAGCAAGTCTTCACCTCATTATGGATCCATAAAATCCATTTTGTCAAACAACGGACAGTATCATCAGGTAGACTGGTCCTTGCATTACAGAAAATTTACAAATAGCAAAATGTGTTGACCCATTTAAGCCTGCACAAACTGCACAGGCTGACTTATTATACTGCAAAGAAATTTCTCGTGATCTGATTGGATAATATGCCCCGAACATATACATCATGTACACTGGCAAAACCAACATAAAAGCAGTTTCCCTTTCAGAAGCCCCGTATACATGACTACACTTTCAACACAACATCCAAAATGCGTCGATCAAGATTAACATCAAGATTATGCACCAAACTGCACGTTTTTCCAAGGTTTTCAGTGACGTCAGTTCCCCGTGACGTCAATTTTCATTGCACTGGGGCACTCAGACACAAAATTCTATTTCGTCAGTATACTCAATTTTTGAAACCAAAAAAAACCAGGTAAATTTCGCTTAACACACGTTGGAATGGTAAAACTTTGCAGTATAATAAATTCATTGTACGGTCAGGTGGCAGGGGACTTGAAAACTTGTTCACAGCTGTGGTGAATCATGTCGCCACCTCGCCTTCGGCTGGGGGCGACATGATTCACAACAGCCATGAACAAGTTTCCAAGTCCCCTGCCACCTGACTGTACAACTAATAATTGCGTCTAGACATTTTGCAGATGCATTAAACACCTTTTTCAAAGAGCAAGAGCATGACTCAAGCCAAGAATAAAATGAAGCAGTTCACTTGTAAACCAAATAATTGGCGGACAACAGTAGTATAGAGGTAGTACATTAGCCGCTCATATCAAAGGCTCAAGGTTTAAATCTACTGATCAGCTAGATCATCCTTTTGGACTGCTCACATCAAGGGGCAAGTACTGGTTAAAGTTTCCAACAAAGTAATCATCAAGAGACTGAGTGACTAAGCTTAATTGTAGAACTTGCAAAACAGTGTAAATTACTGTACTCAGCTTAACCCTTTACCACACAATGACGACTTTTGACGACCCTGAGGAAGAAGCCTTTTGAAAACATTGTGGGGAAAGGAGAAAATGCTGGTAACCAGCATTTTCTCCTTTTCCCACAATGTTTTCTACCCTATCAAAGCAAAATTGCACCATTTGAGCCACTTTGAAATTGTTGTCTGCAAATGCTTTCAATTGGGATAGGTCTAAAATTTTGTTGTGTGGTAAAGGGTTAAATTGTTTACCAGGCAAAAATTTAGACCAATTAGAATTAAAAGCATTTGCAGACGACAAATCAAATATGGATGAGATGATGGATATGTCTTTGAAAGGATAGAAAATATCGTGTTAACTCTTTACCGCACAATGCCGACTTTTAACGACCCTGGAAAAGAAGCCTTTTGAAAACATTGTGGGAAAAGGAGAAAATGCTGGTAACCAGCATTTTCTCCTTTTCCCACAATGTTTTCTACCCTATCAATAGAAAAGTTGCACCATTTTAGCAGCATTGAAATAGTAGTCTGCAAATGCTTTCAGTTTAAATGAGGCTAAAATGTTGTCGTCTGGTAAAGGGTTAAAAGGTGAAAACATTAGTTGCCCACATTTTCTTCTTTTCCACAATATTTTCAAAGCTTTCTTGTGTGGTAAAGGGTTAAAGCAAAACAATGATAGTAAGTATTTTTTAATACATCGTGAGATATGGAGAAAGTGCTAATGACAATTTCTCTTCTTTGCACAATGCTTTCTTCTTTTCCATTACAAAATCCATCATTTTAGACATTTGAAAAGTGTTTCCTGCAAATGTTTTCAATTTTGACAGTTATAAACTTTTATCACCTAGTAAACAGTTAACAAAGATTGCTGCTAAAAACAAATGAAAGCCAACAAGCATTGACCTTATTTCACTGACCAGGATAGTAACTATTGCTTCTTTTCATGATCTCCTAGAATAATGCTAGACTTTTCCTTTTTAAATCCAGAGTGAGAAAGAATTTGTTCAAACTATGAATGGATATAACAGCACCCAAAGAGCAACCGCCACTCGCTGTGGACGTTACATGGTCCCCAACAACATCGAGCTCACAGACTTGCCAGACACTGTTGACTGGAGGGACAAAGGTTATGTTACCCCAATCAAAAACCAGGTGTGTTTGAGTATAGTTTTATCATATAGAGCACAAGTCAAATACTAATCTTTATCAGAAAAAAAAAATTTGCATCAAAAGTAGCAGTGAAAGACAGTAGTGAAGGGGAGAGTGTCTGCCTCTCATATCCTCGTATCCTGGAATCATATTCACCGATGATTCTCTGTTTCATAATAAGTCTCATACTAGATTCAGAAAGTAAAGCAACTTCTGATTGGCTAAACCAAATGGTTCAGCTAATCAGAAGTTGTGTTACTTTCAAATTTAGAAATTTTAAGTTCTTGAGAATAAAACTGAGAATGTTCTAAAGAATGGTTGGTGAATGGGTTTTCCTATCTGTGGTATACCTAAAAGTTTAGATTAACTGCTATACTTTTTATTCTGGTCCTTCTCAGCAACTGGTTCCTGTGTGAGACAACACTTCTTTGTAACTAGTACCCTGGTCTCTTTATAACTAATATGCCCAAAGCTCACATAAGTAAAAGCAGAGTATACACTATTTTACTTTATGCTATAGGACCAATGTGGATCCTCCTTAGCTCAAGGTTCCTGTGATACTGGTACCCTGGTCTTCTTATCTGTTACATATTTCAAAGTTCAGATTAAAAACAGACAGGTCATAAATATGCTTTTCATTACAGGGCCAATGTGGATCCTGCTGGTCTTTCTCAGCCACTGGTTCCCTGGAGGGACAACACTTCCGTAAAACTGGTAACCTGGTCTCCCTTTCCGAGAAGAATCTGATGGATTGCTCCCAGGCTGAAGGTACGCTCAGACTTACATTTGCCCACATCAGCTGTAATTTGCAAGTTTGGGAAGTATTGCGAAGATGACAATCTGTTATTGTATGGTTGGTATAAGTGTTAGTCACAGGCAGCAAAGTTTTAAAAAAAGCAGAAAAATAAGTTTTTAATGCTACGTAAAAAATTTCCAAGTAGCTAGATATCTTTGTTTACTTTTAACCTGGGTTTGAAGTTCTTTTCTCTGCCAGTGACAAACACTTAGACCGTCTGATCTCCAAAAGCACTCTGTACCCAAAAGCTGTTCAAGTTAAAATTGGCCATGAAAGAGTTAAATGTATGAAAGATAACTTTCATTTTTTGTTGCTAGGCAACCACGGCTGCAAAGGAGGTTTGATGGATCAAGCTTTTGCTTACATCATTAAGAATGATGGAATTGACACCGAATCATCCTACCCATATGAGCCACGTGTAAGTTGGATGTATCATTATCTTGACTATGTTTACACATAAAAGGGGCCTTCTTAGATTTTTTGGTACAGGTTAAATTCTTTTGTTAAATACTGATAAATACCACAAAATATACTTTTCTCTGCAAACATAAGGAAACCAGACGGTGACATGAAGTAAAAAGATGCAGTGTGGTGTTTGAATGACTGATGGTCATTTTGCAATCAGTTATGCAATATTTTTTATGAAATAAAACATCATCATTTTAATACATTCCCACATAATTTGATGTACGTAACTGAACATATGACAATTTCCCAAACTTTTAGGAAGTTCTGGCACAAGATTCAAAACTTACCTAAATGGGCTATATAGCCCATTCAATAATACCACTGGAAATATATTTTTCTTAACCCTTTACCAAACAATCCCTGGTTTTTACGACCCTGAGATAGAAGCCTTTTGAAAACATTGTGGGAAAAGGAGAAAATGCTGGTAACCAGCATTTTTTCCTTTTCCCACAATGTTTTCTACCCTGCTGGAAACAAATCTCAATTTTTGAGTTATGTTTATTTTGTCGTCTGCAAGTACTTTCAATTTGGACCTTTCTAAAATTTTGTCGTTTGGGAAAGGGTTGATTTGTCATACATCTGTACTCATGATTTGCCAACTATTACTTCACTTAATTCAGTGATATAAGGAAGTTGCCTCCCTTAATATAAAAAAAAGGACCTTATAGCTTCTTGCCACTGATCATTCTTGAAAACTTTGTAACGAAAGCTGAAAACGCTCAAATCATGCAGTTTCTCATTTGACGGTATTAATACTAACAGGTAGTCAAGAGGAAAACAGACAAAAAAGTGTTTTGACACACATTTTCTCCTTTTCTCACAGTGTTTTCTATCCCATCAAGGACAACTACCATCGTATTTGTTTTCTTTAAATTTCTGGTTTCAGTTTGGACTGTGTAAAATTTTCACATACCATACAGACTTAACTCTTAACCAAATGACAAAATCTTAGGCTTGTCCATTTTGAAAGTATTTGCAGACAACAAATTAAAAGGTCCTTTCATGAGGGAATTTCTGTTAGAATGGGCAGAAAATATTGTGGGAAAAGAAGAAAATGTTGGTAACCAACAATATCTCCTTTTTCCCACAATATCTTTAAAAGCCTTCCTGCTCAGGGTGGTTTAACTCTACCACACAACAAAATATTGGACAAGTCCAAATTGGAAGCATTTGCAGATGACAAATTAAATATGGCTCAAGTGATGAACTTCGCCTTTGAAAGGGTAGAAAACATTGTGGGAAAAGGAGAAAATGCTGGTTACAAGCATTTTATCCTTTTCCCACAATGTTTTCAAAAGGTTTTTTCGTAAGGGTCGTTAAAACTTGTGATTGTGAGGTAAAAGGTTAAACATGGAATTGTTTGGTAAAGGTTAAAAAATGCTTGGCAACCCTTATACCACCTTTCAAAACTGTTGCTATCTTCCAGCCAGAGTAGATCATGATCAGACTGCACAGAATGACAGAATGTAGTCTGATCTTTTATGTATACTATCCACATTGCAGAGATATTCTGGACAAGACTTAACCTTGAAACTGCAATTATTTAGGACTTATGTTTAGAATGAAAATGTCTGTTGGGTTTATTTGGCACTTTAGGGATAAAACACACTAAACAAGCAGAGATACCCTCAAAGTGAAGCAAAGATGATGAATTTGTGTAAATTTTGTAAATTTTATTTTACATTTTTTTCCAGGATGGATTTTGCCGATTCAAGAAAGAAAATGTTGGCGCAACTGAAGTAAGCTGCATGGATATTGAAAGAGAAAGTGAATCCAACCTCCAAAAGGCCGTTGCTATGGAAGGCCCCATTTCCGTTGCTATTGATGCCGGACACAGATCCTTCCAGCTCTACAAGTAAGTAGGTTTGAAGTGGAATATTGTTCATAATGGCTGATTTAATGCTCACTAAATCTTTTACCACACAGTCCAGACTTTTAACATGTAGCTTCCTCTTCTTTTCCTAAAAAGTGTTTTTTCCACAGGGTTGTAAGACCATGTGAATGTTTAGTGAAGTGTTAACCCTTTACCACATAAAAAAGATTTTAGACGTGTCAAAATCAAAAAAGATTTGGAGATAACAAATCAAATTTAAGCCAAATCATTAAGTCTTTCACAGGGTCACAACTTTCAGACAGTAAAAAAACATTGTGGGAAAAAGAGAAACTGCTGGTCACCCCAATGTTTTCCAATGTTATGCTCCACAGTATCATGAGAATATTAGATTGTTTGGTACAGGATCAAAGTGAAAAGGGATACAAAGCCACACATGCAGTAAATAAAACCCATAAACCTAGCAGATATGTTAACCCTTCACCAAACAATCCCTGGTTTAAACAACCCTGAGAAAGAAGCCTTCTGAAAACATTGTGGGAAAAGGAGAAAATGCTGGTAACCAGCATTTTCTCCTTTTCCCACAATGTTTTCTCCCCTTCCCGAAACAAATTTCAATTTTTGAGTCACATTAATTTTGTCGTCTGTAAATGCTTCCAATTTGGACAAGTCTAAAATCCTGTCGTTTGGTAAAGAGTTAAGTCTATAAGTAAGATCCAACTAGTTGCAGTTTCAATATTGCTCTTGTCTAGAATGTCTAAACAAAGCAGGCAGTGTAGATCATAGATTAGACTGCACATTCTGTGCAGTCTGATCTTGATCTACACAGGCTGCAAAAGCAACTATTGTGATGAAGGGCTCTCTAAGGGTTACAACCTATCCCATAAAGAGCTATATAAATGAAATGGGCATTCCCAATCAGTACAAAACATACAGATCTTACAATTTAAAAACCTTTTTTTTTTTCCCCCCAGAAAATCTGGCAATAAAGCAGACTGTGTAGCTCCAAGATCAGACTGCATGTTGTGTGCAGTCTGATTTTGGGTCAACACACTCTGTATAAGGGACTAAATCTGTGGGATCTGCTTTAAAGACTTTATAAATTTACCCTAGTTGTAACTTTTGCAGTGAAATTGAAATTTGTATAATCAGCTGTATAGCGCTTGAGAAAACTTTTACACTGTTTTGTTTGTTTGACCTTGCACCCCTGTTACATATAAGCCATGTGCTTGCAAAGGGTGTATATGCATCTTGGTGATGCATTATACAAAGCAAGTCATCAGATAATTATGGATCCTAAAAATTCATTTATTTTAATTAACCAACTGAACTTTATGGTAGAATGGCCCATTGACATGCAGAAAAAAGTTTCAACCCAGGTCAGCCTGCTTGAATTGTGCATAGGTCGAGACTTTTTGCAAATGCGTTAAGCCCTATTTCACAGTGCATGGCTCATATCCAGTTTATTAGTGTCTGAAACACCAGTGTTTGTTGAAGTTTTCAGTACTAATCATTTGGGCTTCTATTTTACTTTACAGGACTGGTGTTTACAGTGAACGTGAATGCAGTTCAGTCAGACTAGATCACGGTGTTTTGGCTGTTGGTTACGGAAGTGATGGGGGAGAAGACTATTGGCTTGTGAAAAACAGGTAAAACTACAACTGTAACTGGATCAGGAAAATATTTTAAAGATCCATAACTTCTGTAGTAGCTGACAAATCATAATGTTTAATGCCATTTTCATCATCATTCTATTTATATCAGCAGCCAGTGAGGCAGAGGCAGTTAGTTCAAATACCCCTGCTTTCCTAGAGTTTTCTTTTAGCAGTACTTGGCACAATATTCATTCCAAGCCACTGGCTGCTTTCCCACATAACTATTGTCAAAACAATGATCAGTGGTGAGACCTGAATGAATCCTGTTGCCATGACTATCACCAGTCCTCAGATTTGAACCAGGGATGCCCTGATCTCAAGTCCTTTATGCTACTGACTACGTTACTGGACTCTGCCCAATCACAATGAAAAACTTGGATGCTAAAGCTCCGATATTAGAAAGGGTTCCAATAACCTTTTACCATACAATACAGAGTTAACGACTCTCAAGGCTTTTGAAAACATTATGGGAAAAGGAGAAAATGCTGGTCACAATTCTCCCTAAATGTTTTCTAAAGTTCCTTCCCTCACAGTTTTTAACCCATTAGCACACCATCCAGAGTTTTAATGACCCTGAAAGAGAAGTCTTTTGAAAACATGGGGAAAGGAGAAAATGATGGTAACCAGCAGTTTCTCCCTTTCCCACAATGTTTTCTTCCATATCACAGAACTTGAGCTCAGTCGTACCAATTTTGAATTTGTTGTCTGCAGATGTTTTGAATTTTGAAGAGTCTAAAACTTGTCATTTTTGGAAAGGGTTAACCCAAACATGGAACTGTATGTTTAAGAAGCCATACAATCTCCTAGCAAGTTGAAAGTTTGGAAAACATTGTGAGAGAAAAAAAGTAATGATTATTGCTTCTTTTCCTGATATGTTTACAAAAAAGATTGCTTTGCCCAGAATGTCTCAACTTCACAGGGTAGATCAAAGATCTGACTACATGTCTTGATCTTTACTGATTGCCAATGCAACTATAGTTGTGAAAGGCTCTTAACCCTTTCCCACACAACAAATATGAAAACTTGCCCAAGTTGGAAGCATTTGCATTTGACATTTGAAATATGCCTTAAATGATGGAATTTGTCTGGTTTTGAGAAAAAAACACTGTGGAAAAAGGAGAAAATGCTGTTTACCAGCATTTTCTCCTTTTTTCCGCAATGTTTTCAAAAGGCTTCTTTCTCAGAGGCATTAAAACTCGGGATTTTGCAGTAAAGGGTATGCTCAACAAAAAAAATTAAGACTTGTCCAAAATAAAAGCATTTGTAATTGACACGTTAAGTGTGGCTTAAATGATGGATTTTATCTTTGAAAGAGTACAATACACATTGGGGAAAAAGAGACAATGCTGGTTATCAGCACTTTATGCTTTTCCCACAATGTTTTCAAAAGCTCCCTTCTTTTGTGCAATTAAAACCTGGGATTGCTTGTTAAAGGGTTGATTATTTCATTTTTGCAGCTGGGGCACCTCCTGGGGAATGGAAGGATACGTCAAAATGGCCAGAAATGAACGCAACATGTGCGGAATTGCCACACAAGCCTCATTCCCAACTGTTTAATTCACACACTGACTAACGGACATGATTATTTTCCGGATACTAAGACTTAAAAGATACTGTGATAAATAAATGACCTTGGATGTGACTTTGATTGTGATATTTATGGGTAATCTAATTGTTACAGTTAATAAAAAATTAAAATAAAAAAAAGTCTTTTTTTTGTGTGTGTTTTTGCCTCATAATCTCTTGACTTCACGAGACGTTAAAGTACTCCCTCACTTTTTGCTGTTATCTATTTAAAACTTTCAGGAATTATTAGACAAGCTTGTTGGCTGGTGAAATTTCTAATGCAGTTTGTTTTTTATTCATGCAGTCTCGGAATTTTAAGGACAACCCTTGCAAAATAAAACATTTTTGTCCAGAGTATAAAATAACAGCACCCTGAAGGACTTAAAATTTAAACAAACACTATAGTTTGATTGTAATTATCTGTCTTTATTACTAACTTTAATTTTGAATCAATAATGGGTATACCCTCTACCAAACAATTCCAATTTTAATTGACCAAAGAAAATAATGTTTTGGAAATTTCATGGGAAAAGGAGAAAATGCTAGTTTCTAGCATGTTCTTTTCCCATAACGTTTTCAAAAGCTTTCTCCTTCAGGATCATTTAAACATGGAATTATTTGGTAAAGGGTTAAACAACTTAAAAAGAAGAATGCTTTGGAGAACACTGTGGGAAAAGGAGAAAATGGTGGTAACCCAGAAAACAAAACAAAAACTGAATCAAGCTGAATTTTTAACATGCGTTCTGCAACTGCTTTTAATTTTAACAAATCTGATATTTTCTTGTGCAATACAAATTAAGAGTTAACCCTTTGCCACATGACAAACTTTAAGCCTTGTCCTAATTGAAAGCATTTTCAGATGACAAATGTAACTCAAAATATGAAATCTGTCTACCATAGGGTATAAAATATTGTGGGAACAGGAGCAAATGCTGGTTATCAGCATTTTTTCCTTTTCCCACAATGTTTTCAAAAGGCGTTTACCCAAGGGGCGTTAAAAGTCCTGATTGTGTGGTAAAAGGTTTATAAACACAGAGCTATGGCAAATGAAACATCTAAGAGCGGCTCCTTGTAGTATAGTTGGCTGTGATCACAACCTGTGGCGACATACAGGACAAGTACCAGACTGAAAAGAAAAAGACAAAATAGCCTTATCCTGCTGAATAAGTAAAAGAATATCTGTAAGTTGATAGGAAAAACCCAAAATGATATATCTATAGCAAAAACCCAAAGGTTGCTTTTCCAAAGTGATTTTTTGGGAGAAATATCTCCGTATCGGACAGTGTAGATCAAAGATCAGACAGCACGTTCCATGCAATCTGAAGAATGTGCAGTCTGATCTCAATCTACACTATCTGCAGAAGGTCAGTGAGTCATGCCTAGCATTCTAGGGGTTAATTCAACTCCTTCAGACTATTTTCTCCTCTTTCGGGAAATAATTTCTGAAAACATTTTGGCAGCAGGTGATGACGTTTGTAATGAGCATTTTTTCCATTTTGCTGGAATGTTTTGACATGTATTCAACCTAAGTTCATGTTTCTCCTTTAGCCACAATGATTTTCAGAGTGACTAGAAATATTAAAAGTTGTCCTCAAAAGGTAACTGCAGGACTTCTAAATGAGACAAATTATACTAAAGATTGAACAAGGATTTCCATATTGCAAATCCATGTGTTAACAATCTACCAAACAACCCCCAGTTTTAATGCCCATGAGGGAGAGGCCTTTTGAAAACATTGTGGGAAAGGGAGAAAAGGATGTTGACCAGCATTTTCTACATTTCCCACAATGCTTTCTACCCTATCAAAGACAAATCTCACCGTTTGAGCAATATTCAATTTTTGGTCTGCAAATGCTTTCAATTTAGACAAGTCTAGAATTTTGTTGTTTGGTAAAGAGTAAAGTGTTTATGATTCACCTCGATAAGTTGCACTTAGTACACTCTGAATTGAAGAAATCTGGACTTTTAAGAAAATTACCACAGTACTTTCCAATTTAAGCTTCATATTACTATGTGAAGTTGCCTGTGAGGACAGTGCAAGTCAAGATCAGACCACAGAACATGCAGTCTGATCTCAGATATCTACACTGTCCACTGCTTTGTGAAATATCATGGCCAAACAACCTTGGAATTGGAATCCTTACGTTGTTTGTCCTTGAAAAGGTTGGCTTCATTTTTCAGCTCTTCAAACCTTTGCCAATCTATCCTAAAATTCAATGACCTTTATAAAGAAGGCTATGAAAAGATTATGGGGAAAGACAAAAGTACTGGAAACCAGCATTTTCAGCATCTTCCCACAGTGTTTTCTATCCTATCGTAGACCATCATTAAAGCAACATTTAAGTTGTCATCTGCAAATGCTTTCAATTTGGTCGAAGTCAAAATTTTGTTGTTTGATAAGAGTTAAAAAGGTCTGCTTCATTTTTTCAGCACTTTCACTGTTTACCAAACAGTCCTGAGTTTTAACGACCCTAATGAAGAAGACTGGAAACATTGAAATAAGGAGAAAATTCTGTTAACCATTTACCATATGACAAAATTTTAGCCTTGTTCAAATTGAAAGCATGTGCAGACAACAATTTCATTGTGGCTCAAATGAAACAATTTTTCTTCTATAGGGTATGAAACATTGTGGGAAAAGGACAAAAATGCTGGTTACCAGCATTTTCTCCTTTTCCCACAATATTTTCAAAAGGCTTCTTTCTCAGGGTCGTTAAAAGTCGGGATTAAGTGGTAAAGGGTTAACCAGCATTTTCTTCTTTTCCCACAATGTTTTTCTAGCTTTAAACATCCAAATGTCATAATCCGAGCCACACTTGATTTCAATTTGGGTAAGTCTTACATTTTGCTGTCTGGTAAACAGTTAACCTTTTACCACACAAAGCTGTGTTTTAACGACCCTAGGGAAAAAGAATTTTGAAAACATCGTGGAAAAAGGAGAAAAGCTGGTTACCAGCATTTTCACCTTTTCCCACAATGTTTTTAACCCTCTGAAAGACAAATTTCAAATCTTGAGCAACACTGAATCTGTTGTCTGCAAATGCTTTGACTTTGGACTAGTCTAAAATTTTGTTGTTTGGTAAAGAGTTTAAGCGTAAAGTTTCCTTACCTTGACAAGCCAAGCTTGAACACAGAGAGGATGAAAGATATGTTGACATGGTAACCGAGACATAGTTTCCCCTAGGGTACTGGGACATAGACAGATTGGGCAAACTGGGTTCTGATCTGTAATATAATAAAAAATATTTTGACCCATGCTCTGGCAAAAGATGGTTTAATGCATCTTACTGACACATTATACCAAGCAAGTCATCATATAATTATGGACTTATAAAATCTATAATGTCTAACAACCAACTAAATCATGAGGTAAACTGCTCCTGTGACATGCAGAAAATTGACCAACAGCCAAAACTTTTCATCCTAGTCAGCATGCTCAGACTGCACAGGATGATCTGGGTCAATACTTTCTGCAGATGTATTAAAAAATTTCTTTTACCAGAGCATGGCTCATTGCCTGAACAGTACTTCTATATTTCAGCGACTTGCAAGAGGAAGAAGTTAGAAAAGATTGTAAAAAAACAGAGCAATTGCCAATAGCTGGCATTATCTCTTTTTCCAGACAGTGTTTTTTTACCCTTTAACCACTTGCCACACAGTCCAAGGTCTTAACGAAGGCTTTTGAAAACATTTGAAACAAGACCACAGCATGTGGGTATCAATACTCGGCTACGTTACTTGATTTTCACCTAAAATTCTAAGTCGAAAAAGGTGCATTACTGTGTAAAAATGACTTTGATGGTTAACTGTCCTTATTGTATGGGTTCCCCTTTTGGGAGTTAACAACTTGTGTGAGTTTGAAGTAAATATCTTCAGTAGTAACAGAGATATTACAAAATGTCAAGGTTTTTGCACCAGGACAACAACCACACAGGCAACAACCATGCAAATGACAAGGCCAGGGCTACAAGAATAGCTCAATGTTTTCTCGAAAAAGGGCCAAGCTAAAAAGGAGAAAATGTTGGTAACCAGCATTTTCTTCTTTCTCACAAAGTTTTCTTCCCTTCCAGAAACTATTTTTCACTAATGAGTCACATTTATTTTGTTGTTTGCAAATGTTTTCAATTTATTCTCTTCTAGACTTTTGTCGTTTGTTAATGAGTTAATGGTATTTTATGCTGGTTTAAAACTGTATGTCAATCAAATCAGTCTGACAGCTCAGATGTTCAAGTCTTCCCTGGGGTTTCACTATCATCATCACTACCCTTGGGCATGCTGTGCTTCGCTCAAGATCAGCACCAGGCAATGTTTTCAAAAGTCCTTTTTTTCATGGGGTCCTTTAAGCTCATGATAAAGAGTTAAAAGGGCACTGTCTAAAGTCCATTACCTATACCAGCCCGCATAGCTCAATAGGTAGAGCGTAGGCTTTGTGAACGTGATGTTTTGAGTCACTTGAGGGTGTGGGTTCGATCCCCACGGCTGGCCATCTAAAATTACTAATAGTCTTTCGGATGAGACGTTAAACGGAGGTCCCGTGTGACGGTGCTATACACCGAGCACGTAAAAGAACCAGGCGTAACTTAAGATGGGTTTCGTCCTGTATCTGCACTATCCCCCGTAACAAAACTAACAGCCTTCAGGGGGCGTCGCCCGTATGGGCAACCAGTGGTGACAATAAATAAATGCAAATTCAATCAATCAATCCATTACCTATATCCTGTTGAGAAAGACATAAGGTGGGAATGTTATCTATGACAGACTCAGTCGCTGGTTGTGGAGTGGGATCAGACATAAGATCAGGTCGTACATTTACCATTTGCATAATCACATTGTCCATTAACAGTTGTAGAATAACATTCTGAAATTTAAGAAGAAAATACAATTAAGTGTTTTTGAACCCTTTACCACAGATTAAATTTTACATGTGTTGAAATAAAAGCAGTTGCAGACAACAAATTGAATCTGTACCACACAGCGAAATTCTAGACTCATCCAAATTCAAAGCATTTGCAGACCACAAATCAAATTTAGCTCAACTAATGTAAAATGTTGATGAAAGAGTTGAAAACATTGTAGGAAATCGAGAAAATGCTCATTACCAGCGTTTTCCACTTTTTTTTACAATGTTTTTCAAAAGCTTTCTTTCTCAGGATCATTCAAACTAGAGATTGTGTGGTAAAGGGTTACATGTGGCTACAGTAATGGGATTTTCTCTGGAAGAGTAGAAAAAATTGTGGGAAAGTAGGAAAAGTGCTGTTTACCAGCATTTTCTCCTTGTCCCACAATGTTGTCAAAAGCCTTCTCCTTCATGGTCGTTAAAACTCTAGATTGTGTGGCAAAGGGTTAATGTACAAGTGCTGTAATACTGAGACTGCATGCAATCTGTTGCTTTGACAACTCGAACGAAAAAAGGCTTTTGAAAACATTGTGGGAACAGAAGAAAATTCTTGTTAGCAGCAACTTCCCTTCTCTTAACAGCATTTCCTATGTATTTTGTATGCAGTGAGTCATTGTCACTACTGTTGATGCAGAAATGATGCGTATATATGGCTAACTGTCCACAATATTTTGGTAGTTATTTTGTATAGTGTATACCTCAGATCATTATATTTCGTTGACTCTGATTCCAACAATATTTTAGTCATATCATAGCAGCAGCTTTACCCACAATGTTTCAAAAATCCCTCTCCCTAATGATCATCAAAACAAGGGACTGTTAACCGGTAACTGGTTAACCTCTTACCAAATAATTCCCAATTTCATCATACTGAGGAAGCAGCCCTATGAAAACTTCATGAACAAAGAAAGAAAAGTGCTGGTAACAAGCATTTCCTCTTTTTGCCAGAATGTTTGCTGTATTGTCGAAGACAAATCCAATCCTTTGAAATAAATTTAGAATTGTTGTCTGTAAATGTTTTCAAACTGGACAAAAATAAACATTTTGTCAAATTCAGGTAGTGTTGAATTAACTTTTTATCAGACAATAAAAATTTCAGACATATCCCATTTAAAAGACGACAAAAATTTAGACATATTCCATTAAAAATAAACAAAATTTCAGACATATCCCATTTAAAAGCGTTTGAAGACAACGAATTAAATGTGGCTACAAGGATGGACTTTATTTTTGATAGGGTAGAAATCAATGTGGGAAAAGGAGAAAATGCTGGTTAGTAGTATTTTTTCCTTTCTCACAATGTTTTGAATAGCCTTCACCAGCAGGATCGTTAAACCTAGAGATCGTTTGGTAAAGGGTTAACGATTGAATTAAGGAGACTATGAAGATTATTATTCTGCTTTAAGTCATTACCACGACCAAAAATATAGACTTTGCCAAACTGAAAGCTTTTGCAGATGATAATTTGAATGTGGCTCAAATTATGAACTTTGTATCCGATAGGGTAGGAAATATTGTTGGAAAAGGGAGAAAATGGCTGGTTTCCAGCATTTTCTCCTTTTCCCACAATGTTTTCAAAAGCCCTGTCTCTCAGGGTCACTAAACCTAGGGATTGTCTGGTACAAAGTTAATGGTTGAATTAATAGGACTATGAAGGACATCATTCAGGTATGAAGATCTCACCTCCAACATGACGCCTAGACCCACATCACGGTTTGTCCCACCAACAACTAAGTCCAGTGACATCAACTCTGATATCCCAATGTCAAGGTCAGATCCTGGGACACTGTGAAATACATATCAAAGATGGCCGATTGATTAACTGATTGACTGCATGGTGTTAAACACCATTTTCAACATTATTTCAAACATACTGCACCTAAGCTATCATTGCCTTCCTGGAGTTCCTTTTTATGGTACCTCTTCTTACCAGTACATTAACTTCCCACAATGTTCTACTTCCCTAGGGTCGTTAAAACTTGGGAATTGTTGGTAAAGGGTTACGAGTGATTTTTTCCTTTGCCAAGATGTTTTTGAAAGTGGTTTTCTGTAAATGACAAAGTCCTCAGCATGATGTTATAGGTAAGTCATAAATTTACCTGACATATTCTGACCTTGAATTGTCAATATGACCATCCAACTCATCAGGTATCACAGGTAAGCTCTGTTGCCTAGCAACATCAATGTCAAGGTCACTTGACTGGTTCATGCTCTGTTGGCGTAGACGGATACAGTATTCACAATCACATTCAAACTCGTCATCTGCATCTAGATCAGACTCTTGTGAAAAAGTTTTCCATGACCTTGACATGTGAAAGTCTTCAAGGGTAGAACTGTGACTCTAAAATAAAACAAAACATGTGCACTCCATTAGGTACCAAGGCTTAATTGCAGTTGCTTTTTCGGTGAAAATTTTAAGTTGAAAAGGGGCATAACTGTGTCAAAAATGTGTTGACAGTAACCTGCCTTTCTGGTACGAGGTTCCCCTTTTGATAGTAGACAACTAGCCCAAATATGAAGAAAACATCTTCACTTATAACAGAACCAGAGGAAATGCCAAAGTTTTGCGTGAGAAAGATGACAACAACCACGACACAGAGAATGACAACAGGACTATGGCACTTGGTTTGACAGTGATGAAGATGTCACAAAACTGTGTTTAAAGACAGAGACAGACAATCTCAATCTAGAATAACCTTACACACAACTTCATCATGGGGATAAAGAGAAGAGACAGCACATTCAGCTTTTGGTTACAGTTTCCAATGCAAAAAAGGAAAGAAGACTTTGTAGGAAAGCAGCATCTGTGCAAAAACTTTAACTCTTTAACACAGGACAAAATTTTGGACTGGTTTAAAATGAAACTGATTGCAGACAACAAATAAAATGTGGCTTGTATGATGAGATTTGTCTGGTAAACAGCATTTTCTCTTTTTCCCAAAATGTTTTCAAAAGGCTTTTTCCTCTGCGTCTTTAAGATAAAAGATTGTTTCATAAAGGGTTAACAACTTACCAAACAACAAAATCTTAGATGTGGCTAGATTAAAAGTATTTACAAACAACAAATTAAATGTAGTAGAAAACGTTGTAGTAAAAGAAGTAAATGCTGGTTATCATGCTAAATCACAAGTATGTCGGGTAACAGGTAAAAATCAGCTGATTTTTGCACTTTCATAATCGCAATGTGTGCAATGTATTTCTAGCGTCTGAATAAAATCAACCAAGTTCCTGTCAATGGCAAAACCATGAATATTAAAAGTACCGCAGAATTAATGTCGCCAATATTAAATGAACCATGCTTTATGAAAAGGGGGCTTAATGCATCTGCAAAATGTATTGACTGCAGTATGCAAAGGCTGACCTGGGCCAAAACTTTTTGCTATTCATCAATTTTCTTCAGCTCAAAGGACCAGTGTACCTGGTAATTCAGTCTGTTGTAATACAAAATAGATTTTATGGATCCGTAAAACAGTAATGACTTGCTTGGTATTATCTCGAGATGCATTAGGCCCCCTTTTGCCAAAATATAGCTCATTTATTCTAGTTTTGAATTTCATTGCTCTGTCAAAGACTAGAACCTTGACCAACCCCTCTTTAACAGGTTATAAAACTTAAAATGATCGCCATTCTTTAACCCTTTCCTAAACACAAAATTTTTGACTCTTCCAAACTGTAAGTACATGTAACTGGGAATGAGAAATTTGAAATTTGCACAAATTAGCTGTAGCTCTCTGATAGAGCAAAAAACATTATGGGAAAGGAGAAAATGCTGGTTACCAGAATTTTCTCCTTTTCCCACATTGGTTTCAAGAGGCCTCTTTCTCAGAGTCTTTTAAACTCTAGTTTGTGTGGCAAAGGGTTAAGATGGTATGAATGAAATTTACCTGTATTTCATATACAGAACTGTTAACATTTTGCTGCCACTAGGTCGTTGTTAGGGTTGCTTACCCTTTGTGCTCCATTGATAACCATAGTTGTTACAGAAGTCAAAGTAGATAAAGGTAAGACTGCACAAAACATGCAGTCTGATCTTTGATCTACTGTCTGCTGTGCTGAGATACTAGTTTTCCAAACAAAATTGGCCTTGACATTTCATTTGTTTGGGTCTAATCAGTGTTCAAAATATCTGTTGGGTTTATTCTGTGCTCTAAGTGTGAAAGCATGGGATAGTTTAGTAAAGGTTGTGACCAAGTCAATGAACAAGATAAGAGATACAAACCACAGCATTAGATCCTAGATTATCTGCGCTCAGGGGTATTTTGGACAAGCCTGAACATAAATCATCAACAGAGTTATCTCCTTTTATTTCAGAATCTTCTATCCACCGTGAGCTGTAATCACCTCCTATCAGAAAACTACTACCATGATAGCAGCTGTGATCTACAGAGTTATCCCCCTTCCTTTTAGAATCATCTTCCTGTTTCCTGTTGGATAAGCGAGGAGAAAGAGGCTGGTGTTGAGCAACCCCACTCTGGGGTATTATAACATTACTGAAGTTTAATTCAGCAGAACTGTGGATATCATTGTCTGAGAAAATAAATGATGTATCATAAGGATTGCTTAAGCATCTATAATCTCTTGTTTTGGCATTTTTCTGGGAATTCCTTGCTAATCTGTTTGAAAGTCTATTGTTGCATGGTTTGTGCTTCTTAGTCTCTATATTCACATATGGTTCGTCTAAATGCAATGAACTTGAACACCTTTCAAGGTCTTTTGTCAAGATGTCTTTGAGTCCAGTTTCCTGATGATTGTTCAAGGAAGAGTTCATTCTCTTTTGAGGAGAGTTATACAGATTTGGTTTGTCTCCCCTGACACTGAGTGGATCTTCTAACAAGGCTTCAGGCTGCACTATGTCATAATCTAACCAATCAGCATGATGATATCTAGCAACATCTGCCAACTGACCTGTGAAAGATGACCTAAATCTGTGAGGATGACCTTCACTCTTATCTTCAAAGTCACTCCCTGAGTCTTCATCAAACTTTGTCATGTTTGAGGGAGAATTGTTTAAAATCAAGTTATCTCCCCTAACATTGAATGGATCTTCTAAAGATGCCTCCAGCTGTACTATTTCATGATCTAACCAATTAGAATGCTCATATCTGGCTATATCTGCCAAATATCCTGTGAAAGGTGACCTGCATCTCTGGGGATGACCTTGACTTGTATTTTCAATGTCACTTTCAGAGTCTTCATCAAAATTTGTCATGGTCCAAGTCCCAGAATCATTCAAATGGAATTTGACATCACCATCTCCTGTCATCAGGGTTGTGGGTAACACATCTTCACCTGCACTATCACTGTTACCTACTGTTTTATTCTCTGTGCATTTATCACTATTAACAGAAAATCTGGATTTCCCACTGCAATCTGTATCACAGACTTTTCCATATGTATTGGCACACCTTTCTTTCAATACAACTGTTTCCTTATCAAAATTGTCTACTAAAAATTTAGACTTCTTCTTAGTGTTACTTTTTGAAGCAGTTGAAGATTCAATTTCAGAACCAGGCTGTTTCTTGTCTTGTTCTGCTGGGGTGGAATAAAGACGTCTGCGCAGTTTTTCGGGCAAGTAAGGCAAGGCATATTTCAGTTCGCATAAAACGTCTTTCTGTTGAGTAGGCAGTGATTTCTGTCCTGCATCTTCAGAATGAAGATCTGTAACTGACAATTAGAAAATAGTAATAAATTAGTTATTCCACTACATGATGAAATTTTTGACTTGTCCAAATTGAAAGCATTTGCGGTCAACCTGGCTTAAATGATGGAATTTGCCTTTGAAAGAGTGTCGTCTTTCTCTCTGTCATTAAAACACAGGATTTTCAGAATGAAGTGCATTTGCAAATGACAATTTAATTGTGATGGAATTTGTTTTACAGCAGGTATAAAACCATTTGTGGCCAAGGACAAACTGTTGGTCATCAGCATTTTTTGCTTTTCCCATGATGTTTTCAACAACTGTCCTTCTACAAGTCATAAACACTGGATTGTTCAGTGAAGTTGTAAAAGTTTGAATGATTACCATTCTGCACTGTTCCTTCTGGATTTTTAGTTGGAATGAAACTTTGTAAAGGACTGTTTGCCTCTGTCTCATTGTCTCCCTGGTAACTCTTTGTTGAAAATCTGGAGTTTGACTTTCTTCTCCTTCTCTTAGCACAATTTGCATTGGACTTAGGTTCATCTAAAAATAAAATGATAATAAAACAATGATCTTTTCTCAACAGTGTCCTAGTCTAACGAATTCTTGACATTTCCATTCTAAAAGCATTTTGAGGTGACAAATTAAATACTGCCAAGGTCATATGATTTTTCATTTAACCCTTTCCCAGACAATAATATGTTACGAGTCTTCAATATAGAAACCATTTTTAAGTGATAAATTGTGTACGATTGAAATGACAGAATTTGTCTTTGAGTGGGCTGAAAACATGGTTGGAAAGGGAGAAAAATGCTGGTTCCTTTTCCCACTATGTTTTCAAAAGCCCCCTTTCTCAGGGTTGTCAAAACTCAGGATTGTGTAATAAAGGTTTAACTCTTTACCACACAATCCCGACTTTAAACGACCCTGAGAAAGAAGCCTTTTGAAAACATTGTGGGAAAAGGAGAAAATGCTGGTAACCAGCATTTTCTCCTTTTCCCACAATGTTTTCCACCCTTCCCAAACCAAATTTCAATTTTTTAGTCACATTTATTTTGTCATCTGCAAATGCTTTCAATTTGAACTGGTCTATAATTTTGTTGTTTGTTAAAGAGTTAAAGGGTAGAAAAACAATAATGGGAACAGAATACTTAATAAAAGGATTTTCATCTTCTCAAAAGGTTTTGCCAAAATACTTTTTCCCACAGGGTCAACTCATAAAAGAACAGGATGATTTTTCAAGGAATCTCAACTCTGATACCTAGGTACAGTAGTGTTTGAGCTGTGCTCTGTGAAAGGGGGCACAATAAACCTGCAAAACGTATCAACCTAGACCCAAATTTTAAGCTATAGGTTAATTTTGTGCATGTCAAAAGACCATACAACCTCATGATTCAATCAATTGTTATACAAAATGAATTTTATTGATCCATAGCTATGTGATGATCTGCTTGGTCTGATACATCACAGAGATGCATTATGTCCCCTTTTACCAGAGAATGGCCCATTTATTTTGTGGTATTCCACCCCTCCCGAAAAAGTTAACTGTCTCATTCTAATGATTATACCTTAATATAACTTGACAATATAAAATTTACATGTTATTAACCCCTTACCAAACAACAATTATTTAGACATGTCCAAGCTCAAAGCATTAGCTGATGAAAAAAATAAAAGTGACTTGAAATTTGTTCTTCGAAGGTCAGAAAACATTACCAGTTACCATCATTTTTCCTTTCTCCACAATGTTTTCAAAAGCCCTCTTCATGAAAGTCATTACAGTTGGAACTGCGTGCTATGGGTTAAACCAAGGTTTAAATCAATACTAATAATGACTCTTTACCAAAGTACAAAATTTTAGACCAGTCCCAATTGAAAGCATTTGCAGACAACAAATCAAAAGTGGCACAAATAACAAAATTTGTCTCTGATAGGTTAGAAAACATTGTGGAAAAAGGAGAAAATGCTACCAGCATTTTCTCCTTTTCCCACAATGTTTTCAAAAGCCTTTGTCCCTCTGGGTAGTTTAAGGTCTGGATTGTGTGGTACAAGGTTAAACAGTTTCAATCTCAAATTTGCATTCATAGCACATGACAAAAGTTCACAAACAATACCACTTACCACAATCTGTATCTGTTGAAGACATCAGGGTGTGGTCCAACAGACCAACCCAGGGTTTCTTTTTGGCAAGTTTACCATTCAACTTGACACTAGGTTCTTTTTTCACTTCCAAGAGAACTGATTTATCTTTGTGACTAGGTTTCTTTTTCTGGTCATGTAATTCCAATGACCAATCACAGGAGCACTTTCTATTAGATGAAATGTTCATTTCAGGTCTACAGTCACAGATACATTGCTTTCCATTGGTCAGCTTTGAATTAATTGTCCAATCAGAGTTCACTGACCCAGAATCAGTCTCTGGAACAGAGTTACAGGGACTTTGGCCTGACGAATGATTCATATCTGAATTTTCTGCTTCATCCAATCCTCTCCTCTGATAATTGCTCTTTTTACCTTTGTGTATCTTTACCAATTTTCTGGCATGATTTGACAATGTTTTTTCCTGTTTGTCAGATTTTCTGTGCACAGGTATACTGGGATGATCTAAATCTAAGGATTTTTGACTTGTTGGACTCTCATGGCAATTTCTTCTGTCATCAAAATGATATTCAGACTGTTTAATAGCTGTAGTTTGTGCAGTATCCATATTTGGCACACAACTCAGGCAGGATTTAACTTTATCTTCTTTGTCTGCTTTGTAACCAAATCTAGATAAAAGATAATTTCTCAGAGCAACACCAGACTTTTTCCATCGGTCTCTTGCACTTGATTCTGATTTCTTTGGTTCACAGGCATCATGACCTTTGAACTGATTTATACATTTATCATCAGGGCAAGATGATTTTTGCTTCTTGGACAGAGATGGGGCATTTAAGCATGTGCCTCTAATGGCATTATTTATCAATCTGTTTGTTAAAGGAAGATGTTCTCCTACAAATTGCCTGTCTTTATGACTGCTTCTTTTATTTGAGTCTCTGTGAGAATTACTCTCTGGTCCAACATTACATTCCTCTTCATTAAAATGATCCTCCTTGAAGAACAGATCACCTGGGGCATCTTTCTCTGTTAATGAAGTAGAAGTATTCTGCAATTCACTGGTAGCAATTGTAGTTGAATTATTTTCTGCACTTTCTTGGTCAGCAGTTGAATTTCCATCTGTCACAGGGTTCTGTTGATCGCTTCTAAAAGTTCTTAACTTTGGCCTGGCACCTCCAAACTGTTTATCCATGGCTGCTGTAATTATGAATAAATGAGCAGTGTCCTGGTAAAAGGGTGTTTAATCCATCTCCCTGATGCACTGCATCATGCAAGTTATCGTATAATTATAGATCAATAAAATCCATTTTGTCCAACAAAGGACTGAATCATGAGGTAGAATGGAATAGAAATTACCTAAAGTATGAAAGTTTCAACCCATGTTAGTATGTATGGACTGAGCAGGCTGACATGGGTCAATACTTTTTACTGGTGCATTAAACCGTCTTTTCACAGAGCATGACTTAAATGTATACCAAATCTTTACTAGACTAATTATATGAAGACTGTTTCATTTTTAAGACAATGGCCCATGCTTAATGTTCCTCCAATGATGGCATTTGGTTTGGAAAGAACTAAAAATGTTTTGGAAAGAACTAAAAAACTAAGAGGGAAAAGGAGAAAATGCAGATTACAAGCATTTTCCATTAATCTCAATGTTTTCATAGCTATTTCTACTTAAAAACACTAGCTGACAAGCATACACAAGAAGGGGGGGGGGGGGGGAAGAGGTTGTCAAGTTGCAAGCAAATTTGAATTATACCATTTAAAAGTATGGATATTATGGTGAGTCTCACAAGGTGTTACACTACAGTCATACAAAGTTCCGGTTGCTGGAAGAAAAATTAACCTTATAACTACCGATAGAATGCATGTTGGCCACACTAATTCTACTATAACAATTCATTTTTCAGTCAATATCTGAACTTCAACAGATCATCCTGTAACAATTTCAGACTCAAAATAACAGCCATACTTTTAAATGATATGAATTGCATTTGCCTGCGATGTAACTCCTGAATTATTTATTTACTTTTGGCCTTAAACGGGTTGCTAAAACATGAGGTTTTTGGCCAATAGGCCTATTTACCAAATAATGTCAAGTTTCAACTACCTGAGGTAGAAAACAATGTGAAGAAAAGAGAAAATGCTGGTATAGATTATATTTAAGCCTAATTTAAATTATTGTCCGCAAATACTTTCAAATTACACAAGAGTAAAATTTTGTCTGGCACTTGTTTATACAAATGACAGTTTTTTTACCTGGTAGTTAAGTACCCTTGTTCTGTTTGATTTTTTCTGCAGGAACAAGGAACAAGAGCTGTCATCAGACAGCACAGCTTGGCTGGAAAAGTTAAATGTTGGAGGATGGCAATCGTTCAGACTGGAAAATAGGAGATCTAGAAAAATTCCAACATGAAATTTCAAAATCTGTGACCTTGAATATAAGATCATGGGTATAGCTAAGCCTTAAGGTATCAATTGCTCAATTAAACTTTGGACCTGTACCTGTTGTCAAGCCAACTTTGAACCAAATCCATCATTTAGTTTGGAAAATAAAAGCTCTTAAAAATCTCTTAGGTAAAACTTCGATGTAACATCTACAGCCTTAATGTTAACCCTTGGAGCGCAGCATAAACAAGACAGACATGTTAAATCCAGAAATAGGACCCATATAGATAGAATATCAAGGTTTAATTCTTTCAGAATTTCTCAGCAAAGCAGGCAGTGTAGATCAAAGATCAGACTGCATGTTGTGTGCAGTCTGATCTTGATCTACACTGTCAGCGATGGCAACAATAGTCGTAAAAGGTGCTTTCAGGGTTAAGAAAATGGGCATTATAATAAACAAGGGTATAGTAATTGTTTGGTAAATGGATAAGTGAGGTTCATCAACTTTGAACAAAAGATAATCTTCACTTATATATACTATTTTGTTGACATTTTATTTTAAAAGCAAGCCCACTTTGAAAGTTAAATGCTCTATAACCTCCTGGTAAAAGATCCCATGTTTTTAACACTGATGAAAACACTTTTGAAAACATTGTGGGAAAGGGAGAAATACTCCCTCTCCCACAATGTTTTCTACCCTTGTTCAGACCAGACAAAAACCATCACTTGAGCTGCATCTCATTTTTTTTCAGCAAATACCTTTAGTGTGCACCATTTGGAGTGCTGCAAACTGATTTTCAAAGGCCAGAATATCTTACTACTGCCGTGGATCATAAATTACAGCTTATATATGATCCCTGATACAGCGGATTATGAGATCAGATTGGACTTTTTTTTCCCCAAGTCAGGTCCTAACATTACCGGAGAAAGCAACTAGCATTTAAAACGCTAATCTCAGCTGTATGCACTGGAGAAACTAACAAATTTTAATTAAATCACAATCAAAATAGCCCGAAGCACACAATGGATTTGGGTGAAAAGTCAGAAATTAGAATGCATAACGTATTCATTATTTCCGGAAATTGATACATCCGGGAATAGTGATAGTTCGAGATAGACATTAAAAACCGTAAATATTGATAAAGATAAGATTGTAGAAGAAATTGAAACATGTTATTGTATAATATATGGGAGTAATTTAACCTTAGAACTGCAATTTTCTTTGACTGTCAACATGTCAACGAAAAAAATCTGAACGCAGCCCCAATTTCTACAGCATAAACTAGGTTCAATGTGCATGCAGCACTCTATTTCAGCATTATCAAGAACTAATCGAACAAATCAACCACCGCCAACCTCGCCACTATTTGACAAGGTGGATGCAGCTTTGTCATTTTAAGAGTAAAATAATGATCGAATTTCGACCATCAGAACCAACCTAAGCAAAAGATCACATATAGACGTTTCATGAATTTACAGACGACACATTTTTGGAGTTAGCCTATCGTTCAAATGTAGAAAATATTGTGGGGAAAGGAGAAAATAGTTATTCTTTGCAAGCGTAAAGAAAGCAAAAAGATTTAATTTCTAAATGAGCGTTTCACAATAGAATAAATGTTTACTCAGCAGGCCTATTTTTTCCTTCTCCATCCCCCCCCCGACCCTATCGAAGACAAAATCTATCAACTGAACTCCGCATCGTCATCGGCAAAAAGTATTCGTAAAATTATCAAAAAAGGGGAGTATAAAACATTTGAATATCATATAATGGACACAACAGAACACTTTATGAATATATAACATTTGACTGTAATTAAGTATAAAACGATCGAATCATGAATACAATATCCCCAAATCTGCAGTAAAATAAATATTCTGGCATAGATCTATAACTGTTGTACAATAAAGTCCTACCCAAGAACGCTAGCTACATGTAAGTGATGCGTGCTGTCCGTGGTTGTGAGGTAGAGCGTCGGCCTCGTATATAACCGCAAGGTATCGAGTTCTATACTCGGGAGCGGGTGTCAACTTTGGGATTGTTCATTGGCCCACACATTCGGCGCGAGTACTGGTGCAGTACCCAGGATGCGGATATCGAGAGAGATTAGCCTAAGTTGGAAGAACTTGTTTCTCAATCGATGTAAAATAAATACGTTTAAACTAAACATGTAAGTGATTATTCAATGATATTTTCAAATCTTTAGAGCAAATTATCCGACAATCATCTTACTTTTGAAAATATGTCCTTACAACCTATATTTTTAAATTGCTACTTTGTTGGAGAGCGACGGCATCCTGGTATATAAAAAAGAGTCCAGAGAACCTGATTGATAAGATTAACAAGAACGTTTGATATATTTTGGCAGCCCGCCAACATTTAACCCTTAGGCTGCTAAGCGCGACTCAATGACCTTTTGCGGACCATTTGCGGCCAGTGTAGATCAAGATCAGATTTCACGGAAAATGTAGTCTGATCTTTGATCTACACTGTCCGATATGGAGATATTATTCCTTAAAAAAAGTTTTTGAAAAAGCCTTTGGTTGTTACTATGGGCTTGAAAGGTTCATTCACTTATTTAGCAGGAAAGTAGAACTAGACAGGAAGACCGCAGACATGGCAGCATTTTCTTTTTCATTCAAAACTTTATTTCATGAAATGCATACGCTGCACTTTTTACAAGCGTAGTTCTATACTTATAACTTAACTATCTAGTTTCCAGAGATTATTTCGCACCTGTCGTCACATAAATTGCGACCTCACCTACAACTTTGTGTGATACTAAGAAGGACATTTGATAGTTACAGTTAAGATATCATCAATTATGCTTTCGATTCTGTACTTTTGCCACTGTTTAAGACAACATTTGCTTGGGCGCGTATTCCCCTGACATTCTTGATAACATTCCTATTTGTCAAATTCTTAAGAATTTGGGTTAATTTAAAAGTAACACACTTTCTGATTGGCTCAACCAAACGGTTTCGTCAAGCAATTGTGTTGCTTATTAAATCTGAAATTAGACTAAAGATACAACTAGGATGGTTAATACATAAGGACCCTGGCAGACCAAGGTTGTTTCGATCTTGGAAAGCAGAAGAGCAACAATTTAACATCTTTCTCTGGGACTGTAATAGTTAATCTAAACTCACCAGATATACATATGTACATGGATTGAGTTCGCCTCACAACGTATGCGCGCAAGACACCAATTATTTCGAGTTTTAATCATTTATAAAGGTGATGGTAGCCTCAGTTCCAGTCTGATGATGATTATCACATTAATTTCTATTGTTCAACACGTCCCTTTCTCAAATATGGTAATTAATAATAACGAGAGAGATTGACGGAGTATTGCTATGTGATCTATACTGTCCGCGATAAGGAGTAATGAGTGGAGGAAACTGAGTCCGGCGGGGATAATAACCAATAAACTGTAACAAACACAAATTTTTAGCAAAATATCTCTCCGTTGTTCGGCATTTTACATGAAAAACAACACCCTCCCGCCAACTTCTGATATGGAATTTATCCCCGAAATTATCACAGATGTAAGTCTACGTGACATGAACTCTGAATATAGATTGCATATCGAAAGATAGAGTATAATTCGAGATAATTATCAGCAAGTTGATAATATCCCTTCGACTGCCGAAAGAAATGAACATTTTCAAGTAGCAAAAGTAGCATTAAATACAATTTTCAACAGCGTTTTGGTCCGAATATCTTACCAAAATATTGGGAGGGGGAAGATTCGAAGTCCGATACCATAAAATTTCACCCTGGTCTTGAGCAAGAATCTTACATGTATATGTATGTCATAACAGAGCTTGAAAGAGCTAAGACATACTTTGTCGGCATTAAAACTGCCAAAAGTTGGCTATCTTTCTGAATACACCAAGTGCTGTGAAACATTCGGCAAACCTCGGGTGATGCGTTGATAAGGTTATGGAATTGATCGAGAAGTGAAGAGTTTACCATGACAATCAGTTAAAAGGATTGAAAGAAAGACGGTTTGACTGGAACTTGTACTGAAGTATCTGCTTTGGAACTTGAGTAGCTGACAGGGATCCTATGTATATGTGTATATACGATCCCTGGTAGCTGATGAGCGGAAGTTATTTCAGTCTCTGACGGACGACGAAATTTTCGGCTTGTTTAAAGCATTTGCAGACGACCGATTAAAAATGATTTACACGGGACTGTCATTTAGGAGCTAAACTCTGTGCAAAAGAAGATAGATCTACAATGTTTTCAAAAGCTTTCTTCCTCAAGGTTGTTAAAAAAAAAAAACGGGAATATCTCGTAAAGAGTTAAGTCTTTACCAGGCGACAAAAGTTAAGAATTGTCCAAATTGAAAGAATTTGTAGACTATAAACCATAAATCGAACCTAGCTTTCCAGGTTGATTTTATTTGATATGGTAGAAAATAGTGTGAGGTAAGAAGAGAATGCTCTGTATAAGCATTTTCCTTCTTTTCCCGTAATGTACACAGATGTACCTTTCCAAGTTTGTAGCAATCTGTGATCGTTTCTAAGGATTTGGCAATGTTATAAATATCACAAAGCCTCGAATGATATTGATAAAATAATGTATTTTACCTCGCCTTTACAATTTATAGTGAGGGATTAAAAATAAAAACACTCGATGGAGTTATCTGGACTATTATTCATTCTTGTTACAGTAGCATTTGACGGTAAGATAAATACGTTTATGTAAATTGAATGTATAACACTATTTTGTACCCCCCCCCCCCTCTCTCTCTACCAACTAAATGGACCGAAGCAGATTTTAAGAATATGTTACAGTGAATTCTATTGGTTAAGCTAATAGATATGGATCCTACCGAACCAATAGAGATGTTCCTTACAAGCGGCGTTACGGAATTGAAGTAAAATGGCGGGCAAATTCAAGTTGTTTATCTCAATTTTCCTTGATTGTTAAAGGATTGTTGACTAATTATAGCTTTTTATCGTGACAATAATAGTAACTGATCTCGCTTCTGAGGTCTACAGACGTTCATGTTTACAATAGAACATGGCGTCGTTATTTTCCGCCACTACAATAGAAAATATGTCTGGCAATCCTCCCACCTCTGGTCATGTGTGTTAGCCTTGCGGTTTGTTGGTTCACGGTAGTTACGGTCCGATCAAGAGAAAGTCAAAATTTTTACAGAGTATAGAATAAATCACCAAATAGTTTTCTAATTTCATCTTTTACTTTGCGTCATGGAAAATATGCAGTTTCATCCAAACATTTGAAAGAAAATCAACTTTGACCTTCACCGCTGTCCCGATGCCGTTCTAAAATTGATTCATGTGACTTCGATGGTTTTCGTAAAAAAATCAATACAACTCAATATAGTAGGCGCCAATTTGCAGTCAAACGATTTGAAAATATTACCACATGACCTAGCAGATGATCTAAATATGTCGTCGTGCATGTTTTTAAATAAAACTGCGTGTAATGAAGGATTTTAGAGGGTGGGGTAAATGGTGTTAAGCATGTATAGCCACGACATGTAGGTTCACGGTACATATTGCTTCGAGGTAATAGGTATTTTTCCGTCATAACAAAAATCGGCGTCCGCTTGTGGCTTGTCTGGTCTCTAGTTTGATTGTAAATACCTTGACTCTAGTATTTCTTTACCACATCCAACTTCATTGTCCAAAATAAAAGATTAGAATGGAAGAAAAATATACCGGAAGTGAAAACAATGTCATCAGCACCTACATGCTTAACACCATTTACACCACCCTCTAAAATCCTTCATTACAAGGAGTTTTACCTAAAAACATGCATGATGACGTATTTAGATCATCTGCTAGGTCATGTGGCAATATTTTCCAATCATGTGACTGCAAATTGGTGCCAAATATATCGAGTTGTATGGATTTTTTTACGAAAACCATCAAAGTCACATGCATCAATTTCAGAATGGCACCGGGACAGTGGTGAAGGTCAAGGTTGATTTTCTTTCAAATGTTTGGATAAAACTGCATGATATTTTCTATGACACTAAGCAAAAGATGAAATCAGAAAATTATTTGGTGATTTATTTTATACTCTTTGAAATTTTGACTTTTTCTTGATCGGACCATAACTACCGTGAACCAACAAACTGCAAGGCTAGGTGCCGATGACATCGTCTTCACTTCCGGTGTATTTTTCTTCCATTCTAAACTTTTATTTTGAAATTTGAAGTTGGCTGAGGTAAAGAAATGTTCGAGTCAAGGTATTTACAATCAAAATAGAGACCGGACAAGCAGCTAGAGGGCACTGACTTTTGTTATGACGGAAAAAATACTGATTACCTCGAAGCAATATATACCGTGAACCTACATGTCATGGCTATACTAAAAATTAATTGAATTTCACTGCAATACAGATTAAACCGACGATACAGAAATCAGTACAGTGCTATTGCTTTGCTACTGCAAAAGTTTCCATGGACTTGAGATGTCATGCACAGTAAATGTCTAGTACAGATAACTGTCCCCAAAGGCGATGTTACTTTTTGACTGGTCGCCTCTGGGTACAGAGACGATCAAGCAAAATCAGTTGAAAGCTCTGCACAAATCTTGCGCGCAAGTTTGAACTCTTATAATTTCACAAATAGAGCACAAAACTAGGATTTAAACATACCTGTTGCTTGAGTATTCAATAATCCTTCATTTGAAATACAAATATTTTCAATTTAAACGCTGAATATAAGAGAAAACCATGCATTTCATCAGTTACTCGAGTTGTTTAAGTTCCCGAAAACACTCAAAATGGCCGCCATGCATGATAAATCTCGTCAGTGTTTTTTCTGAGATTTACATGTTATAAACGATCTTCTACAAGCTCTTTACGTAATGAAGGGTTTAATAATTTGTCTTTGGTCATGTTTGTTTCTAAAAGTTAATTGCATTTCACTGCAATACTGATTAAACCGACGAAATAGAAAGTCAGTATAGCTCTCTATCTTTGCTAACGGAAAATTTACGATTGACCTGAGACGGTACAGTGCACAATATATGTCCAAATATGAAAAAAATCACTGTAGTGTCTCATTATTGAGACTGAGTAAATGTCCAAATATGAAAAGAAGCACCGTAAACATCTTGTTACTGAGACTAATTTTCTGTAGTGATAACTGGTAGTGTGAATATCAAACAGTCTGAGTAGCTCAGTGGGAAGAACACTCACTCTGTAAGCAAAAGGTCCCAGGTTTGAGTCCAGTAGTGGCCACTCTTTTCTAGGAGAAATTTATTTTACTTATTTTTGTGGTTTCATCTCTGCAAGGTCTACTGGACATAAAAGTTGTTTTTGGTTGCTGAAGGTAATGAGTTTATTTATCTACTCTTTACAGCTTATGGCAGCTCATATGCGTCACCAACTAGTTCTATTTCCTCATCTGGAGGCTCAGCTAGTAATCTTGGAGGTTGTCCACAACTAGCCCAGGACTGTAACTTTGATTGCTTGACCACTGACAGCAAAGGTTGCCTGAAATGCTCCTGTACAGGTATGATAAGTTACAGCATTTTTTTTTCATACATGTGCTGGTTACCATCATTTTCTTCTTTAATTCTTTGCCAAATGTCAAATTTTTTGTTCAAATTGAAACCATTTACAGACAACAGAATAAATGTGACTGAAAAATTGATATTTGTTTTGGGAAGAAAAGAAAACATTGTTGGAAAAGGAGAAAATACTAGTTACCAACATTTTCTCATTTTCCCTCAATGTTTACAAATGGCTTCTTTCTCAGGGTCATTAAAAATCAGAATTGTGTGGTAAAGAGTTAACCACAATGTTTTCAAAAGCCTTTCCATTAGGGTTGTTTTAATAGTGGATTGTTTGAGAAAGTGTTTAGTACTTGTGGGTCACATTTGCATTTGATACACACTGACCCTAATGCGCCTTCTACAAGCTTAGTTGTATTTGTGGCCAGCGCAGATCAAAATCAGAATGAACAAAACATGCATTTTGCTCTTTGATCTACTCTAAATGCTTTCCTGAGACATTCTGAATGAGCAACATTGATATTGCAATTGAGCAGCTGTCTGGCAAAACAGGGTTTAGTGCATCACCTTGATGCATTATACCAAGCAAGTCATCACATAATTACAGATCCATAAAAAAAAGTTTGTTTTACAATTGATTGAATCAAGACTGTCCTTAGACATGCAGAAAATTTGCCAATGGCAAAAAGTCGCAACCCAGGTCAGTCTGCACAGATACCTAAGACCCCATTTTCATAGAGCTTGGCTTAGTTATTTGGGCCTTACTGTTTTGTTCTAAATGTCTGTTGAGTTTATTTAGCACTCAAAGGGTAAAAACCTGACTTCTACAATTTTTTTTCCCAAGATCTAGCTAGGCAGTAGAGACTAGTCTGACCAGTGGAAAATGTGACAAAATATGTGGTTTCAGTCTAAATCATAATGAGTATTTTGACCTTTTACCGCAGTGTTTTTGTGTTACCATTTTTTTTTTTAACAAAGGAATTGTCCAATTTGTCAGCTGCAAGTTAATTTCAGGAGGTTATGAGTTTAAAGCTGTATATTATGAAGAAGACTATGTACAAGTCAGTGTCTCTGTATAACAGCAGTTCTTTTTATAACATCATCAAAGCTGGTATAGAGTGTTTTACCCTTTACCAAACTATCCCCAGTTTATTAACCCTGAGGAAAAGGGCCTAAAATTGAAAACAGTGTGGGAAAAAGGAAAAAACACTGGTAACCAGTTTGTTTCCCTTTTTCCTATGATGTTTTCAATTCTTTCAAGGACAAATTCTATCATTGAGCCACATTCTTCAGTTTTCCCTGGACTTTCTGGTGTGGGGGTCATTGAACCCCTTCAAATGAATAAAAGAAGTTACACATATAAATTTTGGAAATCATTTAGAGAATTTGAGAATCCAAATTCAAAGAAAAAGGGGGTTAGTGAAAACCCTGTTCTTTTTTTTGTCTGCAAGTGCTTTCAATTTAAACTGTTAAAAATATTGTTGTGTGGCAAAGAGTTAGATTGAACAAGTGCCTCTGGCTTTTTTATTTTGCTTTTGAGATATGTTCAGAATGCTTTTGCTGCAACTATATCACAGAATCTAGCAGTGGTTTGACCAGTGGACAAACTGGTGTGAGTAGTAGTGCCAACCTAGCTGGATGCCCACCTTTACCAAAGGATTGTAATTTTGATTGTCTGGCTGTTGGTGATAATGGATGTATAATCTGTACATGCAGAGGTACATTTTTAGCTCGACTGTTCTCAAAGAAAAACCATTACAATGCCTTTCATGACGATAGTTGCCATTGCGGCCAGTGTTGATAAAGATCAGGCTGCACAAAATGTGCAGCCTGATCTTTGATCTATACTGTCCGCAACACTGATGAAACACCGTAGACAAAAGCAACCATGACATTTAAATTATTTGGATCCTAGTCCTAGGATGAATATCTGTATTGGTTTGATCGGCGTTGTAAGGATAAATTGGGTCTTATTTCTAGACTGAAATTAAGTTTATTCAGCCTTCTGATTTTGTTGGGTGGTGGTGAAGTATTTAACACCATTTTCATTATTATTTCAGTTATATGGGCGGCATCTATCCATGCTTTACTTGAGATTCTTTTCACTGGTACTTTGTATACCATTCTCCCCAAGCCACTGGCTGCCTTCCCCACATAAACCAGGGTTTTCCCTAGCGCACAAATTTGTGCGTTTTGACACAATTTTTTATTTAAATGACCCGTTAAAAATTCGTCCACTGCAGGCATGGGATGCAAATCAAGGAGGAGATCGACCATCGTCATATTTTGGGTCCAAAACTATATGGGGCTGAATCAATTGCCTCCGTATATTTTCAACCAATTGATGCATTCCTATTCACTCGATAATCTAGTTGTAAACCCTTCTAGCTTTCTGAAATTTTAGACTGTACACACTTTTTTTGCGGTATTTCGTTTCAATTAGTCTGGATTACCTGCCCCTTACACTACGTTATTGGTACGGTGGGGTACCAGACTAAGTTTCACTTTGCTCATGAAAAAATATGCAGAAAACCCTTCGTTTCTAGGCGACTGCATCATGTTGCAATTGAAGCTGATGATTTTTTCCAGCATAGCGAAGTTCCAAGTGGTCAAAATAAACAAACAAGCTCCACAAATGGTAGCTCTGAACCAAAATCAAAATTTTAAAACCGGCCCGATCTAGACCATGAGCTTTTTTTGTGAGTTAAATGGCATCAAATATTACGAAAGACTTTAGTGTAATCTAAGCCTTTGACACAACAGGGAAATAAAATGCAGTCTGTGTTGACATCAAGACTAGGCAGTAACGTAATGATATCTATTATAGAATGACAATTCGTGATAGTGCAGTAATGTAATGAATCTATTATAGAATGACAATTCGTAATAGTGCAGTGTTTAAACATGGACATTTTCTTTCTACTCGATACTTTAATAATCCATAGTAGACTAGATCTGAAATATATCATGACCGTCTGACAATTCAACAGTCATCTTGCTCTATGGATCTAGATCAACATCTATCCTTTATGTGTGCACTCTGTTGCAGCTGTAACTCATAGTCAGAGATGATCATGACAGTGTTTAAGAGTTGGAACACAGGAGGTGTTTTTTTTTTTTCCTTTAATAAAATGCATCATAATTTTGCTTTTCTAAAATGACCCCCTGCTGTGACAAATGACCCCCAAATAGCAGGGTTAAGGGAATACAATGACCCCCTTCAGAAAAAGTATATGGAAAACCCTGTAAACAATGTCAAAACAATGATCAGCATTGAGAAAGGATTTAATCATGTCACAATAACTATCATGAATCTTCAGAAAGTAAACAGCCATGCTGGGGATTCAAACCTTTGACCCCCCCTGGTTTCAACTCTGTGCATTACAGACTGAGCTACAAAGCTCGGCTCAGCCCTCTAGGAGTAAGGATAGTCTTTATCGAAAGATATTGACAGATGACAGGTATCAATTATTTTTTCACCTGTTGTCGAAATATTTTACTTGGCTTATCATTATATGTCATGCCTAGATATATTCACATCCTTTATCAACTCTTTACCACACAACAAAATTTTTTACTTGTCCATATTGAAAGCTTTTGTAGATGACAAAATTTAATGTGGTTCAGGAAATGAAATTGGTCTGATAAGGGTAGACAAAATTGTGGGAGAAGCAGAAAATGCTTGGTACCAGTTTTCTCCTTTTCCCAGCATTTTTTCAAAATCTTTCTTTCTTGGTAGTTAACCCTTTCCCAAACAACAGATTTTAGACTCTTCCAAATTCAAAACCTCTGCAGACGACAAACTCAGAATTAGTGAAAATGTGCTTAAGTCCTCTGATAGGGTAGAAAACATTGTGGGAAAAGGAGAAAATGCTGGTTACCAGCATTTTCTCCTTTTCCCACAATGTTTTCAAAAGCTGTCTCACACAGGGACAGTAAAAGCAGGGATTAGAGGGTATCCAATTTTTTCCGTCTTTTTTTTTTAATATGTTTTGCAACCTTTCAAAGACTAGTTCCATTATGTTAAGAGACACATACATGTACCATTTCTTGTATGCAAAAATGCTTTATTGAACCTCTGCATTTTTCCACAATATTTACTACACTTTCAAAGACAAATCTTAACATATTAGCCACCTTTAACCCTTAACCACACAATTCCAAGTTTTAACGACCCAGAGAAAGAAAGCTTTTGAAAACATTGTGGGAACCAGCATTTTTTCCTTTTCTCACAATGTTTCACCTCTTTTAACCCTTTACCACACAGTGACGACTTTTAACAACCCTGAGGAAAAAGCCTTTTGAAAACATTGTGGGAAAAGGAGAAAATGCTGGTAACCAGATAGGTCTAAAATTTTGCCGTGTGGTAAAGGGTTAAAGCGAAATCCCATAATTCCAGCCGCATTTAAATTATTGTCAGCAAATGCTTTCATTTTTTTTTTTTTTTTGACGACTCCCAATTTTTGTCATCAGTAAAGATCTCATCTGTGGTCTGAAATACTAAGAGGATTTGAACCAGTTCAAGGCTTGTTGTTCAATTTGTGGTGTCTAAATGCCTTGAGCATGAATCTTTGGTGCTAAACGCTGTTTTCAACATAGTTTCAAGTACATTGGGCTCCCACTCCCAGTGCACTTATCCATGCTTTACTGGTGTTTCTTATATATGTGATATTTTCCCAAGCCACTGTCGAACCAACAACCCCCTTGGTTTCAAGCTCTGTACCTTGCTGACTGAGATATAGGACTTGGCCCCTTGAACATAGATAACTCTAAAATTTGTTGTTTGATAAAGAGTTACAAAAGAATTCTAGTTCTTATATATCAATTCTTCAATTTCATTAGTTGGGAATTCGAATGGCCAATCCTCTACTAATACAAGTCAGACTTTAGTAAGTGGTCCAGCAAGCAATGGAAACGGATGCCCAATATTTCCAAATAATTGCAGACAAGAATGTGTTTATGTAGACAGCAAGTTTTGTCCTGTTTGTGACTGTGGGTCAGCTGCTTCAGGTATTAACTTTTTAGATGACAAAAATTTTAATTTTTCCAAATTGAAAGTATCTGCAGACAAATTCAGTGCTAAAATGACAGGATTTGTCTTTAAAAGGATAGAAAACATTGTGGGAAAATAGGAAAAATGCTGTTTACCAGAATTTTTTCCTTCTCCTACAATGTTTTCAAAAGGTTTCTTTCTAAAGCGTTATTAGAACACCATTTTTTTTTTTTTTGGTGGGGGGATTTGTTTATTTTCTGCATTTTTTTTTACTTTTCATTCAATTCTTACTATTTAGTTTTAATTCTGTATTTCTTCTACCTACTTTATAAAAATTCTCTCCATTTTTTGTTTGAATCAATTTCTACTGTTTGTAATGCTAATTCATTTGAGCCATGCTCCGTTTAACCCTTTACCACACGACAAATTTTAGACCTGTCCGAATTGAAAGCATTTGCAGATGACAGTTTGAATGTGGCTCATACGAAATTATTTTTCTTTGATAGGGTAGAAAATATTGTGGGAAAAGGAGAAAATGCTGGTAACCAGCATTTTCTCCTTTTCCCACAATGTTTTCAAAAACCTTCTCTATCAGGGGTGTTTAAAGTCGTCATTGTGTGGTAAAGGGTTAATGCATCTTCAAGAAGTATCAATCCAGGTCAGCCCGTGCAGTCTGCTCAGGCTGACCTGGATGTAAAACGTTTTCTATTGGTCAAGTTTCTGCATGTTCAAGGAACAGTCTACCTCTAGATTCAGTCAGTTGTTAGACAAATTGGACTTTACAGATCCATAATTATGCAATGATTTGCTTGGTATAATGCATCACATAGGTGCATTAAACCCCCTTTTGCCAGAGCATTGCTTATTTCTTTCTGTTCTCACTTTCATTCACTTGCTTTCGAAACTTTATCTTTCCTTTGTTTAACACTAGGTAAAATAGGATTCAATGGTTGTCCACCATTTCCAACAAACTGTCGGTCAGATTGTGTAAGTGTTGACAGTGCAGGATGCCCCTTATGTTCTTGTGTGGATGGTATGTAATTTTTTTTATCAACCTTGAACAATTTTGTGTTTTTGTTATCCTGGGGAGGAGGGCTTTTGAAAACATTGTGGGAAAATGAGAAAATGCTGGTAACTAATGCTGGGCTCTACAGTAGCTAATCTGAAGAAACTCCCACACATTTACCCTTGCAACACAGATTTCATATAAGAAAGATTCTTCAAGAATCCCAATACTCTGAGAGTGCAAACAAATTATTCAGCTCTGCCAGACATTTTACTGTATTAGAAAACTACTCAAGAAAATTTGTGCTAAAATATCATTGTCTACCAAACAGGTTCAAACAGTGGTAGTAGCAGCTTACAGCCAGGGTCAAACAACCCAGCTAGTCCAGAAAATATAAACAATTGTCCAGCATTTAGTAGTAGTTGTACAGCCGAGTGCACAACAGTGAACAGCAATGGATGTCCTGTATGTTTGTGTGCTATTACATGTGAGTCAGTATACATATTTTGGTTGTGGGCTTGTGATTGACTATTTTAACTCTACCAAACGACAAAACTTTAGACTTGTCCAAATTGAAAGCATTTGCAGACAACAAAATAAACGTGACTCAAAAAATGAAAATTAACTTTAGAAGAGTAGAAAACACTGTGGGAAAAGGAGAAAATGCTGGTTACCAGCATTTTCTCCTTTTCCCACAATGTTTTCAGAAGGCTTCTTCCCCTGGGTCGTAAAAACCAGGGATTGTTTGGTAAAGGGTTAAATATCAGACAAAACAATGTTAAACCAAGACATATAGACAATTCTCTAACTAGAGGATAGACAACAACATGATTTTTAGCTTGGCTGTTTTCAAAGAAAACGTTGAGGTATTGTCATAGCCCTGGCGTTGTTGTTGTCATTGTGTGAAAACTGACATTTTCAAAAATTTTGACATTTTATAATATCTCTGTCATTACTGAAGATATTTACTTTAAACCTAGGCAAGTTGTTTACTATCAAAAGGGGAACCCATACAACAGGAGCAGGTAAAATTCAAAATATTTTTGACAGTTATGGCCCTTTTTATGACCTAGAATTTTCACTGAAAATTAAATGCAGCTGAGCTTTGGCACCCACATGTGGTGCTCTTGTTACTACTTTCTTTTCTAAGCTTTTCTGGCCAAAAACCAATCTTGGGATTCGAATAACATTAGATTTTGTTCTGAACCATCAAAGAATAGGAACCAGCTTAAGTTGCTTTTGCAGACAGTGTAGATCAAGATCAGACTGCGCAAAATGTGCTATCTTATCTTGGATCTACACTGCCTTCTACTTTGTTACATATTATGGCTAAAACAACTTTGAAATAGAAATATTTATGCTGGTTACTTTTAGGCTGGTTGCCTAACTGAAACGGTTCATTTAAGGATTACAACTCCTAACTCATTGGTAAATATCATGTAACATCGACATTTTCGTAAAGGCTATTCGGCCAATCTCGACAGCTTCCATCTTTTAATGTGAGAGTTAGGGGCCGTAGAATCCAGTGCTCTATTAATTAAGCCCCTACCACACAACCCCAAGTTTTAACAAGCCTCAGAAAGAAGGATTTTGAAAAGATTGTTAGAAAAGGAGAAAACGCTGGTAACCAGCATTTTCTCCTTTTCCCACAATGTTTTCTACCTATCTAAGGACATATACTATCAATTGAAAAACATTTGAATCATCATGTATAAATTCCTTCAATATGCACAAGGCTAAAATTTCGCTGCGTGATAAAGGATCAAGAAATCCTATTCTGTTTATAGTAAGTCCTCTGATGGTCATGTTTCATTGTCTTTGTAGCTGCACCTTCTGGAAGCTTTCCAAGCACGAAAACCAACTTGTCTACAGGTAAATTTGTTTTTGTTGTGTTGTTGTCAGAAAGATGTATGAAAATCAGAAAATTACAAGAAAAATGAAAATTAAGTTGTAACTACTTTTTTATCAGAAAGGAAGATTAGAGAGTGATACTATTAAGTAGTAGTAGCTTTATTTCCCTCTTGTACATACAAGTGCAAGATCATGTATCATGCAACATTTACACATTGTATGTGAAAAAATATGCAAAAAAATATGTATCAGTTCATACTTTATGGAAATATAGACAATTTGTTGCAATCAGTGACGCATGGGGATTGTGATGTTTCATGTAAAACGTTATGTACTAAGAATATTCCTTTTTTCAAAACCTAGTTTTATAAATATATAGTTAGCTAGATACATGGATCCGTGGAAATAGATATTTGACCAATCAGGTCATCGCATTTATTTTACCCGACGTGCAGCCTTGTTGTCTGCTATTTCGGCTCCCAAACAAACGACTGTTAACACTGGAGGGGTGCGATAGCATTTATTTATTTTGTGTTTTAAACGTTTGAATTTAAGAAAAAAGTTAAAATATGTGCTTTGCGAACGTGTACTGCTAACGTGAGATCATGCAGAGGCTGTAGACAAGTTTGAATTATGATAATGACTGAAAATGGGACATACAAAAAGAGTTCTGATCAGCGGTACATTACACAATGGATTAATTAATGCTATAGTTTTTTCCCCTCTTAAAGATTCTGAAAGAGACACAAATGTTTTAAAATGGAAAACAAAGGTGAAAATAGATCTATATGAAATACTAATAAAATGACAATACGTTTACTTGAATATCTAACCTTGTTCAATAACCTGTGCACATCCAAAAAGTGGCACTTGGTGCATGGAGAATATGCTGAATGTGTAGATATAGATCAGATTGCAGATTACATGCAGTGAAGTCTTGGGTTTAAACTATCTAGTATTTACAATAAGCACATTGACGTGTAGCTCTTACTGTCTTCCTCACTAAGAGTAGATTTTAATTATAAAAAAAAAGTCTAAATTAAGTACAGGTGAAAGTTCAGCTCAATAGGCAACTTGTATTTTTTTCTTTTGAATTAGCCTTTTTAACCCTTTACCACACAAGCCCGAGTTTTTGAAAGCCTTGTGGAAAAAGGAGAAAATGCCGGTAACATTCATTTTCTCCTTTTTGTCACAGTGTTTTGTGCTCTTTAAAAAAACAAATTTCAATTGATGAGTCATTTATTTTGTTGTCTGCAATTGGTTTGAATTTGGATTGTTCTAAAATTTTGTCATTTGGTGAAGAGTTAAAGTAGATTAGCACATCTGCCATGTCAAAGGGTGTGTCGGTTTGTAATATAGATCCTGCATGGAAGGGTTGTCAGTCTTGAAATAAACGGATCTTAAATATGCTCTTACCTTGTTTAGGCATAACAAAAGTAGCTTTCTACGAAAACGCTTTGGGTCATAGTTCAGCTGCGGATGGTATAGATCCAAGATCAGACTGCACATTCTTTGAAGTCTGATATCTATCTACACCAGCCACAAGACTTTAACCCTTTACCACACTTTCAAGACCCTAAGAAAGATAGCTTTTGAAAAGCATGTGGAAAAGAGGAGAAAATTCTGGAAATCAGCATTTTCTTCTTTCACCACATTGTTTCTACCCTACGATGAACGGATTTCAAATTTGGCGCACTGTTTTTTTTTTTTTTCGTCTGCAAATGCTCTGAATTCGGACATGTCTAAAATTTTGTAGTTTGGTAAAGAGTTAAAAATCGTCATCCTGCCATGGGCAGTGAATGATTAAATACGACCATAAACATTTAACTTTCCATCTGTTAATTTAACACCAGTCGTGTATCCACAAAATTAATGTTTGCAGTAAAGTTTGTATTAGGGGTATGACGTAACGCGCCAATAATTCAAAGCGAGAGAGTTGTATTGTAAGCATTTGTCGTACATACTTACAACTGTTTCGCCCCAAAGAATATACACCTGGTTATGGGCTGACCTCCAATCAAAGCAATCGATATAAGCCAGTATCTCGCTAGCTTATAATGATCTGAAAAAAAATATCCATACGCTAACTTGAAGCATAAGACTTGAAGTATAAGTTAAATGGATTAATTACCGATGAATAAGAGAATCAAGGTTTTGTATTCAACGATGCTTTATTTTTGTAATTATGGGGACAACACAGGGCTTCAACCATTTCCCTCTTATGGACCGACTATTCATGCTTCTGCTGAAGATTCCTTTCGAAAAAGTTGTGAAAAATGGCGAAACTGCTGACAGAACATCCGTAAGCCGCGAAAGAATTAACCCTTACTCATCTTTCAAGGCTAAAGTTGGTGTTGGGGCCTCTGTAGATCAAGATCAGACTGCAGACTACATGTCTTGTCTGATCTCTGATAGTAAACTTCTCGGTCCGCTGTGAAGAGACATTTATTACAAACAAAAAAAAACTATCTTTCATTTTTTGTGTGTAATTTCATGACTGAGTATTACTATTGGTGGACTCGGCTCTCAAAGGATTCATTCTCATTAGGGTTTTACGCACCATGTACAATTCTGCTTTCATTATGCAGCAGGTCATCCTATCAGAAATATTTTCCAAAAATTAAGTCAGATGTTTTGGAAAATATATTTTCAGTATTTAGTATTCTTGAATATTTTGACTCTCTGGAGTTAGGACTAGACATAAAATATTTTTGACAGTAATTTAACGTGTCCGAACATTAAGTGTGTCCGAATACATGGGCGAATTACGGTACATCCGACATCGCTATTAAAGGTCCACATACAGAAATTTATTGATGTTAAGTCTACCTAATGTAAGATTGTGTATTTTATGTGAAGACAATTATGGACTGAGGTCCTTTTGTATTCAACTGTGCATGTATTTGTCAAACAAAGCAATTGGGCACAGCCGTAGGTGATGGAAGTAATCAACAAGGTAAAGGTGTGAAAAATTGTCACATTATGTGCACAGTATCGATTTTACACCAGTATTAGGTCTATAGGTAGTTATGTTTTTATATTGAGGTATCAGCGGGTCAGTGGATTTGGATCAGACTCGAAAATGGTCATCCCGAAAGTTTGGGAGCCATAGGACACCCGCGTTATAATAGGGTCAGCGTTTTAGCGAAGTTCGTTTTAATGGGGTTCCACTGTAGTTGGATGGCTAATTCAGAAAAATACTTTCTCCTTTTTCTCACGATATTTGTTCTCAAGTTTAAATCTGTCATTCTGTGATGGTCAAGATTTCTTGCTCTGTACACCTGCTAGGGTTAAGAAAGTGCCAACAAGAAATGTCTTTAAAAAAGATAGACGGCGTAAATTTTCCAGTAAATGGGCAGGGGCGCTTTCAGTAAACATGTCTATTTTTTTGACCAGTCACAAATTTAAATTTATTCACTTGTTTTTAGTACCAAAAAGTTGGTCAAAAGCCAGCACATTCAGCTGTGCTGAAAAAGTAGTTTCTGACTTTTGGTAAAAGTAATCTTTTACTCCAGAGAAGATATTGACTGTAACAGTCACTAACTGATAACTCCCAGTGTCACTGTAAGGAATATTATTTATCTTCCTAGGTTGAATTTTTAAGAAATATATCATTTATTTGATAAAATGCATAACTCTTTACCACACAACAAAATTCTAGACTCATCCAAATTGAAAGCATTTTATGACAGCATGGTAATTATGGGAAAAATAACAGGATCTGTCTGTGAAAGATTAGAAAACATTTTGGGGAAATAGGAGAAAGTGCTTGTTCCCAGCATTGTCTCTTTTTCCCACAAGGTTTTCAAAAGGTTCTTTTCACGGGGTCATAAAAACTTGGGATTGTGTGGTAAAGAGTTAATTTATCTCAGGAGGTGATGAGTAAAGAAAGAACTTACTTTACTATTGTTTTACAGGATCTGTAACAACTACATCAAGTCCAAGCACAGTCTGCCCTGTATTTGACAGCGCCCAATGCAACCCATCATGTTTGAAACTTGATAGAAATGGATGTGTATCATGTGACTGTGCAGGTGCAGGTAAATCGAGATAAAGGTCTATACCAACCAACAAAATTTTACTCTCGTCCAAATTCAAAGCATTTGAAGACAACAAATTAGATATTGCTAAAATGGTGGGATTGCTTTGTGAAAGGATAGAAAACCATGTGGGAAAAAGGTGAAAATGATTGTTTTGTAAAAGGATAACCTCTTGCAAGCAACCTTTTTGATGGATCTAAAATTTATGCCTTTTACACACAGTCCCAAGTTTTATTGTCCCTAAGCAGGAAGGCTTATGAAAACATTGTAGGAAAAGGTGAAAATGCTGGTAACCAGCATTTTCTCCTTTTCCCAAAAGGTTTTCTACCCTATTATAGACTTTACGCCCATTTGTACCAATTTTTTAGCTCACCTGAGCACAACGTGCTCAAGGGGAGCTTTTAGGATCAAACAGTGTCCGTCGTGCGTCGTCAACAATTCTTTAAAATCAACTTCTCCTAAACCGCTGGGCCAATTTGGATCAAACTTGGCTTGAATGTTCCTTGGGAGGTCCTCTTTAAAAATTGTTCACAGAATTTGATTCCATCGAAAACTCTGGTTGCAATGGCAACCAAATGGAATTTTGTAAGAAATTCTTTAAAAATCTTCTCCTCTGAAACCGGTGGTCAGATTTTTAAATAATTTCACAGAGATGTTCCTTGGGTGACCCTTTTCAAAAACTTCGCGAAATTTTGATCCGTCAAAAAACATGGCTCTGGTGAATGGGGCTACTTGCACTATACAGAAATGAAGAAATTCTTAAAAATTCTTCTCTGAAACGGCTGGTCAGATTTTAAAATAATTTCACAGAGATGTTCTTTGGGTGACCCTTTTCAAAAATTGTTAGGGAAATTTTTATCCGTCGAAAAACAACAGCCAATTGTTGGCACCTGCATGTGGTGCTCTTGTTCGACTTATGTTTTTAGTCACTATCGAGCATGTGCTCTTCTTCAAGAAATTGTCCTTGGGTGATCTATCCAAGAATTTTTTTGCAGAATTCTGATTCATCAAATTCATTGGTGTGGTGATGGTTGTAGGGGTGGTGACAGATTTTGAAATGACTTTTACAGGTGACCTTTTCGAAATTGCTTAGCAAAATAATGATTTTGTTTCCAAAGTTTCAATACCTCAAAAAAAATTGGCTATGGTCCTGTCAAAAATTCAGGTGAGCGATCCAGGGCCATCTTGGCCCTCTTGTTTATTTGTCATTTGCAGATGTTTCGAATGCCAAAGAGTCTAAAACTTTGTCGTTTAGGAAAGAGTTCATTTATTGAAATATGTTGTTAAAATAAGGAAATCTGTTTTTGCTTTGAGTGCCAAAGTAATTTTTTCTAGTTTGAGATTTGACCAAGCCATTGCAACTTGCTCAAGGCTCTTAAAGAAAGAACATCTAGCAAAATACATGTATTACATTTTGACTGTAATAGACTTTGTCCTTGAAAGGGTAGAGAACATCGTGGGGTCCTAGCCTAGTACTGATGAAACCCAGGAAATACATGAATAAGTGAGCTGTTGCTGTGATATGACTGAAATGATGCTAAAAGCGGCATAGAATAACATTCAATTAATCATTCAATCAATCAGCATTTTTTTCACTTTTCAACGTTCCTCTTCTCTAGGGCTGCTATAACTAAGAATTGTGTGATAAAAGGTTAAGTAATTTCTTATTCAAACTTAATATTGCATGAAACACAGGTATCACCAGCATCTTAACAACCACAAATCCTGTCTCGCTACAACGTAACAGAACGGAAACCAGTCCAACTGCAGGTCAGACTGGAACAGGAAGTGGAAGTCTGATAGGTACAGGATGTCCCACATTTGATGTGTCTTGTCCTGCCGGTTGTGCCAGCGTCGATGACAAGGGATGCCTTTTATGCTCTTGTCAAGGTATTGTATGCATAGATCTTTAACCGTTTACCACACAATCCAGACTTTTAACCACCCTGAGGAACAAGAGTTTTGAAAACATTGTGGGAAAAGGAAAAAATGCTGGTAACCAGCATTTTCTCCTTTTCCCACAATGCTTTTTACCCAATTGAGAAAAATTCCAAACAAATTAGCAACAGTTAATTTTTCGTATGCAAATGCTTTCAATACAGAAGAGTATATAATTTTGTTTTGTGGTAAAGAGTTAACTCTTATCAGACGAGAAAATTTTAGGACATTCATTTTAGTTTTAACATATCTACTTACATCGATTGAGAAACGAGTTCTTGCAACTTATACTAATCTCTCTTGATTCTACTTCCTGAAAACTGCACCAGTACTCATGCCAAATATGTAGGCCAATGAACGGTCCCAAAGTTGACACCTGCTCCCGGGTATTGAACTCAGGATCTTATGGCTACTAGGGCGATACTCTATCTCACATTTTTCTACAATGTTTCTGAAAGCTAACATTTTTGACTTGGTCATGAATGCTTGTTGACTTGTCTAAGCATTTCCTTGCATTTCTTTTACCTTATATCAAACTATACCATAGTTTAATGAACCTTACTGAAACGGGTATATGTATCTTTTTTTCTTTGTTCACAGCTACAACCAAAGATCCAGGGTCACAGACAACAGCTGCCCCAGGAAATATGAACAATTGTCCAGAGTTTGATATTTCATGTCCATCCGGTTGCGCCAAAATTGATGCAAATGGATGTCTGTCATGTTCATGTTCTGGTGAGTTTGATAGAATATTGAACATTTACCCTTTGCCACAAAATCCCAACTTTTTACAACCCTGACAGAGAAAGCTGTTGAAAACATGGGTACAGGAGAAAATGCTGTTAACCAGTATTTTTTCTTTTCTCACAATGTTTACTACCCCTTGAAAGATAATTTCCAGCATTTAAGCTTTTATTGTGTAACAGGAGATAAATACATTTTGATTACATTTTGAAAAGTATGTGTAGCCTTGCCAAACCATCCCAAGTTTAGCTTTTAAAAACGCCGTGGAAAATAGGAGAAAGTACTGGTAACCAGCATTTTTTTCCTTTTCCATCAATACTTTCTTCCCTTTTGAATACATATCCCATCATTTTAGGCACATTTAATTTGTTGTCTGCATATGCCTTCAAGTTCGACAAGCCTGAAATATTTTCGTCTGGTAAGAGTTGATATAAATCAATAAAATCAGTCCGTTAAAAAAAAGATAGATACCATTCAGATTATTTCATAAAACTGCAGTTGGGCTAGATTTGGCTGAGACAGTTTTCAAGTTTATTACAGCCTCTTTATTACAGCCCAAATGGTTGATTTCGTTGATTTGGTTTGAAAGCTTGTTTCACATACTTGGCCATATTTGGTATCTCTCTGTGACCTTCCCCAACATGACAAACTTACCAATAAGAATGAGTACATTATATGGTTCATAATGCTCTTCTGTTACTTTTTTTTTTATTAATCTTATTGTTTTGGAAGAAAACATCAAGGAATGCACATAGCCCAGTCATCATTGTTTGTATCATCAGTTGTCATAGTACAAAAACTTTGACATTTTATCATATCTAAGTTGTTACTGAAGGTGTTTACTTCAAAATAGGGCTAGTTGTTAAACATCAACCATACCAAAAGGCCAAGTAATTCTCAACACATTTTTTCACACGGTTATGTCCCTTTTTTCACTGAACAGACACCGGTAGCTAAGCATTGCCATCGGCATGCAGAACTCTTTTTTTTTTTGCACAGCAAGCCTACAAGGTCAAGAGTCAAGGTCAACAGTCTCCTTGGGGTCAGGGAATGTCAATAATTGTCCAACATTCGATGTTTCATGTCCAACCAGTTGTACAGAAGTGGACGCCAATGGTTGCCTTTCTTGTACCTGTACAGGTTTGACTGATTATTCCTTTACCACACAATCTCACGTTTTAACAACCCTGTTAAAAATGGCTTTCAAAAACATTGTGGGAAAGAAGAAAATGCTGGTAACCAGCATTTTCTTCTTTTCCCACAATGTTTTCTACCTAATCAAAGACAGAAATCATTATTCAAGCTTCATGTAATTTGTCGTCTGCAATTGCTTTCAATTTGGTCCAGTCCAATATTTTGTTGTTTGAGTAAAATGCTAATTCTGTACCTAGATAACAAAATTTTGGACTCATCCATATTTTAAACAACAAGAATTTGGGTGAAATTATAGAATTTGTTTGAGAAGGTGGAAAACATTGTGGGAAAAGGAGAAAATACTGGCCACCAGCTTTTCTTGTTTACCCACATTTTCAAAAGCCTTTTTTTTTTCAGGGTCATTTAAACTTGGGATTGCTTGTTAAAGGTAAAACTTTCACCATACAAACATGACTTAACACGACTGCACTTGACAGTTTCTGAGAATGTTTTGGGGAAAAGAGCAATTAGTATCTCCTTCTGCTACAATGTTTTGACATGCACTTATAAATAAAGAAAAATGAAATAAATAACAATGAATTAGAATTAAATAACAGTGAATGATTATAGAACAATGCAATGATAGAAAACATTGTGCATAAATGGAGAAAATGTTTACCAGCATTTTCTGCTTTTTCCCACAATGTTTCTAACCCTTTCAAAAAGAAATACCATTATTTCTGCCACATGTAATTTGTAAATATTGTCAATATATAGCCAAATGCAAAATACTTTTATTTGGTATATGGATAACTTAGTTTTGTGTACAGGCCGATATTTAAAAACTGAGCTATGCTCCGTGGAAATGGGGCTTAATGCATCTCCATAATCTATGGTACCAAACAAGTCATCTCAGTATAGTAGATCCATAAAATCCATTTTGAATAAAAACCTACTGAATCATGAGGTACATTGGTCTGCTTACATGCAGAAAATTCACCAAAAGCAAAAAGTTTCGATCCAGGTCAGCCTGCGCAAACTGCCTGGGTCGATACTTTTTGCAAATGCATTATGGCCCCCTGCACAGAGAATGGCTCATTATTAATTTTGACCAGACTCTACACATGCACTTATCAGATCTTGCTGTTATATAGCTATTATTTCACATTCATTTTGTACTTCTTCGTTGTGATAGGGAGTGTAGGAAAGGTTGGCTCCACATCAACAGTGTCTTCAGGGTCAGGAAATATCAACAGTTGTCCCACATTTGATGTCTCCTGTCCCACACAGTGTACTATATTAGTTGTACGGCCAGGTGGCAGGGGACTTGGAAACTTGTTCACGGCTGTGGAGAATAATGTCGCCCCGAGCCGAAGGCGAGGTGGCGACATTATTCTCCACAGCCGTGAACAAGTTTCCAAGTCCCCTGCCACCTGACCGTACAACGAATTTATTATACTGCAAAGTTTTACCATTCCAACGTGTGTTAAGCGAAATTTACTTGTTTTTTTTTTTGGTTAAAAAAAAATTGAGTACGCTGACGGGGTAGAATTTCCCTTCTGAGTGCCCCAATTCAATGAAAAATGACGTCACTGAAACCTTGGAAAAATGTGCAGTTTGGTGCATAATCTTGATGTTAATCTTGATCGACGCCGCCAATTTGGATGTCGTGTTGAAAGTGTAGTCATGTATACGGGGCTCCCGAAAGGGAAACTGCTTTTACGTTGGTTTTGCCAGTGGACATGATATATATGTTCGGGACATATTATCAGATCACGAGAAATTTCTTTGTAGTATGATAAAAGTTGATGCCAATGGATGTTTAACTTGTTTCTGTATAGGTTAGTGCTTATTCTCTATCCAACATCAAAATTTAGACTTGTCCATATTGAAAGTATTTGCAGACAAGAAGTTGAATGAGTTTGAAATGATGGCATTTGTCTTTGAAAGATTTGAAACATTGTGGAAAAAAAAGAGAGAATGCTGATTATCAGCATTTCCTCCTCTTGCATCAATGTTTTTAAAAATCATTTTGTTTGGGTTGCAAAAACATAGAATTGTTTAGTTTAGGAATAAGGAACTAACTTTGACCAAATTCACACATGCACTTATCAGAGGTAACTCGTATAAAGCTTTTAGTTTACATTCATTCTGGTCTTTTTTGTTGTGATAGGGAGTGTGGGAAAGCTTGGTATCTCGTCAACAGTGTCCCCGGGGTCAGGAAAGGTCAACAGTTGTCCCACATTTGATGTTTCATGTGCCACACAGTGTACCAAAATTGACACCCACGGATGTTTAACTTGTACCTGTACAGGTTGGTTTTTATCTCATTACCTCCTGAATCAAATTAGTAGCTACCTGATATAATGTCATTCCTTGTAATATATAGATAATCAAGATGATTGAGCGTATGACATTATGGATACTTGTAAGTTGTGACCAGGTTGTGGCAAATGAAGAAAATGCTTCTTAGGCTTATGTCACTTTGTTTGCAAGAGTTGTTTGTCAAATTCATGGAGGCATTATGCATCTTAGTGACAATGTAGCTGTAGAGAAACAAGTATTTATTCTCAGGATGATTGCTTTTAACAAAGACCCAACTCAAGATATGAAACAAGGAAGTGCAAAGCAAAAATACTGATATAGAACGTTGAATGCAGTTAACAGATATACTGTAGGCAACCAGTGTGTCGAAAGAATGAGGGTCAACTTTTGATTTAATTTACATCCAAGTACTTTTATACTTCTTTCACAGAGTCGTGACACATATGAACCATTCTCTGTGAATAGGGGGCTTCATGCATCTGTGTTGACCAAGGTCAGCCTGTGCAGTCTGATCAGGCTGACCTGGTTCTAAACTTTTTGCTATTGGTCAATTTTTTCTAAGACTAAAGACCAGTTTACCTCATGACTCAGTCAGTTGTTACACAAAATGGACTTTATGGATCCATGACTAGGTAATAACTTACTTAGTATCATGCATCATTGAGATGCATTAAGCACCCTTTTGCCAGAGCATAGCTCATATAAATTATTTCAGGTATTGTTAAATCAGCCCCGTTTTTGCCAGAGCATAGCTCATTTATATTTTTTTAGGTATTGTTAAAACAAGTACAACACCATCCACAGATGGAAACATAGTCAGGACAACTGTTGGACCTTTGAGCCCAGACAATTCCTGCCCTCTGTTTGATACTGCTACATGTGAGACTGCGTGCATAGCAATAGATGTACATGGCTGTTTGACTTGCAGATGTTCTGCTACACAAAGTATGTTACCTGTCTTTTTCAGCTTTGGAGCACCAAATAAGCCTAATGGACATTTTCAGTCATGAGATTAGACCCAAATAATTATGATTGAGCCATGCTCTGGCAAAAGGGGGCTTTATGCATCTCCTTGATCCATGGTACCAAGCAAGCCATCACATAATCATAGATCTATAATAAATACCTTTTGAAAACAACTTGATTTAATCACGAGGTAGACTAGTCCTTGGACATACAGAAAATTGACCAATAGGGAAAAGTTTCAGCCCAGGTCAGCCTGCGTGGAGTGCGCAGGCTGACCTGGGTCGATACTTTTCGCAAATGCATTAAGCCCCCTTTTCACAGAGCATGGCTCAATTTTAAGATTGCTTTTATCCAAAATGTCAAAGCAATGCAGACAGCATAGATAGAAGATCAGACTGCATGTTTTGTGCAGTCTGATCTTGATATAACACTGGTTGTGAAGGGAACAATACTTGTGAAAGGGATAACTTGTACTGTAGATACTGTTTGAAACATTTAAAAGTGAATCAGTTTAACTGTTTGAACTGTTTGTAAAAGTCGGCACTGTGCAGTAAAGGGTGATCCATTTACCAAACAATCACACGTTTTAACAAACCTGAGTAAGAAGCCTTTGGAAAACATTGTGAGAAAAAGAGAAAATGCTGGTTACCAAAATGTTTCCCAAAGTACAAGATACAAATCCCATTATTTAAGGATCATTTAATTTGTATGCTTCAACTGCTTTTGATATTGATGGGCCTAAAATTTTGTTGTTAGGCAAAGGGTTTATCCTTTACCAAATGACAAAATTTTAGACTTGTCCAAATTGACAGCATTTTGCAGACACCAAAATAGATGTGACTGTAAAATTGAAATTCATTTTAGGGAGAGTAGAAAACATTGTGGGAAAAGGAGAAAATGCCCAGCATTTTCTCCTTTTCCCACAATGTTTTCAATAGGCTTCTTTCTCAGGGTTGTTAAAACTCGGGATTGTGTGTTAAAGGGCAAAATTAGTGCTTGCTGTGCCTTGCCATGGCACAATGTTACAGAGTCTTTTCTCACTAATTTTATGGTTGTCACTTTAATGGTTCAAGGTTTGATTCCCACTTTGAGAATGTTATATTTAGGCCTGTCACTTTAATGAGTCTTGCTCTGGTAAAAGTATCGACCCATGTCAGCCTACCCTATCTGCACAGGCTGACATGAGTCAAATCTTTTTGCAGTTGGTAAATATTCTGCATGATAACATTATACCCCATGCTTAAGTCAGTTTTAGGCAAAATGGATCCATAGTATATGCAGACTTGCTTGGTATAATGCATTACAAAGATGTGTTAACCCTTTACCACACAATCCCGAGTTTTAATGACCTTGAGAAAGAAGCCTTATGAAAACATTGTGGGAGAAGGAGAAAATGCTGGTAATCAGCATTTTCTCCTTTTCCCACAATGTTTTCGGCCCTATCAAAGACCAAATTCCATCATTTGAGCCATATTTAAATTGTCATCTGCAAATGCTTTGAATTTGGTCAAGGCCAAAATTTCGTCGTCTGGTAAGCAGTTAAACCTCCTTTTCTTATAGCGATGCTCAAATCTGATTTTCACAGAGCCAACCACTCAGCCAGTACCAGAAACAACAACCTCCACTTTTGCCCAAATAACACTACAACTTACATCGACAACACAACTTCAAACAGCAGGAACATGTCCACCTGTCCGTTGTTCACCCACATGCAATAATGTTGTTGTACTTGATAAGGACAACTGTCCTATATGTAGATGTCATATGACAGAGTGACCAACAGCATGACAATTGAACAATCAGTGAAAAGATAGACATGTGTTTTAAAGATGTAATGTATTGAAAAAAGATACATCTTGCTTCAGCCTAGAGTTTGTTTTGCTTTTTGTGTGTGTGTGTGTGTGTGTGTGTGTGTGTGTGTGTGTGTGTGTGTGTGTGTGTGTGTGTGTGTGTGTGTGTGTGTGTGTGTAATGGCTGTTCTTCAATATTATTTCAGTCATATTGTGGTGGCCAGTGCACCTAGCCATGCTTTCCTGGAGTTCTTTCATCAGTTCTTTGTACAAATTTCCCTCCAACCCACTGGCTGCTATCTCCCAGAAACATCATCAAAACAATGTTAACCCTCTACCACAAATTACATGTTTTAACCACCCTGGGAAAGACAGCTTCTGAAAAAATTGTTGGAAAAGGAGAACATGATGGAAAACATGATTTTCATCCTTCAAGAAATTAACCCATTACCAAACAGTCCTGAATTTTAATGGTCCTGGGCAGGAATGCTTCTGAAAACAATGTTGGAAAAGGAGAAAATGCTGATAACCAGCATTTTTCTTCTTTTCCCACAAAGTTTTCTACCCTTTCTAAGACAAATCGCTTGGTTTAGGCTATACATAACTTGCAGTCTGCAAATGCTCTGAAATTGTAGGAGTCTAAAATTTTATTGTCTGGTAGATGACTTTGATGTCTTTCTGAATAATGGGTTATCAACATGAATCAAGATTACATACATAATACATGTGCATCTTGTAATAGCATTTTCTTTTGCCACAATATTTTTGGCCAGTGCACCTATCCATGTTTGCTTGAAACATCGTGAGGGATACAAAATTTTAATAAGAAATGTTTGAAGGCGCTAAAACAAGGATTTACCAAAAACTGCATTTATTCATGTGCGTACCCTATTTGTTGTCAGTGATATTGAATTATAAGGAATGATGAGAATTTTTTTTGATTTTATGGAGGTATGAAAACAAAAAACTAATCATACTTTTGTATGAAACCGCTTCACAGTTTTCATACCTCATGAAAACAAAAAAATTCTCTTCATTCCTTAACGACGTTTCATCGGGTTGTCAGTGCGCAACATTTTTGCGCATGTCTCTTTGCTTCTCTGTTTTCTAGCGCGTATCTTTGTCTGATTGTAGTACTATTATCGGACTACTGATTTTTGCTGCAAGACGTGGAGAAAGTAGTGGTAGATACTTTTTTTTTGAAAGATCAGTTTATGAAGGTGTAAATCATTCCTAAACAGCGAAAACGGAACATGTACATTTGTCGGACATTACTTATCCGGATAGTAAGTTTAGTGTGGTAAAAAGAGAAAATTTCAAGTATTTTCTCCTTTTCAGCGTTTTTTAACCCTCTTTCCTGGGTATTGATAGAAATCAGGATTGTTTGATTCATTTTGCTATAAGGTTCGTAAGTAATCTATGCCTTTGAGTAATTCTGGACAGTTCTACTTGTATTGTTCTTCCATTCTCCCATCTATTAAAATATACCACATGTATTTGATATTAACCCTTTCCTAAATGAATTAAATTGGAACTTCAAAATTGAAAGAAGCTGCAGACGACAAATTAAACAAGGTTTAAATGAGATTAAAAGAACCGTTTGTGCAGAAAACGTTGTGGGGAAAGGAAAAATTACTTGTAATGAACAATTACCCCTTTTACCAAAATGTTTTCCAAAGCCGTCCCATACCAGTGTTAAATCGAGACTATATCAAGTACAATCTTTATTGTGAAAAAAACATGATTTAGTGCTAGAAATAATACATCTTAATAAGTAATTTGAAATCTTGGGTGTTTTGCGTCACTTTCTTTGTTCCAAGGGAGGTAATTGAGTTCGAATATTGGGAAAAGTAGCCTGGCAACCTATCCTTTTTTTTGCATTTTTTGATAAAAGATATAATCATGTATATTTCTGAGAAAAATGAGAAAAATCTTTGCGCTAGATTTTTTTGAGGGTCAAATAGTGTCCTGATTTTCTGTGATAAAATAAGCAATTTTGTGGGCTTAGGGTTTTATTGAAACATAGATAGCGTATCATTAATTTGAAATATCTGTTAATTTCTCATCAAAGTCAGAGGATCAATTGTTTGACTATGAATTTAAAACACAGAGAACATGATTTGACTGAAATTACAGATTTTAATCACAAAATTCTGACGTATGCTACAATAATTGGGTTTTTGCGTAATTTGAAAAAAGGGTTATGTTCTTCGTGGGCTCAGAACTTTTTGGTTCATCAGGCAACATCTGATTATCTCTTCGCATATTGAAAGAACATACTTTGAAGTGTTTCTGTGTCAAATTTCACGAAATTCTCTGCGCTAGAAATAACTCGCTGAAACGCCTTTAAAATGAAATAACCAATTGATGTTTGGGTTATTTTTAGACCCAGCAAAAACTTGTACAAAATTACTCCAGGAACACAAACATTTGAATAGGAGAGAAAATAGTATTTTAGTGATAACAATCCCGGGTCTTCACGACCCTGAGAAAGAAGCCTTCTGAAAACATTGTGGGAAAAGGAGAAAATGCTGGTAGCCAGCATTTTCTCCTTTTCCCACAATGTTTTCTACCCTTCCCAAAACAAATTTCAAGTCACATTAATTTTGTAGTCTACAAATGCTTCCAATTTGGACTAGTCAAAAATTATGTTGTTTGGAAAAGAGTTAAATACCATTGAGGGAAAAGGAGCAGTTGCTCGTAACAAGCAATTGCCCCTTTCCCACAATGTTTTAAAATACAGTTACCTGTATGAACAGTGTGTTACAGGTATTTGTTTTATAAAGGGATAAGTATTGGCAATATGTCTGAATAATTGTAATGATTTTTGGTTGCAACAGCTGGTGTAAGACAAGTCTTAGCCCTCAACCCTTTGTCAAAAAGTCCCATGAGAAAGAAACCTTTTGAAAACATGGGAAAAGAAGAAAATGTGGGTAACCAGCATTTTCTTCTTTTCCAACAATGTTTTATTTAATGTCCTTTTGGAGACAGATCCTTCACATAAGTCACAATTTTTTTGTAATCTGCAAATACCTTGAAAATTGAACGAGTTTAAAATCTAGTTGTCTGGTACAAAGTTTAAGCATCTCTCACAAGTAAAGTTGCCTTTGCAGCTTTCACTACTATAATTGCATTTGCGGCCAGTGTAGATTAAGATCAGATTACACAAGATGTGCAGTCTGACCTTTGATCTATACTGTTCATTTTGCTGATACATTCAGGACAAAAGCAACCTTGAAATTGCAATTATTTAGGTCTCATTCTTAGAATGAAAATGTTCATTTGATTTATTCAGAGCTCAAAAGGGTTTGTTCAATAATTTTCTGCATACTCCATATTCCATTTAGCATACACGCAGCAGCGCTATATTTTGTATTTCATATTGTATTTTTCCCTTATTTTTTGGCTCAAAAGGAGAGTATAAGTAATATGTCTAAAATCCAGTAGCAAGCACTCTTGAGTTTTAATGATGAAGGTCTCAGAAACATTGTAGATCGAGCTAAGGAAGAAATCCTGTTAGGCTGCATTTCCTCCCTTTCCCACAAAGTTTTGAACCTATCAAACACATCTTCACCATTTTAGTCACCTTTGATTTGTTGTCTGCAAATGCTTTCAGTATGGAAGTGTCTAGCATTTGGTCATCTGGTAAAGGATGAAACACAGAGTAACTCTTTACTAGATCACAAAATTTTAGACTTGTCCAAACTGAAAGCATTTGATGGCAAATGAAATGTGACTTCAGATATGAAATCTGCCTTTGAAAGAGTACGAAACATTGTTGGAAAAGAAGAAAATGCTGGTTGCCATCTGCCTCTGAAATGGTAGAAAACATTGTAGGAGAAAATGTTGGTTAACAGCATTTCTCCTTTTTTCCACAATGTTTTGAAAAGAAATCATTTCACAGACAACAAATTGAATGTGGCTTAAATGATGAAATGTGTCTTTCTCAGGACAGAAAACATTGTGGGAAAAGGAGAAAATGCTGGTTACAAGCATTTCTCCTTTTCCCAAATGTTTTCAAAAGAAATTGTTTGGAGAAGGGTTAACTAAGGGTTGTATTTGACTCACAGTGTTTAGATAAACAAACCTGGTAGCATATTGGGAAAGGTTATAGATATTAGTTGTCTATTTGCTGTGTCTTTACGTTTCTGGAAACTCGTGTCACAGCTTTAACATGGGTCCGGATTATTTTGAACAGTGAGTAATTTATTAATTTTTTTGTCTGAGGAATTCAGCATCAAGATATTTTAGCTACGGAAATCATTCTAGATTTGTAATTTGTATAATATTTCTCTAACCATCTACCAAATGACAGAATTTTAGACTCATCCAAGTTGAAAACATTTGCGAACGGAATGATCGATATTGATAAATTGTTGGGATTTTTCTCTGATTTGGTAGAAAACATTGTGGGAAATGGAGAAAATGCTGTTTATCAGCATTTTCTCCATTTCCCACAGTGTTTTCAAATGATTTATTCCTCTGGGTGGTTAAAATTGGGAATTGAGTGGTTTAGGGTTATCTAATTTGTTGGTAGTTTTCTAAGTAAAACCCTCTAACTGTACCCAATGATAAATATAGAATCATTCATTTTGAACCATTTGCAGACAATAAATTATATGTGACTAACAGGGTGGGCAGAAAACATGGTGGAAAAAGTAGATACTACTGGTTACCAGAAATTTCTCCTTTACCAATAATATTTTCAAAAGCTTTCTTCCTCAAGCTCATTGAAAAACAGGATCTGTTGGTTAAAGATTGAAACAAATATTCTAGACTAACTTTAAGGAGTTGTGAGGTTTCAAAATATCTTACAGATCAACAATATCTACATATATTACATTTCCTAACCCATTGTTTTCTGCAGGCGATTTGATTTGTCCTGCCATTGATGACTTTAACTCTTTACCACACAATCCCGACTTTTAACGACCCTGAAGAAGAAAGCTTTTGAAAACATTGTGAGAAAAGGAGAAAATGCTGGTAACCAGCATTTTCTCCGTTTCCCACAAAGTTTTCTACCCTTCCCAAAACATGTTTCAATATTTGAGTCACATTTGTTTGTCATCTGCAAATGCTTTCAATATGGTACAATCTAAGATTTTGTTGTGTGATAAAGAGTTAACATTGTGGTTAAAGAAAACTTTTGTATGTGACAAGCAATTTCTTCTTTTGCCACAATGTATCACCAAACAATTCTGATTGATTGTGTGGTGTTTGACACCATTTTCATCATTATTTCATTTATGTTGCCGCAGCCAGGGCACCTATCCATGCTTTCCTGGAATTTTATTTAACCAGTACTTTTTACTATATTTTTTCCAAGTCACTGGCTGCTCTCCCACAAAACAATTATCAATACAACAATAAGCAGTGAAAGAGGAATGAATTCTGCCATGATGAATATCATCAATCCTTGGAAAGAAATCTAATACCTGGGGATGTGAACCAGTGACTTCCAGTTTCAACACTGGACGTTACCGACTGAGGTACTGGCCTTGGCCACATTTCCAAGGTTTTAACAACTCTGAAAAAGAAGCCTTTTGAAAACATTGTGTGAAAAGAATATGTTGTAAAACAGCATTTTCTCTTTTTCCCTTTCCCACATTATTTCTTAACCTTTCAAAAACAAAGTCCAGTATTTGTTATTTTTGTCATCATCATCATCATCATCATCATTATTATTATTTACAGAGTTGAAGAGTACAACATGAAGAGTTTGCTGTATGCTGGTCTAATAACTGGTGGCATTCTTCTTTTATTTTACTATCTGTGGTCTTGGTGCAGCGACAGGGAGAGTAAACAAGACGAAAAATCAAACAACAAGGGCAAATTGACTATGAAACCAGTGTACGCCCACGAAATAGAGCCAGGAATCGTTGTACTGCAGAGCGAAGATGGAGAATACTTTAAGATTTTAAGAGAGTATGAACTAAATGCAGGGAGCTCTAACTTATACGGCTCCTTTTCCTGCACTCGTCCAGAGAATGCTCAGCCTGGGATACATACCAAAATATCCCAGCAGACATCAAGTCACAATATGGCCGTAAGACAGTTTCAGAGTCATGGACCCTCAGCTCCATTGATTTTTGACTCAGACGATACTGAGGGGACATTTCTGGGTGATAATCCAAGTCGTACAAGTGTTCCGACAGCAAATGTTAGTTCTGGCTACAGCCTTATTCCGTAGTGAAGCTGACATTAACCCTTTATAACACAGTCCCTAATTTTAAAGACTGTAGGAGAAGGCTTTTGAAACATTATGAAAAAAGGAGGAAATGCTGGTAACCAGCATTTTCTAATTTTCCCACAATTTTTTCTATCATTTCAATGACAAATCCCATCGTTTGAGTCATCTCTAATTTGTCTTCTGCAAAAGCTTTCAATTTTGATAAGTCAAAGGTTTAGTCTTTTGGTAAAGTATTAAGCCTGAAAAAAAGACTTTGACCTGTCATTGTATAATTAAGACTTTTTTCACTTCAAGCATTTCTTTTCTTACAAGTTTTTCATTTTTCAGTGCCTTTGAAAAAACAATATTTTCCTACCCTTTAGGACCTTAGTGTTTGTCTTTTTGTGTAAATTTCTGTCGCTGCTTGAGTGGTAGCACTACATGTATAATTTTGTTTGCTTTGGAATAATGCCTATGTGTTTCTGCATGACAATACTTCTTACTTCCATAAGTGGAACTCTTAAAGTTAAAGGCACATTTAACCCTTTCCCACACAGCCCCGACTTTTAACGACCCTGGGGAAGAAGGCTTTTGAAAACATTGTGGGAAAAGGAGAAAATGCTGGTAACCAGCATTTTCTCCTTTTCCCACAATGTTTTCTAACATTTCATAGAAAATTCAGTCATTGGAGCCACATTTAATTTGTCGTCTGCATTTGCTTTCAATTTGAATGAATCTAAGATTCTGTTGTTTGATAATTTAAAGTTAAACCTATTACTGGGACCATGCATTAACAAAAATCAAATGCATTATATATAAAGTACAACCAACGCAACCATCTATTAATGGAGGCACATTTCATTGCGATGCAGTGTCTAATAAGAATTTTAAGGCTGTCATTTCTTATTTTTCTTTCCCCTTTATGGGTTAGTAAACGATTTGCCTACAGGCTCTGTGTAGATTCCAGTGATATACCAATGTCTGGCGGTTTTTGTTCATTTTCTTACCATAGATGTACACGAGTGCTTAAAGAGAGATAACTCTATTGAACTGGTGATAATAAGAATTGTCTGTCATTTTTTTGTTTAGATCAAAATACTTAAAGAAGAGCTCACACAACTGCAGTAGAAAAATAGCTAGTCAGAGTGTGTCACATTTGGGAATGACCCATGTTAATTTATCCTTGCAAAATGATTAGTCAATCCAATTTGAGTGAATAAGTGGATCCAATGGACCACCTACATAAATGTAAATCAGGAATCCTATATATACATGTGTATATACGATCCCTGTGTAAATGCAGCAAGTCATGTGATTTCTTTTTGTGACTTATGGCAGGAATACAAGTGTTATATTGATTAGACTTTTCTTTGCCTCTTTTAATAATATCATTAAGACCATTTTCATCCAGGCTGTGGAGGGTTTTGGCCTTACAGCTTGTGGCAACATCAGTGGATGCTATGCATACATATTTTCTAGTAACATGTTCTCATTTGCTTCTCTCATTTTCCAGGCCCACAGCTGGCCATTTAAAACTACTAATAGTCTTTCGGATGAGATGTTAAACTGAAGTTCAGTGTGACGATGCTTTAAACCGAGCATGTTAAAGAACCAGGCATAATTTGGTTGAGTCCTAAGTTTTGTCATTTGGTAAAGAATTAATTGGTCCTTATTTCTAGAATAAAAATATCAATTGGGTTTATTCAGTGCAATGAAGGTTAAAATTTCAGGGTTGTTCACCTGGAATCCTCACAAAAAAAAAACCAGATAGTGTAAATTAAGATAAAATTTCTTGTTCTGTGTGGTCTGATCTTAATCCACATTGTCTTTAAAAGTGGCTGAAATTTTCATTGTCTGAAAATGTGCCCTTTATTACAAAATTGCAAGTTTTAACAACCTCAAGAAAGAGGCAATTTGAAAACATTTTTGGAATATTTAAAACTATCCTTTGAAAGTGAATCCCAATATTTAAGGAACATTTATTTTGTTGTCTGAAAGTGTTTTCAGTTTGGACAAGTCTACAATTTTGTTGTTTATTAAAGGTTAAAGCTCTAAGGTTAACCATTTACATAGCGAAAAACCCTGTGTTTTAAATAGGCACTGAAACCAGATTCTGACCTAAAATATCTTTCGGGCAGAAGGATGATATTAAGCTTTAAAGGAAAAATGATAGGGACGTGACTGTGTAACCTTACTTGGGAAAAAAAAGGAAACTGAAAAAAAAAATCTTGTCTCCTACGGGATTCGAACCCACAACCTGCAAAAAAGAAGCCTGTGGCACTACCAACTGAGCTATACTGATCATATGGCTGTGTTAAAAATGTATTTATAGCTTAAATTACAGCATAATAGCTGTATCTTTATCTACCAAATAGAAAAATTTTACAGCAAAAATACAAATAATTGGGTAATTCCTTGTGCTTTCCACATGTATCTCCATGATTTGATTCTAGAGCCATCTTTGCCCATGAATTCAAATTAGCAGCCTTATTAACAATTTCTAAAAAAAACTTGCAAAACAAAATCTGGTTTACAGTCCCTCTTATAAAGTTGACATGGAAGGGTTTTGAAACATTACAACGGAAGAAAAAATGCTGGCAACCAGCATTTTCTCCTTTTCCCACATTTTTCCCCCTCTAAACACAAAGCATCAAATTTATAGCTATATCTGACAACTTTCGATACAGCTTGTAAAATGTGGATAATCTATATGAAATAAAGGCAAACTAGAGGTCAAAAGTAAACTAGTTGGGAGTCTAATGCATGCAGGTTTAATTCATACCATTCAACCCCAAGTTTTAGCAACTCTTGAGGAAGAAGTGCTTTGAAAACATTATGGGAAAAGAAGAAAATGCTGGTAACCAGCATTTTCTCCTTTATCCCACAATGGTTTCTCCCTTTTCAAAGATAAATCCCATCCTTTGAACTGCATTTAATTTGTCACCTGCAAATGCTTTGAATTTGGACAAGTCTATACTTTTGTGGTGTGATAAAGAGTTAAAAGAACTGGTATTAATATGGGTTTGACAATTTCTGTTACAGTACAGTCTGTCAAAGTACTTGTTGGTGGCATAAATCAAAGTGCTGTCTGCACTGTAATTTATTGACACTGAATAACTCCACTGTTTTGAAAATCACACATGAAATGGCAGCTGTTTGAACTTTAATGGGAAAAAAGGTGCCCATATAATAATGCCGATTTTTTTTTTGGATTGGGACCTTGACAATGGAGCAACTCTTTACCAAACAATCCGACTTTTAACGACCCTGAGAAAGAAAGCTTTTGAAAAGATTGTGGGAAAAGGAGAAAATGCTGGTAACCAGCATTTTCTCCTTTTCCCACGATGTTTTCTACCTTTCCTCAATTAAATTTCAATTTGTTATTCATATTTATTTTGTCGTCTGCAAATGCGTACAATTTGGACTAGTCCAAAATTTTGTCGTTTGGTAAAGAGTTAAGAAATCCATTAATATTCTTACAAAGGATTATTTGTAAAAGATTTCAACTCAATAATAATTTGATTTATTGAATGTTGTGTTTGGAGTAAAGACCGAACCCAGGACCTCCAGTTTTAGAATCCAACAACGTAAAACTGAGCCACGTAGGATCCCCTTTTAAATGTCTTCTACAAATTACTACATTTAATTTAATGGTATGGTTGAAAATACAATTTTGCCAGTCATCAGCAATAAAAAGTAAAAGATAATTATGAGACAATTCTGATCAGCTTGCTCAATATATATCAAGCAATAAACATCACTTATACGTAAATAACAGTATCTACCAAACGTTTATAGAAGAGATGCCCTCATTTTGAGTCCCGATTTGTTTACTTTTGGCTGCTGGTGGGCATTCCACCCACCCCCATTTTAACAAGCTGTTGTATTCATCAGACCAATTTGTCCTACCTAATGTTTTGGGCTGGCCAAATTGTCCTAGGCCAGACTGTCCCTACCAAAACGTTTGCTGGCCATATTGTCCTACCCTACTTTCAAAGAACGTAGATATGCAGTAACTACATAACCCTTAGTGCAAAGTGCGGAAAACCGACTGTCGTAGACGATCTCACTGTAATTTCATTATACCCAAATAATCTTCAAAGTATGCTTGATATTGTATATTGCTATTCATTCCGATCTCACGATCTCACTGTAATTTCATTATACCCAAATAATCTTCAAAGTATGCTTGATATTGTATATTGCTTTTCATTCCGTTGGAAATTTGAAGTAAATTGTTCAAAACAGTATTCAACAACAAAAAGGGTAGTACGCCATATGAGTTTCTGTTGGGACAATCATGCGTAAAACAGAGTGATTATGCTATGCAACTCAGTATAAGACAACATAGTTTATTATCACGATCTAATCGCATCACAGACCGCTGTGTAATAGCGAAAAGGGTGTTCTATTCTATGGCGGACCTCAGCATGATGCCAAATGCACTAAATCCCATGACATCTCAAAGGCTCTATCGGTCAATAATTACATGTATCCCATTACTAGTAGCTCTTTATGGGAGCGAGCTGTGGAATTATTTGGAAGATACCAACCTACAAACACTTACTGGTAATGTCTTTCAACATTGTATAGTAAAACTGATAGAAGGCTTTCTTAATAGAGTCTGGTCTGATATGTGCAAATCAGTGTTGTGCTTAAACCGTACAGCGGCCATGATTGAAAGAAGAAAGCTCATGTTTCTACACAAAATATTGAGTATGAAGGAATCAGCGCTATGTAAACGTTAATTCTTAAGAAAGTCCATTCATTTTATTTATCATCCTTCAAAAGTAAGAATGGGCTTTATACCTGATATTTGTGGCTTATTAGCAAAGCATAATCTGGACTTTCTGCGAGATATGTACATTAATAATCGCTGTTCTTACCAAGTAAAAATGTCTAGCGAAAACCTATTGTTCGCACAATGGAGAAAAAGAAAACTGACAAATGCTTGATGCGTATGCGATCAGCTGATTTCTATGGTGGCATATTTCTGCCACGAGATACGAGATAGCTATCATGATAATTTTAGTAAACTATCGCGATAAATTAAGTTTCCTGGAAATCTTATCAAGATAGTGAAAAGTTTTCTGATAAAAGTATCACGATAAACTAATATTTTATCGCAAAATTTCTTAACCGTGCTCGAAGCTGACATGCGAGATAAAACTATTGTGATAGTTCTACCCGTTTCTCGATATCTATAAATAGAAAATGCATCATTTGGATGAACTCGGTAGTTTTGACTTAAAGGGCAACTACAGCCAAAATCTCATTTTGGATATATGAATCCTTAAATGAATACAATCTTAAAATTCAAAACCGTATTTCAATGTCTATCGTAAAAAGAGAGTTATAAGCGAAAATGTGGTTTGCACACCTGTGCGAGTTTGTGAAATCTGCTTATTTCGGCTTCTGTGTACTATTAATTTGCTCTGATACTGACTTTTCTCACAGCCTTATCTTCCCTCATGTCGGGAGACGACTTTTTTCGTCACAAAAATCCCTATCGTATGCCGGGTGCCGAGTTTAAGCAATATTTCGAGCCAGGAGAGGACTATTTATTCGTCGGTCTGCTGTCTGAACCGAATGACGTGGCTTAATATCAGATTTACCATTAATCCTCAACAGGTTAAATAACATGCCGATTGCAAAATTTCGAAAAGTGCTAGTTTTTGGAGATATAAAAATAGATATCTCCGTATTGGACACTGTACATAAGATCAGATTGCACTTTCTGTGCAGTCTGATCTTAATATACACTGTTCAGAAAAGGTCATTGAGTCGCTTTCAGCAGCCTTGGGGCCCCACAGAAATTTAAATGAGGCAAGAAATCAATGGTAAATTCACTGTTGATTATCCATCTCTTTCATACGAGAGCGAGCGAGAGAGAGAGAGAGAGAAAGAGAGAGAGAGTTGGAGGGTAGTTAGAATAGAATTTGACAAGCAGATTATGGGATTTTTTTTTAAAGATCGTATGAATGAGGAAAAGACAAAAGTTATGACGTTCGACTTACCCATTTAACCTGTGTAAAATTCCAAATTCCATTCACATTTCATAAGGAAAAGGGCTCAATATGGTCGTGAAAACAGAAGAGTAACTTTGTACATGACATGTTTATGACAAGTGCTTGTTAACCTCTAGCTGCAAGCCGGGTAAAAAAAATATGTGAGACCACAACGGTGCGATACCAACATCAAAGAGGCGCCGAATTAACCCTTTGCCCCTTTGCATTGATGGAACACACAATTCTTTTCGCAAAATAAAAAGTTGGCGCACTAAAAGTTTGTGTAAAGTTTGTATGCAGTTATAAAGTTTTAATTTACGCACCATTTTTATGGTCAGCAATCTGCATCTGTTATCTCGTACATGATTACAGCGAGAAATACGGAAGAATTTTTGTCCACGTTGGTATTTCCACTTAAATTTTACGCCTTACATGTCTCAGTATGTAGGAAATGGATTGACCCTGTATTTTGCAGACGATCAAAAACGTTTACTGCATGATATGGAGGGCAGGAAGGCAGGAGGCAATTCAGACAATCTTTTAACGTTGTTGATGAAAGAAACAAATTTGAAATTGTGAAAAAAAAAACACGTAGGAAAATAAATGAAGATCAAGTGAAAAAATAAAAAATGGATTTAACTTCAACAGCAAATTCAGGATGTGTGCTGGATTTGATATTGTTCGTGAATGTTAAAGAGAGGATACGATTTCTGAGGTAGATTAACGCTTTTAATTCTTCCCAAGCTGAAGGAGACATGTAAAATGCTGACACTGATGGTGAAGATCAAGATCAGACTGCGCAGGATTTGTAGACCGTTCAATGATCGACGGTGTCCTATATTTGGTAGAAACAGCCTTAGAACTGTATTCGAATGACTTACTTTACACATTGCAACGTTCCTTCTTCCTTCTACCGCCTAGTAGAAGAGACTTTTGGCATGTTTCAACTATCTTGAGTTATTATTATTTTTTTATTTTTATCTATTAAAATTCGTTGATTAGGCAGTGGTATAATTGAAATAACTTCAAGAAATAAATTTCAAAATAGTTTTGTTTCCCACCAGAAGAATAACTTTTCCTTTTCATAAGTAGTATACTATCTCCACTAGGCTAATTCATTCAAAATTTCTTTCCTATGATTGTAGTAAGATGTAAGAGCGATAGATGTGAAAATTCTGCAGTACACAAGTGATTGAAACGTGATAAAGCAATTTATATCTTTACAAATTTCATGCAGTTTTCTCTGTTTTCTGCGTTAGTTCATATATAGCGACCATATCTTCTCACACTTGTAACGTCACGGCAAACTGCCGGAAGTCACGATTTTTTCAATTAGCGACTGTCAGACAGGTGAAAACCTCTATATCTCTTGAAGTAAGCATCACAGAACGCTAAAAAAAAATTTTGTTAACATACTCTAGTATAGTTTTATCCGATTTGGAAATGAAAATTTTGGTCTGGAGTTACCCTTTAATAAGATTGCAGTAAGTAAAATTTCGAATCATTAACAATTTTTATTGTACCTTAATTGGTAAATTTTGACAATACTCGATATGAACAGAGGTCTGTAAAATCACAAAGACGACTCGAAATGCCTCCTACGAACAACTTTAAAACCATCCAGGGAAAAGGAGAATTCATAAGGTTGTAGACGAAGGTGTTCCGAAACCGTATCTAATTATAGGTACCATGAATGTCAGTTGTGGGCACGAAAGCACAAAAAATCATGATAAGAGTTAGAATTATCGCGATATTTTTATCATGAAAATCTTTGTTTTATCACGATACTTCTCTTAAATTATCATGATAGCTATCTCGTATCTCGCGGCAGAAACATGCCACCATAGATTACTCTTGTTTTTCCTGGCTACATAGATCACTCCAACCATCCACACGCTATTTTCTCTATAATCCCCGTGGATAAAATGAGACAATTTGATCTGTGTGGTTGGGTGATTTTGGATAACATCAGACACAAACTGGTCGAGTGCACATCAACGTATTCACTAAAATCTGATCTTCATTGAAAATTTATTCAGAAAAGTCAGTACAGAAATCTGCACTGAATTAGTGCTTGCATCCAACAAAGGTTTTCTGATGGTGATTTTGGGTGCAGATCCTTCTTCAGTCTTTACTAACAACATGTTTTTTAGACTTAAAACAGTCAAATTTATTTATATAGATGTTTTCAAGGACCTTATGCAAGTAACACATTACCAGCATTTTTTAAAGTTTCAAAAGCTTTCTTTCCCAGGGTTGTGAAAACCCTGTATTGTTGATAAAGAGAGAGAAAGAGAATTCATAATATTTATGTTTCATATTTTACAAATGACTAAAGACATAAAATTAAGATTTGGTTTCTTTCACACATGAGTTGCCCATAACTGTTAGTATTGATACAGACTATAGCTGTAAATTAGCCCCAGGCAGAGATTATCTGTGCCCTTACCATTTGTCCCACATTTTTTTTCATTTTCACATAATGTTTTCCGCCTGCCCTATCAGAGGGCTTTAGCTCATTTGTACCAATGTTGAATTTGAAGAAGACTCTCTCATGACCCTGAGAAAGAGACCTTTTGAAAACATTGTAGGAAAAAGAGAAAATGCTGGTAATCAGCACTTTCTTCTTTTCCAACAGTGTTTTCTACCCTTTCCAAAACGAATTTCAATTTTTGAGCCACATTTATTTTGTCACTTGCAAATGCTTTCAGTTTGAACAGGGATCTTATATATGTGTATATACGATCCCTGCTCTTATCTGGAGCTCTGACGATACATGGTCTTCAAAATTCAATATTGAACTCATAGTGGTATTGTCTTGGACAAATACCACAAAAAACGATTTTTTCTCCCAAACAATATTATATAGAAAATATCAAGAAAAATTTGTTTGTCAACCTACGAAGAAACAAGCCCTCTCAAGCGTCCTATCGGTCAGTGGTGAGCACGACTGTAAACTTTGGAGTGGATAAATTCCTATGTGGCCTGAAACACGCGGAGAGGAGGCATTCGGACGTTTGCGTAAAGTGTCGTCTCGTATCAGCTTGCGCAGTCCGCGCAGACTAATCCGAAACGACACTTTCCGCTTTTATGTAATTTTCTTTTTTTGCGCGTCTACTGAAGAACAAATTCTAATGTACCGGTAGTCTTAAAGTGCCGTCTCGGATTAGCCTGCGTGGACTGATCCGAAACAACAGTTTACGCAAATGTCCGAATGCCCCTTTTCATGTGATGCTCGCCATTTATGTACAAACAAACGTAAAAAAAGAAATGAATCTAGAAATCCAAAGACATGTTACTGGTACAATTCCAAGTTCATCTATAAATAAGTGACTTGTTGGTTACCCGAGAGCTCCAAATAAACCTTGAGAAAAGACAATGCCAGTCTAGAAATAAGGCCTAAATAATTGCAAGTTTAAGGTTGCTCTTGGCCAGATTATCTCAACAAAACGGACAGTGTAGATCAAAAATCAGAATGCCTTTTTTCAGTCTGATATCAATCTTTAGTGGTCGCATTTCGGCGGCTTCAGTTGTGAAGGAGATTGAGGGTCAATAAAGGCTTCTGTTCCCGTCTGTTCTGGTTGGTTTTTAGGCTGACCCCGATCACGTGATCAATCAACCGCGCACGAGATTGCTCAGTGAGTAGTCAACGTTTGAGTGGGCAGTATGGTGTTTCGCAGAGAGACCTAGACAATTTGATCCGGAAAAAATGAAGTAAGTGTCTTATTTATTTGAAATTTGTAGATATTTTTCATGAATAATCAAAGTATGTGTAAATCTAGACCTAGCATGGTACACATGGTTGCAAATTACGATTGTTTTATTTTCTCGCAAATTATCGCCGGCGTCTTAAGTAGTGTTGATCCAAGGTAGAAAATTTTGTGGAAAAGGCAGCAAATTCTAATTGCAGCGTTCTTTTTTTTTTTCAAAATGTTTTTGAAAGCCGTCTATGTCAGAATCATTCAAGTATGGGAATGTTTGGAGGAATTTTCTCTAGCCTATTTTCAACAGCGAATTAAAAATTTTAGGGTAGAAAAATTCCAATTACAGTATACTGAGGCAAGTCAAAGAGTATCCTTAAAATGATGAACTCTTTACCAAAGGACGAAATTTTGGTCTTGACCAAATTGAAATCATTTGCAGACAACAACAACAACAAAAATATAGCTCAAAAGATGACTGCTGTCTTTGACAGGGTAGAAAACATTGTGGGAAAAGGAGAAAATGCTGGTAACCAGCATTTCCTCCTTCTCCCATAATGTTTTCAAATGACTTCTTCCTCAGGGTCATTAAAACTTGGGATTGTGTGGTAAAACGATAGCATAATTAATATTGGTGTATTTATTACCCTTTAGTTTGTATTGGAGTTTAACGCCATTTTAACAGCTTAGGTCATATCATGGCGGTCAGTGACGCACCCATGTGTTTCCTGGCTTTCCCACACCTGTACTGACACAAAGCCACTGACTACTTTTCTCACATGCATCAGAGGTGAGGGGCGAAAATTCGCTGGAAAGAAAGGTCGTCGCAACCGGGTATCGAACCTGCAACCTCCAGGTCACGAGTTAGATAGGCTAACCACTGAGCAACCCCGCCAGGCTTTATTACCCTTCACCAAAAGACAACATTACTTACCAGTCCAAATTGCAAGCCTTTCAAGATGAAAAATTTAAAGTGACTCAAATGATGAAACTTGTTTTTGAAGGACTAGAAAACATGGTTAAAGAGAAAATGCTGGTTATTGGCATTTTCTCCTTTTCCGTCAATGTTTTCAAACGTCTTTTTCTCAGGGTCATTAAAACTGAAATGGGATAAAGGGTTAAAAATATATACTTACAAAGAAATAGAATTTTTTACGTTGTTTGTTAATGACTATACAAAACTTGGATTTTATTTTTTTTCTTTGTAGATTTACAATATGACCAGATTTGGACTTTGTTGAGGTAAGAATCACTTTACATGAGGTAATTAAAAGTCAATTTGAGCACATATAAAATTATAAAAAATCTGTCCATGTAATGATGGATAACTTATCAACAATTTCTAAAATTCTGGAATACAATATTTATAATTTGAGACATTGAGGTATGACTTTGATATACATGTAATTCTACCTGCCTAAAAATCAGAATTTAAATATAACCTGGTAGTTCTAAACTGATTGTCCGCCATGGTGTCAAGCGTATAAGACAATATGGTTGCCATATACTGTTGAAGGGTAGCAAACTTCGAAAGTTTGAAAAAAAAATGAGATGCACTCAAACTGTGCCATTTCACTAAGATGCCACACTCTACCTTCAAATTACAACATCCTGCCTTAATTTATGAGGCCATCCCCTGGAGTCAGCCACTAATAAATGAAAAAGAAAACAGTATCATGAATGTTAATCTTACTCTGTTGACAGACCTACATATTTTGTGTTTGTCTCTGTGTGTGTGTGTGTGTGTGTGTGTGTGTGTGTGTGTGTGCCAGTGTTTTTTTTTTTTTTAAATTTCAATTATACCAAATAAATCAATACAGATTAATACTTGACCAAAAAACCCAAAATGGCCAACAAATATTGTCTTGCTAAACCTTAAGATTGCCATGTTGATGAAACATACATTATCAGTCTCTAAGACAAACCATCTTAAAGCAGTTCCAGATCTATTCTGACCCTCATGACATCAGTTTATGCATATTCTTACATTATGTCTCTTATATCCTGTAACACCCTTTATGGTTCTAAGACTAAGTAGATCTACTTCTTGTGAAAACTTGATGATGCTCCTTGACCACCCCCTTCTTGCTACAACCCAACCACCAAAAAAACTCACTGCATATAAATGTCAATATGACTAGCATTATTTCCAAAGATGCTTCAATAAAATAGGAAATTAACTATCAATCATCTGACACTATCATAGATAAGTCACATTACATTGATCATGTAGATTGGTAGATCAGTCAACAGTTATTTATAGGTCTCACTATATTGCATATTAAAATTCTAAAGTGGTTGTCTTTGTACTAAATATATATATTTTTACACGTGATTGTCTAAGAATTCATCTAAAAGTAGGGTATTGTGGATGGGACAACCACAATAATTTAGCAGTTACTACATCACACACATTACTGCATCATTTATGATTTTACATAGATTACTGAGGCTAAACTTTGTTGATTTTTATGAATCACAAATACTTAATTGTCACTTTATGTAGAAATGATTAGATCTAGACCAATTACAGTCAGGTATACTCATGAATATGATTTAGATTTTCTGCGAGAAACAGATCAGTAAAGGACATGTTTCTTAACCCAATTGACAGTATGGACCAACTGCTGGTGAACAAGTGGCCTTCTATTGACTAAAAACATCTATTTTATTAATTATGAATTACATAATTATTGTCCTCAAAATAATAGTGACTTAGCACCAAATTTCATTCAATGTTTAACAGCTACATACAAATAATAAGGATGTAATGTGTCAAGAATTTGCATGAAAGCATTTGTATTGGGCATGACTCCTTAATTTATAGTTCTGACTCTTACTATTATTTTGCTCAAATGACTCTTAAAGTTTTGGCTAATACAATGTTCATCAATGGCTTTTGAGTTACCGAGTAGAGCAGAATAGACTCTTGTAGAAGAACTGTGTCCAAGTTTTTAAAGTTTTAAGTTTGTGGCCAATGTATTCAAAGTATTTCATTAGTTGACAGGTAACAGAAGACATAAAAGTTTACAACAGATGAATCTTTAAAATCAGCACCATGTTTATGAAATTGATAGGTTTGATACATTTTGAGGTATCCTAACATGATGTGTGTCTGTAAGACACACATTAAGTTAAAAACATGTTTGAGAGTTAGTAAACCAAAGGGATTTGTAATAGCCACCAAGGTATTGTCAGCATACCTTATTATATGTTGAGGATTTTAACTCCTAAAAATGAAAGTGCATGTAATTTCTTACCACTCTTAGTGTGTTTTTCTGATCTATTATTATATGCCTTGTTTAACCCTTTACCAAATGATCCTGCTTCATTGTAATCCTAAAGAAATATTAAGACTTTTAAAAACATTGTGAGAAAAAGAGGAACAACATTTTTTTCTTTATTCACAGTGTTTTGCTACCTACAAAGATAATTTGCAGCATTTGAGCCACAAGTAATATGTCATCTGCAATGTTTCCAAGTAGACAAATCCAATTTATCATTTGGTAAAGATCTTTTTCTGCAGCGTTCATTTTAGTTTTTGTCTGCGGTGGGCTCTTGGCTCCTGAATTATTTTTGCATGGGCCAAGCTAATTGAGGTAAACTACTTTTAAGGAAACTGACCAAAACATGGAAAGACAGTTTCAATCAAAATTAAAGATTTGTAAATATGAGCGAATAAAAATAAAAATCATACTTTCAATGTTGACCAAATACTGCAAAAATTTAATTTTAGAGAAACTGGAGATCAACAGGCAAGTAATTGTTACTGTACCTGATTACCCTTTTTGTGCCCCACCCAGTCAACCATTAACTTCTTGTTGCATTGATTTTATACCATCTTTTTTTGTACAAAACTTGTTCTGAAATGAACGCTGCATTTCTTTTTACCCAAGTCCCAAGCAATTCCTGTGTTGCTAAGGATCTTAGAAATATTAATTCTTTATCTCATACAATTTTTGATGTAGAGGATCTTAGATCCAGAAGTAAACAAGAAATAATTCATTAGCTCACACAGTTTTTGATGTTAAGGATTTTAAATCCAACTTTGATAAGACTGATCATGAAAAAAAAAGCAGAATTTGAATGATAGCTTGATAAGTAAGTAAAATCTGTTCATGTAAATTCTGAAAATGGCTTGTATTAAGTATACTTATCTTTTTTTGAAAAAATAAGTTACAAATTAGAATACATGAAACAAAATTAGTTTTATACTTCATTGCTCAGAAAGGTTGTCCTTGCCCAATTGATGATTACATTGGACTGGTTAGAATCCAGGAAACACAGCAGAGAGATACATGTAGTCAGGACAGAGTTGATTACTGGGTGGCATCCAGGAAAAATTTGTCTTTGACCAAGATTTTTTTATCATAAACAACCAAAAATATAGAGATAAACTGTCACCAATGACGGATCAAGGCAAGTCAGAAAGGTTTGTCAGTCTATTCAGGGGCAGCAAGATTTTTTAATCATGAACAAACAAAAATATAGAGATAAACTGTCACCAATGATAGATCAAGGCAAGTCAGAAAGGTTTGTCGGTCTATTCAGGGGCAGCAGCTGTGTTTCATTTGCAAAGTTAACCTTATCTGAGCCCTTTTATCAAAACCAAAGTACATGTCACTGAAAAACAATTTTATCAGAGAAAAAAAGATCCATTTTCACAAGTTATGTGAATGCATTTATCTTACCTTTAGACTGACGAAGACAATATATAGATTTTTGGCCTTTCATATTTAATATTAGACATATCTCTGTACCAAACAACAAAATTGCAGACTTTTCAAAATTAAAAGCCTTTGCAGACACCATCACTAATACAGCACAAAAGATAAGACCTGCCCTTGAAAGGGTGGAAAACATTGCAGGAAAAGGAGAAAATTCTGGTTACTAGCATTTTCGTCTTTTCCCACACTGTTTGCAAAAGCCTTCCTTTTGGGCTTTAAAACTTATGATTGTTTTGGTACTGGGTTTAAAAGACCACACAGTTTTTGTGTGTGTGTGTCAATGTATATAAGGTTCATGTAATTTGGAATGAAAAGGATCTTAACCTGTCAAGTGCCTCTTACAACTTTAGATTTTTTCAGGCTAGTGCAGATCAGGATCAGACTGTATAATGTAGCCTGCTCTTAGATCTGCTCTACCTAATGAGTAAAGTTTAGCATTAAAATGACATTTTTTCTGGCCTCTGTTCTATTTCTACATAGTTTGTTTGGCACTTGAAGGGTATATAAAATAGATATGTAGAGCTTAATGGTACTGTACATTTATCTTTATACATGTATTTATATTGGATCTACATTAATGTAGATCTACTTATATTTATTTTTTCTTTTGAAATTTTCCTTGATCAAATTATCTTATTATCATTGTCCTAAATTTTTCATTTATTTATTGATTCATTCATTCATTCATTTCTTTCACATTTACCACACAATGCAAACTTTTAATGACCCTCAGGAAGAAGCCTTATGAAAACATAGAGGAAAAAGGAGAAAATGTGGTTAACCAGCATTTTCTCCTTTTCCCACATTTTTTTCTACCCTATCAAACAAAAATCACATCATTTGAGCAATATTGAAATCGTCTGCCACAAAAGCTTTCAATTTGGAATGGTACAATTTTTTGTTGTGTGGTGAAGGCTTAAAATAGCAAAGCTTTTCTATTCCTCAGTATAGTACATGTAGGTTTCAATTTTATGTGATCTGACTGTCTATAAATGCATCTCTTGCTGACCTTTGTAATAAAGAGGGTATTTTTATTTATCATTATTAGGTTAGGTTGTATTGTGTATTTAACCCTTTACCACATAATCTTGAGTTTTAATGACCCTGAAGAGGAAGAATTTTGAAACCATTGTGGACAAAGGAGAAAATGCTGATAATCAGCATTTTTTCCTTTGTCCACAAGATTTTCTAGCCTCATAGAGAAAAGTTTAGTGTTTGAGTCACATTTGATTTCTCATCTGCCACTGCTTTCAATTTGGACAAGTCTAAGATTTTGTCATTTGGTAAAGAGTTAATATATTGAGAAGTAAAGTCATGCTTTCTATGTGAATGTAATCTCTGTTGGTTTAAAAACATTTAAAGATGTTTTCTATAAAAAGATTTTTGATCAAACTGGGGAATCAATATCAAATAGATATTGGGGACAATCAAAGACTTGGTGCTTTTAAAAGATTCATTGGCTGGTCTATATATAAATGCATTGACATTGTCTGATTTCAATGTAGTAACACATACAGATCAGCTGTTGGAATACCTTGAATACCAAAACCAGCCACACCATGAAAACCTTATAACAAACTTTTCTATGTAATGTATTAAATTATACTTTATACTACAGCTGTTGCAACTTATGCATGCAAATTTTTACTATTTCATTTTAGGGGCTTTTCTTACAAAGTATTTGCATAAAGGTTATTTAAGAAAACGAATAGACAACAGCAATACATTACATTTATGATGTTTGAATTACTATTTTTTTCTGTTAAATCAAAACAGTAAAGGAAAACATCTACTTTGAATTTGCAGTGGTTCAGATCATAAATGCTAAGCTGGTTTCATACACTTTACCAGCCAAGAAATTTACCATCCAAGTCCAAGTTTATATAGACTTAATTGTTAAAGAAACTTGTCATATACTATATTTCCAGTCATGTTTCAAAGTGTCATTTGGAAAACAAAGACATCACTATTTTTAAGTGTTGCTAGATTATTTCAAAGTTCAAATGCAAAAATGACGATAATGATGTTTTGTCTTGGTTTAAACAATTTTGGCAAGCCTAGGAACGCTTGTTAATCGTTGGAACATTTCTTAATAACTAATGAACTTCTAGCTTAGATGATCCCAGTACACTACACATTTAATGTGTCAACAATATTCGCATACCGGTAAAAGCATAATTCAAGCACACTTCAATAAATATCTTGTAAATAACATATTTGCAACTTTCAATATCAACTGTGTAATGGGTAAATCATGGGTAGTTAATTCCATTCATCCTATGAAGATTTGTGGGATTGATTGAATGGAGTATTGGTCATAGTGGATCATGAACACTGATAATTTATCTGGATACTTCATTGAAAACAGATTTTTAAAATAGCAAAAACACACAAAGTGAAACAGATCTGTCTCAGCTGTAAGTATGTAAGTAATCAGTGTCCCATCCCCTATGTGTATGAGCTAATGGTTTTCCACACCAAATAGGGACATTTACACAAATGAACCAAAACAAAGGATAGGAATACAGGAAAATATAGGAATATTATAATTATCATAAAACAAAAACACTGAACCACAAAAAAAAAAATAGAAAAAAAGGAATATCTAAATACAGAAAAGAATAAACACCCACAAAACTGAACTAGAAAAAAGTATATATATATTATTATAAATGACCAAAAAAAAAAAAAAAAAAGGTAATAATAATAATGCAAAACATTTTATTAAAAAAAGCTTGTGAAAAATGAAAAACTTGAAAAGGAATGAAATAAAATAACATGAGAAGTAAAAAAGAAATAAAAATTAAAGAAACATGACAAGAAAGCAATAAAAATAATTAGAAAAAAATAAGTTACAAAGAAAAAAAAAAGAAAATAAAAACAAGAATAAAATGGTAACAGGGAAAAAAAATTATACAAGAATATATGGATAAAAGAAAACAATATTGGGGATAAAAAAGGTATAGAAATACAAGAACTGCTGCTTTAAATTCTAACACAAAAAATGGAGTTACAATACAAAAAAATGACATTGCCAAGTTCAAACAAACAGTTAGCTTTATACATAAAGCAACAACTTAATTTTTACTCACAAATGCAAAAAAAAAGGGTGTAATCTTAAGTACCGTAGATTAATATTGAACCATTACCGGATAATCCTGAGTTTCAAAGGCCCTGAGGATCAAGGCTTAAATTGAAAACACTGCTATCAGCATTTTCTCTATTTGCCAACATATTTTATGAGCTTGTTAAAGACTAATACAACCATATGAGCCACATATTAATATATAGTCTACAAATGCTTTCGATATGGACAAAAAGAAATGGTCATTTGAAAAAAAGTTAGGAATATGATTTTACTCACCATTACCATTAAAGTAAACCTTAATGTTCATTTTCTATTTATACAAGTTGTTTTTCAGTAGGTTAAACAAATAATCACATCTGTGCAGTGTACTTGAATTATTTATAGGCAAAGTTGTACATGTAGTACTGAAAAAATCATTATTGGTTTTTTTCTTTAGAGGTTTTCAATGGGAATATGTTTGTTTCTGATACCCCCTGTCCCTGGCAAAAGTATTGCATAAAGTATCAGAAGCAAGCATTATCCATAATCCTTTTTTTTTTTAAGTAATGACAGGAATTTGCATACATAAACAATTTTCAGCTTGAACTAAAACATACACATTTGTAAAATGCGAAGGAAACATCAGGAGAGGTTACCTTAGATACAAACTTAAAAACCAAAGAATATTTAAATTGTTGATCAACAGTCATGAAATAGGATACAGATAATAAACCTAAAATTTTCAGTACTTTGTTATTGAGGAATCTTTGATTGAAAAATAGAAATATTGACATATAAGAAACAGAGTTTACTCTATGTTTCAAGAAAACATAAAGGAATAAATATAAAGTTACAGTACAAAAGTGTGATTAATAAGTTAAAGATTTCAACATCAGCAGGTCACAAGCACATGCAAGCAATAAAGTCTTTTGAATAGTAAGTTTAAGATTGATTCCTTTGCAAGAGCAAAGAAGTCAAGACCACGTGTATATATTCATATTAAGATGAAATTAAATTGAAAAACAAAAAAAAAAAAGAAACAAATAAGGGTGTGGTTTATTAACTTTTTATAATATACAATTCTGTGTTTTAATTACTGTTAGAAATAAGACTTTTGAAAACACTGAGGAAAAAGGAAAAAATGCTGGTTACCAGCATTTTATCCTTTTTCCACAATGTTTTCTTCCCATTCAAAGATAAACTTTCTTATTTGAGTGCCATTTACTTTCTTAAAACCTGTTATCAGAAAGAAAAATTGATTAAATGAATACTAAAAAAAACTACCTCAAGCTTGAAGATAAAAATGAATAAAGCTGCATTAACAGTACAAAAATAAAATGTTCACACTGAGAATGCTTACAGTCAGCTTTCTACAGCAGCAGGTCATTTCTCACTTACAAACACAGGTTTGAGCAAGAAAAATTGAATTGTGAGTCACATAAGTTAAGATTTACTTACAATAGAAATACAGTTTAACCAAAAATAGTCATATTGATTTAAAACAATCTAAAGTGTATAAATCAGAAAAGAAACAAAAAAAGCAAAATAAAGTTACAAGAAATAACTTTTCTTACAACTAGCCCACCCCCATCCCCACCCCCATAGAAAAAAGGAACCAGGGGTTGGTTTTTTTTGTTTTCAATTTAAGATCCCACAGCTTTGAAGTGGTAATACATGTACTTGAAAAAGATGACAGACACTTTTTCTAAGGCCATAATGAGATAAATCAACAAGTAGCAGTGTATCTACATGGTAAGTTAAAAACTATACAGGTAGATTAAGATCAGGCAAAATAGACTATGCATTGTAATCTTAAACATAAACTGTTTTTTTTTTTCACAGATATTCTTTCCAAAACAACAATTTGGAAAGAAAAATAGTCTAAATTGTCCTATAACTCTTTACCAACAGACAAAATTTTAAGTCACTGCAAATTGAAAGCATTTGCAAACAACAAAATCAGTATGACTGAAAAATTAAAACATGTCCTGAGAAAGGTAGAAAACATTGTGGGAAAAGGAGAAAATGCTGTTTACCAGCATTTTCTCCTTTTCTCACAATGTTTTCGAAAGGCTTCTTTTTCGGGGTTGTTAAAGCTCGGGATGGTGTGGTGAAGGGTTAACCCGACCAACAAACAATCCTGTGTTTTAAAGACCCTGGGAAAAAACCTTTGAAAACATTGTGGGAAAAGAAAAAAATGCTAGTTACCAACATTATTTCCTTTTCCTGCTGCGTTTTTTATCTTATCGCAGACAAATTCCATCATTTGAATATTAGTCATCTGGAAAATCTTCCACTCTGGACCAGTCCGGGTCCTGCGTGGCTCGGTGGTAAAGTGGTGTGGGAGTCGTTACCTGGACGCCCTGGGTTCAAGCAGCACTAGATCCACTGAGCCTTTCGTGGGAGTGTCCTTGGGCAAGACACTTCAGAGCTCTAGCCTAGTACTGGTAAAATCCACGAAACGCATGAATATGTGAACTGTTGCTGTGATATGACTGAAATAATGTTGAAAGAGGCATAAAACACCATTCAATAACAGTCAAATTCTGTTGTTTTGTATTCTAGCCTTTCCCCAACAATCCCATATTTTCATAACCTTGATAAATACCCCTTCTGAAAACACTGTGGAAAAGGTAGGAAATGCTGGTAAGCAGCATTTTCTCCTTTTCCCACAATGTTTTAATTCTACCTTATAAAATACAGATTCCATCAATTCAACCACACATAAATTGTTGTCTGCAAAAACTGACAATTTGGACAAGTCTATGTTTTGCTTGTGTGGTAAAGAGATAAATGAAACAAGCAAAGATTTGAAAAAACAAAAAAGTAAAAAATAACAACACAAAGTAACTTTATAAACTGCCTCACAACAATTCCCCACTCCCATCTCCCTAACCCTCCTCCAAAATAAAATACAGAGGTTTTCTTTTATTTTTTTTTTAGGGTTTTCAATTCAAGATTGTTTCAAAGTGGCATTGCTTGGAAAAGATGGCAGACACTTTGTCAGCAACAGTTATCAGAACAATCTACAACTCAGCAGCGCATCTATATGGGAAGTTGAACACAGATCAGGTATTTAACCCTTTACCACACAATTCCAAGTTTTAACAACCCTATGGAATAAGGCTTTTGAAAACAATATGGGAAAAGGAGAAAATGCTGGTAACCAGCATTTCTCCTTTTCCCATAATGTTTTCTACCCTTTTAAAGACCAGGGTTCATCATTTGGTCCATATTTCTCTGGTCATTTTTAAATGCTTTTAATTTGGACTAGTCTAGAATTTTGTGTGGTAAAGGGTTAACCCTAGCTTTACCAACAGCAAAATTTTTGGATGTGACCAAATTGAAACCATCTACAGACAACAAAATAAATGTGACTCAAAATTTGAAATTTGTGTTGGGTAGGGTAGAAAACATTGTGGGAAAAGAAGAAAATGCTGGTTACCATCATTTTCTCATTTTCCCACAATGTTTTCTAAAGGTCTCTTTATCAAGGTTGTTAAAGGTCGGGATTGTGTGGTATGATCAGACTGAACAAAATAGCAATCTGATCTGAGATCTACATTACGATTATCTGTACAGATATTCTCTCAACATGACATGAAATTGTAATACATGTATCTTGACAGTCTTTTAAGTCATTACCAAATGAAAGTTTTAGACTTGTACTAATTGAAAGTATATGTAGACAACAAATTTAAGGTCTACGGCCCTTAACTCATTGGTAAACATTGACATTTTTATAAAGACTATTCGGCCAATATTGGCAGCTTCCGCCTTTTAACATGAGAGTTAGGGGCTGTAGAGTTACTTACTGATCGGTAAATATTGTGTAACATTGAGGTTTTCATAAGGGCTATTCGGCCAATCTTGGTAGCTTCCATCTTCTAATATGTTTTTGAAACTTTTGAATGTGTGGTAAAAGTTTAAACTAATGGAAAATATCCACTTAGTTTATTTAGCAACCTGCTGAGTAAATTTGCTGCAGGTATCTTTGAGAATACTCTTGTAAAATAGGCATTTTCAATATTCATTTTAAGGACTACGACCCCCTAATTCATCAGTAAACATCGTATAACATCAATGTTGATGTTAAGGCTATTCAGCCAATCTTGGAAGCTTCCATCTTTTAATATTAGAGTTAGGGGCAGTAGACTCACTAACACATCAGTAAATATCGTGTAACATCGACGTTTTCGTACAGGCTATTCGGCCAATCTCGGAGGCTTCCGTCTTTTAATATGAGAGGTAGTGGCCATAGACCTTAATTGGAATATGCCAATATGTGGAAAAATGAGGAATATGCCTTTTGCCACAGTATTTTCTAATGTACATATATTCTTCAGCATTACTCAAATGTATCTAACTCTTCCTAATGGCAAATTTTTAGACTTGCCATTTGCAGATGACAAATGTATCTCTTTGTATGAAATTGTCCTTGAAAGGGTAAAAAAACCTCGTTGGAAGAGGGGAAAATGCTAGTATCCAGCATTTTCTCCATTTACCAAAATGTTTTCAAAAGCCGTCTTACTCAAGGACTTTAATCCTTAGGCTGCTAAGCACGACTCACTGACCTTTTGCAGACAGTGTAGATCAAGATAAGACTGCACAGAATTTCCGGTCTGAACTTGGATCTACACTGTCCGAGAAGGATTTATTATTTCCCCAAATAAAACTTTGAACTAGCAATATTTGGGTTTGTTCTATCGAAATGAAAATTTCATACTAGTTTTTTAGCAGAGTTAAAACTTAGGTGTGTGATAAAGGGTTAAAGACCTAGATGCCAATGCCTTGCTGAATCGCCATTCATTCATTCATTCATTCATTGTGGTACATGCCGAGCCCAAGTAGCTCAGTCAGTAGCATGCAGGACTTGAGAACAGGGGGTCATGGGTTCAATCCCTGGCTCGGCCAATTTCTTTCAGAGGATTGATGATAGTCATTGCGACAGGATTCATTCCTCTCACTGCTGACCATTGTCCTGATGATCGTTATGTGGGAAAGCAGCCAGTGGCTTGGAAAGACTATTGTGCGGAGAAAACATTGATCGGTGCGATATAACCAAAATGATGTTGAAAACAGCATTAAACACTATACAATCAATCAATGATTGTGGTACATGTACATGTCTTTTACGTAGGTGTTGATTTTATGCTAAAATTATGTATATGTAGAATGATAAATTTTGTTTAAAGTTTATTATTATTCTTTTGAAATCTGTTGCAGGGAGGGAATGAACTCGCCTATATGGAAATTTCGGGGTAATTGTGGACTTGAGGTAGGTCAAAGTTGTCAGTCAGTTTTTAGCTGTACTATTGTTAAAGTTTTCTAAATTCACATGTATTTGGCTCAACAAAACTTTTATTAGTAGAACTTAGAAGGTTTTAGTGTATTTTTTGTTTCATCATTTTGTACATAAAATCCCTGTCTGCAATGCACTTCATCTTATCGGTATGGGCACAATAGGAGGAACATTGGGTGCAAGACATTCATACTTGTCCTGTTTGTACAAAGTTTTGCTAGGTTTTAGTTTCCATATAACATCTTTATATTTTCAAGTGTCTTTCTTTTTGAATATTTATGACAGACTATAGGTTAAGTCTTAAACGCACAATCCAAACTTTCAAAAACCCTACGGCAAAAAAGGCTTTTGAAAACATGGTGGTGAAAAAAGAAAATGCTGGTAACCATACCATAGTCAAAAACCATTATTTGGCGCACATTTTATTTGTTGTCTTCAAGTTTGGATAAGTCTAAAATTTTTGTTGTTTGGCAATTAGTTAAAGCAATAAGGAAATGACAGTTTTAAACTTTTTCACAGTATAGAAGTTCATAAACAATGAAAAAGCAAATTTAATGTTTGGAAGGATTTGTTTCTAAAGCCTTTATTTTCAAACTAAGCACTTAAAGTTCTTTTGATGACTGAGAATGCTTTACCTTAGTATAAAGTTAATATAAACAAGTGAGGCTCAGTTAACTGATGGTAGGAATTTCCATTATATACATTGTAACCAGGGACAGGGGTTAAAACGAGAAATGGAAGTTTCAACTATCAGGTTGCTGGCAAAACTTCAATTGTAAAGAGGTAGAAAATATTCATTAATTATCCAGTAAAAAGTTCTTAAATATAAGCTTTAACTCAAGAAGACCTACAGTCTGCAAAATCTAGCTGCTGACAATATCTTCCTTAAACTATATGTAAACTGTTAGGTTAAATAGGCATTATGGAATAAAGTAACAAATTTAGTGAAAATTAGATTGAAGCTCTTGGAAAACCTACTTTTAGCGTAATGGTTAAAAATAAATCGGAGTATTAGACTAAAAGTTCATAACAAAACATCTTGCATTGGTTCGTATAGGCATAGGCAAGTGAGGGCCGGCAGACTGACAGTTGGAATTTCCATTACCGGTACATATGCATTGTGGCCAGGGACAGGGGTTTTATAAAACAAATGGAAGTTTCAACTATCAGGTTGCTGTCAAAAACATTTTCAAATTATATGTAACTACATCAAATATACATAAAGTATGAAAGTGTAAAGTTCATTTCAAGGTCAGACATAACAAAGCATCAAAAAAGAGATCACTTATACAACTTCTGTACATGAATTTCACTTCGAAAACAAGAAATTTCTGAGCTATCAGGTTGTTCAAAATAACATTTATCTTTTTTTTTTTGTAAATAGGTCAAATGCACATCATGGAATCAAAAAAAAAAAATCTTTCCTGTAGTTGAATGAGGATGCTGGCAAATAATCTTTTTTTTTAAACAGCATTTTCTCTTTTTTCCCCACAATATTTTCTTTTGAGAAGGTTTTTAAAGAAAACGGTCATCATACATGCTTCATGTAATTTGTTGTCTGCAGGTGCTTTCATTATGGAAGAGTCTGAGACTAAAGATTTAACCCATTTCCACATAATCGGACTTTTAACAACCCTCACAAGGACGGCTTTTGAAAACATAGTAGGATAAGAAGAAAATGCTGGTAACAAGCATTTTTTCCTTTTCCCACTATGCATTCTACCCTTTCAAAAACAAATTCTGCCATAATAGCTGCATTTAAGTTGCTGTCTGCTAATGCTTTGAATTTGGACAAGCAAAATTTTGGTCGTTTGGTAAAGTACTACTTAAGGTCTTTATCAGCAAATCAAACTTCGTACACTTGAAGCCAATGCTGTGAATGTCTTGCATCTCTGTTCTTATACATCTGGATTGTTGGCTCTTCATGCTGTGTTGTATCAAAATGAATGAAAAAACAAGTACCAGAAAACCTCTTCATAACAAACTCTAATAATTTTCTAAAATTTTCTAAATTCAAAATTATTTTTGTTTGTATATTTTTCATGCTTATTTCATACTTCAGAGGAGCTTTTGTGGACAGTGCTATCCCCACATTGATAACCTAGGTACTGGCCTGCAAAAGTGTACCTGATATGGCCAGTGTACAGAGAGGATATAGGGCCTTATGCCTTTTCTGTTGCAAAGTATTTGCAGGTAAAGATAGTACTGTCATGGAGTGTGTTGGGTACCCTGGTGCAGAGATCATCTATAGAGATTATAGGATCGCTGCCTAGTCTCATTAAAACCTCAACCCAACTAATTTACTTTACATATTTGCGCCCGTCTCTCATGTAAGACTGTCAGGCCAAGGCATGTCCGAAAACATTGTAATATAACCCCATGGTGACATCAACATGGCCGTTTACATGCTGACACCCACATTGTATGGAGCAAGGAAGAAAATGGCCATCGACATGCCTAGAGAAAAAGCTCCTCCCTATATTGGCCACACCGCGCTAGGTGGACAGTCTTGTCTGATGTCTGGAGTGTATAAAATAAATATTATATATTGTGTCAGCATATAAAGTAATGGTTTCTACTTATTCCCAACAGGGTTTTTGGTTTTGGTCTTTGAGAAAAAAGGACACAGCAGAGAGTAGAATGGTCATTACAAAGCTGACACCAAAATGAGCATTTGTTTTGAAAAAAAAAATGACCATGAACATGCCTGTAATATATTCGCTAAAATATTAGCCACACTGTGCTATGTGAACGGTCTTGTCTGGTTGAATGGTTGTAATGCAGAATGCAATATTACGTCAGCTTAAAGGGAAAGGAATTGAATAAATTTTACATTAATGAAGTTATTTCTTATCATCAAAACATAATTTTTTGAGAGCTACAGGCTAAATCAAATGACCACTTTGGCCTACTTGGGGATGTGGATGTAGTTCCTTTTGTTTAATTTTAGGTAAAGTACAGATCTAGAGCAAAACAGACAGACCATGGAAGGCAAAACTGAGATGATATTTGAAAGTTGAACCATTTGGTGATATACAAGTGTAAAAGATACAGTCCCAGCGATTACCAACATTCTTCACATCCCTACTGTAGACAGATTAACTCTTTACCAAATACCAAAAGAGTAGGCTTGTCCAGACTGAAAGTGTTTGCAGACGACATATTAAAAATCTGTCACTCAAATGCAGTGTGATGTGGTTTTCTAACTGCATCACACCCCATTTTAGTGACAGATCTTAAATATCAAACACAACCAGTTGGTCATCCTCTGTGTACTTTGAATTCATTCAAGTTATTTGAAAATATGTTGGCTACGGTGACACATGTACAGCCCTAGGGTATACAAGCAAATGCTGTATCTGAAATTAGCCAGTATGGTTATGGGTTAAGATATTTTACAAATTGATACCACATTATGAAAAATGAAGTACATGTTATCTTTAAACGTTAAACAGAATAACATCTTACAATATATGAAAGACATAGATTTTTATGATAAAATATAGAATTTTTAAATTTAGGACATAAATATAAAACACGCTGGATGACTCTGCAATGAGGATTACCTCGTTGCTAAGTCTACTAGCACTTACAATCATATAATAGATATATTCCACATTTTTCTGCTTTAATTTTTAATTCTTGTTCATGAAGTATTACGCTGCTCAAAAAAATTAAAGGATCACATGCCCTCAACTTCGATCGCAAGATAATTTTTTCAGTCCAGGACAATGCAAATAATTTTCTGCTCATAAGTTCATTCAGTCTTAACACTGTAAAATCTCAGAGCAGACAAAACAGTTTGGTTTGCACAAAAGATGTATGGGCTATTCTTGTCAAAGCCGTTTTTTTTTTATATGTCACACAGGCTTTTAAGAGAATCGGAGGTGTCATTATTTCACCTCGTCCTCTTCTTTCATTAGATTTGACAAGAATATGAACAAAAGATTGGAAAAATATGAGCTGTTTAACAAAACAACAAGGAAAACAAATTTCTTGATTTTCTTCTTAACATGGCTTATCAGCATTTAAAATGAGACAAACAAGAAAACTATTTAGCCATTTTGTCTAGTAAGAATGTAAGCTGATGGTTTTCAGAATGTAAGCTGACGGTTTTCAGAACACAAAGACCGAGTGTTTAGCAGAGTGAAAGACTTGAATTTTAGCATTTGTGTGATCCTTTAATACTTTTGAGCAGTTTATTAACTTTTAAATTACCACTTAGTTCTTACAGCTATTGATAATACATTACCTTTCAAGCACGCTAAATGACCATAGATGTCGATGCGCCATTAAACACCATTTGACCCTTTACAGCATAATGCAGACTTTTAATGACCATGAGAAGAAAGCCTTTTGAAAACATTGTGGGAAAAGGAGAAAAGGCTGTTAACCATGTCTTCTCAAAGAAAAATCGAAACATTTGAGCTACACTGAAATTGTCGTCTGCAAATGCTTTCAAAGTGGACAAGGCTAAAATTTTGTCGTCTAGTAAAGGGTTAAAAAAAAAATAAGAAATGAAGTACGTTTACATGTAGTTTGTTTTTGAATTAACCCATTACCAAAAACCCAAATTTTAGATTTGTCCAATTGGTAAACATTTTCAGAAGACAAATGTGGTTTTGAAAGTATGAAAAACATTATAAGAAAAGGAGTAAATTATGTTTACCTGCATTTTCTCTTTTCCTAGAATGTTTTGAGAAGTCATCTACCTGAAGTTCAATAAATCTTGCAATTGTTTGTTACAGGGGTTTGAACCAAAGTTGATTTTCCTACACTGAACATTTTCCATTTGTTTTTATACTGGTTATTCCCTACATTACACAGATTGACCTTCACCCTTTATTAGACGACAAATTTGCAGATGACAACGTATATGTGGCTCAAATGATGGAATTTGGAAAAAAACACTGGGGTAAAGGAGAAAATGCCGGTAACCAACGTTTTCTCCTTTTCCCACAATGTTCATAAAAAATCTTTCAACTAGGGGCCATTTAAATATAGGATTGTGTGGTATACGGTTAATTTTCAGCTCTGTCCGTATTGTGTGACGGAACTATTCTTTTAAAAAGTGTTTGAAAACATTTTGGGAAAAGAAACAAATGCTAGCTTACCTAGCTAAACTTTTTACCAGGTATAAAAAAAAATCAGACTTGTCCAAATTAAAAGACTTTGCAGATGATATAATGCACCAAACATGGCTAAAATAGTGGGGGGGGGGGGGGGGGGGAGGAGGGGGGAGGAAAGAGAAGGGTAAAAATAACTGAGTAAATGAAAGTATATGTAGCATTTTCTTCTTTTTCTACAATGTTTTCAAGAGTCCACCAAATCAGGGTCATAAAAACATGTTTAACTCTCACTGCCAATGTCGCCTTGGATAACTTTTGCGGATGGCGTAGATCAAGATCAGACTGCACAAAATGTGCAGACTGATTTTTGATCTACACCTTCCGCTACCTCATGTTCATCTTTTACTAGAGTCAGCTGCAAACGCAACGTAAATTTATTTTAAGCCTTCAAAAAAAGAAGAATGTATTTGAGCCATGCTCTGGGAATAGGGGGCTTAATGCATTTACGAAAAGTATCGACCCATGTCAGTCTGCACAGTCCGTGCAGGCTGACATGGGCCGAAACTTTACGCTATCTTTAAATTTTCTGCATGTCAAAGGATCATTCTACCTCATGATTCAGTCGGTTGTTTCAAAAAATGGATTTTATAGATCCATAATTATGTAATGACCTGCTTGGTATATTGGATGGCAGAGATGCATTAAGCCCCCTTTTGCCAGAGCATGGCTCATTTAATTGGTAGTGAGAGAGTTAACCCTTCGCTTGCTAAATAACTGAAATAAAACTTTTAAGCTGATAGTAAAAACACAAATTTTGCTATTTCAAAGGTTTTTTTTTTTTTAAGGAAAATATATCCTTATCGGACATTGTAGAACAAAGATCAGACTGCACGTTCTGTCCGCAAAAGGTCAATAAGTCGCGCACAGCAGCCAAAGCGTTAATAAATAAAGGATTCAGTTGTAAGGGGATATAGTGGAGCGAAATGAAGCATATCAGCCAATCAAAACGCAGTATAGCGCATAGATGATATTTATGCTGTCAATTGACACAGATTGTCTTGAAAGCAAGATTTAGTTGTTTTGTGTTTGATCCATTTTCCATCATTATTTCAGTCTTATCATAGCCATCAACCCGCTAATCCGTGCACTCCTGGAGTTTCTATAACCAGTACTTGGCACAATATTCCTCCCAAGCTACTGTCTGCCTTTTCTCGTAACCACCGTTTAAACAACGTTGAAACTAGTGGTAAGAGTGGCATACATCGTGTAGCAATGACTATTATCAATCTTCTGAAAGCAACTGGCCGAGCTGGGGACTGGAATCGGCCACCTCCAGTGTCAAGCCCTGTACGCCACGGCCTGAGGTATTGGGCTCTAGCTACTTACAAACTCAGTTGAAAAAAAAAAAAGCTTAGCCATGAGAGATAAATGGCTAATCTCAATACTCTAAAAAGAGTTTTACACAACCACACCGTCCCAAGATTTAATGATCCTGAGGTAGAAGGCTTTTCAAGGTTGTGTTGACCAGACCAAAGTAGCGGAGATCAGACAGCGTAGTGTTATCTTGATCGGCACTGTCTGTATTGGCAACTATAGCTGAACCTAGCTTTTTAGCCATTAACCAATCAATTCCGAATTTTTACAACCCCCGAGCCAGAAGGCTTTTGAAAACATTTTAGGAAAAGGAAAAATGCTGGTAACCAGCATTTTAACCGAGAATGTTTTTGACCCTTTCAAAGACAAATCCACTGATTTTCTCCTTTTCTCACAATGTTTTAACTCTAAAAAAAAGACAAATTCCCTCGTTTGAGTCGTGTTTCTTTTTTTTTAAATGACTTCAAATAGAACAAATCTGAAAATTTGTCTTTTGGTAAAGATTTAAATAACAACTTTAACCTATTGCTGTACAAATACGGTTGATCGTTTAGGATAAGATATGGAAACGAGTGCAATAACTTTTTACAAGTTATCTTCTTTTCAAAAAAATATTTTTTACACCACTCAATCAGTTTCTGCTACAAAGAGTATTAACAGTAAAAAGAATGACCGTACTAGATCCAATATATTAAAATTGACATAGACTATGAATATTGTGGAAAAAGGGAGTAAAACAAACGAATATTCCTTTACAAATGACTTAAAAAGTTAGCTTCTGCATAATTATCATTTACGTATACACTCATGAAAACCCCAGAGAAATAGCCTGTTCTAAAATTGCTCTGTGGGAAAAGGTAATACTTAACCCTGAACCACACAGTCCCGAGATTTAACGATCCTGTAGTAGAAAGCTTTTGAAAACAGCTTGTAAAAAGTTATTGCATCTACTCCTTTTCCCGCACTGATTTTGATCCTTTTAGAGACAGATTTCATCATTTGAGTCACCTTTTATTTGTCTTAAAAAAAACAACAAAATTTAGACAAGTCTAAAATTTTGTCGTTTGGTGAAGAATTAAATTACAAATTTAACCTATTGTATAAAATACGACTTCTAAAGACCATGCAGTTGATCTCTTAACTTTTTCAAACAACTCTTTTTTTTAAATCAATCAAACAGTTTCTTGCATCTTCCAAATGTTCCCCTTATAACAACTTTCATATATTCATTGTTCATTGGTAAGAATTAGTCTAAAAAGTGAGGGGCTAATTGTTGATTCTTCCATATTTAAAACGACGCAACCTGCAAAAAGCATAACCGCGAAAAGGTTGTACCCATCTTTATGTACCAAAATATAGTTCAATGCATGGATAGAACTATTAATAGTAGTAGACACTGTGAGAAAAGGCGACATCGCTCATTAAGCAAAAGCATTACCGAATAGAAATCGGCGCCACACGGTCTATGGAATATTCCGAACAAAACATTTTCTCCTTTTTGTTCGATCAAAACCAACTTTAAATGGATGCTTTCTTATATGCTGAATCTGTAACTTTTCGTGTGCATAAAACAATGTACATTTACTCTGACGGTTCTGAGCAGTATTCAAAATTAATATATGTGCTATAAATAGGTTTTATTTCTCCTTCTCCCCCACTTTTTTTTTTTTTATTTCTTTAATCGGACGAAGTGGAAATTATACAAATCAAAACAATCAAACCACACACACAAAATACAATTTGTAAATTCTGACTTAATTACCCCATCAAGATATAACCTTTAGCTTTTTACTAAACGACTAAATTCTAAGTTTTATTTTTTCAAGTTGAAAGCATTTGCAGATGACAAATGAGGCACATAATGAAACTTGCTTTTGAAAGGGTAGTAAACATTATAGGAAAATGAGAACTTGTCGATCACAAAGATTTTCACCTTTCCGTGTGTTTTCAAAAGCCTTCTTTCTCAGGGTCGTAAAACCATGGAATTATTTGCTTAGGTACTAGTATTTAACTGCATATAGCACATTTTCCCGTCAAACGTTGAACTCGTTACCAAATGACGAAATTTTGGACTAGATCAAGTTAAAAGCATTTGCAGACAACAAATTAAATGCAACTCAAATTATAATGCCTGTCTTTGAAACAGGAGAAAATGCTGGTTACCAGAATTTTCTCCCTTTCCCACAAAGTTTTCAAAAGGCTTTTCTTTCAGGTCCGTTAAGACTCGAAACTGTATGATGAATTTAGTGTTAAACCGGAATCCCAAAATGCTGAATTTTTTGCTGGATGCAGCAACCTGTTGATATAGTAATATCAAGGATTTTTAAAAATCGACGCACAGAATCGATCAGGTCCAAGATCAGACTATTTGTTTTGTGCAGCTTGTTATAAATCTACACTGTCAACAAAAGTGCATTTGGACGAATTAGAATCCAAGATGAGACTACTTTTTTTGCAGTTTATTAATCATTGGTCTACATTGTCAGCAAAAAGTGCATTTAGACGCACAGAGAAGTTTAAGGGCCGAACAGCAGGGATCAGTAATGTTTCAGAGAATCTAAACTTGACCCTTAAACAGAGGAATGAATTCATTTACAAACTGACAAAGCTTAAATACAACAATTTCAATGGTCTTTTCCAAAGAAAAAACTTGCTGTATCTGATGACCAATGTAAATCAAATTTTCTGAGCACTCTGATATGGTGCACATTCTGTGCAGCCATATATTGATCTTCAAGGAGACAAAGGGTTTAGGTTGAAATCCGAAAAAAAAAAAAAACCGCCAGGGCAGATATACAGTCTAGGCAAGGATTGTAAATTTGATGCAGGCTACTGTTACGTAATGTTACGCTTCTCTTATCTTTTATAGCTGCGGGATATCAAATATGGATTACTAGTATATACTCGGTTTAAGTTCGCCAAACTCCGGAAATTCCCAAACCTTTACGTATGATATCGATTATCCTCATCGATTTCTTGGTATGCGAGACTGCTGATAAGGCATGTCCGTGAAAGTTGGCTATGTTTTTTCTGTTCTTTCCAACATTTTGTTGTGTATATACGATCCCTGCTCTTGTGGAGATTAAAGGAACATTATTTTTCATACAATCATAGCATTATACAAAATGTTGGAAAGATAAGAGAAGCGTAACATTACGTAACAGTAGCCTGCATCAAATTTACAACCCTTGCCTAGACTGTATATCTGCCCTGGCGGGTATATAAGATCCCTGACAAGAGGAAATAAAGAGAACGAATTATAACTATTATTATTATTATTAATCTATTATTATTATTATTATCATCATTGTTGTTGTTGTAAAAAACAATGAATGCCATAAAGGAAATAAACCCTAACAAATCTCAGGGGCCAGATGAAATCCATCCTTTGTTGGAAGCCGCTAGAAAGCGGCTTCCAGTAGGAATGTACCTAAACTATTTACCATGTAGATGATCAGTAATTATTCGATTGGTTATTTTTGGAAATTTTCTATAAATATCATGTTAGTGCTACAAAATTACTCCACATGGCTCTTTCTTAAATATTCAATCAGACCTACATGAACATCAAGTCTGGTTTTCTTGCAGTATAAGTTCATTTCCAAATAACGAAAATACAGAAAGCTAAACTTCCTTTTATTGGCTAGTCCCCCGAACTTTTCCAACTTTTCCTTCCTTGTTCCCAAACGAAATTGTAATGCTTTCTGTCTGTCACAGGCTTTCCCACCTCTAAACGGTTTTCGCAATTGTCTACTTTTTTACAAGACAAAATAATGATAGTTATGAGATGGACAGCATCTTAGAATATGATAATCAGAAGCAGTTTTACGTACAAGTGTTTCGCCCAGTTTTAATCTGTACAGATAATAGGGCGGTTAACCTTTGATCAAGTTATAGACAGGTTACCTCCCTACAAAGAGCAGTCTACTTCAGCTATTTATAGAAAACCCTTTTTTCTTCCCTTCGTCGACACTTTAGCCGAATGGAATTTTGTTACATGGACGATCTACCTTATGAGCCCTATAAAATTTAGCATTTAGGGTGTTGTTTGTCGAAGCTGTTATGATCAGACTGTAAGTTCTGTACAGTATGGTCCTGATCTACTATACCCGTGAAAAATGTATGGATCGTGATGTAAGTTGTCCACAAAAATTACCAAAGTGGTGCAGAGTGCTCAGGGTTGAAACTGTTCGAAAATGACAGAAATAGATCAAGATTAGACAGTACATAGTCTGTGTAATATTTTTTAATATTTTATAAGATATTGTAAACGTAAAAACTTCTTGTTTCTTTTTCCTTACTCAGTATATTAATTTCATTCGGTGTAGTTGAAAGGATAAAGTTATTACCGAACCTATCACTGTGCATATACAACTTTTTTTTTTACGTCGCTGCTGGTCGAGGGTTTGAATGGCTCTTGAAGTTTACATTAGAAGTTTTATAGGTTTGTACAAGGCCTATGCAGAAAATGGTTCAAACTAATTTTTATTAAACGGTTTACGAATATATATAGTAATAGTTACTATGTTGTTGTTGAATAGATTCAGATCCTTAAAGACTTAACAAAAAATTATTTTTTTTAGTGGTTCGCGCCAACTGTGAAGGCTATGATCAAAAGAATTTTGGAGATACTATGCAAAAGTCTCTAATTCTGGAGTAGAAATGTAAACATTGACTTTGTTACAAGCAGGCTAAGATACTTTTTAACAAGCAAAAAGAAAATGTTTTAGAAGAAAGTTGTTTAATATTTTTTTCTTTTTTCTTTTTGTAAAAAATGAAACACAAATAAAATATCACCTAAAACTTGTAAATACACGTAGATTTACGTGAATAACGATCTAAATATCACTTTGAATAATTATTAACTTACATAATTCCGCCTTTTATCCCCATACAGAAGTTTGCTTTTTAAAATCATTTAATAATGAAAAATGCTGTACTTGAATGCGCAGTTTCTCCATTTTTAAGCTTTGAGTAGAAATTTGAAAATTCCCATGCTTTTACATGTTTTCTCACATACGCATTATCACTTTAAATGATAATGATGATTATGATGATAATAATGGTACAAGATCATTTAAGATTCCTCTCTTAACTCCTGCCTTTTTTCCTGCATTTTAGTGTCACTTGTCATGATCTTCCGTTTGTGGGGGGAAAACAGATACAAAAATGTCATCACATTTTTTCTAGAAAGTCAATATTTCTGAATTTGTCCACCAAAAGATTGCGGCTTCTACGATGCCATGCATCATAAATTTGTCTTGTTTATACTAGAATGTAAAGCCGTCATATGTAGTATTCTAACAAGACTCTATCAAAGATCCTTAGAGGAAGGGAAACTGCCTTACCGGTGGAAACTTGCGAATGTGACTCCTATATATAAAGCTGGAAATAAATTAAAGGCAGAAAACTACAGGCCGATAAGTGTCACTTCGATCTGTTGTAGAATTTTGGAAAAGATAATACGTAACACCATAATTAAATTTTTGGAGGAAAATAATCTAATAAATATCAACCAACATGGTTTTCGAAAACACAGATCATGTATTACCCAACTACTAGAAACCATTGAAGATTGGACAAAAAAAAATAGATGACAAATACGAGATAGACGTTGCATACATGGATTTCAAGGCAGCCTTCGATAAGGTGCCTTACAAAAAGCTACTTCATAAAGTATGGTGTATTGGCATTCGGGGCAAAATATACAAATGGATTGAAGATTTTCTGAGTAACAGATTACATAGAGTAATTATCAATGGAAAAGCCTCAAAATGGCAGCAAGTAACAAATGGAGTCCCGCAGGGGAGTGTCTTAGGACCAGTTCTCTTCTTAATATACATTAACAATCTACCGGATACATTAAACTGCCAAGCCAAACTCTTTGCAGACGACACAAAGTTATATACACATGTTGCCACACGAGATGACCAAGAAAAATTGCAAGATGACATACATGAAGCTTGTAACTGGGCACGTACATGGGAAATGACCTTCAATGTAAAAAAAATGCAAAATAATGCATATAAGGAAAAATGATGCCAATGAATACTACATGACAGACAAAGACAATAATATTATAAAAATCACCAACACTGAATCAGAAAAGGACCTAGGAATTCTGATAGACAAGAACTTAAATTTCAGCCAACATATCATATCCAAAATCAACATTGCCAACAGAAATCTAGGCATGATCAGTAGAACATTTACCTATATGAATAAGAGTATGTTTTTGCCACTTTACAAATCCCTTGTACGTCCACATCTTGAATATGCTTCGGTAATATGGTCACCTAGGTACAAAAAAGATGCAATACCTACTTGAAAATGTACAAAGAAGAGCAACTAGAATGTTAAGGTATCTGGGAAATAAAAATTATACTGAAAGATTAAAGGAATTAGGCCTTCCTACATTAGAATATCGACGGCAGAGAGCTGATCTCTTGCAAAGTTACAAATTATTAAACAATATTGACCAAACAACTAAAATTCTGAAAATTAGTAATTCAGGAACTACAAGAGGTAAGAAATTTAAGTTATACAAAGAGAGATTTAACACAGAAACTAGGAGAAATACATTTAGTAATAGTGTAGTCAACATTTGGAATAGTTTACCCCAAAGAGTTGTAGATGCACCCTCATTAAATTCCTTCAAGTCAAGATTGAATAGTCAATGGGTAACTGAAAATAAATTCAAAGCTAAGTGTTATGAATAAATGTACTTACAACAACATGTCAAAACCTTTATGCATTATTGAAACAATAAATTGGTTAAAAAAAAACGACTTTCCGATATTGATCTGAGATGAAGAAAGTGTAGGGCTCCCACACCGGTAAATTAATAGTCAAATAAAAGATTGTATTAAAAATCGTTGAATAACAGTGAGAAGAAAAATAAAAAATAAACTAGTTAATATACAGAAACAAATGAGACAATAGATTATAAATATAACTTACGTAGATTTAGCTCAAGTTTAAAAAAAAAAAACACTAATGTTGCATGAGACAGTCACCTAATTAGTTAGGGTAATACAAGCCAGCGGTATTGTTGGCAGTTCTTGGTTTTAATATTTTTTTTAGTGTATAGATCTATATGATGTGTAAGTAAAGCAGTGTAAATGTAAATACAACAACTGTGTAAATTAAGAGTAAATACACAAGTGATATCGTGGTGACATGTTCTAAGTGTCGTGCAAATCGAAAGTGTCAACCAAATTAAACTAAAAGTATTGAACTGAGGAAAATGACCATGAAAAAGGACCTATAGAAGCATCTTGCTTATACACTGGGAAGTGTATCAGGTCTCTACAACTATGTGAACTATGTGGAAAAATCAGACCGTTGTCTGCGCATGTAATATTCTTCGTAGATTCAACCTGTCTGCTATGACACATCACCCATCCCCGTATACCTGGAAAAAGTCATAGGGGTCCGTAGTTTGATTCCTGGCACCCATAGACTATATATTATAAACAAGGGATTTAACTGTATGCAGTCCGTTACTCGCCCCCGGTTACAAAAAACAACGTATCTTTTCTACCCCATCAGTTATTCTCCTATTTTTTTCTACAGCTGAGAGCTAAAAACATTTTTCTACCAGAAAAACACAACTGTTTGTCAGTGGCTAATGCAGTCTGACTGATACATTCGCTCGAACTTGTAAACTCGCTCAAAAATCTGCGCCATTGACACGGGTTCGTACATCCGTTTTCAAGATATAAAATGCACTTTAGATCCAATGAAACGCAGCATTAGCTGCATCCACCCTTTAAACATGTTTAAAAATACTACTGACCTATAGTCTTTATCTTCAATAACGACGAAACGACTCAGAATTCGTTGAATTTGTGATCCACGTTCTTATTTTTAACAGCTGCAGCCATCTTCTGTCATGTGACATTGTTTGGAACGAGAAATTTCATCGGTTGATATGTACTAACAGTCGTGAATTCAACCAATGAAATTTCGTACAGCTGCTCACACCTTTTTGTCACGTGACAGTACGGTGACACTGTTTGGAACGAGAAATTTCATTGGTTTATATGCGCGAACGTCAGTATCGAATGTACGAACCCGTGTCAATGGCGAAGATTTTTGAGCGAGTTTACAAGTTCGAGCGAGTGTATCAGCCAGACTGCATTAGCCATTGACAAACAGTTGTATTTTTCTGGTAGAAAAATGTTTTAGCTCTCAGCTGTAGAAAAAGTTAGGAGAATAACTGATGGGGTAGAAAAGATACGATGTTTTTTTGTAACCGGGGGCGAGTAACGGGCTGCATACAGTTAAATCTTTTGTTTTAGTTTATGGGTGACAGGAGTCAAACTACGGACCCCTATGGGAAAAGTAGGCTTATACCGAAGCTATTAGCCTATTACCCAAGCATGTAGGGGCTGTTTTAATAAATGGCCGATGCATAGGTTACATGCTAGCCGATCATAGCTGAATGAATCGCACCAGGTAGCGTTTTATTGAGTAAACGTTTATTTCATTTTGAAATTCAAAGTAACGGTTATTTTGAAAAGTAGTCCGGTTCTGTACCCAGAATGCCCAAATTAGACATAGGGGTCCGTAGTTTGATTCCTGGCACCCACAGACTATATATTATAAACAAGGGATTTAACTGTATGCAGTCCGTTACTCGCCACCGGTTACAAAAAACAACGTATCTTTTCTACCCCATCAGTTATTCTCCTATTTTTTTCTACAGCTGAGAGCTAAAAACATTTTTCTACCAGAAAAACACAACTGTTTGTCAGTGGCTAATGCAGTCTGACTGATACATTCGCTCGAACTTGTAAACTCGCTCAAAAATCTGCGCCATTGACACGGGTTCGTACATCCGTTTTCAAGATATAAAATGCACTTTAGATCCAATAAAACGCAGCATTAGCTGCATCCACCCTTTAAACATGTTTAAAAATACTACTGACCTATAGTCTTTATCTTCAATAACGACGAAACGACTCAGAATTCGTTGAATTTGTGATCCACGTTCTTATTTTTAACAGCTGCAGCCATCTTCTGTCATGTGACATTGTTTGGAACGAGAAATTTCATCGGTTGATATGTACTAACAGTCGTGAATTCAACCAATGAAATTTCGTACAGCTGCTCACACCTTTTTGTCACGTGACAGTACGGTGACACTGTTTGGAACGAGAAATTTCATTGGTTTATATGCGCGAACGTCAGTATCGAATGTACGAACCCGTGTCAATGGCGAAGATTTTTGAGCGAGTTTACAAGTTCGAGCGAGTGTATCAGCCAGACTGCATTAGCCATTGACAAACAGTTGTATTTTTCTGGTAGAAAAATGTTTTAGCTCTCAGCTGTAGAAAAAGTTAGGAGAATAACTGATGGGGTAGAAAAGATACGATGTTTTTTTGTAACCGGGGGCGAGTAACGGGCTGCATACAGTTAAATCTTTTGTTTTAGTTTATGGGTGACAGGAGTCAAACTACGGACCCCTATGGGAAAAGTAGGCTTATACCGAAGCTATTAGCCTATTACCCAAGCATGTAGGGGCTGTTTTAATAAATGGCCGATGCATAGGTTACATGCTAGCCGATCATAGCTGAATGAATCGCACCAGGTAGCGTTTTATTGAGTAAACGTTTATTTCATTTTGAAATTCAAAGTAACGGTTATTTTGAAAAGTAGTCCGGTTCTGTACCCAGAATGCCCAAATTAGACATAGGGGTCCGTAGTTTGATTCCTGGCACCCACAGACTATATATTATAAACAAGGGATTTAACTGTATGCAGTCCGTTACTCGCCACCGGTTACAAAAAACAACGTATCTTTTCTACCCCATCAGTTATTCTCCTATTTTTTTCTACAGCTGAGAGCTAAAAACATTTTTCTACCAGAAAAACACAACTGTTTGTCAGTGGCTAATGCAGTCTGGCTGATACATTCGCTCGAACTTGTAAACTCGCTCAAAAATCTGCGCCATTGACACGGGTTCGTACATCCGTTTTCAAGATATAAAATGCACTTTAGATCCAATGAAACGCAGCATTAGCAGCACCCACCCTTTAAACATGTTTAAAAATACTACTGACCTATAGTCTTTATCTTCAATAACGACGAAACGACTCAGAATTCGTTGAATTTGTGATCCACGTTCTTATTTCGAACAGCTGCAGCCATCTTCTGTCATGTGACATTGTTTGGAACGAGAAATTTCATCGGTTGATATGTACTAACAGTCGTGAATTCAACCAATGAAATTTCGTACAGCTGCTCACACCTTTTTGTCACGTGACAGTACGGTGACACCGTTTGGAACGAGAAATTTCATTGGTTTATATGCGCGAACGTCAGTATCGAATGTACGAACCCGTGTCAATGGCGAAGATTTTTGAGCGAGTTTACAAGTTCGAGCGAATGTATCAGTCAGACTGCATTAGCCACTGACAAACAGTTGTATTTTTCTGGTAGAAAAATGTTTTAGCTCTCAGCTGTAGAAAAAAATAGGAGAATAACTGATGGGGTAGAAAAAATACGTTGTTTTTTGTAACTGGGGGCGAGTAACGGACTGCATACAGTTAAATCCCTTGTTTTAGTCTATGGGTGACAGGAGTCAAACTACGGACCCCTATGAAATTAGATAGATGTGTATTTGTAGAATGCCATCTAGCGGGAGATAATGAAAATCAGACTTGCCTATCTGTAACCAGGGATCGTATATAGAGGTTAATACACGGCTGATGAGGGCCAGAGAGTGATATCCCCCCGTCACCTTGATATCTGCCCCGAGAGCTTTAGCCCGAGGGCAGATTTCGAGGTGGAGGGCCGATATCACTCTCCGGCCCTCACCAGTTGTGTAATAACCTGTTTATTACATTCATTAATCATTTGCTCGATGTTTTTGTTTTCTAACATGTTTAAACACTTAAAACAGAGAAATTCTTGTCTTCGTTCGACACAACTTTTTTCCGCGGGTAAACGTCACGTTCATGACGTAATCATGCATCTTTCATATTCACTATCGCAGTTGCATATTCAGTTCTTCATCTTTATTAATAGTAAAAAATATGTCGATATATTGCTTTTTTTTTTTTCGAGCCAAATATTCAATTTGGTATGTAACGGATTATAAATGAGAAACAGGATAAACAGAAAAGATGGTTGGTGCTTTGGATTGGGAAACTTAATCAGGCTCGGTTCCCCCGGCTCAGCGGATAAAATTCGTAGAACTACTAGCCTATAGACACTACGCCTTGCCCGATAAACTTTCCCAATCTGAGACAACAACAATTTATTCTCTACTTATCATGCCGTTGCTGATTTTACGATTCAATCATTGTCTGTAGTTCTGAGGATTTGTCCGCTAGCGAATGACGGACTGATTCAGCCATTTTTTTTTCAAACTGGATGTTTTGAGAACGTTAGTTTACGAGCGAGAGTTCTGTTGCAAGCTATAGATTTAGAACAAATATCTTGTCAACGGGCAGGATATCAGATATCAGCCCGTTGCCCCGCCATATCTGCCCTCGCGTGACACTGATATTACACCATTTTCAATGGAAAATGTTACTATTATTAGTAACAGAATGTAATAAATAAATTTACGATCCCTGTTGTAACTGGTCCGCCTCCCAGGGTTACAAAAACTGCTAGTCGTCTTTCTACAGGCAGATGCCGCTTAACACAACACAAGGTACAAAAAATACGTCCTTTCAACTCGGCTTCTATATTTCGTCTGCGGCTAGCTTTATTACACGGGGTTCTCAGGCGCTTATTATGCAAGTGCGAGACTGGCTATGTTTAAGTCCAACCAGTGAAATTACCACATTATTATCATTTTCATCAACATTATTATTATCGTTATTATTATTAGATCTATTATTATTATCATTATTATTATTATTATTATAAGCCTTCACGTGAGATCCTGAGAATTCTGGAAAAAAAAAGGTCATTTCAGTAAATCGTTTTTTTCTTTGGTATTTTTCCTAAAGCAAACTCTACTCGAAAGTATAGTGAAGCGAATCGGATAACATTTAGTGAACTGAAAAATTACAGTTGCTTCCCTTTGATTCAACAACGCCATTTAGTAAACAAAACTTGACAGAAGGTACTTTGCTGCAAAAAATGGATATTTCTTGTTCGCTGTTGTACCATTCTTTCAGTCTCTGCCCCATATTATTTTACTGCATTTAAGCTCTTTATGGGCATACTTTGCAAGTGCAAGACAGCAGTACACCTGTAGAATTGGTCAAACAAGCACTTTGTGGTAAGCACGCTTCACTCGGGTGTTGGTCAAAACGGCCCACTTCCAAAACGGCACGGTCAAATACGACTCACTTTACCGAAACGGCCTACTTTTATGGGTCCGGGAAAGGGCTACTTTGAAATATGACCTGCTATTATTTCAGTTTTATCATTTTGCATGTGATAGCTTTCTTACTCTTAATATTTATTCATGAAAACTGAATTCATTTGCTTGGGCTGGAGCTTGCACACTTGTGTGAGTTGTCCTTTGCATTCATGTCCAACGTTAGCTATCATGTCTGATCTTTTTTTTTCACCCAACATTTTCTCATGATAAAGTGGCATTTTTTAAAATGAAAATATATTTTCAGGTTTGTTTTATTTTTTCGAAGTCTTATCACCTTCAGGCTTTTGTTTTGCACAAATTGTGCATGTGGAAATCGACAGATCTGGAAAAGAGCACCTGTAGGAATTCATAAAATCAGACTCTTGATTCACATGACTAGAGTTCATATTATAAGTAAAATGTATAAAAACTAATTATGTGATCCAAATGACTGTAAAGAACTTAAATAATTTCTAAACAGTCACAAAAAAAGTGGGCCGTTTTGACCCGCATTCCCTTCACTCCCTTCAGGTCAAAATTCATACATTGGAAAGTAAACAAGGGCTGACTAGTTCAAATGTACTCTTATGATACAGATTATTTTAAGTAGTGATGGAAAGATTAATCTATTTTAATTGATAATCAGGGACCTGCATGGCTCAGTGGGAAAGTGTAGGACTCAAACCCTGGAGGCTGCACTGGATCCACTGGGTTTTTCATGGGAGTGTCCTTGGGCAATACACCTCAAAGCCCTAGCCTAGTACTGGTAAAACCCAGGAAATGCATGAATATGTGAGCTGTCGCCGTGATATGACTTAAATAATGTTGAAAGCGGTGTAAAACACCATTCAATCAATCAACAATCGATTGATTCCTATCCAAAAAATGATTACTGGTTATTAAATACATGTATGATATTCGATTAATTAGTCCTGACAGTGCTCGACAAAGCTGACGATGCTGAGTTACGGGCCTGATTGTTGCAACCAGTTTTGTGATGGAAGTTGTAACAACCAGGTCTTCTAGTGGACAAAAATGGCATTATCTCCGATACCAGAGAAAGCAATGAGTATTCAGCCACCCCTGCTTTTTTTGATATGAAACTGACTCCATCAATATAGAATCTACCTGTATACATTTTAACCCTGCGGTATGATAAGTTTGTAAATCCCACGCATAGTTTCCTATGAGCATTTCTTTTTTTAACTGGAGACTAAAAAACCTTATACTACCATGATGCACTGTTGATTTTCATTTCTGAAGTGTTGGTCGAAACACTGGAATACTTCTTTCAAACGTAATTTGACATGGGGGGAAAAAAAAGGTGAAAACCCAAGACAAAACAACTGTCAGTTGTGCATCATTTGACCAAAGTCCTGTCAAACTGCGTTTTCAGTTATGGCTTTAAAGAGCTGATGTACAATGCATCTAGAGTGGAGGGGGAGCTAAATTCTCTGTTTAACTAGTGTCCCATGACAACACAAGTGTCAGTTTGACATTGTCTGGTCATAGTCCCATCAGCAAACTGCCTTTTGAGCTTTAAAAAGGACCTGAAACAGCTTAACAGGATGCATAAAACTCTTATACTACCAAAATGTACTATTGTTGATCAAGATCAGACTGGTCATGGATCATGATACACTGCCTTCTACATAATAGTGAGACAGAGACATGTTGTTAAAAAGTATCTTTTGAAATGCAGCTGTTTGGTGTTTTGTAATGGTTTTAATCACAGATAATTTCAAAATCGATTTACAGACAAAGGGTTAATCCTTTACCAAACAATCCTAAGATTTATTGACCCTTACAAAGAAGGCTTCTGAACCCAACAATTTCTCTTTTCCCACCTTGTTTTCTACTGTTTTAAAATATGAATTTAATCATAATCTTCTTTTATTTTGTTGTCTGCAGTTGTTTTCAAATTGGACAAGTCTAAAAGTGTGTTTTGGTAAGGAGTTAATAGTTTGTACCATACAAATTTTAAGCCATGCTCTGTGAAAAGGGGATTTAATGCATCTGCAAAAAGTATTGACTAATGTCAGTTTGTGCAGTCCGCGCAGGCTGACCTGTGTCAAAAAGTTTCACTATGGTCAATTTTCTGCATGTCAGAGGACCATTAATCTCATTATCCAGTTGGTTGTTATACAAAATGGAATTTATGGATCCCTAACTATGACATGATGACTTGCTTGGAATGATGCATCATGGGGATGCATCAAACCCCCTTTCACCAGAGCATGGATGAAATGTAAGTATGTTATAAAGTGAAATTTATTTATTCATATGGTTTTTTTTTTTTTTTTCAGAGTGAACTAAGATCAACTGTATGGTATCTACAGCTCCACAATGATATATTTTTAAACTAACAACAGTCTTCAACATGAGTTGTCCCAGCTCAACCATGTTCTTTTCTAGTGAGATAGAAGTCTGATTTCATCATGTTTAACTGTGACCATTGTCACCTTACATTTGTGACCGCCTGGGATTTAAACCTTCACATGGGATTCTGTCATGTTGATCCCAGCCAATGGCAACAGAGCAAACACTACTGGGGTCAACCAGAGAAGTATGTTCCTGTTTCAGGGACCTCGCAGAATGTTCCTGTACATAAAGAAATGTTTCCACATTTTAAGGAAAGTGCTACAGAGGAACAAAAGAATTACAATGGAACATTACCTGAAAATTCTAGAGAATCAGCATTGTATAGCAAATTAAAGTTAAAAGACAGCAGCAGTAATAATATGACTATTTTTGAACAAGCAAGAGATAGGTTACCATATTTTGTGCCATCAGACAATTCTGGTTTATTGAGCCAAAGTAATTTTCAGTCTGTTCATGGTTTTCCAACAGTTTCTACAGCAATGTTGCAGTCATATGAACTATCCTCTACATCAAATTACTCTTACAATCTAAATCATTCATCTAAACATTTTAGATCTCTTCTACAGAATGGGTCAATTGCTGAAGCAGGAAATGTCAGGTCAGCTGCTGAAGAAAATATTGAGAAATACTCATTCTATGGAATGGTTCCGGAATTTACTGGAAATAACAGAGTTTCAGGCAGGACTGAAAATTATATAAACCAGTCTCAGAGACAGTCAGTAGATTTTGAAAGGCAAGTTTCAGAAAGTACTGAAAGTTATGTAAACCACTCACATAGGCAGTCGGTAGATATTGGAAGACCTGTATCAGACAGTGATAAAAAATATATTAACCAGTCACAGACACAGTCGGCAGACTTTGGAAAATCAGTCACAGACAGGGTTGAAAGTTACGCAAAAGGTTCACAGGAACAGACAGTTGATTATGGAAGATCTATCTCAGACCATGCTGAAAATTATGTGAACCAATCACAGAAACAGACAGTAAATTTGGGAAGACCAGTTTCTGTTGGTGGTGAAAATCATGTGAACCAGTCACAGAAATATCCACAGGGACAGCCAGCAGATTTTCTAAAACCAGTCTTAAGCAGAACTGAAAGTTATAAAAACCATACACAAAGACCATTGGTAGATATGGAAAGACCAATCTCAGACAGAACTGAAAGCTATGTAAACCAGTCACACAGACAGTTAGCAGATGTGGTAAAACCAGTTTTAGACGGAACTGAAAGTTTTGGAAACCATTTACAGAGGCCATCGGTAGATATGGAAAGACCAGTCTCAGTTAGAAATGAAGATTATGTTAATCAGTCACACAGACAGTTAGTAGATATGGGAAAACTAGTCTCAGACAGTACTGAAAATTACATAAATTATTCGCATGGACAGTCAGTAGATACGGGAAAATCAGTCTATGACAGCAGTGAGAATTTTATTGGTCAATCTCAGAGACAACCAGTAGATATGGAAAGGTTTGCTGAACATAGAATATCTGAAAAACACAAGCTGTCTCCAGAGGCATGTCATAAAATTATTATGAATTTTCTGGATGAAAAGGTTAATTCATCTGGAGGGAGCACAGATGATCCTTCAAGCTTCACAGTTTCTATTAACAAAAACACAGATGTAATGAATGAAAACTTGAAACATGATGCAGATCAACTACATATGAATACTGTAGAAGAAACTGTAAAGCATTCACCAGTAAAATGTGATTCAGGAAATGCCAAAACTTTCTTCCACCAGCCTGAAAAGGATTTAAGTTCTTGTACAAGCCAGGTGAACCAGTCTTTCGAAGGAAACAAAGCTCTTCATATTGTCAAAAACTATATACCGCAATTTGATGGACAGCAATCGTTCACCACAAATAGTAGCAAGTTAAGGAACAATCATGGTATGATGTACCCATCTGTGTCTGAAAGTGGTGTTAAAAAGTCGGTGGAAGATTCTGCAGAATTGTCTAAAAGTAGTGAGGATAAACTATCTGGAAAACCTGGTAAAAAACGAGGGAGAAAGCCTGCAGGTGAAAAGGCATATTGCTGCCGTTTTTGTGGCATGCCTTTTGCAAAAAAAGTTGATTTAGAAGTACATGTGAAAGTCCATGTGGAAGAATTCACTTTCCGGTGTATAATGTGTAGTGAAGCTTTTGAAAACAGCGCGGGTCTGAGAAAACATAGAAAGTTGCACAAGTCTGCCACATCAGAAAAAATGTACGAATGTATATTATGTGGTGCTCTGCTGAGATCCTGGCCGGTGGTTGAGGTTCATATGAGGTCACATACGGGTGAGAGACCATTTACATGTGATCTTTGTGGTGCAGACTTTGCAGCACAGTACGGACTGAAAAAGCATCTTCGTATTCATACAGGAGAAAAACCTTATAAATGTGATCAATGTCCGCTGAAATTCTGGGATAAGAGTAACTTGGAAAATCACCAAAGGACACATACGGGGGAGAAACCTTTCGAGTGTTCCCTTTGTGGTAATAAATTTTCTTTGAAGAACAGTTTACGGGTCCACATGATGATGCATGGTGGGAAAAGTCCATTTGGATGTGATGTTTGTGGCCGGAAGTTTTACAGAAAGCAACATTTGACCACCCATAAAAGGGTTCATACTGGTGAGAGACCATATCCTTGTTTAGTTTGTGGTAAAGCTTTTACAAGAAATCATCATTTAACAATACATGTTAGGCAGCATACCGGTGAAAAACCTTATAAATGTACTCAATGTGACATGGCGTTTATACGGAAAAGCCATCTAGATGTACACCTTAAACACCATTCAAGGGAAGTAACTCTATCTAAAATCAAAGTTCCATTCAAACCAAAGAAAAAATCAGGGAAGAGTAAAACCAGGATCAGAAAACCGAAAAAATTACGCAAAAAGAAAGAAAGTATCAAGGTAGAAGACAAAAAGAAAGTAGACACTGAAGTTGTCATTAAAAAAGAGGTTGAAGAAGAAATGGATGAAGGTGATTTGAGGACACAAGCTGAAAAGAAAATGGATGTGTTTTCTGCAGCTATTAATCTTGTGAGAAAACCTAAAAATGATTGACTTTTTACTGTATGTTATATGTTGTAAAACTTGTCATAGTGAATGCCTCTATTCTGCTAGCAACCTGTATTAAGAAACCAACTTTTGAGCTGCCAAAGAAGACAAATATGTCCAAAAGTACCGACATTAACCCTTTACCAAACAAAAGAATTCTAGACTTGTTCAATTTGTAAGCAATTGCTGACAACGAATTAAATGTGGCTCTCGTGATATGGTTTGTCATTGTAAGCGTAGAAAGCATTGTGGGAACAGGAAATAATGCTGGTTTCCAGCATTGTCACCTGTTCCCTCATTGTTTTTAAAAGTATTTTTCAGCAGGGTCATTAAATTTCAGGATTTTGTGGTAAAGGTTAAGGAAGCACAGTTTGTCTCTTGGGTCCTTGCTAAACCCTTTACAGCACAATCCGAGTTTAAACGACCCTGAAGTAGAAGACTTTTGAAAACCTTTTGGGAAAAGAAGATAATGCTGGTTCCCACAATGACAATGCTTTCTACCCTATCAAAGACAGATATTGTCATTTGAACGACAACTTTTTTGTCATCTGCCAATGATTTTGATTTCTTCAAGTTTGAAACTTTTTCATTTGATAAAGAGTTAGCACAGGTCTATGTCAGTATTCACCATCCATTCTTTAGAACCTTCTGCGTTTTATTTTCCAGAATATTCTAAATTCTAAATTTTTTCTAAGTAAAGAAACTTGTGATTGGCTGAACCAAATAGTTTAGCCAATCACACATTGTGTTACATTCAAATTTAGAAAATTTTTGAGAAGTAGACAAAAAATGTTCTTAAGAATGCTTGGTGAATAAGGGCCCTGGTTATAGTTGTTGAGAAAAATTACAGAATTAAGATTAAGTTGGAAAGCCTAAATACGGGTAATACAAAAGAATTTACTTTGAGTAAAATGTATTGATTTTTATTGATGTTGATGAACCTAATGAAGAAGCTAATGGAAAAGAAGTTACATGAGGTTTCTGTTGCAATTAACCCTTTCGCAACTTTTAACAACCTTAAGAATAATGGCTTTTGAAAACATGGTGGGAAAAAAGAAATGCTGGTAACCAGCATTTACTCCTTTTCCCACGATGTTTTCTACTCTTTCAACAAAAAATTTTAACTTTTGAGTCACATTAATTTTGTCCTCTGCAAATGGGTCAATTTGGACAAGTCTAAAATTTCATTGTATGGTAAAGAGTTAACCCGTTAATCCTTATTTTCAACAACACTGAGGGATAATGCTTTTAAAAACATCACGGGAAAATGAGAAGATGCTGGTAAACAGCATTTTATCATTTTCTCACAAGGTTTTGTACCCTCTCAGTGAAAATTCTCAGTGAAATTGAGTTACATTTTTTTTGTTGTCTGCAAAGGATTTTAATACAGACATGTGTAAAGTTTTGTCATCTGATAAAGGGTTAACTCTTTACCAAACCACAAAATTTTTCAAACTTATCCAAATTAAAAGCATTTGCAGACAACAAATAAATGTGGCTCAAAAATTAAAAGTTGTTTTGGGAAGGGAAGAAAACATTGTGGTTACCAGCATTTTCTCCTTTTCTCACAATGTTTTCCGAAGCTTTTTTTCTCAGGGGAGTTAAAAGTCAGGATTTTGTGGTAAAGGGTTAAAGCGCTGAATAAACCCAACAGACATTTTCAGTCTGGAAAGTAAACCCAAAAAATTTCAATTTCAAGATTTGATTTTGTCCAGAATGTCTCAGCAAAGTGGATATTGTAGATCAAAGATCAGACTGCTTGTTAAATCTTTATCAAGCAAGCAAATTTCAGACTTGTCCAAATTGATAACTTTTGCAGATGACGAAATGAAGGCACTCAAAAATTAATATTTATATTTTAAGGCTAAGAAACCATTGAGAAAAAAGGTAAATCATTTTTGCCTTTCTCCACAGTGTTTTCAAGATTCTTCTTCCACAGGATTGTTAAAAGTCAGAATTGTGTAATAAAGGGTTAAGGAGAGTCTGATCTTCATCTATACTGGCGCATAGGCAACCAAAGTTGTGACAGGTGCTTTAACTCTTTACCACATGACAAAATTTTAGCATTGTCCAAATTGGCAGCACTTGCAGACGACATATTAAATGTTACTCAGAACAGGAAATTTGTCCGTCAAAAGGTAGAAAACATTGTGGAAAAAAGTGAAAAAGCTGGTTACTAGCATTTTTTTTCCTTTTCCCACAATGTTTTCAAAAGGCTCCTTCCTTAGGGTTGTTAAAAGTTGGCATTGTGTGGTAAAGGGTTAAGGGGTAATAAATATAGCACCAACCCTTTACCTAACGATTCAATGTGTTTACAGCTCTAAGGAATAGTGCTTTTTAAAACTGTGAAAACACTGTAGCTTAAACCTTTTGCACACAACCCCATATTTTAACAACCCCCTTGAAAAAGGGAAAGGGCTTTTTAACAACTCCCTAGAAAAAGGGAAAAGGACTTTTTAAAATCATCATGGAAAAAGGAGAAAATGCATGTAACCATCAATTTCTCCTTTTCCCACAGTGTTTCCTACCCTTTCAAAGAAAAACTTGCTATTTTGTACATTTAGTTTGTCACCTGCAATTGCTTTCTATTTGAACCAGTCTAAAACTTTCTTGTTTAGTAAAAAGGTCCAATGCGGCCAAATGTTAACGTTTTTGTGTATAAAAATAGAGGATAATTGATTGTTTCTGTGTATGATCTAAATTTTTTTATCAAGTGAAAAACAAGGGCTATTATTTTTATGGAGTGACAAAGCCATACGTGCAAATATAGTTGTTGCTTTTTATGAGATGAAAGAAAATTTAGATCATACACTGAAAGAATCAGTTATCTATTTCTTAAATGTTATTCATTGGGAATATTGAATGGCTTATTGTTATAAAATTATCCTGAGAATCAACAATTTGGAAAGGTTGAGGGAAGCAGAAATATCATTCTCAAAGGGATTTAATTACCATTACATTAGTAAGCAAGAAAAAAAATATATGGTTCACCGGTGAATTATAAAATTCACAAGTGATTTTATAAGGTTATAACTCACTGTTAGATTTCTATAAACCAATGGAAAGCATTAAGGAAATACAGGTATAGTTCATATGTACCAATTACAATCATGGCAATATATCAAAGTCTGACGATCTTCTAAATTGGAGCTGGTTAAAGTTCCAGTCACTGGCAGAGCAATGAATATTATAGCTATACTTAATCTTGCCAACATTAAATCTCCTTTTGATATTAATGAAACAAACCACCGAAAAGAGATCATCAGACTTAAAATTTATTGCCATGACTTTTCAATGGTATGAATGAAATTTAGATCTAGCCATTTAGTTTATTTTTTTACTTTATTTTCAAAATTGTAGACATTTGGCCACAATTGGGCTTTTAAGGAGATATTGCTTTCATTCTGCATAAGCAAAGTTTTCTTTGGCAGTTACTGTTTCCAAAGCAGTCCAAATGGTTGAAAGCATTATAGGAAAAAGAGAAATCGCTGGTTACCAGCATTTTCCTCTTTCACGATAATGTTTTCAATGGCCATCTTTGTCAGGGTTGTTAAAATTTGGGATTATATGGTAAAGGGTTAATTTGTATTTTTCTCTTTGGTTTTAATGATATAAATGATACTGCAGTGGCAGGTCAGAGGTGAGTGGTTTGTCTAAGGTATTTACTTCTAATGCAAGGTGTTGAAACATGTAACAAGGTCCTGTGTGTCTCAGTGGTAAAGTGTAGAACTCTGCTTTGAGCCTCACTGGAAGCATTGGGTGTAACCCTTTACCAAATAATCCAAAGGTTGAATGACCCTGAGGAAGAAGGCTTATGAAAACATTGTAAAAAAAGGAGAAAATGCTTCTTAAAAGCATTTTCTCCTTTATCCGCAATGTTTTCTATCCTGTCAGAGTCAAATTGCATCAATAGAGTCATATTTAATTTGTCATTTGGAAATGCCTTTAATTTTGACAAGTCTAAAAGTGTACAAAGTTAGATAGTTTTTCAGGGAGTATCCTTGGGCAAGACACCTAGCTTTTCAGGGAGTATCCTTGGGCAAGACACCTAGCCTGGTACTAGTGAAACTCAGGGCATACATGAATAAGTGAGCTGTTGCCATAATATCATCATCAATCAGTGAACCATGAAGCTCATAAAATGTCATTTTTCTTCTTTTGCTACATGTACTTTGTTTTAATAAGAGACCATTTGAAAAAGGTATGATGTACGGTCGTATGAAATAGGAATGAAAGATTGTCAGACTTATTAGAATAAAAAGAAATGTTTAGATAGAAACTTAGTGTTTTTCGTCTTTTTTTTTTCATTTCTAACACTATGCAGGGTCGTATTATTTCGTAATTGCTGTTTGTCAAGTTTGGTGTTAACCACAAGAGTATTTCAGTTACATCATGACTGGGAGTGCACCATCTATAGCTTGTTGGGAAACTTTTGAAAACCAGTATTTTCTCCATTTCCAACAATGTTTTCTACCCTTTCAGAGACTAGGTCCATCCTGTGAACCACATCTAGTTTGTTGTCTACATGCTTTCAATATGGACAAGTCTAAAATTTATCATATGGTAAGGGGCTTAACTGAGATTTTGGTACACAGTTGTCAAAGGTAAATAACTCCTGACAACATCATTGTGAAATACGGATGATCAAGATGAGCTTATGTTAAACATGTGTAAAAATACTGTGACACAAAAAGTATTTGCTTGTTACGAGCAATTTCTTCTTTTGCCACTATATTTTCAAAAGTAGTCTCCTGCAAACTGCAAAAAAACTGTCTGCATGAGGTAATTATTATTATATTTATTATCAGCTCGGCTGTTTTTTAGGAAAACACTAAGATATTGTCGTTATCTGTGTAGTTGTGGAGCAAAACTTAGACATTTTATTATATCTCTATAATTAATGAATATATTTACTTCATACTCAGACTAGCTATTAATTATATAAAAGGGAAACCCATACAACAAGGGTAGGTAACTATCAGAGTATTGTGGTACAGTTGTGCCCCTTTTTACTTGAAATTTTCTTTTGCACTGAAAATCAAGCAACTGTAGCCAAGCATTGGTACCTGCATGCAGTGCTCTTGTTAGATCACCTGAACACAAAGTGCTCAAGGTGAGCTTTTGTGATAGTGCTGCGTGCGTCATCCAGGCGTCAACAATTCTCAGACATGTTCAATATTCGGTCATGTTGGCAAAAAGGTAGGTCACCAGGTGAAATCTTAGAAAAACATTGTGTGCACTCTAGAGGCCACATTATCAGTCTGATAGTAATGAAACTTGGTCAGAATGTTTGTCTTGATAATATCTTGGGCAAGGTCAATATTGGGTCATGTTTGGCGAAAGAGTAGGTCTCCAGGCTAATTCTTAAAAAACCTCATGTGCACTCTAGAAGCCACATTTTCAGCCTGATACTGATGAAAAGCAATCAGAATTTTTGTCTTGGTGATATCTCAGATGAGTTTGAAATTTGGTCACTTCAGGGTTGTAAAGTAAGTCACTGGGGTAAATCTCAGAAAACCTTGTGTGGACTGTAGAGGCCACATTTTCTGTCTGATACCCATAAAATCTGGTCAGAATGTTTGTTTTGGTGGTATCTCAGACAAGTCTGAAATTTGGTCACTTCCTGTCAAATTGTAAGTCACTTGGGTGAATCTTAGAAAAACCTTGTGTGCACTCTAAAAGCCACATTTTCAGCCTGATACTCATGAAACTTGGTCAGAATGTTTGTCTTGATAATATCTTGGACAAGTTTGAATTAGGGGTCACTTCAGATTTAAAAAGGTCACTGGGCCAAATCTTAGAAAAACCTTGTGTGCACACTAGAAGCCATATTTTAAGTCTGATACTCATGAAATTTGGTCAGAATCTTTGTCTTGATGATATCTTGGATGATTTTGAAATGTGGGTCACTTTCAGTCAAGAGAAGTAGGTCATTGGGCCAAATCTTGGGAAAAACCTTGTGTACACTCTAGAGGTTTTTAGTCTGATACTCAAAACCTGGTAAGAATGTTTGTCTTGATAGTATCTGGGACAAGTCTGAAATTGGATTACTACAGGTAAAAGTAGGTCACTGGCGCAAATCTTAGAAAAACCTCTGCACTTTAGAAGCTTCATTATCAGCCTGACACTCATAAAACTTGGTCAGAATGTTTGTCTTGATGATATCTGGAACAAGTTTGAAATGGGGGTCACTTCAGGTCAAAAAGTAGGTCTTTAGGCCAAATCTTAGAAAAACCTTGTGTGCTCTCTGGAGGCCATATTTTATGTCTGATACTCATGACACTTGGTTTGAATGTTTGTCTTGATGATATCTGGGACAAGTTTGAAATTGGATCCCTTCAGGTAAAAAAGTAGGTCACTGATAGAAAAACCTTGTGTGCACTCTAGAGGATATATTTTTAGTCCGATACTCATAAAACCTGGCCAAAATGTTTGCCTTGGTGATATCTTGGACAAGTTTGAAATTGGGTCACTTCCAGTCAAAAAGTATGTCACTGGGCTTAATATTAGAAAAACTCTGTGTGCACTCTAGAGGCCACATTTTCAGTCTGATACTCATGAAAACTGGTCATAATGTTTTTCTCGATGGTATTTCGGACAAGTCTGAAATTGAGTTACTTCCGGTAAAAAAGTAGGTCACTCATGTATTTTACATCACCACAACCAGGATCTCTTCAGCTTTATCTATCCTTGATGACTTTACTCTGGTGAGCGCTTTAGGGCCAATGGCCCTCTTGTTTTAAATATGATACCGGCAAGAAAAAAAATGCTGCAGATGTAAGATGTACAAGGTATCTCAATATTCTTGAAAAATATTGTTATCGACATGTAAACTGGTAGCCTGTAATTGGTATTCGTCTAGGAGGTAACGCGAAGTACAACGGGTACCAGTTTAGTCGGCTTGTACATGCACTAGCTGTAGTAATGACGGACATCGCCCTCGTACTCTTTGAATAATATAAACATACGCGCCGAAAATAGTTTATGTATACGGACATTTGGAGAGCCATATTGACGTCTTGCGACTCTCTCTATTTCAGTGGCCTGTTTAATTTTCGGAAACCTTAGTCAAGTCGTAAGGGGTTCTGCATGGCTCAGTGGTAAATTGTAGGATTCATATTCGGAGGCCCCTGGTTCGGGCCTCACTGGAAACACTGGGTTTTTCATGAGAGTATCCTTGGGCAAGACACCTCAAAGCCCTGGCCTAGTACTGGAGAAACCCAGTACATAATATATGTGAGCTGTCGCCGTGAAATGACTAGAATAATGTTGAAAGCGGTTTAAAATATCAATCAATCGATAATCGACAAAGTTTCCAGAAGTTATCAGCGAGACATTGAGGGACTATTTCTCGTCAACTATAAATCGATACCAGATTGATTGGATCTTGTATCGGTGCAACAAGTCATAAAGTAATTGTGTATAGTTGAAAACATCAATGAACATTGATGGACTTTGATGAAAAGCATTTGAGCCAGGCTCTGTGAAAAGGGGGCTTGATGCATCTGAGGAAAAAAAAAAAAAAGTATCGATTCAGGTCAGCCTGCGCAGTCCGCGCAGGCTGACCTGAGTCGAAACTTTTTTTTTTTTTTAAATTTCTTCGTGTCCAAGGACTGTTCTACCGCACGAGACAGTTGTTTGACAAATTTATTTTATAGCTTCATAATTATGATGACTTGCTTGGTGTAATGCATCACGGAGATGCATTAAATTCCCTTCCGCCCCCCCCCCCCCCTTTTGCCAGAGCTCATTTTACTTCATACTTCAACTCTACCAAACGATAAAATTTTAGACTTTTCTTAACCCAAAGCATTTGCAAAATGACATTTTGAATGTGTGTTAAAATGATTGGATTTGTCTTCTGATAGGTATAAAAATTGTTTCAAAGCGAGAAAATACCGGCTACCAACATTTTCTCCCTTTTCCACAATGCTTTATCAAACCAGAGATTGTTTGGTGAGGGTTCTGCCTCACATAAATCCAACATACAATTTCAGCCTAGACCGAAATAAGACCCAAATAATTGTACTTTCAAGGTTGCTCTAGTCCACAATGTTTCAGCAAAACGGATAGTGTAGATCAAAGATCAGACTGTAAGTTTTGTGCAGTTTGATCTCGATCTATACTGGCCTGAAATAAAACTTACTGGCCTCATATGCAACTAAAGTTGCTTTAGCAAACGACATAATTTTAGACTTATCCAAATTGAAGGCGTTTGCGCAGATAAATGTTGTTTAAATGATGGGATTTGTCTTTGAAAGAATAGAAAACATTGTGGGTAAAGGAGAAAATGCTGGGTACTCCTTTTCCTACAATGTTTACAAACGGCTTTTTTTCTCAGGGTCGTTAAAACTCGGGATTGTTTGGTAAAGGGTTAACATGCATTTTCTTATTATTTCCAGGAAGAAACTAGCAGCAGATAAATGTCTGGTCTTTAAAGCTGCTTTTAACCTTATTTAAGTTATATCGGACCGGCCAATACACCTATCCATGCGTTCCCAGAGGCCCCGCGGACTGACCTGAATCGAAACTTTTTGTTATCATTTCCTGCATGTCAAAGGAACACTATGCATCTTGATTGAGTCAGTTGTTAAACAAAGAAGATTATATGGATCGAAAACAATGTGATGACTTGCTTGGTATCATGTATCAGAGAGATGCATTAAACCCCCTTCTCTCAAAGCATGGCTCGTATGTATATTCTGAAATATGTGAGGAGGGATCAGCACATTTTCCTCTCCATACAACGGGTACCACTTTAGACAAAAGTTGAAAGGAAAAAAAAAGGCCAAAAGAAACAAGGATAAATGAGTCGATGTAGCCGGTAACCAGTTAGGGCAATTTTTGATCTGGGGACCAGCCCGATAAAATAGTTTTCGCTTGTCAAGCGCACTTGAGTGACATAAGTTAAGCGTTTAACAATTTAAAAGAGGTTGAATATTTGTTATAATTTATGGAAATTTTGTTAAAATTTAAACCTATAGAAACTGAGGTTAGTGTGTTTTGGTTTTTTTTTTCTTACTTTTTATCTCGTGTTGTCTTTTAGAATTTTATAATTATGTGTTTTAATTTTTTCGAAAACTCAATTTTACTTACCTCCCCCTTCATTTATTAAACTTATCGGTAATAAATCTTTTAATAAATAAGAAATAGGAAAAAACGTAATTACAATTTACAGCACACGAACCATACTCTGTGAAAACAGGGTTTAATGCATCTGCATAAAGTTTCAACCCAGGTTAGCCTGCGCAGGCCTGCGCAGGCTAACCTGGGTCGAAAGTTTTTGCTCATTGGTAAATTTTTTGCATGTCAAAGGACCAGTGTACCTCATGATTCAGTAGGTTGTTAGATAGACAAAATGGATTTTATGGATTCATTATTACTAGTATGTGATGACTTGCATGGTTTAATGGATAATGGAGATGCATTAAACCCCCTTTTCCCAGAGCATGGCTCATGTGTACATATCGCAAGTGATGCACATGCTTTCTTGTTTTTAAATCCAGATTAAAAAGTTATTTGTTGCGATGCGTCTTTCTTCGAAAATTGTCATTTACTGTGATAAGTCATATTTCAAATAGTCATAAGTTGCGATAAATCATTTTTAGTTAACTGTGATTTTGTCAAGTCAATTATGAGGCATGTCTTCCTATGTCACACTGTTTTTTTTTTTTTTTTTTTCAAGGATCACAATGGAAATAAGGGATTTGTAACCCATTTTTTGTGCCATCCTTTGTATGTAAAGGGTAACTCCAGACCAAAGCTATTTTTGGATATAAGAATCCTTAAATGAAAACAATCTTAAAATTGAAAACCATATTTCAATGTCTTTCGTAAAAAGAGAGTTATAAGCGAAAATGTGGTTTGCACACCTGTGCGAGTTTGTGAAATCTTCGATAAACCGGATGTGACGTAGGAAGTGTGACCCACACATTTATTTCGGCTTCTGTGTACTGTTAATTTGCTCTGATACTGACTTTTTTCGCATAACCTTATCCTCCCTCATGTCGGGAGACAATTTTTTTTTTTTGTCACAAAAATCCCTATCGTAAGCCGGTTGCCGAGTTTAAGCACTATTTCGAACCAGGAGATGACTATTTATTCGTCTGTCTGCTGTCTGTCTGTCTAAACCGAATGACGTGGCTTAATATTAGATTTTCCATTAATCCTAAACAGGTTAAATAAACCTTCATGCCGATTGCAAAAATTTGAATACTGCTAGTTTTTGGAGATAGATATCTCCGTATTGGACACTGTACATAAGATCAGATTGCACGTTTTGTGCAGTCTGATCTTAATATACATTGTTCGAAAAGGTCATTGAGTGGCGATCAGCAGCCTTGGGGCCACACAGAAATTTAAATGGGGCGAGAAATGGTAAATTCATTGTTGATTATCCATCTCTTTCATATTACTGAGAGAGAGAGAGAGAGAGTTGGAGGGTAATTAAAATAGAAATTCGACAAGCAGATTATGGCATTTTTTTTTTTTTTTATTATTTAAGATCGTATGAATGAGGAAAATACAAAAGTTATGACATTCGACTTACCCATTTAACCTGTGTAAAATTTCAAATTCCATTTACATTTTATAAGAAAAGCGTTCAATATGGTCGTGAAAACAAAAGAGTAAATTTGTACATGACATGTTTATGACACGCGCTTGTTAACCTCCAGCTGCAAAAAAACATATGTGAGACCACGACGGTGCGATACCAACATCAAAGAGGCGCCGAATTAACCCTCTGCCCCTTTACATTGATGGAACACACAAATCTTTTCTCAAAATAAAAGGAAGGTTGGCGCTCTAAACTTTTGTGTAAAGTTTGTAATAAATTTTTAATTTACGCTGCATTTTTTATGGTCAGAATCTGTTATCTCGTACATGATTACAGCGAGAAATACGGAAAAAGAAAGTCAAATAATATTTGTCCGCGTTGGTATTTCCTCTTAAATTTACGCCTAACATGTCTCAGTATTTAGGAAATGGACTGACCCTGTATTTTGCAGACGATCAAAAACGTTTACTGCTTGATATGGAGGGCCGGAAGGCAGGAGGCAATTCAGAAATCTTTTAACGTTGTTGTTGATGAAAGAAAAAAATTGGAAATTGTGAAAATAACACGTAAGAAAATAAATGAAGATCAAGTGAAACAAATGGATTCAACTTAAACGGCAAATTTAGGATGTGTGCTGGATTTAATGTTGTTTTTGAATGTTAAAGAGAGGATATGATTTCTACAGTAGATCAAGGCTTTTAATTCTTCCCAAGCTGAAGGAGACATGTGAAATGCTGACATTGACAGTGTAGATCAAGATCAGACTGCACAGGATGTGTAGACCGTTCAATGATCGACGGTGTCCTATATTTGGTAGAAACAGCCTTAGAACTGTATTCGAATGATTTCCTTTACACATTGCAACGTTCCTTCTACCACTTAGTAGAGGAGACTTTTGGCATAATTCAACTATCTTGAGTTATTATTTCTTTTTTTTTTAATATTTATCTATCAAAGTTCGTTGATGAGACACTGCTATAATTGAAATAACTTCAAGAAATGAATTTCAAAATAGTTTTGTTCCCCACTAGAAGAATAACTTTTCCTTTTCATGAATACTTCTCCACTAGGCTAATTCATTTAAAATTTCTTTCCCATGATTGTAGTAAGATGTAACAGCGATAGAGACAGAAATTCTGCAGTAGAAAAGTGATTGAAACGTGATAAAGCGATTTATATCTTTACAAATTTAATGCAGTTTTCTCAGTTTTCTGCGTTAGTTCATATATAGCGAACATATCTTCTCACACTTGTGACGTCACGGCAGACTACCGGAAGTCACGATTTTTTCAATTAGCGACTTTCAGACAGGTGAAAATCCGAAGTTTAAACCTCTGTATCTCGCGAAATAAGCATCACAGAACGCTAAGATTTTTTTTTTGTTAACATACTCTAATATAGTTTTATCCGATTTTGAAATAAAAATTTTGGTCTAGAGTTACCCTTTAAATATATATAATCTCATTATCATGTCCATTTTATCTCATGTATAGTACTTTTATGATGTCATATATTTTATACAGAAATAAATCTATCGATCTGTCTGTCTATCTGTCTGTCTGTCTGTCTTTCTGTCTATCTATCTATCTATCTATCTATCTATCTATCTATCTATCTATCTATCAGTCTATCTATAAAAGGATTTAACATTATGAGGTAAAAAGTTTGTGGATTTTTCAACGTTTTATTCATTAAATAAAAAGGCTCGCATTCTTATGCGTTTAGTGCTTTCTGATCTGGACAATTCTTAAAACTAAATAAGGACGAGGTTGGGGCAGTAGGTACTGGGCCCCAAATGATTTTAATGTAGGGGATGGGGGAACATGACTAGGCCCCCCAAATGATTTAAAAAGTTGGCCTTTTCTTCCATACTAAAACGTATTTTTTTTTTATCTCACGTACTTGTAAACGAGTCTTAGATATAACCCTTTTCCAAACGACAGCTCTGTCACCCATTCAGCAAGTCAGACAGATAGATAGACGAACAGACAGCCATTAGTATACTCCCTTTTTTGTCTTCCCATCCATTTTCCATCCATCCATCCATCCATCCATCCATCCATCCATCCACCCATCCATGTTTTCACTGTCTTTCAACTATATGACTCGTTTTGTCAATCCCAAACGTATGACTATGGACAGGCATTAAAAGAAAACTTCGCCTATTCCAATACAAAACACCGTTACCTGCTTTTTGGTCAAGTCATTTATTTCACCCTTGGTGCGGAAAAAAAATCGTATGAATTTTTTCAATCCGGAAGGAAATGACACAGACTGCGATTTTAAGGGTGTTTTCCCAAAACATCAAATACGAAATAGAGGCCATTGTAGATTCAAGATTAGATTCGTCCTGTGTAGTATAATCTTGATCTACATTGTCAGTAAAAGGCGGTTTGATCTTGATCTACGCTGACTACACCTGCAACATTAGTTGTGCATAAGGCTCTTGGGGTTAAGATTAACTTTTTACAACACGATAAAGTTTTAGTCTTGTCCAAATTCAGGGTGGCTCAAATGATGAAATTTGCCTTTGAGTAGAAAACATTGTGGGAAAAGAAGAAAATGCTGGTAACCAGCATTTTCTTATTTTCCCACAATGTTTTCAAAAGCTTTCTTTCTCAGGGTCGTTAGAATTTGGGATTGTGTGGTAAAGGGTTAATCCATATATATCCTCTTATCTTAAAGTAAAGTTGGCACCTAAACATCTTATACCCTTTTCACAGAAAGCTATTGGGTCTGATCAGCCACTCAAAACAGCAGGGCTATTTCGTGGATGCTACTTACTAATTTCGTGACAGCAACTAGCCTTTTTTTTTATAAAGGATTCACGAAACAATCTGAAATTGTTCACAAAATTGGTGGCGTATGGTCATGCAAAATTGTTGTTCCTTTACCACACGAAAAAAGTAGACCTCTCCAACTTGAATGCATTTGCAGACGACAGTTTAAATGTGACTCTAATAAGGAAATTTTTCATTGATAGGGTGGAAAACATCGTGGGAAAAGGAGGAAATAATGGTTAGTGGAAGGCTGTTCTAAAGGGTTCTTTCTCTGGGTCGTTAAGAGTCGGGATTATTATATGGTCATATTCATGAAATTCGTTAAAAATAATTACATATTTGCTGAGTTATTGGGTTTTTTTTTTTGAAAAATGGTGAGAAATATTCACGAAATGGTGAAAACTGTTTGCCTAAACAATTGACTAGTATGTGACTATATTTTTGCAAATAAAGTGGGTAGTATTCACGAAACTAAATTGGCTGATGGTGTTCCCGAAATTGGTGTGTAATGCTTAAAAAAACGGTGAGAAATATTGATAGAATGGATTAGGCCTAGATCTAGTTCCGATCTCGAAATAGGCATAAAGTATTCACAAACTTGGGTGGACTATTTAGGATGTAAGCGAGCAATAGTCAAAATATTGACGAGAAATTTTCACGAAATATGCAAGAAATATTCACGAATCAGGCTAGACGTAAACACGAATTTATCGAGTACTTTTCAGGATCTTATGCTATGTTTACACTATGTTCCCGGCTGCCACGGCAGCCCCGTTTGTTCGAAACGTAGCGTGCCGTGAGATTTTGGTGTTTTTTCTCCATGCAGCAGGTTTAGTTAGGTCTAGCTAGGTTTCTTTACGGTACCTCACGGTATCCGTGACAAGCCGTGGAGGGAAGGGGTTGCTCTGTTCCACGGTTCACAAAGATCTACCACGGTTCGACCTGCGTTCTACAACAGATGCGCGTACGTTCCATCCCGGCTTGTCAAGCACTCTCACGTTTCTTAAGTTCCTTTCACGCTCTTCACGTATTGTCAAGGTTTTCTATAGATGGAACGTGGTAGACGGGACATTTCTGAAGCACGGTTGTGTCCACGGTTTCAAAAGAAAGCCTCTGAAGCAGTAATTATCATTTTAGAATTAGTCTTGTCACCATGACATGCAAAAATGAAGGTTTTGTTTTTGTATATTTGCTTGGTGCCTTCAATCTTTGTCTCAGACCGAAAATTACAGCAAGGGCGGAATGCCACATTGCAATTGGCAAAATGCAAGATAAGAAGGAGGATGGGAAAACCAGGATCCTTATGGGTGTGCCAATGGATATAGAAAAAAAGGAAGCAACATTTCAGCCTCTGCTCAGTTCTCACTAGAAAGTTTTGCACTTAAGATAAACATGTACAAACCAATTTCAGAACTATCAAAGGATGCCTCCAGAGCTCCTTCGGCGCCAGATGAATGGTGAGCCCCGGCTTAGGAGTTTGATAGACGTCAGGCCCTCGAGGATCGTCAGGTTGAATCTGGTCCTCCACTGGTGGCATTGTTGGTGCAATGAAGATGGACCATGTTTTTCTTTCGTTAATCGCAAAATGCCAACTTTGACTTCCTTGACTCATTTTCCAATCGCAGATTATGCTACGAGACCGTGCATGTCCGGTTAGGCAGAAGAAGAGCGCAACGCACCAAAGCACGCCGGATCAAAAAACAGGCACATGCCGGGATATGCCTTGACTGAACGCAACAAAACGGCTGGGACATAGCTAAGCTTGTCGGGAGAAACGCTAAAGCCCCCCTCACACCAAACTAGTACTTAGTACGTCTTACCCCGTCCTGACATAGTCTGAAAACGGGTTGCGGTCGGGGTAGAACGTGTAAATTTGACCTGATAATGCCGGAAGCCTCTGTCTCGCCAAACCTGTTCGTAGAAAGTCTTATCCCGGTCAACAAAATCGTAAAACGGACTGCGGTCGGAATAGGACGTATAATTTCGGTTGGTAAAATGCAAACGCACTGCCAATTGATGCCCGACTGCATCACGTCTCTAATAGGATCGAAGTATGGCAGTTCCGTTTGTAGTACGTGCATCTCGTTTTAAGTACGTTGTCACTCCGTCCAATTACAGGACCGGTGGACGGCAAAAAATTTTGAGCAGGCTCAAAGTTCTAGAGCACCCCTCCCGTCCTAACCCGCCAATTAAGTTCGTAAACAGATCGTAAAAGGTTGCTACGTCCACTCCGTCCAAACACAGTTTAAGCCCGTTTGGCAATAATTTTCGGATCGGAGTGAGAACGAGTTTGGTGTGACGGGGTATTAGAAACGCAGCATAACCTGACAAAACTTGAAAGAACCGTGACAAAACGGTGAAAACAGTGCTTCCACGTCCCAACACGTCTCTGAGTCTTGTTACGGTTTATTACGTACTGAAAAGTTCTTTTGCGATCAACCTGTTCCTCTACGGCCTGTTAGGTTTCTCGTCTGCATCAGGACTGCCGTGGGAACTTTTTTGACAGTAACAAACCTGGCAGGGCATCGACGGCAATGACGGTTTGATAAGTTTGCTTATCTTGTTCCTCTACGTTGTAACGTTATTACGTCAACCCCGTTCTGTTCCACGGTTGTCTGAAACGTGGCTGCCGGGAACATGGGGTAAACGTAGCATTAGAGAGTAGTATTCACAAATCTGGCGAGAAGTTTTCACGATATTGGCAAGCAGTATTCACTAACTTTGCGAATAGTATTTACAAAACTGGCAATTTATTTATACCAAATTGGCGAGAAGTATTCATCATCTTGGTGTGTAGAACTCACAAACGCGATGATCTGTTTGGATACTGAAAACTGTGACAATTATCCTCTGAAGTTTTTCTGAAAGACATTTTATCTTTTACATGTACTTCTGTCTTTGGTATTAAGTAAAATTATAATCACGATCCTCCAGCAGGTCATGATGAATTTAATGCAGATGCAAGCATTCAATGATCTGGATATATGAGCTGGGCCATTGAATGCTTGCATATGCACTGAAATTTTAATGACCAGCTAAAGGACTAAAATCGCAATTTAACCCCCCCACCCCCACCTCTCTCTCTCTCTCTCTCTCTCTCTCTCTCTCTCTCTCTCTCTCTCTCTCTCGTGCACCCCCTTTCTCTCATTTATTTATTTCCTTATTTGTGTAACTACAATACGTCACGGGATCACGTTAATAGCTCTAAGGGAGGAAAAAAAAAATGAAAGAATTAGGCAATATGCACTCATGATAACAATAAGGAAGAGACGTATTCAGGCGAGACCCTTTCGTTATGAGTTAATCCACACGAATCGATAGATTTTAATAACCTGGGCTTAATGAGATTGCGCCCATATTGAACAAAACTTAACGACCAATATATTTTGAACCGGTTCTCTCTATTTTTCTCAAGTAAATTATATATGAGCCATGCTCTATGAAAAGGGGTTTAATGCATTTCCAAAAAGTATCTACCCAGGTCAGCATCTTTAATTTTCTGCATGTCCAAGGATCATTTCTATCTCATGAATTAGTAAGCTGTCGGAAAAAACGGATTTTATGAATCCATAATCATGTGATAACTTGTTCTGTGTCATGCATCAGTGAGATGCAATAAACCCCATTTTCACAGAGCATGGTTCAGTTGTGATACAAACCAATGTTTTACTGATTGATTTACTGCAGTATGGTCGTACAAGCCACGATGACGCACCTTCCGCAGGTTGTTCCAAAATGTCTTTTACCATTTGATCATCAACCAACAACAAGCTAGTTTACTTTACACCGATGCGTTTTTCATTCGGGCATTTGCCAAAACCTGTCATGATATTTTAAAATGACGGACTTTTTATTTGCTTTGACATGTTTTTTTTTTAACAACTTAGCAATTTTTTAATGGGTAAACTTTGGTCGTAAATTTCATGGGTAACCTTTGATAATTCATATGGACCCCCAGAAGACTGTTAGTTTTGCTACGGGGAATAGCGCAGGATGCAGGACGAAACCCATTATCTCCAGCTAGAAGGTAGTCTACAAATACACATCTATCTAATATGGGCATTCTTGGTACAGAACTGGACTACTTTTCAAAACAGCCGTTACTTTGAATTTCAAAATAAAATAAACGTTTACTCAATAGTGTTATTCATTCAGTTATGATCAGCTTGCATGTAACCTATGCACCGGCCATTTATAAAAACAGCCCCCTATAGGCTTGGGTAATAGCTTCGGTGTAAGCCTTACTTTTCCCATGTATATGGAATGGGCGGTGCGTCATAGCGGACAGGTTGAATCTTCGAAGAATATGACATGCGCAGAAAACAGTACGAAACCCATCCTAAGTAACGCCTGGTTCTTCAACGTACTCACGGGACCTAGGTTTAACGTCTCATCAGAGAGATTATTAGTAATTTAGGTGGCCAGCTGCGGGGTTCGAACCCACACACTAAAGTAGCCCAAGATTTGAGGTTCAAAAGCCTCATGCTCTTCAACCTGAGCCATTTGGGCTGGTCTAGTAATATGAAAATGTAAAAAACTGTATAGAATGTTGTTGTATAAAATTTTATATAAAATATTATATAGCTGAAGTAAGAGTTATAAAGATATCAAATGATCAAATGGTAACAGATATTACGGAACAACCAGCAGAACGAAAATCAATCAATCAATTTATATTATCATACAATATTTTGCACAGACTGAAAATACATGTGCCATATTGCAAATACAAGTTCCGTGTGACTTTCTGAACATTGTTTGGTAACGACGTCGCAACACTTCCAAGACTGTTAACCACTTTGTTGCAAGTTTCTATACTATGATTGTTTTTTTTTTTTTCTAATGTTCAATAATTTGTCTATACACATCTAGAAAAAAGAATCTTTCTTTGTGCTTTTTTTCCGTGTCTCGGATAACCATGATTGGGGAAAAATGCAGAATAGAATTTAACAGGATAACTTTCAGAATTAGTTAAAAATTCCATCTTTAGAAATAAAGTCTAATTCCAATAGAAATAAGATCGATTATTCTCCAGTTATTTTGGCAAGAAAAATCCTATTCTACATCTATGAATTTGGCAGGCCTAAATAATAGTAAACAGTAAAACAAATATCGACGATAAAATGACATCTATCTAAAATGGTATCATATATCCTGGGACACCATGTACAAGCAGACTTAGAATCTGACTTTGTTTTCTAACAATATGAGGGCAACATCATGGGCTTTTGCAAATAGCAGATCAAGATCAAACTACACAATGATATTAGTTTACATCGTCAGATTGTTAGATGATGTAGTTACAACAGCTTTGAATTTTTATTTATTTATTTATTTATTTAAACCATGCTCTGTGAAAAGGGGGCTTAATGCATCTGCAAAAAGTATCAACCCAGGTCAGCCTGCGCAGTCCGCGCAGGCTGACCTGGGCTGAAGCTTTTCGCTATTGGTCAATTTTCTGCATGTCTAGGGACCAGTTTATCCCATGATTCTTTTGGTTGTTAGACAAAATGCATTTTATGGATCTATGATTCGGTAATGACTGGGTTGGTATCATGCATCACGGAGATGCATTAAGCCCCCTTTTGCCAGAGCATGGCTCATTTATTTATTTATTGTTCTGGGGGGGGGGGTATATTCAAACCAGTCACTTGAATTTAACTCAAATTCTAAATTCCAAGACAAGTCATCTGAATGATCGAGACAGATCGTTTAACCGTTTCCCAAACGACAAATTTCAGACTCTCTCAAATTCAAAACATTTCCTCATTATCCCACAATGTTTTGAAAAGCCAACTAGCCCAGGGTCGTTAAAACTTGTAATTTTTTAGTAAAAGGGTTAAAGCGTTTGACTTCTGGCTACATTTATTTACAGAGCAGTTGGGTAAACCTGAGGAAGAAATGAATAAGTGAGCTATCGAATGTAACTGAAATAACGCTGAAAGTCGCATTCAAGACCATTCAAACAAAGATGTATCGGAGGGGAATTAGATTTCTCAGCCGCCACGTAAAAGCGAAATGACAGGGGCGTAGCTACCTATACGCAAAAAAAGGAAGTTGCGTACACTTTCCAAAGAAAAAAAAAATGCCAAAAAACGTCAACAGTGGCCACCAAATACCTTGTATAATTGAAAAATTCTCTGGGGGAGACCCTCCAGACCCTACTGGGAAATCCACTTCTTTTCTCCGCACTTCGCGCTTTCGGTAATACCTTTGGTATTATTTTTTGGGGTATACTTGATCTTGAGCTATCTACGCCCCTGAATGGTTTGGAGAAAAAAGACCGATATATTCCGATATCAAGGATATTAGGATCAGAAAATCTGGCATGATATCGGACCGAGCAATGTAGCACAGTCGGTAATGTACAGGACTTAAGAGCAAGGGATAGCTGGTTCGAATACCCAGCTAGGCCAATTTCCTTTCGACGTTTGATGATAGTCATTGCGACAGGATTCATTCCTCTCTCACCGCTGATCATTGTTTTGAAGATAGTTATGTGGGAAAGCAGCCAGTGGCATGGGAAGAATATTGTGCGAAGTACTGGTAACAGAAGCTCCAGAGAAGCCGCTGCGATATTACTGAAATAATGCTTTACACCATACAATCAATCAGTCAACAAAATATCGGGCGATGTAGACCAATGATTACGAAGCAAATACTGTACAGTCTGATCTGAATTTACACTGTCTTAGAAGCAAGAAATGAGCGTATGAGAGAAAGAAAGAGAATCAAGAAATATCTTGAAAAAAGACAGACGGCGTAAATTTGCTTGCAAAAAGGCAAAGGCCCTTAAGATAAACATGTCTACATTTTTGACCAATCATAAATTTCTGTTTATTCATTTTTCACCAGTAGCGAAAATAAGGTCAAAAGCGAGTAACGTTACATTCAGCTACGCCGAAAAAGAAGAGAGAGGCAGATAAACATTGTTGATACATGTCACACTTTTATAACCAAGCTACATCGCTTTGATATTCATTCGCATTGTATGTCAAAGGTTGTTTTTATTGATTCTCCTATATTGAAGGACTCAACTCTTTACCAAACAACAAAATTTTAGGCTGGTCCAAATTCAAAGCATTTGCAGACGACCATTCAGATATTGCCCGAATAACGAACTTTGTCTTTAGAACGGTAGAAAACATTGTGGGAAATGGAGAACATTTTCTCCTTTTCCCACGTTTTCAAAAGTCCTTTTCCTTGGGGGTCGTTAAAACTCGGGACTCCGTGGTAATGGGATTAGATGTGAAGCGGAAGTAATATCGCCCATAGCAACATGAAGTAACATGGCGCTCAAATGGAATGTCGACTTTTGGTACAATGATTAAATTACTACGAGGAATTCAATGCATTTACATGTCTGTACGAGCATGTTGTATTTGTTTGCGATGTGAACACATAAAAAGGAAGAAAATGCACATACAGGAAATGAAAACAAAGACTATTTAAATTGAACAGTATAACTAATAGAAAAGAATTTCGGGGAAAAAATGAGTAGTATTTTGGCAAAACGAGGTTCAATGCATTATATACGGAGCAGGTCATCATTATAATTATAGATGCATAAAACCCGTATTGTCTAACAACCAACTGAACCACGAGGTTGACTGGTCCTTTGACATACAAAAAATTTAACTATGGCAAAAAGCTTCGACTCATGTCGGCCTGCGCGGACCGCGCAGGTTGACAGGGGTCGATACTTTTTGCGGATGCGTTAAATCCTCTTTTCACAGAGCATGACTCATTTGCTTCTGTTCAACGCGGTTTTACGAAGTCCTCCCACGGAGAGTACGAAAAATTGATGTCTAACGCACGAGTTATACGAGGTAGCATAAAAGAGCAGCTGAAATAACAAAGACTTTATTTGGAGTTGAACGTTGTTTTCAACATTAACTAAGGTTGATTGATTTTATGGTGTTTAAAGCCGTTTTCAACTTTTTTTTTAAAAAAACGTCGATTGGTAAAGAAATTAAAAAGGTGTCAAGTGTAGCATGTTAACAGATGTACATTTGTAAATTTAATTTTATAAACGGTAAGTATAATCGTATTAGTGGGTTGCTTTTCTGTGGTGACGTGGCATTGGAAAGCGAGTAAAATATCCAGCGTCGTTTGTAATAGCCTCTGTCTGTCTGTGTCTGTCTGTCTCTCTCTCTCTGTCTCTCTGTCTGCCTCTCTCTCTCTCATTGGACTTCATTCACTATTCACGTTTTACATTCTCAGATTGCCTTTTTCCGTCGAGAGAGGATCAAGACTGGTCTTTCTTGAACTCTTCGACAAGTTTGACGGTCATGATGAGTGTCTCAATTTTAAAGGTGTAGGTTTAGTGAAATTAGCAAAACATGGACCTTAGATTCCATTACTAGTATTACATGAGCCGTTTTTTTTTTTTTTTTGAAGTGTCCATGGGCAAGGCATTTAAGCGCCTAGCCAAGGACTGATAAACCCAGAAACACACCAATAGATTTTTCACTATGATATTACTGAACTAAATGTGCCACACAAAAGGCATTAGGGGTTCAAGAATTTTCTGGATGTCAAAGTAACACAATTTCTGACTGGCTAAACCAAATCGTTTAGCCAATCAGAAATTGCGTTAAACATAGAATTAGATTAGGAATACGATTCAGAACAGTTGGTGATTACCTACCAGGTGATTCTTACTATCTAATAATGTAAACCACTAAACACCATTTTGTTATGCCATAAGTCAAGCAACGAAAATGTCGAAATAAATTTAATCGCCTTATTCCCTAACCTCATGCCATGCGAATATGACAATTTACACCACTGCAACGGACCTTTTTGGGAAAAGTTTTTTTTGAAAAGTGGGAATTGTTTGTTACAAGCAATTGCACCTTTCCCACAATATTTTCCATGTCACTTCTTAAAGACATTTTCTTTTCTTCCGATAGTTTAATACATCTAACTGACCTTTTACGGACCGTGTAGATCAAGATCAGACTGCACAGAACGTGCAGTCTGATCTTGGATCTACACTGTCCGATAAAAACATTATTATATTTCCTCCAAGGATACCTTTGAAATAGGAAGATTTGGGCTTTTTACTATGGGCATGAAAGTTTTATTTCTTTTTTTTATTTAGCAGGATAGGAGTTAAGTTAATCCACAGGATAAGGGTTAAGCCTTGATAATGCTGGTGGCGCTATTTAGAATTTTATAATCTTCACAAACTTTGGAAATGAAGTCCCACCGAGGCATTCTTCTTTATTTGGTTTTTCCCCCAACTGAAGGTCTAGGGGGAAAACAGTCACGTCGTGGAGATTTTTCCTTTCAAACTATCAACCTTCTCTTTCTTCCCCCCCCCCCCACACCACAAAAAAGGGGGGACTGGTTTAAAAGGCTTTTAACCCTTTAGGCTGCTAAGCGCGACTCACCGACCTTCTGCGGGCAGTGTAGATGAAGATCAGACTGCACAGAACGTGCAGTCTGATCTTGGATCTACACTGTCCGATAAGGAGATATTATTCCATAACTTTAAAATAGCAATATTTGGGTTTTTACCATCGAGTTAGAAATTTCATTTAAGTTATTTAGCAGGATAAGGGTTAAGTAAGAGATTGACAAAGAACTGATGCATCAATCTTTTATTGGAAAGTTTCTGTTTTTCTCCTCTCTTTGAATTTGATAAGGAAGAAAAACTGTTGAAAAAAAACATCAACCATTGAATTTAAGAATTATAGACCCCAATTCACTTCAAAACAAGAGCCTTTGTGACGAAGATCAAAATCGTACAAAAGGATTTTCATTGCCTTTATTTATTTATTTACATTTGGGTTCAAACCTTTACATTAGTGCTATTAACTCTTTACCAACCAAAATTTGACTCAAGTCTCTCAAAATTGCAGTATAAAGCTTTCGAAAGCAACCTAGGACAAGGAGCAGTTGTAACGGGCAATTTCTAATATTTCACCATAAAATTTAAAACAAAAACGCACACGTGTGTGCCTTTTGTCGTATTTCCGTCTAGCTGTGGAATGCTTACTAGTTATTTGAAAACCTAGATAAAGTCTGTGCAGCAATAAATCAATTCTTTAACAGACTGCAGAATTGTAGACATGTCCATATTGAAAGCATAGGTCTATGCTGACGAAAAATTAGATGTGCGTTAAAGGATTGTTACCAGCATTTTCTACTTTTCCCTTGATGTATTCAAAAGCCTTTCTTCCCCAGGATCATTAAAACAGGATTATTTGGTAAAGGATCAGACTTTCGTGAGTAAAACCTCTTTTCTTTACAGATGCATCGTCTATAATAGAGCAGTAGAAAACATTGTGAGAAAGGAGGAAATGCTAGTTATCAGCATTCTCTCCTTTTCCCACGATGTTTTCAAAAGCCGCTTTCCTTAAGGTCGTGACACCAAGGGATGGTTAGGTAAAGAAATAAATATTTCATGAGTCAACCTCTTTCCTCTAACCCTTAGGATGCTGAGCGCGATTCACCGACCTTTTGCGGGGAGTGTAGATCAAGATCAGACTGCACAAAACGTGCAGTCTGATCTTGGATCTACACTGTCCGATGAGGAGGTATCTATCTCCCCAAAATACCTTTGAAATAGTTCAATTTGGGTTTTTACTATCGGTTTGAAAGTTTCATTTCACTTATTTAGCAGGATAAGGGTTTAAGATGCATTGTATATTGAACTTTTATAACTTTCATTCCTGTCGTAAAAATTACTTAAACTACCTTTCAATTTGAACAATACTTTTATCGACTTATCGATCTGCTTGCTAGATCGATTGATTGTTTGATTGATTGAATACGACTGGATTGATATAAAACATTTCTAAGACGCATACTCTTATTATAAGTTTGGGAAAAAAAAAATCTCAAAACCTTGTTGAACTTTAATTGGAGCGTAACTTGAAAGCTGGCTTTTGACTAGCCTTGTTCCAGGCGACACATAATTCTTTGATCACTCTTTTTATTTCGGTCTCCTATGGCGTTCTATACATATGAGCCATGCTCTGTGAAAAGGGGGCTTAATGCATCTGGGAAAAGTATCGATCCAGGTCAGCCTGCGCAGTCCGCGCAGGCTGACCTGGGCCGAAACTTTTCGCTATTGTATAATTTTGTGTATGTCCAAGGACCAGTCTACCTCATGATCAAATCGGTTGTTAAAAAAAAGGCTATTATGTATTCATAATTATGTGATGGCTTGCCTGATATTACGCATCACGAAGATTCATTAAGCCCCCTGTTCCCGGAGCATGGGAATGAAATGATAATCCTGAACCGGTTTCACGAAAAAACGTAGGTCTCTTATTTTGCTAATATCCGCTAACAGGCTCATTTCCGAACTTTAGTTGAGTTCGCTATTTGAGACATGTTTCACTCACAATAAAAGACTTTAGTAACTTTCTCACAATGTATCAGACTCAATTCACTAAAACAAACAGACTGAACAGACTTAACAACGTATGACATAATACTTTCTAACGGACAGATTTTTCTTAAAATTTCCACACTTAAAGTATTTATCATTCTAAACAATAAGAAAGAATAGAAATGGCACCTATCCGTGCTTATTTCGTCAGAAAACAAGGTTGAAGGTCACTGTGGAAATTTTTTTTTTTTTTTTTTTTTTTTCTTTCAAGGAAAAAAATAGGATAAAAGCTCAGCAGACATAGTGGGGAAAAGGAGAAATTGCTCAATTGGAGTGATTTCTCCTTTTCCAACAATAATTTTCAAAGTGGAAACAGCTATACTTCCACAGCTTTAAATTTCCTGCCTTTGTTTCCTTGTTTGGTGTGTAACGCCGTGTCATCAGTGCACCAATAGTAATTCCATTATGTGCAAAAAATACATTGGTGCACTTTTGATTCAATATCCACGACAAAAATACATGCGCAGTAGGATGCGCGCGAACATTTGTAATATACGTCGTTAGTTCATTATTTTGCTGAGCTGAGTCTGAAACATTCAGTGCCAAGTAAGGATTTGAGAACGGTACTAAAGTCTGTTAATGTCAGTGAAATGCGTGTTAAATAACGAACTCAACTTAAGTCAGAAAATGGGTCTTTTAGAGAACTTAAGCAAAATAAGACACTTACGTTTTTTAATGAGACCGGACCCAGTTGTTCAATTTTGACAAAGTAACGTCTAAAAACATAACATGATCGGTCTGGATTCAAGACTATCCAAAGACCTACTTTTTGATATTTGTCTCAGATGAATAAGTAGTACTTTTCTCTGGGGAGGTTACTTTTTGCTGTTTCCCATCATAATCACCCACAAAAGGTTTTCAATATATGAGCCATGCTCTTTGAAAAAGGGGGTTTAATGCATCTGCAAAAAGTATCGGCTCAAGTCAGCCTGGGCCAGGTTGATCTGGATCGACACTTGTTGCTTTTGTCAAATTTCTGCATGTCCAAGGACCATTTTACCTCATGATTCAGTCGGTTGTTCAATAAAATTGAATTCTCAGATCCATTATTTTGTGATGACTTGCTTAATATTATACATCACTAAGATGCAGTAAACACCTCTTTTGCCTGAGCATGGTTCATTTATATTAGAGTATCTCTTACGCCGTCAATCTTTTTATAAGATCTCTCTCGCTTGTGTTTTAAAACTCATATTTTGCTACATCAATGAAATGAAAATTTCAAATCTCTATTGGGGAAAAAAAATGCGATTTTAAAGTTTTTACAACTGCAAGTCTTAACAAACGGACAAAGTAGATCGAAGATCAGACTGCACGGTCTGTTTAGTCTGATCTTGATCTACAAAAGCGGGTGAAGTCACGCTTATCAGCTAAGCCTCGGAGTTAACCCATAAGCTTCCAGAACAAATCGAAACCAGACGACTTTGAAAAGACTCTAAAAGATATGCATTGTAAGCATTAATTAATGTTTCATACAGTACAGTACAAATAAAAAAATGTGACTAAAGGGGAAATGGCTCTTTACGATCAGTGCCCCTTTACCAGCTGAAGATTTATTTATTTATTTATTTATCTATTTTATTTATTTATTTATTTATTTATTTATTTATTTATTTATTTATTTATTTATTTATTTATTTATTTATTTATTTATTTATTTATCATTTATTTGTCATTTATTTATGTTATTTATTTATTTATTTATTTGTTTATTTATTTATTTATTTATTTATTTATTTATTTATTTATTTATTTATTTATTTATTTATTTATTTATCTATTTATTTATTTATCTATGCCACTTATTTATTTGTTTATGCCACTTATTTATTTATTTTTTTATTTATTTATTTATGCCATTTATTTATGCCGTTTATTTATTTATTTTTGCCATTTATTTATGCCGTTTATTTTTCTATTTTGATTTTTGATTATTTTGCTGTTTATTTTACTATGTATTCAATTCGATTTTACATGTTTGCTGTATTTATCTATTTTGTTATTTAATGTATTTGAGCTATGCTCTGGAAAAAGGGGGCTTAATGTATCTATCTGATGCATGATACCAATCAAGCCATCACCTAATTATGTAACCATAAAAGTCGCCTTTTTAATAACTGCCTTAATTTTGAAGTAGACTGATCCTTGGGCATACAGAAAATTGACCAATAGCGAAAAGTGTCGGCCCATGTCAGCCTGCGCGGACTGCGCAGGCTGACATGGGTCGATACTTTTCGCAGATGCATTAAGCCCCCTTTTCACAGAGCACGGCTCTTTTCTGTTTATTTCACTGTTTATTTCGCTATTTATCTTATTTGACATATATTCATTTCACTTTTTATTTATATTTTACAGACAAGAAGACGATGTAAATAGAGTTCAAAAGGATCCCGCCATATCAAGATGCCGTCCAGTTTTAAAAATCAGAAATATTCGTCTATACGAAGTGACTGTTTAAAACGGGGAGAACTGTTTGAGGACCCAGAATTTCCAGCCAATAGCAAGTCCCTGTTTTATAGTAAAGTAGACAACGACATAATATGGAAAAGGCCGAAGGTGGGTTGTTGAATGGATGGATGGATGGATGCATGCATGCATGGATACATGCATGGATGGATATATGCATGGATGGATGCATGGATGGGTAGGTGGATTAGCGGGCGGACGGACGGATGGATAGATCGGTGGATTGATGGATGGGTTTGATCGATTCGATCCATCCAGCCAGCCAGTTAGTCATTCATTCGTTTGTTCGTTCGTTCGTTCATTCGCTCGCTCGCTCGTCCGTCCGTCCGTCCGTCCGTCCGTCTGTCCGTTCATTCATTCATTCATTCATTCATTCATTTTGGTAACAAGCAACATTAGTTCACGCACAAAACTGTCTATCCTTTTATTTGAGCCATATTGAAATGATCGTTTGCAATTTTTTCAGTATAAACAAGTGTATTTTTATTTTTCTTCTGGTAGAAAGTCAATACATAGAATTTTTACTTGTTTAATCTGTCAGTCAAATATCAAAAGGCAATTCATGAACAATAGTTTTTTTTTTTTTTATTTTTTGAAGATTTATCATACATAGAATTTTTATTTTGACACTTGTAATCCTTTGATTTTTCGTTACCCAGGAAGTCAAAGTCAATCGATAAAAATAGATAACAAAATCGATACTTCTTGGACGAAGATTAGCAGTGTTTCAACAAATTATCTTCCGCTAATTCCCATCCCGTGGTGAAAATCCATTTTATCCCTAAATATTTACTAGATAGAATTTTAGAAGTGTCTAAACCAAACGTATTTGCAGACGATAAATTCAATGTGGCTCAAATGACGGAAATAGTCTTTGAAATACTAGAAAATATTGTGAGAACAGAAGAAAATGATGGTTACATCACGAGGGGGAAAGGATATGGGTCATACTCTGTAAATAGGGGGTTTAATGCATCTGCAAAAAGTATCGAGCCAAGTCAGCCTGCGCAGTCCGAGCAGGCTGACCAAGGCCATCACGGAAATGTATTCAATCCCATGTACAGTATACATGTACATGTATTTGCAAATCATTGTGACAAAACGTCAATACAACAAAACTGATGTATCTTCACAAGTCATTTGCGATTATATAAAATTACTATTTTCAGAAAGGTCATAGGTATATCGTTAGGATCGTTTAAGATAGATAAAAATGCGTCCAAAAATGTGTTTAGTTTGCACCATTGATTAGGAAAGGTAAAGGTCTCGAATTTCTGATAAGAACTTCATCAATATATCAACTTTTTTACCCTCTAACCCTTTTCCAAACAACAGTTTTTTAGACTTAAAAACGCTTAAATTCAAAACGCATGCAAATGACAAAGAAGATTTGGCTGAAATTATGGGGCTTGTGTTTGAAAGGGTAAAAGTATTGTGGGAAAAGGAGAAAATGCTGGTTACTGGTAACTGGTATTGTCTCCTTTCCAACAATGTTTTCAAAAGCCTTTTCCCCCACGGGATGTTTGGTAAAGGGTAAACACTAAACGCTACTATCAACGTTGCCGTTGTTGCTAGCTTCTGGAAAAAAGAAAAAATGAAAAAAGGGGTAACTGCTTGTTACCAGCAATTGCTCCTTTTGGACAATTTTTTTCGGTTCCTGTGTGGTTCAGATGTAAATTGTAGCACTAGTGTCCTGTAGGTCCCGGATTCGAACCTCCATGGAAGCACTAAGTTTTTCTTGAGAGACACTCCCAAGAAAAACCTAAGCCTTCCATGGAGGCAAGATACTTCATAGCCCTAGCCTCCCATTGGTGAAACCCAGGACATAGCCTTATGAATATGCAAGCTGTCGCAGTGATATGACTGAAATAATTCTGAAAGCGGTGTAAAAGATCCATCCATCCATCCATCCATCGATGAAAATGTTTTCCACATGGTTGAATGACAAAAAAAACTTGTTTTTCTTCAAATTTCGTCTCTGTGCCTGTGCCACTATGACTGGCTTGGGGTTTATCAGATAAACAGCCTATGCAGATTGTATTAAATGTTAATAGATTTGCCATGCTTTGTACAAAAACAGGGTTTAATGCATCTGCAAGTATCTACCTATGTTAGCTCAGGCTGACATGGGTCGAAATGTCATTGGGCAATTTTCTGCATGTCCAAGGTCCCTTCTACATCATGATGCAGTCGGTTATTACACAAAAAGGATATTGTGGGTCCATAATTTTGTGATGACTAACTTGTTATAAAGCATATGGGAATTGCAATAAAACCTCTTTTGCCGTAGCATGGCTCAAGTATATTGCACAGTATCTCGTGAATAAATCAAAGCGTTGAGAACGCTGAAGTGGTATTTGTCAAGGAAGCCATTGTGTGGAATTAATAATTTGAAAGAAAAAGAGAAATATTATTCTAATATTGGCTTGAAAGTCAACCTACTAAGCAAATGAACACCATTTTGGTTGAAGGGAGAGTACTCATGGCAAAGTTAGGATTATTTGTGTATTGGTGGTTTCCCTTTGATCATTAGGAGGAGTCAGGAGTAAGGTCCCTTGACAGTAGGATGCATGATGGATAGAGAGAGAAACCATGCGAATATATCAAATAAAATTAAGTTTGTACCTGAAAGCTATGATTTCGACATATCTTTGGCCGTTAACATTTAATTCCCAACATAACAATCAATTATTTCGATCTATAAATATTATTTCCCAATCAAATGGAGGAGAGCGCAATCATGGGATGAACAAGCCATGGGACGAACTGGTTTTTGAACGAAAAAACGCAGGACCAAGCGATCGGTAGACAAATTTTGTATCATTGCGCCAATAGAAGGCTATGAGCGAGTGAAGCTATTTTCAATCAGAAATTAGTATTTCCACGATCGATGGCCTCACCCCGTGTATTTTAACTTGCCATTTCCAATTACATATCTGAGTGCTACCAAAAAACTCATTTGTCTGAGAAAAATTGAGTTTAATTGGGTTTATTTCCTTCGGCTTTGCACAAAATACGATACATGGTCTTCAAAATTCAATATTGAACTCATAGTGGTATTGTCTTCGACAAATACCACAAAAATGTCTAACAGCTTTCGAAATGTCATTATAAATTGTTAGATTATTTGCTGCTTTACGCCATTCCAACAGTATTTCCTTGGCGGCTCATTGTTTACGACATTGATTATGTTACGTTACGTCACATTACATCATGTTATGAAAATTATGTTAAGTCACGTTACTCTGTGTTGTGCCGTACCGTGTAATGTCATGTTGTGTCATGTCCTGTCAAGCCATATCATGTTGTCTTTACTAGTATATTATGTTACATCATTTTGCATTATGCCATGCTATGTTCTGTTTTCTGGGAACCCGGGTTCGATTCCCGGTGGCTTCACCGGTCGGACCGGAGTAGCCTTAGGCAAGACAAGAAACAGAGTGAAAAAAAAAGTTAGATGAGGGAATTAAAATTTACACACACTCGATATTATTAAGGCTGTTTACTTTTAAACAAGCAAACAACTTGATGCAGTAAAATCACCCCTCTTGAAAGTAAATAACTTAGAAATTGAGCTAAGCTCTCCCAAAAGGGAGTTTAATGCTTTACCACATAATCCCGACTTTTAACGACCTTGAGAAAGAAGCCTATTGAAAACATTGTGAGAAAAGGAGAAAATGCTGGTAACCAGCATTTTCTACTTTTCCCACAATGTTTTCTACCCTTCCCAAAACAAATCTCGATTTTTCAGTTACACTTATTTTGTTGTCTGCAAATGCTGTCAATTTAGACTAGTCTAAATAATTTTCATATGGTAAAGAGTTAATGCACCTCCGTCATACCAAACAAGTCACGTAATTATAGATCCATAAAATTTATTGTCTTACAACTGGCTGAAGCCTGAGGTAGAATGGTCTTTGGACATGAACAAAACTTACCAAATGCAAAAACTTTCGACTCAGGTCAGCCTGCACGGACTGCGCAGGCTGACCTAGGTCGATACTTCTTGCAGATGCATTTAACCTCCCTTTCACAGAGCATGGCTCAAATTATCATTTTCACCATTAATTGTACGATATTTGCTTACCTGCTAGTTTCTCTTTGGCCCAGACGTAGTTTACTCGTGTGCACTCCGGTCCCAGCCGATAGAATACTTGATCGCCGAATTTCTCATTTTTTGTGGATTTGTCGAAGACAATGCCACTATAAGTTCAATAATGAATGTTCAATATTGAATTTTGAAGACCATGTATCGTATTTTGTGCAAAACCGAAGGAAATAAACCCAATTAAACTCAATTTTTCTCCGACAAATGAGTTTTTCGATAGCACTCAGATATATATTTTTTAAGCGATGCTGTTGTTATTTCTTTACAGGAAATGTGCAAGGTCCCGAGGCTTGTCGTGGATGGGATCACAATCGATGATCTGAACCAGGGTGAGATCGGCAATATGTGGTTCGTAACGGCTTGTTCAAGCATCGTCAGGGAAAAGAAACTTTTTAATACGGTAATTATCAAAATACTTTATGTTATACTAAGAAAGGGGAAAAAATCCAAGGAGGGAAGAGAGTAACAAAAGGAAAAAAGGCCTGAGATAGAGAAAAGAAAAAAATAGCAAGGAAGAGAGACAGACAGAGGGACAGACAGACAGAAAGACAGACAGAGACAAAGAGAGACAGAGACAGACAGAGACAGACAGAGACAGAGAGAGGTGGGAGAGACAGTACCACCGGGGTTTAAGTTAGTATTCACTGTGTCTCATTACGGCCCTGCGTGGCTCAATGGTTCAGGGCCCGGTCGTAAGGTCGTGGAACTGTAAGCCAACTGTTCTTGGTTCGGTCCCATCGCTTAACAATGCTTAACAACGATGGGAAGAGCCGACATAGAAGGATTCAAAAAACAGTTTTTGCTGTGAACAGTTGGCTGCAACATGCCAGTTATCCTGGAGCGGTAACTTTTCTAACACTTCTTGCTGCACAATCTAGGCCGTGCTTTCACAGTGCCTATAGAGCCCTGTCCATGTACTTGTCAAACCGATAACAAACATTATTTAAGAAATAATCTTCTTTCTATCGTGGTTTATCGTTCAATAAACCACAGTTGTGAGTTATGAGGCACAATAAATAATCCACTAGGGCGACAGCCCGAGTGGTTTATTCATTGCGCCTCATAACTCACAACGTGGTTTATTGAACGATAAACCACGATAAAAAGAAGATTATTTCGATTCTAACATGACAAATTCTTTATGAAAGGAAAACAAGTTCATCCTTAGAGTAAAAACGCGGATGACGACTGTGTTCTATTGAATAACTCACTAACTTACTTTATACAGATTGACGTCACTCTGCATGTGGAATGTCGCAGATTTTACCACGCTTTCCTTGCACTGTGTTTATAGAGCCGAATTCGCGTGTCATGTTAGAATAAACCTTGAACCACTTTTCACGACTTAAGTTGCCTTTGCGGACAATGTAGATCAAAATCAGACCGCGCAAACATGCAGTTCGAACTTAGATTTACACCCTCCACTGGAGATAAGAGCAACCTGAAACTCACAATTATTTGGATCTAAATTGTAGTCTGAAATCTTCTACCACTGGTTTATTTGGCGCTTTAACTCTTTATTTAACGAAAAAAAATTTAGGCATGTCAACACTGAAAGCAGTAATAGACAACAATTCACAAGTGGCCAAACGATGGGATTTCCTATTGAAAGGCCAGAAAACATTGTAGAAAAAGGAGAAAATGCTGGTTACCAGCATTTTCTCCTTTTCCGACAATGTTTTCAAAAGCCCTCCTCCGCAGGGTCGTTAAAACTCGGGATTGTTTGTAAAGGGTGAAGGCTTAGTGAAATGTTGTTGTTGTTGTTGTTGTTGTTGTTGTAAAACTTTTGAGGTGAGGCATGGGTAATGGGAATCTGCAAGACCGTTAAAACGGCATCCTTAAGAACCTGATATAAGTAAAATTAAAAAAAAAATCATTAACTTGATCGAGCCACATATTTTATATAGTATGGCTTTCTCTGAATTGTCGTTTATTCTTAAATAATCACTCTATATTTATGACAAAAATAACAAGAGATTACCTGTCTTTGTGAAAATTCACAAAAACACCTATAAGATTATTCATTTTTATTTTTATCAGCGTTTGAATACAAGCAAAAATATGCTGGTTTGTTGGATTACCTTTTCCCTGCTTTATAAGTAGTACAGTTACCATTTATGCCTTTATCACAGAATCCTGAGTTTTAATGTCCCTGAAAAGGAAACCTTTTGAAAATGTTGTGGAAAAAGGAGAAAATGTTTGTTACCCTTTCTGATACAATCCCATCATTTCAGTATGATTTTGTCGTTTGCAAATGCTTTGGATTTCGACAAGTCTAAAACTTATGAGTTAAAACCAGCGAAAAGATTCGTTTTGTATTTTACAGATTATTCCAGACATTAAGAATCAAGAATGGGACGAGAAAGCCGAGAAGAACACATACTCCGGGGCCTTTCACTTCAATTTTTGGCGGTACGGCGAATGGATAGACGTAGTGGTAGACGATAGACTGCCAACTAAAGGGGGAAAACTCGTGTTCTGTCACTCGAAATCGCGGAACGAATTCTGGAGTGCTTTGTTGGAAAAAGCTTATGCCAAGTAAGTTAAGATCTCACTGGACGATTCCGGGTGCTACAAGTACAGTTAAGGATAGGGGAGCTCTTACGAACAAAGTCCCTAACAAAGAAACAAATGAACAAATGCATGGCAGAAATAAAGGGACCGGGCAGGATTCGAGCCCTAGAACGCCCGGACGAAAGGCCAGTACCATAACCACTGAGCTAAAGAGACATCTCCGTAACGCAGTTGTTAGGTATTGTATTTAAATCGGGACGAAGCCATGCATGAAGGAGTGGTCTCCCGTAACAACACCCTAATGGGATTCGTGTAACATCGCCTTTCATCGCCAGAATTTCGTACGGATTGGGCTAAGACTCGGATAGTCCGTAATCGATCCGGGGAACCAGCGTCTATCGGCCGATCGATTATGGATTACCCGAGTCTTAGCCGAATCCGTACGTTTTTCGAAATGAAAGGCGATGTTACACGAATCCCATTAGGGTGCCCTATCCTTAAACCCTTATAAGTAGCAACCTTTTTAACCCTTTACCACACAACAAGGTTTTAGCCCTATCCAAAGTGAAACCATTTGCAGATGACATGAAAAGTGGCCAAAGTGACAAAATATGTCCATTATAGGGTGGAAACTAGCATTTTCTCCTTTTCAAACAATGTTTTCAAAAACCATATTCCTCAGCGTCATTAAAAGTCGGCATTGTGTGGTAATGGGTTAAAGATTTAACTTGTATTAAGCAACCGCATATAAGGACTTCCAAAAGAAGGCAAATTCTCGAAAGTTGAATTGTACCTGTAGTAAGCAAGCACTTGTCTTGTCGACTTTTAACGTCCTTCGGAAAGAAGCCTTTTGAAAACATTGTGGGAAAAGGAGAAAATGCTGGTAACCAGCATTTTCTCCTTTTCCCACAATGTTTTCTACCCTATCACAGAAAAATTGCATCATTTGAGTCACATTGAAATTGTCGTCTGCAAATGCCCTCAATTCGGACAGGGCTAAAATTTTGTCGTCTGGTAAAGGGTTAAGCAAGCACATTTCAAGTGTCCTTTCTGTGCTTATTTATAACAAGTTGGACTGTGGTTTGTTTGTTCGTCTGTTAATTTAATATAGTTGGCTTGCTTGAATCGGCTTATAAGCCCATTTCAAGGATATTTCAAACATGTGACGCCGAAAGCTCACTTATCAATACCTTTAAGTGAGAGGAGGATGAAGTGGGGCTACGGGCAAGAATGCTTGCCTGAAAATTTTACAGTGCCTTGCCCCAGGACCACGTGACAAACTCCAGCAACAGGACTCGAACCAAAGGTTTCCTGATTGCATATTCAAAGCCTTTCCCACAAGGCTACCAGGAAGGACCCCATACTTAAAGCATTATAATAAAATTTTATTTTGTCGCGAATTGATTTTTTTTAACACTGACTGATACGTGTTACAAAATATACTTCTTCTTTGCAAACGTAAAGAAAATAGAAGGTTACATGTAAAAATGTGAAAAAGATTGGCGTTGAAATAACGGAGTGGTCTCTTTGCAGTCGGAAAACCTATTTTTATGAGATCAAATATGATGGAACTTGCGTTCACTTATCGCCGCTACCGCTTCCCCATATGGGCTACGCTCCCTGAAGGTTACAGGGAGGTAGTGCAGACACAGGACCAAACCCATCCTAAGTTACGCCTGGTTCTCTACCGTGCACGCTGTGTAGCACAGTCACTCAGGACCTCGGTTTAACGTCTCATCCGAAAGACTACCGGTATTAGTAATTTTAGATGGCAAGTCGTGAGGCTCGAACCCAAACCTTCAAGTGACCCAAGACTTGATGTTTATAAGTCCTACGCTCTACCACTTGAGCTATGCCGGCTGGTCAGATCAAACATGACGCAAGCACCCTTATTTAAATACCACCCAAAATAATTGACGTCTTTTGATTACATGATATTCCCACAAAATATGGCACGGCATCTTACAGTATTTAGCCCATTTAGTAAATAGAGGATAATCAACTGGTTGTGTGTGATATTAAAAATCTGTCACTAGAATGGGGTGAGATGCGGTTGAAAAAACGAGTCCGAAGGACGTGTTTTTAAACCGCATCAAACCCCATTCGAGTGACAGATTTTTAATATCAAACACAACCAGTTGATTATTCTATTTATTATATTCCTAATTAACCCTTTTCTTTAATCCTAATAATTATCAAGATTGGTACAATATGAGCAATGTAGGAAAAAAGTAGTTCCGGCAAACATTCTAAAACTATGTCCTCACTAGTGATGATACTATATTTATCATCACTAGTGGTGTTATTCACTTTGAAATCCCAGTAATTCACTGATAAGAATATAATAAACACCATTAAAATATATTTTTCCTCGCATTTTCTTTCTTCTTAAGTGATGGTTTGCCAGCGATGGCCTTACTAAAGTCAATGATTATTATTATTATTTCTTTCATTTAAGTTTTGTGAGATTGTGAAAATCCGAATACCTCCTTTAACCTTTTACCACACAATCCCGAGTTTTAACGACCCTGGGGAAGAAGCCTTTTAAAAACATTGTAGCGAAAAAGAGAAAATGCTGGTAACCAGCATTTTCTCTTTTTCGGACAATGTTTTCTGCTCTTATTGAATCAGGTTTCATCAAATGAGCCACAAAAGAAAAGGGGAAAAAAATCAATTTGTCGTCTGCAACACTGAATTTGGACAATGTAAAATTTTGTCGTTTTGTAAAGAGTTAAAGAAAGTAGCCTTTATCCTAAGGGTCCAACGAAAAACGGAATCGTTTCATAACGTGTGAACAACATTTTTTCCGTTTCAGGCTGTATGGAGACTACGAAACGCTTTCAACTGGTCGCACTGCTGACGCCCTGGTGGATTTTACAGGAGGCGTGGCTGAAAAGTTAGAACTACCTAAACTGTCACTCAACGACTTTAACTCACAGATGGACCTCTTCACAAAACTGAAAGAGTCTTTGGATAATCGGGCCCTCATCAACTGTAACATTGACGTAAGTTCGTCCGTTTTCACAATGACATATTACCATTAGAACTGCTGCATGTTTCAAGCGTAAAGAATGTGTTTCCAGGTACGAATATATTGTAAAAGAGAGAAACACAGCATGGAAGAGAGAGAGAGAGAGAGAGAGAGAGAGAGAGAGAGAGAGAGAGAGAAAGCAAGCATAGAAAATTTAAGAATTCTTATCAGGAAAAGCGTTTTGTGTGTTTAAAGGAACATCAAAAACATCAACACCGATTTTTCTGTGCATACGTCCCCTTTTTTATGAGTTCTGCCAGTTTCAGTGAGGGACGTCCCTGTGTGCCCAACTAATTTTGAAGATATAACAGAGACAGACTCGGATCATGGAGTATTTCAGTTTCAAATACATAGAGAATGATTCTTATTTCCATTGACATCAGTATGACATTCTATGAGGTTTTTAAGATACTTCATTCTCTTTGCGTGCAAACGCAATTATCTATCAAAAATAACAACACAACTAAATTTTAGTCAAACCATCTTGAGATGACATTTTTAATGCTGTTCTGATTACACAGGTACATTGTATTTCTCTTTTATATCGCAGTGTTCCCCAGATGACGCCGGAAGCGAGACCGCCAAAGGGTTGGTACTCGGACATGGATATAATATCACAAAGATCGCTGAGATAGAAGTACCAAAGAAGCTACAGGGTAAACTAGGGACACCAAAAATGTTCATGATACGACTGAGTAACCCGTGGGGAACGAAGGAGTGGACAGGGGCGTGGTCTGATGGGTAGGCGGGGTTTGTTTAATACTTTACGCCTCTCTCTCCAACATATCCTTCCTTGACTTTAACTGTTTGGCCGCAATCAACTGAAGACAAAATTAATGCAATTTTGAATTTTTCTTGAATATTTGAAATACGACCGCATGATTGATCATTGATTTTGTTTAATCTTTAGTTACTGGCCATACTTTTTCAAGAAAATCTTAATAGGACTGTATTATGTAAGAATTCCACAATTTCTGTAATTTCCTGAGGATAATTGTTTGCATATTGTGCATTGACATTCTGCTTTTGCATCATTTTTACTTGCATTCATATACGAGTATAAAACATTAATTAATTTAAGACATGCTCTGGCAAAAGGGGGTCTAATGCATCTCCGCCATGAATGATAGCATGCAAGTCAAAACATAATCATGGATCCATATGGCATGCAACACGGGAAAAGGGGCATTCGGATATTTGCGTAAAGTGTCGCCTTGGATCAGCCTGCGCAGTCCGCGCAGGCTAATCCGAGACGGCACTTTACGACTACATTAGATTTTTTGCTACAGCAGACTTGCGTGAAACAGAAAATTACATAAAAACGGAAAGTGTCGTTTCGGATTAGCCTGCGCGGACTGCGCAGGCTGATCCGAGACGACACTTTACGGAAATGTCCGAATGCCCCTTTTCGCGTGTTGAAGGTCATATCATCCATTTCGTCTAGTAACCGACTGAATCATTAGATGAATGTCCTTGGACATGCAGAACATTTACCAACAAGAAAAGTTTCGCTCATGTCAGCCTGCGTTGATTGTGTAGGCGTACATGGGTTAGTACTTTTTGCAGATGTGTTAAGGTCTCTTTGCCCAGAGCATGGCTCATTTAGATTATGTATGAATAAATGTATATTTCAATGGTCTTCTTTTAAAGAAGTGCTTCAGGGAAATAAAACTAAGGTGTATTTAATACTGTTACAGGGCACCAGAATGGAACGCCATCACTAGGCACGAGTGGGAGAAAATCGGGGTTAAGTTTGAAAGCGAGGGAGAATTCTGGTAAGAATTATTACTGTGATGCAGACACAAGATCTTTAACATAGCTACCCTTCATATCAGTGTAAATTTTCTTCCTCAAAGTACTTTGATCTGTAGTAGCCATCGCACCATCCAATCTCTCTCAACACAAGATACCATACCACGATGTTAAAGTCACGTGACAAAGCAAGTGAAAAGTTATAAAACTACTGAACGTTGATTTTCTATATTTTACATAACATAACATAACATAACATAACATAACCATAACCATAACCATAACACCTTTTTATTACACATAAGTATTACACAATACAGTATAAGGAAATATAAAAATACAATGCAATGTAAAACTAATGAACTTCCAGAGATATGAGAGAGAGATGGGTAGCAATAAAAAGAAAAAAAAAAGAAATTAAAGATTCGTTTTCAGAGCACTCTCTCTAGAATGGTAGTCTGTTGAAGAATAACATTGTGGGGAATTTAGGAAAAATGGTAAAATGGAAGAACTATATACAGCGAGGGGTAAGTAGTCAGGCTGAGACTAAAAACAAAGCAAAAACGTTTCAAGACAACCGGAGAAAAGTTGGTATTTGGAAATTACATAGTCAAAGAATACTAGATGGAACATTAGGATATTGAAAGACTTGAGAACAAAAAAATATGAAAGTGACAACAGTAGTACTAGAATTAAAGACACAGTAGGCCTGTGTGTTGGGTTAACCAAAAATGATCTAAAAGTCTCATGAAACATTTTTTTATGGAGATAATGCATTATGTAGCTGCCACATTTTTATGTTCCATTTACCAGGTTGGAAATAACTGTATTTGTTTAACGTTCTTGTCTTAAGAGATAAGTTTTGTTTGTTCTCTTGAGCTGTAGCTCAAGACTGGTTTAAACTGTATTTTTTTTTTACCACTGAGAATTCAACCTTGCAGGATGTCCTTCGAAGATTTTGTGAAAGAGTTTACAAATATAGATATCTGTCACTTTGTGAATACGTCCATAATAAGCCTGAAGAAGACGTGGCACGAGTCTATTTTCCATGGTAACTGGCACGTAGCTGGCAGGAATGGAGGCAGTGACTGGAACTCTACCACTTTTCTTAGCAATCCACAAGTAAGTTTCTTTCTTTCTTTCTTTCTATTTGATATCTTTCGTTTTAACATTTAATATTTCTTTGGAACGCTGGAGAAAACTACAACATTTATATAACGAGTAAAATTCTCTCCCCATATAACTACAAACGTATTGATAGATATCATCCAGTTACTCACATAGACTTAACTGCAGGTATCATGCTTAACTTTGAAGTTTCAATGAGCATTCTACAAGTTTTGCAACAAAGTTCATTACAATCAACCTTCACAGTTTCTCGCTTAATCCACATTGTCCGTTAATTGTGAAATATTCTGGCCAAAGTATAATATTTGATTTTTACCACGTTTGTTGAAAATGACATTATGGTTAACATTGTTTGACTTCTCGTTATGCACACACAATTTATTATTAGCTACAGATAAACTCCATGTGTTATTTCTAAACCGTATATTTTCCGCCTATTTTAGAACACTCTACAGCTTTCTGGATGATTGCATAAGTACCTGGAGTAGTCTTATGTCCAGAAACACGCTGTTATAAAATTCACAAAAACCTGTTAGATTCTTTCTAGAGAGTTCTTTCTGTTTATAAAACAAGGATATGTTTGTTTAAGAAGGACTTAAAGCCAGATCTTGGAATTAAGTCACCTGTGACATATCTTGCAGTCATTAATTTTGACGCCATTAAGTATCGTGTCTGTATCGTGCTCTTTGGTGATAGATACAAATTACGTTTTTGGCAAGATAATTTATTACATTCATAGAAAATATAAGCATTATTTTTCGCTAGATGGCATTCTTCAAATACACATCTATCTGATTTGGGCATTCTGGGTACAGAACCGGACTACTTTTCAAAACGACAACCGTTACTTTGAATTTCAAAATAAACGTTTACCCAATAAAACGCTACCTGGTACGATTCATTCAGCTATGGTCAGCCAGCATGTAACCAAGATCTTTGGACCAAAAAACGGGCTACATTTTTCCATGGATGTATTGTTTATAGCCATTTTCTCCATTGCTACTTTATAAGCGGCGTGATAATTTCTCATATACAGGGAATAGTGATGCGTCATACTAGTAGCAGACAGGTCGAATCTTCGAAGAATATGACATGCACAGACAATGAAAATATAAGCTAAAGTTTCTGTTGTTGTTGTTACTGTTGTTTTCGAATTACAAGTACCGTTGTAAAAATGAGAGCAGTCATTTTTATTTAAATTTATTCATTGTAAAAGCTGACTTTATTTTGTTTCACCCTTCTTTTCCCTTACTTATATATTGTAACAAACATACATGTACTCGTTTTCCAGTACGTCTTCGATATCCCAGGGCCAAGGGATAAGATCATGGTATCGTTGGAACAACATGACATAAATCCGTCTAGACAAACATTCGGACAGAAACTGAACACCATTGGGTTTCAGATCATGAAAGTAAGTTTCAGACTAAAGCTCATGTCTTTTTTACACAAGTCTGATTAGAACTTTAAAACGCTTTTTGCGGACAGAGTAGATCAAGATCAGATTGCTCAAATGTGCAGTCTGATATCAGATCTACACTGTCCTCTGTAACAGGGAATGTTTCGGTACTTCTAAATGCAGATTTAACTGTGCGATACCAATTCTATCGTAGTATTGCAAATATCAATGTGCGGTCTTGACAGCTTAACGTAAACACACATCCCCTCAAATTTTCTGAAACTGAATTTGCACCACCGTTTATCCTATAGATATCTGGGCAAATCAGCCGTAAAATTGCCAGTACTAGTAATAAGATTAGTACTTGAAGTACAATATATCTTGATTCTTGATTCTACCAAGAAATGTCCATTTGGTTTACCAGGCGACCGACCAATACCCAGAATCACTCATCATTGAACAAATGATTTGACATGATGACGTCACGGTCCATATTCACCAACCATTCCTAAGATCAATTCCGTCTAAATTGGAAAGTAACACAACTTCTGATTGGCTAAACCAATTGGTTTAGCCAATCAGAAGTTGTGTTACTGTCAAATGTAGATTCTTGAGAATAAAACAAAGTTTTTTTTTTTAAGAATGATTGGTGAATACGGATCCTTATCATAGAAACTCTTCCCTAATCTTATTCTTTCTCTCTATTTTCAGGTAGAAGAAAACCGGAAGTATCGAGTCCATATCAATGGTGATTTAATGTTTAAGTCTTTTTATATGAGAAGTCGAAACGTTTTCGGGTCGGTTGAACTCACAAAAGGCCGATATGTACTGCTGCCCACAACCAAAGAACCGGGAGAAACGGGGAAGTTTATGTTACGGGTCTACACGTCAAATGCGGCATCTAGCAGGTACATTTAATATAATGAAATTTATGCTTTGTTGTACGAATATGTTTTTCATTCACAAAAACCCTCCGACGTGGTGATTTTCTGAAAGAAAAGGATGCAGTTTGGGAACAGTAATACATAGAACGGTAATCAGTGTCAACCCAAGGGAGGTAATAAACTTGTCTCTTCAAACAGCTGGCTGCCTTTCACTAAACTGCATACGCACGAAATTTAAAAGTCTAAAGTTACGTCATCTGCTGAGGAAATAATATCACTCTGTCTGACTACTTAGAATCCCTTTATCTATTGTTCAGAGATACATGTATATGAGCTATACTCTGTGAAAAAAGGGGTTTAATGCCTTTGCAAAAAGTTTCGATTCATGTCAGCCTGCGCAGTCCGCGCAGGCTGACCTTAATCGAAACTTTTTGCTATTGTTCAATTTTCTGCATGTCAAAGCACCAGTGTACCTAAGGATTATTCGATTGTTACTCAAAATGGATCTTATGGATCTATAATTATGTGATGACTTGATTGGTATAATGCATCACGGGGACCCGTGCCTTAAACCTTCTTTTGGCGGAGCAAGGATTAGATTGTACTTTTAACTGTTTCCTCCCTGCTGATCTGTTGATTGACCTCATTACTTCAAGAAACAAACTTTTAGCAAACAGCCTTAAAAACATCATCATCAGTGCATGTATGTATGGTTTAAATGCCGTTTTCAACACGATTTTAGTTATACTGCGGCGGCTAGTACACCTGTCCATGCTTTGCTGGAATGTCTTTCAACCAGTACTTCGCACAATATTCTTTCCAAGCCTCTGGTTGCTTTCCTCACATAACCATCGTTTGAAACAATAATTAGCATTGAGAGAGAAATGAATCATGTCGCAATGACTATCATCAATCCTCTGTTCTGTGCAGTCTGATCTTGACCTACACTGTCCGCAAAAACAACTTAAGTCAGTTCCAAAACTTTTTGAGTTAAGTCTTTTTGCAAATGTTTGTTGTGATAGCTAGAATAACATATTTCCGTGTGGCTAATTCTCCATTTCATGTTTTACTAACATTCACACATGTGCAGTGGTGTCTCCGGAAGTGCATGGTAAGTCTTTACGTCACATATCATTCACGATCATTTATTCACTCGAAAATCCCTTATGTTTAGTTTTCTTACCTTATTAGCTATGACTACCTGGTTCTGAGTACTAGTATTTCCAACTCACGTTGGTATCATTATGAAATTCTCTGCTCTTAAGTTAATTGTTTATAAGCCTTGCAGCGCTAAATCTATCAAATGGACACTCCAAACTATTATATTGAAAAACGCTGAAATATTTCTAATTCAATTTTGTTTTGTCCAGACTATGTAACAAAGTAGCATCATTGTAGTTCCAGATTCCGTGGGGCCTGGTCTTGATCTTCATTGTCCGCAAGGGTAGCTTAAGCTGAACACAGAGCTTTAAGGTTCTATCAAGCTCTAAGTTGATATATGAAAGTGATGAAGTTTGACCATGCCCAAACTGAAAAAAAGAACATGGTCTCCTACTAAATCTGACGACGGCTTATTTCGTTCTCTCTTCGAAAAATTCTAGATATCTGGTAAAGCTAGTTATACTATTAGCCCAGCCAATCAGATATTTCACCATTACTAGGAAGGGTTCTGTGTGCAGTGCGTGGCTCAAGGAAAGCCTAGCATTTTTTACAAATTTTTCCCATGTTAGTTTTAAGAAGGGAGCTAACACATGTTTATGCTAACGAAGGGAGCTAACATATTTTTATACTTACAAAGGGAGCTAACACATATTTTTGTAAACTAACAAAGGGAGCTAACACATGTTCTCACAAAGGGAACTAATACCTATTTTATACCTATATAGGGAGCTAACTGCTGAATGTCCCAAAGCTTCGTGCTGTGGAAAACCTCCGGCGCTGGTGACGACGTTGACGGTGGTAGGAGCCTCTGACATTGAGATGCCGCCACAGTCCAAGGTCAAATGTAAGGCTGATTTTGTTCCTGATATGTTATCGTAATCGTATAGTATTATATCATAATGTTATTTGCATTACGGTATCGTCACCGGTATATAATGTTATCTGTATTATATCAAGTCCTTACCAAACGACAGAATTTTAGACTTGTCCATTTCAGTTTTTATCAATATGATGTGAAATGCCTTTGTTAGGGTGGAAAACATTGTGGAAAGAGGAGGAAATGCTGGTTTTACCAGCATTTTCTCCTTTTCCCACAATGTTTTCAAAAGCTTTCTTTTTAAGGGTCGTTACGACTCAGGGTTTTGTGATAAAGAAATACCTGCATAATTTTATCAGAATTGTGTTATTCTCTTAAGCTTTTACCTAACAATGCCGAGGTTTAACAGCACTGACAAAGAAGGCTCTTGAAAACATTGTTAAAAAGAACGAAATGCTGGTAACCAGCATTTTATTCTTATCCCGCAAAGTGTTTTACCGTTTCTAGTACAAATCCCATCATTTCAGTCAGACTTAATTTGTTGACTGCAAATGCTTTGATTTTGGACAAGTCTAAAACTCTGTCTTGTAGTGAAAAGTTAAAGTGACTGGACTTTTTCTTATGAAATATGTTGCTTAGAATAAGTCTGCCACCCTAGTCGGAAGCGCACAGGACTTAATAATAGGAGTTCGCTGATTCGAATCCCCAGTTCGGCCAATTTCTTTCCAAGGACTGATGATAGTCATTGCGACAAGAATCATTCCTCTTCCACCGCTGATCATTGTTTTGACGATAACATTAGTTATGTCGGAAATCAGCCAGTGGCTTGGGAAGAATATTGTGTAAAGTATTGGTAACAGAAACTCCAGAAAAGCATGGATAGGAACACTGAAAACCTTGATTATGCCCTTGAGGCAACATTTTGAGTTTAATATTTATAAGATTTGTAAGAATGTTTGTCTTGATGATATCTGGGATAGGTTTGAAAATTGGTCACATCTGGTCAGAAGTAGGTCACTGAGACAAATCTAAGGGAAACCTTGTTTACAGTCTTGGCACCACAAATTTATTTTAAATATCAATAAGTTAATCAGAATGTTCGTCTAGATGATATCTACACTGAGTTTGAAAATGGATCAAAAAGTAAGTCACCTAGACGAATTCTAGAAGCTTGTGTGCACTCTAGAGGCAAAATTTTCAGTCCGGTACTCATGACAGATTTTAAAACGTTTGTGTTGATATCTCATATGAAATTAGACATAGGTCATGTTGAGTCATAATGCTCAGGTGAGCGACCTTAGGGCCATGATGGCACCCTTGTTTTTCTTTAGTAAGCTATCATTTCCTGTCTGAAGATTCTTTGTGAGTTTTTTTTTTTTATTTAGCTATCGATCCCTACGTGAAGATACTATGCGAGGGGGAGAAAATAGTCTCCGAAAAGGTCACGAATACTAGCAATCCAACATGGGACCTCAAGGTCACCTTCTACCGGAAGAAACCCGAGGAACCAATCGTAGTTGAGGTAAAAGACTAGAGTTTATGTCAATTTACCTTTTATCGGACTGAGCTGACCCTTTCTCATACAATCCGTTAATTTTGTGAAACCTTAAGTAAGAAGGCTATTGAAAACAATTAGTAAAAAAGGGAAACGCTTGTAACCAGCATTTTTTTCCTTTTCCAACAATGTTTTCTATCCTTTTAAAGAGAAATATCATTACTTGAGTCACATCAGAGAAAAGTCACATCATTTGGACACATTTAATTTGTCATCTGCGTTTGCTTTGAATCAAGTATATGTATTTTTTGTGAACCAAGGGAGGAAGGCTTTTAAAAATATAGTGGAGAAAAGGATAAAATGCTGGTTAGCACCATTTCTCCGTTTGTCACGGTGTTTTCTATCATTTGAAAGTTAATCACATCATTTTGGGCACATTTAATTTAACGATTGCAAATGCTTTGAATTAACCCTTTACTAAACAATCAAGTAATGATTTTTATTTGAGCCATGCTCTGGCAAAAGGAGGCTTAATGCATCTCCGTAATGCACGATACCACGGCAAGCCATCACATAATTATGGATCCATAAAGGCCACTTTTTTTAACAACCGACTTAACCTTGAGGTAGACTGGCCCTAGGACATACAGAAAATTGACGAATAGCGAAAAGTTTCGGCCCAGGTCAGCCTGCGCGGACTGCGCAGGCTGACCTGGGTCGATACTTCTCGCAGACGCATTAAGCCCCCTTTTGCCAGAGCACGGCTCATTTCAATGTACATCTTACATGCAATCTTTTTTGACACTTTGCCGAAAAACCCCAACAAATTTATTTTAAGAGCAAAAATCTGATACAAAATCTAATTTGTGAACTCTGTCACGGAAATAACTGGATAGCGCTGACAACTAGCTTTTGATAACTTTGTAGGAAAAGAACAGAATTCTGCATAATGCTAAAAACACGGGATAATTTGATAGGGGTTTGAAACAGGGTCTGTATTCAACAACCATTCTTAACGACGTATATTACAAATGTTCGCACGCATCCTACTGCGCATGTGTTTTTGTCATGGACAGTGAATCAAAAGTGCACCAATGTTTTTTTTCGCACATATGGTAATACTATTGCAGCACTGAAACAAGTAGCACTTTCTTCTGGTACTATTAGTAAAGAGAAAAAAGATGGATCTGTGAACTGTCATCGTGAAATAATTAAAATACTGTTGACACGGCGTTACTTATCAAACAAGCATACAAAAGCAGGAAATTTAAAGCTGTGGAAGTATAGCTGTTTCCACTTTGAAAATTATTGTGGAAGAAGGAGAAATTGCTCCAAATGATCAATTTCTCATATTCCCATCATGTCTGCTGAGCTTTTATCCCATTTTTTTCCTTGAAAAAATTAACTTCCACAGTGACCTTCATCACTGTTTTCTGACGAAGCAAGCACGGATAAGTGGCATTTTTATTTTTTCTTAGTGTTTAGCTTTATAAATACTATAAGTGTGGAAATTTTAAGAAAAATCTGTCCATTAGAAAGTATGTATTTATTAAAGATAAGCCCTTAATTCGGTCAAATTATCTCCTTTTTTAACTCAATGGTCCATACATAACACAAATTTGTACATTTACCATGCTCAAAACCATGCTTTTATATATTTTTTGTGCAAAACTAAATGAATTTTCATTAAAATTATGTTCATTTGTATTCTTCCGGTAATTTTTCTGTTTGGCTGACTATTAAAGAAAAGTGTGTTAATTCCAATATAAGCTGAATTTTGGAGCTGTATATACCCTTTTCAAAGGCAAATTTCTCAGAAACGAGCACGGTGACCCATAACTTTTTTACTTTAATCTCCTAAATACATGGCGAGCTTTGTATGTGCAAAATTTTAAAAAAATCTGTCCGTTAGAAAAATTTGTGACATACGTCGTTAAGAACATACTTAGTCGTATGGTCCGGAATTTTCTCAATTTCAATGTAACACAACTTTTTATTGGCTAAACCAAATGGTTCAGCCAATCAGAAGTTGTGTTTCGTTCAAATTTAGAAAATCTCACATACAAAGGACTACGAATGTTCTATTGCGTGGTTTCTGAACACGGAACCAGTTTGGACTATATTTTACTTTTAGATATGGAATAACAATACATTTGTTGACGATTTCATGGCGGAAGCTCGAATCGACTTCGAAGGTAGTGAGGAAGGACAGAAGAAAAACTGTGTATTGTACGGGCGGAAGAAAGAAAAGGATGTAGAAAAACCTGGCAGCCTACACATTTTCATCAAGTCTAGCAGTGATCTAGCTTGCTTGTAATTGCACCGCCAGCGCCTTAATTCAAACCCGGAGATAGGACCAATCAGTAAAATTTTTACTTTTAATGTATACATGTGCCTTTTCTCCAACACTCTCTTTTATCTCGCTACGCTGAGAATGTGGAAAAACTGATATTTGCCTGTTCAATCCATATATATTTAAAATCAAGCGATAATCTAGCTTACTTTTAATTGCACGGTCGCCCATGTCAATTAAAGTAAAAGGTTAAAGCAATTACCAAACGCCACACTAAGTGTCGACGATCACCATCATCGACATACTAACGGATGTAGAAATACCTTGAAATTGGAATCAAATTTTCATCAAACAATGAATGATCTAGCCTGCTTTTTGAAAAATATTCATTACTCAGTCAATTTAACTTTTTAGCTCTTCACTAGACGAGAAAATTTTAGACCTGTCTGAATCGAAAGCCTTTACAGACGATAAAAATTCGAAATGTTCATATTTTAACCAGATCAAGCAAATCTATGCCTCGAATGTAATTGACCTTTAACAGCCGTCAGTCAAACTGGATGCAACTTAAGCTGGCACCCGTTGTATCTCCCGTAATCATCCGGTAGACAACAGGCAAGATCCGATTTATCAATGGCAACTACTGGTTGACATATGCACCAAAATCTACCAATCAGACGATGCGGAACAGAATGTCATAGTTTTTGTGTTAAAATTAGAACCAATGTTCTATCTTTGGCTAAATTTTAATGAGAGACAAAGATTTCTCTGACCAGGATCAATTTATCGAACTCACTAAAGAATTCACGAAGATACAAAGATCGGTAACAGACTGCCAGTTTATGAGCCAATCAGTAAATGCTGCAATGTATACACCCGCTATGTACTGCAACACACACGAGGATCGCGCCAAATGGACGGTTTTTTTCAATCTGACTGCTTCGCACACGTACGGTGGCACAAAAGTGACATGGAAGATATATTTTATACTACGTGCGCACGCAGTAGCTAATACGTGCGCACGTATTAGTTATTACGTGCGCACGCAGTAGCTAATACGTGCGCACGTAATAAGTAATACGTGCGCACGCAGTAGTATTACGTGCGCACGCAGTAGCTAATACGTGTGCACGTATTACATATTACGTGCGCACGTAATAATCCACCAATCAGAATCATGAACGGAAGCCATTGTTTCAAGATGGAAGTGGAAGATAGACATTATTACGTGCGCACGTAATAGTTATTACGTGCGCACGTATTAGTTAATACGTGCGCACGTATTAGCTACTGCGTGCGCACGTAGTATAAAATATATCTTCCATGTCACTTTTGTGCCACCGTACACACGACATTGGAAATGACAATGCTGGAGAATGATTTAATTTTATAACACAGCATATGTTGTTGTTGGGACTAATTCATTTTAAAAGTGATTGCGAAATATTGTATTTAATTCATTGAAAATACTGAAGTCATGCACAGTGAAAAAAGTGGTCGTCAAGCATCTGCTGAAAGTGTCGACCAATGTAAGCCTGTGCATTCCATGTAGGCTTACCTGGCTCGATACACTTTTGTTGTTGATATATTTTCTGCGTGTCTATGGACCATTCCTTCCCATGATTCAGTCGGTCTTTAGACAAAATGGGTCCATGTCATCTGAAGACCTGCTTGGTATAATGGATTACGAAGATGCGTTGTTTAATCTCCGTTTTCCCTAAGCGCTCAGCATTTATAAGCTGTGCATGTAGTTTATTTCCAGATCGTTTTTTTTTTTACTTTTTTACTCATTACCACCTCAAACAAGTTTGGAGCAGAAGATTATAAAAAAATCTCAATATTATAAGGATGATCAAAGCAAAATAGAATTATAGATACATAAAAAATGTGAAATTTGGGGCAAAGAGAGGAAATGACTGTTTATGATCATTTTCTCCTTCAGCCAAAATGTCTGTAAAAGTCGTCTGTTGCCAATCGAATAGAAAGTTATCTAAAAGAGGTATGGTATTGAATAGGGAATCTGTGATATGGATCTTTTTAAAACTGTGTTATTATATTTTTATGTTACACTAAATGCTTTGTTAAGAATTTTACGTTACGTATATAATGTTATCTTTTTATCCTCATGTTTCTTTGGTATATTTTAGAATAAAATACTTTTTAGCATGGATTGAAAGTAGGTTTGTTGTTAGTTGGCTGTGCCATGACTTCGACACTGTGTTTGTTTTTACTGTGTAAGTAAGTTAACCCTTTACCACATAATCCCGAGTTTTAACGACCCTGCAGAAGAAGGCTTTTGAATACTTTGTGGGAAATGGAGAAAATACCGGTAGAAACCAGCATATTTTTCCTTTTCCTATAAAGTTAAGAACTACCCTATCAAAGACAGAAATCATTATTGGAGCTACATTCACTTTAACCTCTGCAAATGCTTTGAATTTGGGCCAGTCTAAAATTTTGTCGCGTGGTAAAGATTTAGGATGTAATTGTGTGCATTCTCCTTGTAAGCGAGACAGAAACTCAGGCAGTATTTAAGCCACTAAAATAAAGATAAAATACTAGGTTTACCCAAGAATATACAAGATTTTAAGGTTCACCTGATTAATGAACAAGAAGGTAAGGTTCAACCAAGAATAACCAAGAATGTTATGTTTACCCCAAATTGGAAGAATGTGAGGTTCATCCATGAATATACGAGAATACAACGTTCACCCAAGAATGAACAAGACTGTAAGGTTCCCGCAAGAATTCACAGCAATGTAAGGTTCACCCAAAAATATACTAGAATGGTCCTTTCACATAAAAATATACGAGAGTGGCACGTTCGCCAAGAATGAGCAAGAATATTAGGTTCACCCAAGAATATATAAGAATGTCAGGATCACCGATGAATTTACAAAAATATAAGGTTCGCCATGAAATATTCAAGAATGTAAGGTTCACCAAAGAATATAAAGAATGGTACATTCACTCCCGCATATACAATACTATAAGGTTCATCCAAGAATATACAATAATGCTAGGTCCACTAAAGAATATACAAGAATGGATGATTCACCTAAGAATATATAAGAATGGAAGGTTCACCTAAAATTGTGTGCAAGAATGGTGCGTTCACCCAATAATATACGAGACAAAGGTTCACCCAAGAATACAAATGAATGTAAGATTCACCCAAGAATACGAAAAAATGTGAGGTTTGCCCAAGAATATACAAGAATGTAAGGTTCACCCAAAAATGCAAAAGAATGTTAGGTTCATCCAAGATTATGAAAGAACGTACGGTTTACCCAAGAATACACAAGAATGTAAATTTTACCCATAAATAAACAATAATGTGAAATTCACACATAAATAAACAAGAATATGATGTTAACCTAAGAATATACAAGAATATGAGGTTCATCCAGGAATATACAAGAATGTTGGGTTCACCCAAGAATGTATAAGAATGTAAGATTCACCCAAGAATGTACAAGAATGTAAGGTTCACCAAAGAACACACAAGAATATTAGGTCCACCCAAGACTAAACAAGATTGTGAGGTAAATCCAAGAATATACTAGAATTGTACATTCACCCTAGAGTACACGTTATGGTACGGTTCACCCAAGAATATTCAAGATTGTAAGGTTTACCCATAAATATACAATAATGTGAAATTCACTCTGTAAATAAACAAGAATGTGAGGTTCACTCAAGAAAAAACAAGAGTGTGAGGTTCACTCAAGAATAAACAATACTAGGTTTACCCAAGAATAAACAAGAATGTGAGGTTCGCCCAAGAATATACAAAAATGAATGGTTCACCCAACATTATACAACGACGTAAGGTTCACCTATAAATAAACAAGAATGTGGGGTTCACCTGAAGAATCTTTCTTTTATCATTTATCATTAAAAAGGACAATATTCTCTTTTTACCTGGTTGAGAGAGGAAATCTATGCACACTGTTGATGATAACGCCAGACTTCCTCTTGCGGACAGTGTGGATCAAAATTAGATTGCACCAAATAGTAGTCTTATAATGTATCCACAGTGTGTGTTGTTATGTGAAATACTCTGGCAAAAATGCTCTAGAAATTGCAGTGTTTCAAATGATCTGTTTTCATGATTTTCATCGTTTTTTTTTTTTTTACAAGAAAACCCTTATTCTTTACCATCCTGTGTTTTAAACGACCCTATGAAAACAAAGGTAATTGAAAACATGATGAGAAAAGGCGACGAGCATTTTCACATTTTTTCTTCCGTTCAAAAAACAAATTTAAGATTTGGAGTCATGTTTATTTTGTCGGCTGCAAATGCTTTGAATTTGGACGAGTCAAAACAGTCGTTTAGTAAAGAGTTTAACTCTTTACCACACGACAAAATTTTATACATATCCAAATTGAAAGCATTTGCAGACGACAAATTAGACATGGCTCATATGGTGAGATCTGTCTGTAAAAGGACAGAAAACATTGCGGGAAAAGAAGAAAATGCTGGTTACCAGCATTTTCTCCTTTTCCCACAATGTTTTCTAAAGGCCTCTTTCTCAGGGTCGTTAAAAGTCGGGATTGTGTGGTAAAGGGTTAATACCAAACTGGCATGACCAGACTCTCAACAAATTAAACTTACTTATTTTATTTAAAAGTCATTTATAAGTAACCAACATTTATAAGTAACCAACATTTATAAGTAACCAACATTTCGCATTCAACGTACACATACCATGAAAAAAAAACAAAAAAAAATTTATTGTAATTTGGACACAATTTAGACTTTACATCATGAAAATAATTGATATCCTGCGAATCTGAGTCATTAGAGAATAAAAAAGTGAAATGAAAACTTCTAACAATGTGACATGTACACAGTTCTGCTGCACACAATATGCAAAATAGTAATTATTTGGAATTTTCAACACACACAATTTAGAAGGTATAGCAAACTATAAATATGATATGATGTAGATAAAAGTTCTTCAAGATTAAAATTTTAACACAAAACTGGTCATAAAGTGGCTTTTTTTTCTTTTGAGGTGCACTTCCTATAGCAAAATGGCAAAGTAATTTCAATAAGATTTAAAAATTCTCTAAAAGAAATCCGATATATTCCAAATCAGAAATTCTTCTTTAAAAATAAGTTTTGAAGCACATATGAGCACAAAGCTGCCCATAAACTATTGGATTATGCACGCCAAAATATTCGTGGTTTTTCAACAACATTAAAATTTGACACAAGGTTATAAAACCTTAAATCATTCTAATCCAAAACTCCTGAAGATAAAAGTTTTCAGGCCATAACTGATCATAGGTCGGCCTGCATCCTGTTGAACTGCCACTAAATAGTCTACACACCCTCGTCAAGCCCAAAGAACCTGCAAAATAAGTGACAGAAATAACTGTTAAAGGGGGAATTAAGATTTTTATTATCTCGCCGACTTTAAAAAATGATTCATTACTGAATTAAGTATAACATTAGCTAGCACGATATCATTAAAGAAGACTTAAATAAAAGATACGCCATTCTCCGTCAAAAGGGACTTAGTACATCTCCGTGATCCATGGTATCAAGCAAGCTATCACATGCTTATAGATCCGTAATGGCCACTTTTTTTAAACAACTGAATTAATCATGAAGTAGACTGGTCCTTGGACACATAAAAAATTGACAAATAGCGAAAAGTTTCGGCCCAGGTCAGCCTGCGCGGACTGCGCAGGCTGACCTAGGTCGAAAGTTTTCGCAGATGGCTCAAATATATTTTCAGTAGTATTTTCTTGATTGGCTGCATAGCCTCTTAAGGTATTTTCAGGTTTCGCTCCAGATTTTCACAAAGGTTTGTGAGAATGGCGAGTAACGAGTACCGGTAATGCAGGTTGATTATATGGAATTGCTTTCAAATAAGTACGATGACGTCATAGTTGATCTCTTAAAAATCGATGGAGATACCAATTGCAAAGCCAACCGTACTGTTATTTGACGGCCAAATTTGTACCTTTTACAGTATATAACCATCCGGATTTTTGACGTTTGCAGAGAAAAGTATCCTCTAGCCTTTCAAAGATAAATCCCACAGTATGAGCTATTTCAAAGTGTCGTCTGCAATTAGATCTACTTTCAATTTGTACGGGTTTAAAACTTCGTTGTTTGGTGAAGAGTTAACCACAGCCCATGCTTATTAAACTTGAGTTCATGCCCAGTTGAGTTTGTGTTCAACGTTAAACTTTACCCATTCTTCGAACAGTGAAAAAATCTGAAAAATAGACCTTCATCTAAGAAGAGGATGGAAGGAAGGAATTACTCAAAAAACAAAGAATTAACTCCCTCATTTGTATCAAACTATATTTATATCTGAACGTTCTGTTCAGTCAGATCTGGATCTATGCCCCCTGCAAAAGCCAGTGTCTCCTTATAGGGCGCTAAAACGGTTACCGATTAGCTGTCTTAATACAACTAATTGATTTCAAATGCGGCGGCGTCACTCCAAAGGAAGTGTAGATATACTCAATTATGCTTGACAGAGTTAGTCCCCTTGGTTTAAGGGATGCAATGAAATGTTGCCTGGAACAAAACACCAATAAGTTCAACAAATACGTGTGAAATAAAAAGATTATGTGAGTCTTTTAAATTGCCTGAACTTATTTTCGGTAGTTAAAATGTAATCTAGATTAAAGAAACACCACTAGTCGACGAATATGTGGATTCTCATGTGGGCTTTATAATTCCGATTAGCCTAACTTATTACGTCACCTGACAGTGACCCTCTTTGATCCCTTACCACAGAATCCTAGTTTTAACGACCCGAAGAAAGAAAACTTTTGAAAACATCGTAAAAAAAAAGAAGAAAATGCTAGCACCAGGCATTTTCTCATTTGTTGTATGCAAATGCTATCAGCTTGGACAAGTCTTAAATTTGATCGTGTGGTAAAGAGTTGTAAAACCAGCTATAGAGATTCAGAAACACTTAAATGAATCTATATATGGCTTGCAACACGCGAAAAGGGGCATTCGGACATTTGCGTAAAGTCTCGTCTCGGATCAGCCTGCGCAGTCCGCGCAGGCTAATCCGAGATGGCACTTTACGACTACATTAGATTTTGTGCTACAGCAGACTTGTGAAAAACAGAAAATTACAAATAAACGGAAAGTGTCGTCTCGGATTAGCCTGCGCGGACTGCGCAGGCTGATCCGAGACGACACTTTACGCAAATGTCCGAATGCCCCTTTTCGCGTGTTGCAGGCCAATTATAATGCCTCAGTTCAGAAGCCGTGTAATTTTAAAATTTGAAATTTACAAAAATCTTGGGGATAAGACCAAGAATTTAGTTTAGAATGGTTGGTTCATATGGCCTAGGTTACCAACTGAACCCAATTACTATTTCATTGAAAATGTGATTTTATATAACACTGTTTGATGGCGACGGAAATAGGAAAGTCCTTTTTAGCAGGAGTTTTCGATACAAATGCTTTTCGTAGAAGGAGTTTTCGATACTTACTTGCTATGAAGACCAAACCTGGCGCTGCCCGGGGCAGTCACGTGAGCGACCAGCTTCATAGTCTTGGCGTCAATGATGGTCAAGAAAGCTGACCAAAAAGAAATACAGAAATACTTAATGACAAAATGTAGATAGAGTCATTACAGTCGAGTTAATCTTGATCGTATCGTAGAAAGACAGGAAAGAAGAAAGCAAAGAAAGAAAGAAAGAAAGGCAGAAAGAAAGAAAGAAAGAAAGAAAGAAAGAAAGAAAGAAAGAAAGAAAGAAAGAAAGGAAGAAAGAAAGAAAGAAAGAAAGGAAGAAAGAAAAAATAAAGGAAGAACATAAAGAAAAAAAAATATAGATCAACCGATAGATAGATAGATAGATAGATAGATAGATAGATAGATAGATAGATAGATTGATAGATAGATAGAAAAAAACAAACAAACATATAAACAAACAAGTAAAATGCGACAAGCCTTAGCGCGCTGAGGGAAATCACCGATTAGGTTTCTGTCCTGAAACATGTTTGCCCCTGTGTGTTTGAAAAGCAAACCAGTGACTGTGAAAGAGTCTAGTTTTATGGGTAGAAATGGTCGAAGAACATTTAGAAACGTTTGGATAGGTATACTGGCTGCCATGATATAACCGTAATACTCATAAAAACAGTGCTAAACAACAAATAAATCGGCCATGCTCTGACAAAAGGGGACTTAATGCATCTCCGTACAATACATCATTCTAAACAAGACATCACATGATCAGGGATCCATAATAATTCATCATGTCTTACAACCGACCGTATCATATGGTAAATTGATCCTTTGACATTCAGAAAATTGACCGATAGCGAAAAATTTCGGCCCAGGTCAGCCTGCGCGGACTGCGCAGGCTGACCTGAGCCGATACTTTTCGCAGATGTATACAGCCCCCTTTTCACAGAGCATGGCTCATATAATAAACAAATCGGTACCTTTATCCAGGTTTCCGTCCACCCCCTGTGAGAGTATCACACCATCATCCTCAGCTGTCGGGTCCGGACTCGGCACAAACTGGGGCTCTTGGGGAAACAGGCCTTTGTCAAAGACATACTCGGTCTCGAACCCAGTGTCTACATTAAGCTGAAATAAACAAGAATGTAGAGTAGATCGAGCGGTCTGGAAGAGATATCCAGGGTAAAAATCAACAAAGTAACTTGATTTGTGATTAGGTTTATCAAAATGTAATTGTCTAAACCATTTGGTTTAACCAATCAGCTTTCGTACTCTTATTTAATTTATCAGAAAACGACAAATTTGAACCCTTAACCTGCAAAATAAGTGAAATGCAAGTTTTAAGCCAATACAGTAGTAAAAAGTCAAATTTTGCTATTTCAAAGGTATTTTGGAAGGATAAATATCTCTTTATCGGACACTGTAGATCCAAGGTCAGACTGCACGTTCTCTGCAGTTTAATTTTGATCTACATTGTCCACTAAAGGTCCCCGAGTCGCGCTTAGCAGCTTAAAAAGTTAAACCGTTAAGACTCGTCCATACTGAGAGTATTTGCTGATGACAAACTCAGAGTGACCCAAATGTTAGAACTGGTCACCGAAGGGTAAAAACAATATGGGGGGAAAGGAGAAAATGTTGATTAGCAGCATTTCCCATTTGTCCATAATGTTTTAAAAAGTCCTCTTCCTCAAGGTCGTAAAACCACGAGACTGTCTGATCAATGCTTAATTCTGATTATCTAATTGAAGTGAAATATCGTTTGTCGGAACTTTTGGCGTACAGTACCGATTAACCAACCATGTGGCCGATTAACCGACCGAAGGAATGAATGAGCAATTGAACGAACGAAAAAACCAATGAACAAACGAACAAACAAATGAATAACTGAATGAATGAATCCGGCTAGCCAATTCACGCAAGGTCTTATTTACTCGCTAATTGACCAACCAACCAACCAACCGTCAGACTGAACAACGATCTGACTGATAAACTCGCTGACTGTTTCACTGACTAACCGATCGACCCACTCGTCCGCCTCTGTACTCACTAAATCAGTCACTCACACATCTAACCATCTACTCGCTCGCTCTCTGACTCACTCGCTGACTCACTCACTCACTCACTCACTGCTTCCCCAACTATTCAGTAACCAAACGAACGAACTACCGACCGACCGTACAAACGACCGAGCATCTGAGCCAGTCAACGAGTAAACAAACCAACGAACGATTAAACAAGCAGAGGATTGAGCAAGTAGATTTACCCTTACTCTGCCAAATAAGTGAACAGAAACTTTCAAACCAAGGTTTTGCTATGTCAAAGGTATTATTTGGGGAAAGATATCTCCTTATCGGACAGTGTAGATCCAAGATCAGACTGCACGTTCTGTGCAGTCTGATCTTGATCTACACTGTCCGCAAAAGGTCAGTGAGTCGCTATTTATATTATCGCAAGGTTTTGCTATTTCAAAGGTATTATTTGGGGAAAGATATCTCCTTGTCGGACAGTGTAGATCCAAGATCAGACTGCACGTTCTGTGCAGTCTGATCTTGATCTACACTGTCCGCAAAAGGTCAGTGAGTCGCTATTTATATTATCGCAAGGTTTTGCTATTTCAAAGGTATTATTTGGGGAAAGATATCTCCTTATCGGACAGTGTAGATCCAAGATCAGACTGCACGTTCTGTGCAGTCTGATCTTGATCTACACTGTCCGCAAAAGGTCAGTGAGTCGCTATTTATATTATCGCAAGGTTTTGCTATGTCAAAGGTATTATTTGGGGAAAGATATCTTCTTATCGGACAGTGTAGATCCAAGATCAGACTGCACGTTCTGTGCAGTCTGATCTTGATCTACACTGTCCGCAAAAGGTCAGTGAGTCGCTATTTATATTATCGCAAGGTTTTGCTATGTCAAAGGTATTATTTGGGGAAAGATATCTCCTTGTCGGACAGTGTAGATCCAAGATCAGACTGCACGTTCTGTGCAGTCTGATCTTGATCTACACTGTCCGCAAAAGGTCAGTGAGTCGCTATTTATATTATCGCAAGGTTTTGCTATTTCAAAGGTATTATTTGGGGAAAGATATCTCCTTGTCGGACAGTGTAGATCCAAGATCAGACTGCACGTTCTGTGCAGTCTGATCTTGATCTACACTGTCCGCAAAAGGTCAGTGAGTCGCTACTTATATTATCGCAAGGTTTTACTATTTCAAAGGTTTTATTTGGGGAAAGATATCTCCTTATCGGACAGTGTAGATCCAAGATCAGCCTGCACGTTCTGTGCAGTCTGATCTTGATCTACACTGTCCGCAAAAGGTCAGTGAGTCGCGCTTAGCAAGCCTGAGGGTAAATAAAACTGATACCTTTGTGATGGCATTTTGCTTTGACTTTATAAAGTTCTTCACCATATAGGCGTATGTGTACTTTTTTCCGTTGTAAGCATAATTAATGTTAGACATCTCAAACACTGTTGATGGACCTTTGCGCAAGTTTAGGAAAGAAGCTGTCCAGTCACGTGTGTCTATTGTGATCCTTTTTACCTCTGTTGAATACATGTCGTCCTATTTATAGAAAAAAAGACGTGTAGGTGTGATGAAGAGGGTCACAAAAAGGGTTGGTTGTTAACGAATTCTAAAATTATCATTTTTTGACCAAAGCCTGTTTTGTGGTTAAACCTGTGTTGATGGAGTTTATAAAAAGTGCTTCTTATAATTTTGAGTGACAGGAATTAAAAAGTTACGCTCTGACATAATGGGGTTTAATGCACCTCCGTGATGCATTATACCAAGCAAGTCATCACATATTTATGGACCAATAAAATCCACTTTGTCCTAAAACCGGCAGAATTCTGAGGTAGAATGGTCCTTGGACTTGTATGAAAATTTGCCGCTGGCAAAAATTTTTGATACAGGCCAGCCTGCGCAGAGCATTCAGCCCCTTTTTTACAGAGTATGATTCATATACTTTGAATCAGTTGACAAATCTCGCTTGTCGCGATTTCAATGAATTTTCTAAAATTGAGAGAAACGCAATTTTCTGATCTACTAAATCAAATGGTATAGCCAACCAGAAACTGTGTCACTTTCTGAATTTAGAATTAGACTGTTCTGTTAAGAATTGACAGTGATTACGGGCCGCGATCTTTGCAAAGCCATTGGCAGGTAACATATGAACGGGAAATCATCCAAGAGAAGGAGAATAACTCTTACATACATTATGCTGTAACGAAGGAAAAGGGGGATAACTCTTACACTCATTAAACTGTTGACGTAGGTGTATTTTGTGTAGATTCCAGCGTCATCGTACATCAACATATCCATATGAATGTAGGGTCCTTCTTCGTATGAGCCGAGCTGAAATTACCGTATGGTTAAGTAGCGCAATTTGTATTGTATATAGACAGGCCGGCCAGAGCGAGGAAGGAAAAGAAAGATAGACAGACAGACAGACATAGCGGGAGAGGAAGGAAAAAAAGTGGGAAAGAAAGAAAGAAACAAACAAACAAACAAAGAAAAACGGAGAGAGGCGTAAACGAATAAAGACAGCAAAGAGCACTCATGAGAACAAAAAAGATTGAACAGTGAGACAGGGTCGTTAAAACATGGGATAAAGTGTTGAAGAAAATCCAGATATGCATAAGTAGATACACTGGCTACCCTAACATAACTGAAAAAGTATTGTAAACAGTGTGAAACACCAAACAAACAAAGAAAACCTGGTATCATACCTGATGTGTGGCGAAAAATGGTGGGGTCTTTATACTAGCGACGAAAACTCCGTCAGACTTTCGCATAACTAGGAGGCGTGAGTGGCCATCTTTCTCATAGGTAAAGAATTGTGAAAAAAATGGTTTTGTGTTGTCAAAATGGGCTGAAAAGTAAAGAAAAAAAGTAACCTCGTATCAGTCTAACTTAATACCGAGCCCACTAGCTCAGGCGCTAGGATATCTGGTGTAAAAACCAAGGGGTCGCTGATTCGAAACCATCAGCTCCGCCAATTTATCTTCCACGATTGATGATAGTCATTGCAACAGGATTTATTCCTCTCTCACCGATGATTATTGTTTCAATGATCGAAAGCAGCCAATTGCTAAGGAAGAATATTGCGCGAAGTACTGGTAAACGATATTTCAGGAAAGCATGGATAGGTGCACTGGCCGCCGCGACATGACTGCATGACATCAGGGCGAAAACGTTGTTATGCACCATACAAACAAAGTGTGACTGAATCCCTTGCCAAAATATCTTGTTTTTAGGACTCTGAGAAGGTAGCCTCTTGTAAAATATTTCCCACACTATTTTTCTACCTCTTCCAAATACAACGAGCATCAGTGGAACATATGGCCTGCAACATGCAAAAAGGGGCATTCGGACATGTGCGTAAAGTGTCGTCTCGCATCAGCCTGCGCAGTCCGCGCAGGCTAATCCGAAACGACACTTTCCGTTTTTATGTAATTTTCTGTTTTACGCAAGTCTACTGTAGGACATAATCTAATGTAGTCGTAAAGTGCCGTCTCGGATTAGCCTGCGCAGGCTTATCCAAGACGAGACTTTACGCAAATGACCGAATGCCCCTTTTCGCGTGTTGCCAGCCACATATGAGTTTTCGTCCGCACATTCTATCAATGTAGACTGGTCTAAAATCTTCTCGTTTTCATCGGCCTGTATTCATAGGCCTGTATTCATCGACCATTCTAAATTGCATTCTTAGGTTTATTCTAGATTTACAACGTAACACGTGTTCTGATTGGCTAAAGCATTTGGTATAGCCAATAAGAAATTGTGTTATTTTCAAATTTAGAAAATTCATCAAGAATTAGACAATGAAAGTTTTTATTTTTTAAATGGTTGGCGAGTATGGGTCCTTTTTTTTCATTAGTTCTAACGTCATAACTAAAGCTTTAACCCTTAACAAACCGTTCATTTTTTTTTTTTTAGGAAGAACCCTTTTAAACTGTCACAAAACAATACCGACCCTTAATAAAACGAACTTTGAAAACATTGTGGGACAAGGACAAGATGCTGGTAACTAACTTTTTTTTGTACATTTCCCATAATGTATATATATATTTTGTCCTATCAAAGACAAAACTCGTTATTTGAGTCATGTCTAAATTTGTCGTCTGCCTATGCTATCAATTTAAACAATTTGAAAATGGGGGTGTGTAAGGTTGAAATGCTTGAAACCAGCATTTTCTCCTTCTTCCATCCTGTTTCTACCCTTTTGAACACCGATTCCCTCTATGAGTCACAATTAATGTGTTCTCTTAGAATGATTTCAATATGAACAAGTCTAAAATGGTGCTGTCTGGTAAAGATTTATCTGTTCGATTGCTATGGACTGACGGAAGGGCATGTACATTTCCACTGCCACGTGGTTGACCGAGACGTTCAATTAAAAAAAAAATGGCGGGCTTTTTGTAAGTTTGTGTGCTCACCGCAATGAGTCGATATATTCTTTAGAATATTCAAAAGAACCTTACTTTAGACGCATGAATGCTACATGCCCACTGTTTTCTGCAGATGTGGGAAATTCTGCTTCAACGTCAGCTTGTCCAATGTTAAAACATATGTAGACAACAACTGAAATGTGGCTCAAATCATTTTGGAATTCGTTTTTGAAAGTGTGGAGTTCTTGTCATCATTTGCTCCTATCCCAACAGTGTTTTCAAAAAGCCTTCTACTTCCGGGCTGTTAAAACACGAGATTGTTTGGTAACGAGTACTATTGCAGCGGTGTAGATATACTATCCGAACTCATTTAATACTTCCGGTTGCCTGAAAATGGCGGACTTCATCGAGTGTTTACCGATTTTAGCCAATATATTGACAGACAACAAAACTTACTGTAGGCACACGGGTCGTGCATGTAAGCAGTTTCCGGAAGAATTACGTAGTTCTCTGTCATTGCAAAGGAGTGAAGATATCCGAATCGCGATTCATAATTCGGGTACGGTGAAAATGGCGGACTTCTAGAACACTGAGTTATGTCTGCTGCTTCGAAATGATACTCTCCCACCACGTGACGTACTTTGTCAGCTCCAACTTTGTAAATGACTCTCCTATGTGAAAGATTTATAAGGCAGAATGGAGGATCAATGCGAGAAATGAAAAAAAAAACCACACATTTTGTTGTAATAAGATAATAACCCGAGGCCACGACTCAACCCTTTACCACACAATCTCGAGTTTTAATGATCCTGTAGAAAACGGTTTTGAAAACAGCGTGCGACAAGGGGAAAATGCTGGTGATCAGCATTTGCCCCTTTTTTCCACAATGTTTTCTATCCATTCTATCCATTCAACAACAATTCTAATCACTTGATGCACATCGAATTTGTCACCTGCAAACCCCTTCAGCTTGGACAAATTTAGAATTTCTTTATAATATGGCCTGCAACACGCGAAAAAGGGCATTCGGACATTTGTGTAGAGTGTCATTCCAGATCAGCCTGTGCAGTCCGCGCAGACTAATCCGAGACGACACTTTCCGTTTATTTGTAATTTTCTGTTTTGTGCAAGTCTACTATAAGACAAAATCGACTGTAGTCGTAAAGTGTCGTCTCGGATCAGTCTGCGCGGACTGCGCAGGCTGATCCGAGACGACACTTTACGCAAATGTCCGAATGCCCCTTTTCGCATGTTGCAGGCGATATGGTAAAGAGTTAACTATTTCATGGCCGAAACTTAACATTAATATTCATCCTGTCCTCTGCAAACTCTCAGACCTCGAACAGTGGCTTATATGTATAACAAACGTTTGGTATGGTATTAGCAACTTTCCATACTATGGTTGTTTTCAAAATTTTTGTAGCGTGTGCGATGGAAGATGCGCAAGCAACCTCTAGCTAAACTTTGATCTAAATTAATAGAGCTAACTATGCCCCAATGGAACACTTGTGCCCTAAATCTAAATATACGAATAACGCTAAGTGTAGACGCTTGATTTTATCGTGAAGTCTTTGCTGGGGTTTATAAAATGATTAACAAGAAATATCTTTTAAAAAAGACAGACGGCGTAAGAGGCACTGGGATATGAATATTTAAATTCGTTTGTAGTATAATATAAAGAGAAATGATGAAAACAGTTCTGAAAGTAGCCTCTTTTAAATTGCTTTGCATATAGATGAAAGTAGATTTTTCAATAAGGTTTAAGAATTAGGAAGCTCTCGTAACGAGCGTTATTGAGCAATACATTAATTCTCATGTTTAACGTAAAATTAGAGTCGACATTCTGCCATGTTTCGGAATATATCGTTTGTTCTGTTTTTTATTAATGAATCATGTTTAAATAAAGGTCTTTAAAAAGAAAACAAAGTAGATTTGCATGTTTTTGTACAAAAATGAAGCACCTTTCAAACATCGACTATTTGCCGTTATCAGAAGGCGGGGTTTCATCACCCCTCTCAATGCTTGACCACACCCACCTACTTTTATTAAGAGTAATTTAGTAGAAACCCATTTTCTTCGCTAACAACGCAATAAAATCGATTGTTCCCCCAGGTAGGCATAGTTATTCACGTTTCGAATTAAATCACCAAATTCAAGACATAACATCTTTTTTCATTGTGACAAGAAACTAAATCAGTTGTTTCACAACCCGTTTTCGTGTAATACAATAGAGCAGTAGCCTGCCGTCGCAATTCGTATTCGGTTTTACGCGAGGAAAAACGGGTACCAAATCTCTTACACTAACCAAAATAGAAAACTCGCCAATACTCATTGCTATTAGTTTATCCATATGATTTAGATTATGGATGTTTAGCTAGAGTTTAACATCAGCATGGCCAAAAAGTACATCTTTACACAGGTAAATGTGATCATTACGTGATTTTCTAGTCATGAACACTTTTATCCAATGTCGGTAAATTTCTACTGTGACCTTTATTTTTTTGCGTAGTTTACCTATATTTGGCCAATCACAAAATGTGTAACCATTCATGTCCTCCTAGTACTGAAAGTAGGTCAAAAGTGAGATCATACAGCTACGCCGAAAAAAGGACAGTGCCATTATGATAATAAGCTGATAATCTTATACAAAATTTGATTGGCTGAATCCGTCACGTGAATTTTACGTTAAGATATAGACGATATGAAAAGGCACATTCAATCATTTATAGACGTTGATTGCCGAGGTTGTGCGCAGCTGAGGTTGTCACTGGTCATGTTGATAGGAAGCCGAATTCTCTTCTGAAAATCACAATAAACTTATAGCTTAGTCATGCCCTGGCAACAGGGAGTTAAATGCATCTCCGCGGTGCATTAAACCAAGCAAGTCATCACATAATTATGGATCCATAAAACCCATCCTGTGTTATAAACGACTACTGAATATCTTTAGGTAGATTTGTCCATTCAGCTACAGAAAATTGACCAACAGCAAAAAGTTTCGACCCAGGTAAGCCTGCGCGGAATGCGCAGGCTGACCAGGTTTGATACTTTGACCAGGTTTGATACTTTTTGCAGATGCATTAAACATCACAGAGCAAGGCTCAATTATAATTAACTCTTTCCTATAAAATATTATAACAAGCTGTCAAACTTTCAGGGCCGCTGTTTGCCAGAATATCTGACATAATATTCTACGTGACAAGACACGGTTGATCCGAGATCAGAATGCTCGCTACATGCATTTGATATTTTGATCTATAGTTACAGTTAGAACTATAAGGTTGCCCCCCCCAGCATGGGCTAAACGCAAAATACAGGGTGTCCGGAAAGTAAGGTAACACTTCTTTTCATCTAAAATATGGCTTTTAAATGACGCTAGTGACAAAATGGTACTTCTAATTTGAAATCTGTATAAAAGTGTGTACACAATGTAATGAAAATTGAATGAGATTATCATATACACAACAGAAAACATAGTTCATAAACAAGTAGATATATCTCTATCTCTTCATCTGGAATTAAAAGCCATATTATAAATGTACAAAAGTGTTACATAACTTTCCGGACACCCTGTACTATTATGAATTTATGCTATGCATACCAGATTTTCAAGTTGGGCATCGTACTCATATCCGCAGCACTGAATACGCTCCAAACTGTTCCGTCCTTCTCCGTGTGTTCGTGAGCAGGATTGTTCGTGAACATGACCGCCTTGCTGTAGCCCAGGTTGTTATCTTTGTAGTCTATGTGTCCTTTCTGCGTTACACTGTGCGGATCAACAACCACCCCGACGGGTATCTCTGTCATTGCGACCACCTGGTTTCCGACTTTCCACCAGCTCACGTTTGGCACTTCTACAACCTTGGTCTCCCCAGTCATATTCTTCTCCCACTTTTTGAATTGGTCTTTGTTCTATATCACAGTGAATACAATCAACGTTTTACAAAACTGTTGCTTTGCCACCGTGAAGGAAAAGGCTTGTGAAAACATCGTGATAAAATGAGACATTCTTTATTTAGTTTAAACGTATTTATTTTACATTGACTGAGAAACAAGTTCTTACAACTTATACTAATCTCTCTCGATTCTGCTTCCTGGGAACTACACCAGTACTCGCGCCAAATGTGTGGGCCAATGAACAATGAACAATCCCAAAATTGACACCCGTTCCCGGGTATCGAACTCGGGACCTTATGGTTACGAGGCCGACGCTCTATCTCACTACAACGGACACCACACAAAAAATTCTTGTTGTCCTTTGTCCATTCTTTTCCGAACAACAAAAGGTAGATGTGTTATCAAAAGACCTAGGACAGATGACAAAGTCAAGCCTCTCCTTTGCAATTAGATCAAACGAGGCAGGACAAATGACATGGGCTCAATTACACCGGTCGATAATGTGAAATCATAATTGGCATGCAATACACGAAAAGGGGCATTTGGACATTTGCGTAAAGTGTCGTCTCGGGTCAGCCTGCGCAGTCCGCGCTTACTAATCGGAGACGACACTTTCCGACCTTGTGTGATTTTCTATTTCACGCAAGTCTACTGTAGGACAAAAACTAATATTGACGTAAAGTGCCGTTTCGGATTAGCCTGCGCGGACTGCGCAGGCTAATCCGAGACGACACTGTACGCAAATGTCCGAAAGCCCCTTTTCGTATGTTACGACCATATTCAAATCAGTCTGATGACGTCATTTCTGATATAGACGGAGTTACCGCTTTACAAACATTATCTTCCGCTAGATGGCTTTCTACAAATACACATCTATCTAATTTGGGCATTCTGGATACAGAAGCGGACTAATTTTTCAAAACGACAACCATTACTTTGAATTTCAAAATAAAATAAACGTTTACTCAATAAAACGCTACCTGGTGCGATTCATTCAGTTATGATCAACTAACAGGTAACCTATGCACCGGCCATTTATTAAAACAGTCCCTACAGTCTTGGGTATAGCTTCTGTATAAGCCCTACTTTTCCCAAGTATCCGGGGATGGGTGATGCGTCATAGCAGACAGGTCGAATCTTCGAAGAATATGACATGCGCAGACAACGGCTTTACACAACGACCAGCCCCTTAGTAGAGTGCCAAGAAATTCACCTTTACATTGAATTATAGAACATTTTCTTTACTTCAGCGAAGAAAATGATAAGAGACATGTTCGGTGAAAAGGGGGTTTTATGCATCTGCAAACAGTATCGACCCAGGTCAACTGCGCAGGCTGACCTGTGTCAAAAGATTTTGCTTTTAGTCAATTTTCTTCATGTTCATGGACGATTTTACCTCATGATTTAGTCGGATGTTAAACAAAATAGATTTTATGGATCCAAAATTATATGATCTCATACGTGGTACCATGTATCACGGAGATGCATTAAACCCCCTTTTGCAAAAGTATTTCTCATATTTAGTTATATCTATCAGTGTTTGTAAGCGCGAAATTTTGATAGACGACAAAATATCTTCATACGCCCAGTTAACCCTTATACTGCTAAATAGATTAAATGAAACTTTCAAGCCTAAATATCTCCTAATCGGACGGTGTAGATCAAAGATCAGACTGCACGTTCTGTGCAGTCTGATATTGATCTACACTGTCCGCAAAAGGTCAGCGGGTCGCGCTTTAGCAGCTTGCGGTTGAAGATATGCAGATGAAGAATACTGTACGTACCGTTTTACTGTACACTGTACCATGAAAGACACTTGATCTGTTCATGTCCCGGCCGTAGATGTTATATATGTCGTTAACCACGGCATCGTAATATCTGTATCAATGAAACTGTTTTGTTTGTTTGTTTGTTTGTTTGTTACCAAACAACAAAATTTTTAAACTATCTAAGTTGAATGCATTTGCAGACGATATATTTGACTTCGGTGAAATGATTCACTTTGTTTATGAAAGGATGGTATAACATTGTAGGAAAACGAGAAAATGTTGGTTACCAGCAAATTGCTTCTTTTCCGACAATGTTTACGGGATTGTTTGGCAAAGGTATCCGCTGTTTTGAACATTTTTTAAGATATTTCGCGGCGGCCAGTGTACATATCCACGCATTCCTAGCCTTTCTTTTTACCTGTGCTTCGTACAACTTCCTTGCCAAGCAAGTGGCTGCTTTCCCACAAAAACATCCTCAAACATCTTCAAGACACTAAGAAATGAAGATTAACCTCTAACCAAGAAATCAAGTCTTTCATTGCCTATGATAACATGACTCATGTTTCAATGCCGGCGAAGATCAAGACCAGACTACACAGAATGCACAGTCTGATCTTTGATTCATACAGTCCGAAACCCAATTGCCATATTATAAACTAAACAAAGCATTTGCAGACAGCATATTAAATGCTAAACGGGGTGAATTTGTCTTTAGAAAGCTTGCAAAGAAATAGCAGCTTGGGATAAGGAGAAAATGCTGGTTACCTTATCCCACGATGCTTTTTTCTATCAAAGCATTTTCCTCCTTTTCCATCAATGTTTTCAAAAGCCTTTCTTCGGGGCGTTAAAACTCGGGATTGTCATACAGCGCTAAATTGCAGTGGGAAATCTGCTTTCGATCTCGAAAAATATCGATTTATTTTTATCGGCGAAGCTGAATGTGCTTGCTTTTGACCTACCTTTTGGTATTGATAAAAAACGAATAAACAGAAACTTGTGATTGGTCAAAAATGTATACATGTTTATTCTAAGGGGCCCCTGCCTGTTTGCACCGTTTACCTTTTTTAAAGATATTTCTTGTTTGTTTCAGTTGGCATTGACGGAGGAATCCATACATCTTGGCCCCGTTCTAAATCGCAGAGAAAGTTCCTTAAACCTTTACAGAACAATCCCAAGTCTTAAAGGCCCAAAAAAGTTCCCAGTTTTTGATAACTCCCTGTTAATAACTGGAATTAATGTTGCCAATATTAATCAGAGTCTTATAACTCAACAGTTGATCTTGACGCTCTAAGGGTTAAAATTGTGATAGAGAAAAGACAGCTTCCTACCTGTTGGTAAAAGTTACTTCCCCTTTCTCCAGCTTGAATCGGGTCCCCATGCTAACACAGTCGAACAAATGTTCGACATAATTCGGAAGTTCTAGGTTTTGTTCTCGGGTGTTTCCGTAAATTGCGCATCCGTGACGTATGAAGTTCCCTGAAGAGGGTACCATTCAGAAAATGAAATACTGCCTTAACCATTCACCAAACAATCTCAAGTTTTTACGACCCTGAAGAAAAAGAGATTTGTAACCATTGTGGAAACGGTGAAATTGATCGTCAGAGCAATTTCTCCTTTTCCAACATTCTTTTCAAAAAGCCCTCTTCATAATGGTCATATTAACGGGATTGTTTGGTAGGAAATTAAAGTTGGTATGATTGATTTATCTTTGTTTTATTATCTTCGCCACCGGTTGCCCATATAGGCGACGCCCCCTGAAAGCTATTAGTTTTGTTACAGAGGATAGTGCAAGATACAGGACGAAACCAACCCTAAATTACGCCCGGTTCTTTAACGTGCTCGGTGTTAAGCGTCATCTCTTGAGCTCATTCGATCTCCCTCTGTAGTTAACCCTTAGTTCATTTTGTTTGCGATCGTGAGCCCATTTCTATAGTTTAAACATAGTTCATTCAAAATATTGTTGAACCATGCTCTGTGAAAAGGGGGCTTAATGCATCTGGGAAAAGTATCGACCCAGGTCAGCCTGCGCAGTACGCGCAGGCTGACCTGGGCCGAAACCTTTCGCTATTGGTCAATTTACTGTATGTCCAGTGCCCTGTCTACCTCATGATTAAGTCGGTTGTTAAAGAATGTGGCTATTATAGAATTTCTATGTATGTGATCGCTTGCTTGGTATCATGCATCACGGAGATGCACTAAGCCCCCTCTTGCTAGAGTATGGCTCATTTACATATCAACATATTAACAAAGTATTACGAAAATGAAAGCTTATACCTATATAGTTCCTAAAAAACAATCATGTAGTATAACAATTACAGTTGATCAAATAAAATGAAAATACACCAAAATATTGAACTGATAGTGAAAACTTGAGGGTGATAGCGAAAAAAGAGATATGAAGAAAGCAATAATGGTTGGAGTTTGTGCAGAGTGGAGAAGAGTAAAGAAAAAAAAAATGAAAACTTATCTTAATTATAGGGCACCCTAATGGGAGTCGTGTAACATCGCCTTTCATCGCCAAAATCGTACGGATTCAGCTGAGACTCGTGTAATCCGTAATCGATGCGGAGAACCAGCGCGTATTGGCAGATCGATTGCGGATTACCCGAAATTAGCCGAATCCGTACGTTTTTTGGGGCGATGAAAAGCGGTGTTACAAGAATCCCATTAGGGTGCCCTACCCTAAAATTGGATCCCGGCATTTCGTAGGGAGTGTTGACTAGGATCAACTTGCGCAAAGGAACCGACAATCTCCACTACTCTTAATCTACCTTTTACCACACAATCCCGAGTTTTAAAGATTCTGGGCAAGAAAACATTGTGGGAAAAGGAGAAAATGCTGGTAACCAGCATTTTCTCTTCTTCCCACAATGCTGTCTACCCTTTCGAAGACAGAACTAATTATTTGAGCTATCTCTAATTTGTCCAATGCAAATGCCTTAAACTTAGTTGACGGTAAAGAGTTGACGGTTTTGAAAATACAAACCATTCAGCCAATCTGGAATGATTCCCTCGTCGACTTTCACTTTCCCTTCAATTGTCTCTTTTTGTACGTCAACCAGTCCGGCCATGATCGGTTTATCTAGGTTCGAGCCGATGTTTACCGAAAGGCCAAATACGACCATCAGGAATTTTAAGTATCGCACAAGACGCCACATTGTGTCTACTCCTTTTCGCCTATGCCGGTAAGTCTGTAAAATCAAAGTACTGAAAGTACTAACAGAAGATGATGGTAGAAATTTGCCAGCAAATAGGTCTTAACAGTGGACCATTTCATTAAAAAATCAGTCATCTGGCGGTTGACAACATTCTTTTCTAATACTAATAGCAGTATTTCATGATCATAGCTATTTTCCATTAAATCTTGTATTTGTGTGCGGTGTTAAATGTTAGGAAAGTGGTTCGAAGTGTCATTACAGAGATTTGGGGTGTTTTTGGAGTGGTTTTGGGGTGTTCGTATATGTTTCTCTGACTTATTCATCCACGATGTAGACTTTATAGACTACTCCATGTCAAAGCTGCGAAACCAGGCTAATTTCAGATCTAAAGCTAATTCTATGACATCTAACTCTGACGTTCATCGTTTATGGAAAAAAAAATCTGCTTGCACAGTTTCTAAATCTGTATGTTATTTTAACATATGAAATGACCTAGACACGTCTGTTCTTTGATCTATGAGGACTTATTTTTCTCGAAACAGAAGAGTGGTTCGTCGTTCCACTACTATAATGTGACGGTTGACATGAGAAGGCGAGACCTGAAAGGTCATTCACCTTCTAAAAATGTAAATCAAAGGACTGAAAGTCCCGAAGAAACATTTGTCCATTGCAAAACGTGGGGCGGCTTTATTTGGGGATTTACGCTTTTGAGTTTTAAACTTTCTTTCAATGGTTTTACTCTTTATCAAAGAGTATAATTCAAGACTCTTCCATAATTGGCCTGCAACGCGCGAAAAGGGGCATTCGGACATTTGCGTAAAGTGTCGTCTCGGATCAGCCTGCGCTGTCCGCGCAGGCTAATCCGAGACGGCACTTAACGACTACATTAGATTTTTTCCTACATTAGACTTGCGCAAAACAGAAAATTACATATGAAAGGAAAGTGTCGTCTCGGATTAGTCTGCGCGGACTGCGCAGGCTGATTCGGAACGACACTTTACGCGAATGCCCGAATGCCCGAATGCCCTTTTCGTATGTTGCAGGCCATATAAGAAGTTTTTGTAGACGACAGATTACATCCAGCTCCAATGATGAACTTTGTACCTATCTGTGCTGTCCTAGAGATTCGTTTACTGGTACTTCTTTCAATACTTTTCCTATACCACTGGCTGCTTTCCCATATAACCATCGTGGAAACAGTTTTCAGCAGTGAGAGAGAAATGAATCCTGTCGCAATGACTATCACCATTCCTCGAGCTGGGCATTCAAACAGGCGAGCCCACCCCTTTCCCCCTCCCGATTTGGAGCCTTATACGTAACCAACTAAGCTATCAGATTTAGCCCTGAACATGCAATTTATTCATTTCTTTTCCCCAACGTTACGAAATCTTCAAATACTATTTGCTAGACAAAAAGCATAATCGGCTCAGCGCCCTGACCAACAGTTGAAAAATACGTCAAATTATCGAAAAAGGGTCATACATTTTAAAAATGAAAATTTACATTTTAAAAAATGAAATTGAGTCATGGTAAGTGAAAAGAGGGTGTAATGCATCTGCAAAGAGTATCGACCCATATCAGCCTGCGCAGTCCTTGCAGGCTGGCATAGGTCGAAAGTTTTTGCTATTTACAAATTTTGTACATGCCCAAAGACCATTCTACCTCATGAGTCAGTCGACTGTCAGACAAACTGGATGTTATAGATCCATAATTATGTGATGACTTGCTTGGTATAATGTATCACATAGATGCATCAAAAACCCCTTTTTCCCTGAACGCTGATCCATTGCAATTGTACTCAAATAGCATTTCCTACCCTTTATGTTTGTCTATGTCCAGTTAAACACTAAATTCAAATTGACAGACTATACAAATTAACTCAATATATCAACATTAATATTACTCAACATATCCTACCTTGGTACCTAAATCTTTATCTTTATCAGACTTAACTTTGAGTTCAAATAAGTGGGGCAAAACTGCAACTTTATCAGCCCTTTACCTACCCGACTTTTTAACAACCCTGGTGTGGAATGCTTTTGAAAACATTGTGGGAAAACGAGAAAATGCTGGTGGCCAGCATTTTCTCCTTTTCCCACAACGTTTTCTACCATATTAGAGACTATTTCATTATTTGGACCAATTAAAATTTGTTGTCTGCAAATTCTTTCAATTTGAACAAGTCGACTTTTTTTGTCATATAGTTAGAGTTAACCTTATACCACACAGTTGACGGCCCTGAAGAAAATCTTGAAAACAATGTGGGAAAAGGAGAAAATGCTGGTAACCAGCATTCTGTCTTTTTTCCACAATGTTTTCTGCCCTATTAAAAAACAGAAATGAACAACATTTTTTTTTTCTGTTGTCTTCAAATGCATTCATTTTGGTCGAGTCGATTTTGTCGTTTGGTAAACTGTTAATTCAATAAAATTTTATCAGTCATTAAAAGCGTGCAATAGATAAATCGTACTGATAATTATGTACATACCGTAAGAATTTTGGTATATCATATACATGACTGAATTTGGGTTTATTTATCGTCGCCACCGGTTACCCATATGGGCGACGCCCCTGAAGACTGTTAGTTTTGTTATGGGGGATAGTGCAAGATACAGGACGAAACCCATCCTGAATTACGCCTGGTTCTTTAACGTGCTTGGTGTATAGCACCGTCACACGAGACCTCAGTTTAACGTCTCATCCGAAAGACTATCAGTAATTTTAGATGACCAGCTGTAGGGCTCGAACCCACACCATCAAGTGACACAAGACTTGATGTTTACAAGTTCTACGCTCTACCAACTGAGCTATGCGGGCTAGTACATGTAAAGCAATAATATCTTTAGAAAAGAAAATCTGTAAAGAAGATGTGTAAGAGGCACTGGAATATAATAAATATTCAGACACTATTTATGGTTCAATAGGAAAGAAATGATGAAAAGTAACATGGCTAGCAATTGCCTCTTTTGCCTCACTGTTTTGTATATTGTTGAAAAGTGAAGTTGTCTATTAGATATGGTCCATGCTCTGGCAAAAGGGGTTTAATGCGTTCTCGTAAGACATTGCATCAAGCAAAACATCACTTAATTATAAAGTCATAAAATCCTTGCAGAAAAACAGACTAATTGCAAAAAGTTTCGACCCATGTCAACCTGCATGGACTGAACAGACTGATCTCTGTCGATAATTTTTGCAGGTACATAAACCCCCTATTCACAGACCATGGCTCGTGTATATTTTCAAGGTTAGATGTTAATCCACTCAACGTTGGAAAAGTAGTGGTTGCTGCTAACGATGGTGTGTTACTAATTAATGCATAGAAATATTCAATTACCAATTACTACAAGAAAAGAATTATCCCCTATCATATCCATTTGCTTAGTTGTAAAAAGGTGCACCGGAATATTGATTAAAGATACCAACCCTTGTATATTGGTGCCATTAATGGGCCCGCAAATAGGCCCGCAGAATAAATATTTAAACATTTGTTACCAATCGCAAATAACTATTTATTAATTCCAGACATCTAATAAGAAGAATGAGGTCAAAAGCTAGTTTTTTTTTACGGCTACGCCGGCAAAATGTGGAAAAAAGAAAACGGCAGTACATGCAGTTTCCTTTTTTTCCCTCGATGTTCTCAAAAGAAATCTTCTCCAAACAAAAAATGAAAAAGCTGTTTGAAGGGTAATGATTTAACTCTTCAACAACCAAGCCTGTGTTTTAAATAGGTATTTGAAACATTGTGGAAAAAGGAGAAAATGCTGGTAAGCAGCATTTTCTCCTTTTCCCACAATATTTCATACACCTTTTGTTGATGATTCCCACCATTTCCATAGGCTTACGAATGATTTGAAATTGGACAAGTTTAAAATTTTGTCGCTTGTTAACTTACCGAATGATCTTTTCGACAATCACAGAGTTCATACTTCAGCTCGATTTTATCTTCGATATCTAGATTAAAGATTACAATTATCAAATGTGGTCGAATTTTTGCGGTCAGTGGTCGAAAACTGCGTAATCTCTTTTTAAATAGCTCACCTGAGCACAAAGTGCGTGCTCAAGGTGATTTTTGTGATCGTGCTGTGACCGTCGTCCGTCGTGCGTCGTGCGTCGTCAGGGCGTCAACAATTACCTTGTGTACACTCTAGAGGCCACATTTTCGGTCCGATACTCATGAAACTTATTCAGAATGTTTGTCTTGATAAATTCTCGCACAAGTTTGAATTTGGGTCCTGTCAGCTCAAAAAGTAGGTCACTGGGTCAAATCTTAGAAAAATCTTGTGTGCGCTCTAGAAACTTCATTTTCAGCCCAATACTCATGGAACCTGGTCAGAATGTTTGTCTTCATGATATCTTGGACAAATACAAAATTGGGTCACGTCGGGTCAAAAACTGGCCAACCCTTAGAAAATTCCTGTGTGCACTCTAGATGCCATATTTTCAGCCCGATACTTATAAAATATTGTAAAAATAGTTGTTTTGATTATATCTCACACAGATTTGAAATTGGGTCACGGGAGGTAAAAAAGTAGGTCACTGGGCCAAATTGTATAGAGGTCACATTTTCAGCCCAATACTGTTGAAACTTGGTGGGAATGTTTAACATGATGATATCTTTGACAAGTATGAAACTGAGTATCATCGGGACAAAAAGTAGGTCACTGGGCCAAGTCTTGGCTAAACCTTGTTTGCACTCTAGAGGTCATATTTTCAGCCAAATACTTATGAAACTAGGTCAGAGCGTTTGTCTTGGTGATATCTCGGACAAGTCAACGAATGTCAAACTCTTTTTATCACATAACGAAAGGTCGCGAAAGGTGTGAATATGCAAAACTATACATGCATACATAGTAATTACTATGAATAGAGGATAATCAACTGGTTGTGTGTGACATTAAAAGTATGTCACTGGAATGGGCCCTGATACGGTTGAAAAACGAGTCCGAAGAACAAGTTTTTTAACCGCATCAAACCCCATTCGAGTGACAGATTTTTAATATCACACACCACCAGTTGATTGTTGTATTTGTTATATTCCTAATTCACTCTTTGTTTTCTAATAATCATCAAGTACGGTACAATGTTAGCAATATAGCAAAAAAGTAGTTCCGGCAAGACATCCTAAAGCTATATCGTCACTAGTGATGATACTATAGTTATCATCACTAGTGGTGTGAAATCCCAGTAATTCACTGATAGGAACATAATAATACTCGATTCACTCCTCTGAAAGAAGTATAATATGACGTCAAATCTGTCATCACTTAAACATACATCTTCATTCGTTTTCATCCAGTTTTTTAACCTTTTTTTTTTTTTTCTTTATTTTATGAAACTATAATCACTCTTGTATCTCTATGCCAAATATTGCCCTTGATGGTTGCAAGGCTGCACAGATTACAGCATTAGAAAATGCATTTCATTCTATTGCGGCCAGCCATAGACATAACAACCACAGTTTCCAGTTTAAATCGAAGACAAATCCTTACAGTTTCTTTACCCCATATACCTTATATTGATTTTTTTATCTACGTTTACACAGCTGACTAGATTGTAACACCGTCAAGTTTTAACAGCGTTTGTGTACTCTCTGGCTGTAAAGATGTCTCTTTAATGCTTATGAAAAATTTGTGTAAGATACATGTATATAGGATCTGACAGAAGTTGGTAGATCTATTTGAGATAAAATTTTATGAAACGAGTCTAGAGAACTGCAATTGAAGGAACCTTTTGTGAGCTTAATGACATTTTTGCAGAGAAATTAAGTAAGATTTTTTCTCAAAAACAACGAATGTCAGATTCTCTTATTACATAATGATATTTCACGAATTATTGGTCATTTTATTCATACTCATACATTTAAACACGGTAATTACCATAAATAAAACAGGATTCACTTCTCTAGAGGAAGTGTAATGACATCACTTATGTGTAATGACATCACTTATGTCGTCACACAATGCTTATCTCAAATGTATGTAAGATGAGAAAATTCGTTATGGGTGTATTACAAATAAAGGTTATGTGATAAACTTATTACGGTATTTTAACTGAATACAAATGGGGGGGGGGGTTTAACATGATAACAGATTTTGTTATTTTGAGATACTGCACATTGATATCCTGAAATGTCAAGCATCAACAGGCATTTTAGACGAAATTTTAGACATGTCCAAATTGAAAACATTTGCAGACGACAAACGGGATTTAAATGATTAGATGCGACTGTGAAAGAGTCTAAAACATTATGGTCACTCACCTTATTACCTATTTAACTCTTTATCAAACCTCAAAAATTTTAGTGGTCCAACTTGAGAGCAGTTGCAGACGACAAATTAATTTTTGCTCAAATGACGGTATTTGTCTTTGACAGGGTAGAAAACTTTGTGTGGGAAAAGGAGATAAATTCTGATAACCAGCATTCCATCCTTTCAGCGCGATGTTTTCAGAAGACTCCTTCCTGATCATCGTCAAAACTCGGGCTTGTATGGTAAAGGTTTGAGGAAATACCGCGCTAACTGGGTCAAATGACACATGAGACAGAGAGTACTTAGAGGGAAAAGAAAACATCCAAATGGGGTTAGATTCTACATGGAAAACGTTGAAGCAAAAAAAAAGCAATTTACCCTTTTTTCCCCGCACAAAAATCTTTTACAAGACGTGGAATGTTCTGAAGAGACGTAAATATGTCTAACTCGACTGATGATTGGATTGGCGAAATGAGGACAGTACTACGCATGCGCAGTTAATTTGTATTATGCGGCCTTCGTCTCTGACGATCCCCTCGAATTCCCATCGGTCTATTAGTAGCTGTAGTTTTATTGGATTACTCAGTCATATATGTTTCTATGGAAAACAGACTGTCGCCAAAGCAATAAATATTGCTTGTTGCGGAAAAGTGGCCCTCGTTATTTATTTAACGAACGTCTATTATTTATGTCTCATGGCGCCCTTCTGAATTACTCACTCTGCACTTAGCTCTCTAACAGACGACAAAATTTTAGACTTGTCCAAAAGCGTTTGCAGACGACAATTTATATGTTGCTAGACTTATAAGGTTTATCTCTGAAAGGATATAAAACATTGTGGGAAAAGGAGAAAATGCTGATTACCAGCATTTTCTCCCTTTCCCACAAAGTTTTCAAAATTTTTCTTTCTCAGGATCTTTAAAACTCGGGGTAGTGTGGAAAACGGTTAAAATATTTAGGAAAGCAACATTATAAAGTCCTAAGATTGCTAAGTGGGACTAGATCCATCTTTTCGGGTAGTTTAGATGAAGATTAGACTTACAAAATGTGCAGTTTGATCCTTAATCAACACTTTTCGATGCGATGATACTTTTATCGGCGAAAAGAACTTTGAAGTCTCAATTTTGGGCCTGGGGGTTGCATTGTTGTTGTGTCACTGTTATTATTGTTGTTGTTATATGTTATTATTGTCCTTCTTTCTCATTTTTGCGTTCGGTCGACCCTTGGACGCCAAAATGACGTCTTTATTAGAGAAATAAAACAGCCCGAACATGGCAACGTAAAGGGCTTTGACAGAATGTTTCGCAGAATGGCAAACAGTGTAGACTCAAAGGCTTACTGTACTTTCTTTGCAGTCTGGTCTTGCATACACCGCCCGCCTAAAAAGCACCCTGATCTTACTCTACGATATCTGCAAAAACAGTTTTAGCTTTTAGTAGTACTGCACATGGCACTCGTCGGCCTTTTTCAAAGTGGTACGGCCTTGGAACACTTCTGTGACTGCTGAAAGCACTAGTGGTGGGAGAGCATTAGAGGGGGTGGTCCCCTTCTCATAATGGGTGTTCGGAGGACCTTTTTGAGAACATTTTTTAATCAAGGAGGTCCCTAGAAGCGATTCTATTGCCTTTTGAGACCAACTTTGCCTGAATAAAAGCAAACAAAGAAAAAGTGGTACGATCAATACTATCTTGGGACAAAAAAGTGGTCTTTTTATGGCAGTACCGGTCGGATCGGACCGCCAACAACAGCCCTGTTACATACGAAAAAGGAAAAGAACATTCGCTGGAATAATAGCTGTCTGGCGTTAGTATCGAGACCATTTCCTGTCACGTGTCTTTCTAGCAAATCGGGCGAAGTCTCGCGGGATTTTAAACCACTACGATATTAATGGCAGTCTCGTTATCCATAGTTTACTGTCGCCAAATGTTTTAGACCATTGATTAGGATACGGCTCCTTTTTTTTTGCCTGAATGTCAAACGATTTTTCAAACCCTGTACGGAAGGACGAAATTTTAGACACATCCATTTTGAAAGTATTTGCAATCGAAAAATTAAATATGGCTGAAATGATGGGAATTGTCTTTGAAAGGAAAGAAAACTTTGTGAGAAAAGGAGAAAATGCTGGTTTCCAGCATTTTCCTCTTTTCCCACAAAGTTTTCAAAAGCCTCTTTGCTATGGGTCGTCAAAAGACGGAATGGCATGTTGCAGGGCTAAAGAAACATATTTCGTTGATCGATTCTAGACAGCACATGCCCATGGCCGTATTCATCGACCATTCTAAAGTCATTTAAGGTCTACGACCCCAAACTCATCGGTAAATATCGTGTAACATCGACGTTTTAGTACAGGCTATTCGGCCTATCTCGGCAGCTTCCGCCTTTTAATATGAGAGTAAGGGGCCGTAGACTCACTAACTCATCGTTAGATATCGTGTAACATCGACGTTATCGTAAAGGCTAATCGGCCAATCTCGGCAGTTTCCGTCTTTTGATATGAGAGTTAGGGGCCGTAAACCTTAATGATAAATCCCAAAACTAATCATCTGATTGGATGAAACGCTCTATCTCAACCAATAAGACTGCTACATGCAAGTCTTCGACGCATTATCACACATGATGAAATGCTGGTATATCTAATAAGCATTTTCTTCTGTTCCCATATTTTTCAGTCGCATCGCACAAAAGCTCCACCATTCCAGTTACTTTTAATTGTCGTCTGCAAATGATTTTGAATTGGACAAGTCTAATATTTTTGTTTTGTAATAAAGAGTTAGATTAGTCATTAGAAACATATTTAGATTGGAATCAAGAATGTTGCCGCATATTTGAGTTTGCCCGCCGATCTTTCTCGTATTTTTTAAACCATTTAGACATACATGAAGTTGTGAGCTGTCGCCATGACATAACTTAAATGATGTTGAAAGTGTTATAAAACACCATTTATCAATACAACCATTTACTTGTACTTCAGTTCGTTCCATCATTGAACCAATCCAAGAGTGCATTAGAAGTAATGATATAGTTAACATATTCCACCAATAACTATGTAACTCTGTAATGCGTTTGTAACGAGATTTTAATGACCAGCCGCAGTTTATACATTATTAACGTATGGCTCTGTCTATCGCCAGTAGTTAATTTTATGAATTACGTCTGGCTGATCGGCAAATAAATGCATATGCAAATTAACCCAAAATGGGTGTGAAAATTGAGTGCATACTTAAGCAGACACTTCCAAACGGTTACAAATTTTCTTTTTTTCAGAAAAAAAAATTTAATTAAATTGCCTTTTTTAAAACTGAGGAATCAAGAGAACGAAAAAGGGACAGGATCGGGAGAAAGGGAAACAATCCCTTTCCAGTATATCTAAATAAAATTGGGGAAGCTGCAAGGAAAATTGAACCTTTCGCTACCAATGATGACTGGTACAGATTTTGTCAACGGTACAGATCAAGTTCAGACTGCAAAGAACGTGTAGTCTGATCCTTGATCGACAACTCCGCTACCCGATAGTAAACTATGGGCAGAGTTATCTGAAACTGCAGTGGGACTAAATTCTAGACCTCTATTAAAAGTGGAACTTATTTAGTCGACAGTTAGAGAGTTAAGTCACAAGTAAGATAGAGATGCTTGCATTTTTTATCCTTTTTCATTTAAGCCTCTACCACGCAATCCCGAGCTTTAACGACCCTAAGCAAGAAGCCCTTAAAAAGCATTGTGAAAAAGGATTAGTTACCAGCATTTTCTCCTTTGCCCACAATGTTTTTAACCCCACCAAAGACAAATCGAATTATTTGACCTGCTTTTAAGGTTACGTCTGTAAATGCTTTCAATTTGGGCTATTCGACAAACACTTTGATAATGGTGAAGTCTTAAATTTTATCGTACGGATTCGAGTTAAAGGCACGCAAAATCTGTTTCAGCCGTCGACACCGGCAGTAGAAAATCTGTCACAGTTGAAGTTACTTTTGCGACCAGTGGAGATCAAGATCAGACAGCACAAAACAAACGGTCTGCTTTTTGATCTACAATATCCGCCTTGTTTAAGATGTTCTGATCAAATGGAGTCTTGAAAATGCACTTATTTTTTTGTCTTTTTTACAGATTGAAAAGTCAGCCAGGGGCAAGGAATATAACCCTGTCATCACTACTGAAATATTCGAGCGTAACATCAGAGTTAGGTCCCTTATATTTGTTGTCAAAACCCTTATATTGTCAAACTGGTATTTTAAGTAGGGATTTTCGTTTCATTGAATTTTTTCGTCTGCAAATGCTTTTAATATGAACGAGTCTAAAATTTTGTCGTCTAATTAAGGGTTGAACCATACCGTGGGTCTGCTGTTAGACTTGCCACTAACGTGTTCAAATAGGGGTTTCCGTTTCTTTCAAAGAAAGGGATATTTTTGACCCTTTCACAAACTACTCCGAATTTTAAGTATCCTACGGAAGAAACCTTGGAAAACATTGTGGGAAAGGAGAAAATGCTGGTGACCCGCGTTTTTTTTTTTTTTTTTTTCCACATAATGCTTTGTATCCTTTCAAAGAAAAATTTCATTATATATGTAACATCTAATTTGTCGTCTGCGAATGCTTTCAATATGGACCAATCTAAAATTTTGTCGTGTGATACAGAGTTCATTCTTTCCAAACGATCAAAATTGGACTCGACCAAATTTACAGCATTTGCAGACAACATATTGAATATGGCTTAGATGACAAAACTTTCTGTGAAAGGGTAGAAAACACTGTGAGAAAAGTAGAAAATACTAGTTACCAGCATGTTCTCCTTTTCCAACAATGTTTCCAGAAGCCTCCTTCCCCAGAGTATTGAAAACTCGGGATTGCGAGGTAAAAGCTTGTTTTGTTCCTTTTATCACAGTATCTCTACGTTGTCGACTATATGGATAGTATAGGATATCAACGGCGCTCTGGAAAAGGGGAGTTTAACGCTTTACCGAACGACAAAATTACAGACTTGTCCAATTTCAAAGCATCTGCACATGACAAATTATTTAAAACTTAACTCTTAAGCTGCTAAGCGCGACTCACTGACCTTTTGCGGACAGTGTAGATCCAAGATCAGACTGCACAGAACGTGCAGTCTGATCTTGGATCTACACTGTCCGATAAAGAGATATTATTGTGCAAAATATAACTTTGAAATAGCAATATTTGGGTTTTTACATTCGAATTAAAATTTTCATTTTAGTTATTTAGCAGGATAAGGGTTAATTTATAGGATTTGTCTTTGGTAGGGTAGGAAGAATTGAGGGAACGGAAGATTATGCTTGTAACCAGCGTCTTCTCCTTTTTCCACACTATTTTTTTTTTTTTTTGTAAAAATTCTTCTGTCATGGGTCGTTAAAACTCAAAATTGTGTGGCAAAGAGCTAATGTATCTTCGCAACGCATTATACAAAACAATTAAGTTTCGTAATAAAACTATTTACACACAAAGTCGCCAAGCCCCGGTAGCGCAGTCAGTAGCGTACAGGACTTTAGAACAGGGGGTCGCTGGTTTGAATCCCCAGATCGACGGAATTCTTTCCGAGGATTGATGATAGTCATTGCGACAGGATTCATTTATCTTTCACCACTGATCATTGGTTCGACTTAAGTTATGTGGGAAAGCAAGGGATATTGTTCATTTCCAGAAATCTCTCCTTGTGCTACTAAGTGTTTTCAAATCGACGTCTGCGACCACTCACTCACTCACTCACTCATAGATTGATGTTTTGGCTGCTTTCAACAGTTTCAGTCAAATCACGTTTCACTAGAACTAGACTTGGGCTATGCAGTGTCCCCAGGAGGACTTTTTCAGGAAAATCTCGAAGCCTCTGATGTGGATTGAACCCCGGGACTCTGAACTGCGTAAACTCTGACCAATGAGCCACGCAGGATCCCTCGGTAATTGGGGGGGGGGGGGGGGGGGTGTGAATAGAAGTGGCGTGTTTTCGAGAACACAGGAGAACTTGTTTTATGGTTGACTTGACCATTGACTTGCAGAGTTTCAAAATAATAAGTACTATCAGCAGTAGCACTGTAAATTTGCTTCTTTCTTTACTTTATTTTTAACACCACGTGTCAGTAGAAAAGCGATAGAAGAAAGTCTTTTGCAGGTGCATATTAGTAAAAAGGGGAAAAATTCATACATTGTGTTCTGTTAAGAGCATAAGAAAAAAGGGGGGGTCTTAGTACTTTCAGTACTTTGATTTGTATTTTGTTTTCACTTTTGTGTTAATTAACTCTTCATAAGACGGCAAAATTTTACACTTGTCCAAGTTAAAAGCATATATAGACGACAAATTTAAGGTAGTTTAGTTACAGAAATTATCTTTGATATTAAAGAAAACATTATGGGAAAAGGGGAAAATGCTGGTTACAAGCATTTTCACCTTTTCCCACAGTATTTTCAAAACATCTCCATGGGATCGTGTACACATGTAATTATTCGGTAAACTGTCCAGCGTATATCAATTTAAGAGTGATTTGGATAATAACAACACAACAACAACAACAACTACAGTATTAACAATGACAACAGTAATTACAACAACAACAGTTACGACAACATAACAAACGACAGTGACAACGAAAACAACAGTATTAACAATAGTAACGACAACGTCATCAGACACAACAGCATTGACAGCGACAGTAACGACGACAACAGCAACAGGAACTACAACAGTTACGACAACAGTAACAACGACAATAATGACGACGACGTCAACAGCAACAACAGTTACAATGACAGTAACAACGACAGTAACAACAATTACAACAACAACATGAACAGATACAACGACACATTCGGCATACCTCGGATGCTGGGAGCCATCAAGTCCCTCGGCTGTATCTGGTAGCTTGATATGCACCTACACGGTAGTAGATAAAAAGTGGGAGATCTAGCCCTTAAGCCATTTAAGCCCTTAACCCCCCTAAGCCCTTAACCCCCCTAAGCCTTTAACCCCCCTAAGCCCTTAACCCCCCTAAGCCTTTAACCCCCCTAAGCCTTTAACCCCCCTAAGCCCCTAAGCCCCTTAACCCTTAACCCTTAACCTTTAACCCCTTAACCCTTAACCTTTAACCCTTAACCCTTAACCCTTAACCCTTAACCTTTAACCCCTTAACCCTTAACCCTTAACCCTTAACCCTTAACCTTTAACCCCTAAGTCCCTTAACCTTTAACCCCTAAGTCCCTTAACCCTTAACCCTTAACCCTTAACCTTTAACCCCTAAGTCCCTTAACCTTTAACCCCTAAGTCCCTTAACCCTTAACCCTTAACCCTTAACCTTTAACCCCTAAGCCTTTAACCCATTAACCCCTTTAACCCATTACCCCCCTTAACCCATTAACCCCTTTAACCCATTACCCCCTTAACCCCTTACCCCCTTACCCCCTTAACCCCTTAACCAACAAAACAACAAAACAACAAAACAACGATCTCCCTTAAACGCGCGCGCGCGTGATGATGATACGATGTAATGACCGAAGGACCGGATGATGTAACGTCCTGGGGACATCATATACCAAAATGTCCCAATGCTAATGTGTCAATATTGTTCTCTAAAACAAACCTTTTATCATCATTACCACTCAAGGCAATTTTATTTACTTCCTCAGTATATAACTCATGCTTATGACTCCTAATAACTACCATTTTCCTTAAATGTGTCTTCTTTTCAAACAAACACTCTTTATAATGGTCATGTCTAATAAATGCTTTTACTACTTGCTTTTTAATTCCTTTACATTTCTTACTCTCCTCTTCATCATCACACATTTTATAAGAGTATAACTTAGACCTGAGACCTACAAACTCCTCTATAATCTTACCACTTGTCTCATCTTTAAACATACCAACAACTTTCTTATTTAATCCTGTAGGAATACATGAAGGATGATCGGGTGGATATTCGCTCGTATCAAACCATTCTTTAACATCATCACTAATATCCCTATAAAAATCTTCCGTTTCTATTTCATACATTAAACTATCTGTATCAGTGAAAAGAAGTTTAACTTCTTCATTATATTTATCTTTAATATAATTATAATGGAAGTTATACATCAATGTCTTACTTAAATCTAAAATACACATACCCACATAAATAGGTTTATTAAAATATAAACGTTGTTTTTTCATTTGAATTATACATAAATTTTCATCAAGGATAGATATATCGTAATAATTTGGTTTAGCGACTAATTTTTCCAATTTTTTCTTGGTACTAACTAATTTTATATCTACTCTATTCCTAATATTTTCCATAGTCTTACCAAATACGGAATTATTCATAAGTTTAAAGAAATCCTTTCCAAATGTGGTTTTAGCTTTTGTTCTTAGGTTAGTATTTTTATTGATATAAGTTTGTAACCATTCACTCTCATCAAAAGTTAACCCTCTATGAATCTTTTTAAGCTTTAAACCCAAACTTAAATATAACTTTAAATTTTCACGATGTAGTATATATTTATTTTTATCGCGTAAATTAGGTATAAGTTTCTCAACCTTACCTACCTTTAATCTTTCAGGAGCTAAGGGAAAATCATTATGCCAGTCGTGTAATCCCTTAGGATATTCTAAATCAACTTCTAATATACATGGTTGGTCCTGCCAATTTTCTAAATCATTCATCCATTTAAAATTACCGGTAGGAAGTTTTTGACACATTGCCCAACCATAGAGATTATTTGCATCTAAATAAGTAATAAATTTAGATGGCTCACTCGGGTTATATTTCTCACCCATATATTTATTATTAGCTCTCGCATATCGTTTAAAAATGGTTGAGATACCTCCTCTTATTCCGTTTTCGATAAATAAAACCATATCAGGGTCTGATAATAATTCTAATTTTACCTTAGTAGTTTTTAACATTGCCTCCCAAGCTAATCCTGGTGCTGTATAAAACCAAGATGGGTCTAACCCATAATTATCGAAGCAAACATTCCTGAAATTCTCAAAGACATCCGCCAACAATAAAACGTCAGTCTTATTATATAAGTCATGATAATCTTTAAAAGTTTTCATATTAAATGTTTTCCATACATTTTTAGCGTGTTGATAATCCTCCTTAGTAATTCCACTACATGTAAGCTTCGAGTAAAATGCTCTTTGCTCGGGTAACTTCGTTTCCTCTAATTTACTAAGGTTATCAAACCATTCATACGGGAATATACCTTTTTGTGAGACTAATTCGAGCTTTTCCTCCTCGAAATATTTCGTGAGATTAGTCTTTTCTTCCTTAGTTAGACTGCTAGCTAATGTGTCTAAACTTTTACCTAGAAATTTTAAACTATCAAGGAATCTAATCTCATGGTTTTTAGTTTTATTCACCCCTTTAACAGTATATTCTATTGGCAGCATTTTAGACACACTTATATACGTTTCCTTATTTGTTGGTATACAATTCATATCACCGGGTGTACTCATTAAATCTTTTATAAATAAATGAACATCATACTTACTAAAATTATGAAAGAATACGGGTGTAAAAGTAGGTCTTCTATAATTTAAATTACATGCATTGTGCGCGGCTCCCCTATACTTTCCAGTAAAATGACAATGGTCTCTTACTTTTTTATCTTTTTCCGTAAATGCCTCACTACATATACAACAATTTACTGCTCTATCAAACTCTCTTTTATCCTCAACTCTATAAATCATTTCCCTCATTGGTATCTTATCTATTTCTCTTATAACATTTTCTAAATCCTCTACGAATTTCTTAGCCGCATTTTCACCGGAATATTGGAAAACCCTTGAAGGGTAAACATCTTCGTAAAGAGATTTAACGTAAAAACAATATCCTGAAATTTTATGTATATTAAGTACCCTTGTAGTGTTACCTTTCTTTTCGTTTTTCTTTTCTAACGTAGACTCCATATCCGCATAAATCGTGAAAGGATGTCTCTGTTGTTTATAAAAATTTTCGAAAGATATTTTGGTTCCCTTTTCAGGTAAATCTATTCTACAAGCATCTTTTTCACTACAATACTCTAAATGTTTATTTAAAGTTTCTTCTCTCGTGAAATGATTTAAACATCTTTGACAAATATAAGTTTTACCGTTATGTTTGGATATTTGATTAGATAATAATTTACTCATGTCTTTAATTAAACAATAATGTTTTTTGCCGTCCTTCTCAAGAAACAAAAGATTAACATGATGTTCTCTTTTATAAACCTCATTACTTATACTAAGCGGGTAAACGTTGTTGAAATTATTATATCCGTAAATTGATACCGATATTGAAGGATTTTGTCTCTCAAATTTAATTCTGTCGGAAAGGGAAACGGGGTAATCAATCCCTTCCATATTTATACTGTTTAACAAAGGTTTTAGTCTACTAATTCTTTCAGGGTTTTTATTTGTTGGGTTTAAAGCTAGAAGAATGCAATATGCAAAACACATATCATCATTTTCATTTTTCGGGTTAATAACACTTTTTGTATTCGCTATCTTAGGAGGAACTGGTATCCAAGAACTACCCCTTATTGGATTATATGCTGCTGTATGTAATCTTAAATCAATTACAAAAATAACTTTCCAATAATCTTCAGTTTCCCTAACCGCTATATTATTTAATAACTCTTCCCCCATTTCATCATATATTTCACCCACATCATACCCATCTAAATTAATGAGTGGGTACCTAGAATCGAAATTCATCTCTCTTAGTTCTTGAGAAGCAGAATTTTTCATCATACACTTCATAACGAGTTTAACTTTTGTTTGACGGTTATTTCTCATAATATTGGTTAATTTATCTTTCGCTAAATCAAGGAAATTAGCCGGTGTATAACCTCCTTTACCTTCTATAAAATATTTTATAGTAGACCCACTTAGTGCTGATAATCTTTGTATAATACTTATTTCATCTTTATCTTTATATATCTTATTTATTTTTTCTTTTAAAGCTTTTATCCTAGGTGATATATTCCTAGGAATTTCTTTAATACTATCTAAATACTTCTCCAACTCATTAATTTCGGTTATAGGTGGAGTTAGTGTCTGAGGTGGTGGTGTGTATGGTGTTGGTTGTAATATCGGCGCTCCATGATTATCAATATTATAGTCTAATATCGGTGCTTCACGATTAATGGAGCGGTTCATGATGCGGTTAATTAATGCGGGTCTTCTAAGCGTAGAATATCCCCTGATTCCTATAGACTTAGCTTCTCGTTTTAAGTCTTTTACTGTGAATCCCTGGAATTGACTATCAAGTCCAGGGGGTGGAGAACTACTTAGGCGATCAATCAATTCGGCTCTTTTAAGACTAGAAAATCCTCGGATTCCTCTAGACTTTGCCAAATTCTTTAAGCCTTTTACAGAATATATATTATAATTAATATTTTCCATTTTTATATTATAATCTCTCATTTTTATAATATAAAAATATTTTCTTTAACTTAAATATTAAATTTACTGAATGTTAATCTTATATTTATTATTCCATATTCCCCCATTATAGTTCTTAACAATTTGTGGACAGCGGTCTATAAATTGACTCGCCTTATAAATCGATGGAAAGGTTTTTATTTCTCCAGTTTCAACATCTTCTATAGTAACTTTTTTAGGATTATGTATAAAAGTTTTTAAATCATTACACTTAGGGTCTTTGCTTTTTTCTTTTTTAAGTAGCTTAGGCGACTCCTCTGGTAACAAACCATGTTCTTTTACCAACTCCTCCAACCGCTTTTTATTCCAATAATTGTAAAAATTTATATTATTTTGTCTAAGAATTTTTTTTAAATCGGTAATCTTTATCATTTTTAAATAAAAAAAAAAAATAGTTAACTTATATTAAAGCGATTAATATATATATAAAATGGATGATAAAATAGAATTTATGAAAAGATATACTAGAGCCGAATTAGTAAAATTATGTGAAAATCAAAAGGTATTCAGAATACATGGTGAACCTAAGGTAACTTTTATGCCAAAATATGATATAGTTGAAAGACTTGTTCGTAGTGGTATCAAACCAGATTTAAATAAAAAAACAATGAGAAAACAAGATTGGCAACTTTGGAAATTAAAAGGATATAGATAATTAATACACTACACTCATTTTATTTCCATCAGACTGGAAGTTAATTAACCTATCACTAATAATAACGGCATATGCCTCTGTGCCTGCAGGTACATTTTCAGTAAAATGCGTTTTAATTTGGATATCGGTGACAGAGTATTTTAATCTCTCACTCTGTTTGGAAACATCAAACAAAAACAAAGGATAAAGGGTTTTATAATCTGAGGGAGTAATGTTAGGGTTTGACACCATTTCATTCATGTTATAAAACTTAGACCTAAATAAAGCAGCGTCACCATACACTCTACTAAATTGGTTTGCGGTAAAACTGAGATTATAATCAACAGCGGGATATCTAGTAGAATTTAACGTAACATAAATGTTTTGAACGTTTCTATGATCAAATATAGCTGGATTTTGTTGTTGGTCACCGCTTTTACCAGTCTGAAAACCAACAATGATAAAACGCGGCACTTCAGGTGATGATTTGACAGCGAGTCTCCAGGTAAATGATGTTGACTCGGGAACAGCGATAGAGTCACACTGTCTCATTCTATATCCAACCGGTATTTTTTCTTTTTTCTCGATAATTTTATAAAGTTGCATTTTCTCTTCATCTGCGGGTAGCACATGAGGTACAAACCAAGATACTCTAAGTAAATTAATTCTACCAGCACCAACACCAGCAGCTCTAAAGATTGCATCATTATCATCATTTCTCGTTAATGTGAGAGTTTGCTTCATTCCATACAATATCTTATCATAATCATCACAAAAACCGAATATATGTTTTAATGGAACTCTGAAGCTAAATCTACCAGTTGGAACTGTACCACTAACAATATAATTTCTTCTTACAGTAAAACCTAAGTTATAGGTAGCAGCAGCAGGGTCAGAATCAGCAGCGACGTTGGTGTCCTTATACCAACATTGATTTAACCCTTGTGATTTAGAAAAATCATCCGGATATTTTAACAACCCAAGCATTGTAGTAGCATGACCGGGATTCAATATGGATTCAATCTCCATACCTGAAAGTTGATACTTAATATTCTTAAAAAGATACATGAGACCATTGTTTGTTAGAGAAACATTTGCATTAGCAGCATAATTACCACCATCTGCTAAATCTAATTCACCTATAATAAGTAAATAACTCTCACTAGGATGAGTAAAAATATCTTGAGTCTCAATGTTAATCCTAATTTCTCCTCCTGCGTTGTTGAGATTGGTACCAGTGATTGGTTCATACTCATGGTGTTCATACTCAACAATACTATCATCTTTTAAAATTGGTTCGGTGATTTTTAAAATGTCCATTTTATAATAGTGATTATAATTTTTAAATGAAATAAAAATTATAATTGTTCTAACCAAAGCTGGGGAAAAGACTTATTATTATTATTAACAAAAACACCTCGAAGTTTAATTCTTTTTGCTGTATCCAGTATAGCTTTAGGATAAACTTTATTACTATATACAAGTTTTATTTCGGGTATACCCCAATTTTTTAAATATTTATTCGTCTTTTCCTCAATCTCTTTCATCTTGATTACCTTTTCGGGAGATAACTTCACAACAGCTTTTTTATAATTATATTTCGTTTTATCAATTTCTAGGATTTCACAATCTTCTATATTTAAATAAGCGCCTACTATTTCAATAGTAGTAGTATTGTATTTTTTATAATCTTTTCGATTAAAATGTAATGTAGACATTCTTTTTATATAATGAATATAATTTTCTTAAGTTATTCATATTGTTTTAATACCCGCTCCACTGTTTAATCTTTTAACTAAGTCTTGAATAGCAATGGCACTTCCATCTATTAATGTGCTAATATTTTGCGTTTTAGGAACATCATTAGGTTTCGGCGTTGTGCTATATTTTTGTAAAATTTGCTTCGATTTTGGTGTCAAAGCTTTAGTAACTAATTTTTTTCCCGCTTCTACTGCTGCACTTTTTCCAACCTCTAAAGCTTTCTTTGCCCCTTCCTTAGCTACACTCTTTCCTACATCAACGGCAGAAGACGCAATTTGTTTAGCTGCACTACTAGTAAAAAGCCTCGCTAAAAGGTTAGCAATACTATCAAAGATTCCTGCACCACCGTATGAATACCTTTTTTTAAATCCGTGTTTCTTAGTGATTATCATCTTTTTATAGTATAGACATTAAATTTTTATAAGCGTGCGAATTTAAAACACCTTGTCTTTTTAATTCATCACAAATGCTTACTACCTCATTTTTTACACCTGTATTACCTGCTTCTTTACTTGCCATCAACAGGTCTAGTCTTTTTATTAATGCGTTAGGGTCAGATGGGATAACAACGATACCACTACCTTCATACCTTTTTCTATTTCGCCAAATAGGACTAAGTATAGTGAGCCATTTATCACTTTTATTAGCACTAGGTCGTTTTTTGGTTGGATCGTAATCCCGATGAAGAGCATTCGTTTTTACCATGATCCTCGCGTAATTATCATGATCTATATCATCATAAATATCGCCATCCGGGTTTTTAGACATGAGTAACTCCCATAGACCGTGGGTGCCTTCATATTTATCGTCACCAATCATAATAGTATTTTGATCAAACGTTACTATTTTGTCACCGATTTTTAATCTATTACTACTTTTATCATACCTTACTCCATATTTTGTATCTGATATTTTCGGGTCACCGAGTCTCATTAAATATCCCTTCGCTGTTTCTCCGAGATCTTTTCCTTGTTTTTCTAATGTTTCTTCAATAGCCATTATAGATGAGTCCGGAAAAGTAATAGCCTGTGGTAACTGTTCAATACCTTTTTTAATAGGTCTAAGTTCCTCAGTAATCTCCCTCGCTGCAGCTTTTTGCGTTTCCGTTATAGGTTTAAAAAACTTTGATAAATCGGTTTGCAATTCTTGTTCTCCAGTTCTTTCTGATAGTAGATTATCCCGAATCTTCTTTCTCGTTTCGAGATACTCTTTTACAATTAAGTCTCTTTTTGCAGGGTCAGTTATTTTTAGGAATGACATTTTTAATTAGCAACATATTTTTTTAACGCGATTTATCATAGATTATCATCCCCTATTTCACACATACACTTACACCTAAATTTTAACTTAATAGGGAAGTTATCCACCGTTATTCTTTTCAACGAGCCTCCGAAAGGACTCACGAGCTTCTTGCCTCCCTTTCTCAATCAAACTTTCCTTTTCTTCGAGCGTTACCTTCTTTTTAAACTTACTTCTTATTTCACTCTTCATTTCTTCGTATTTATTCTTTTCTTCCATTATCAACTTAAACTCATCATCAGATATATGATTATCCATTAAAGCTTTTGATATATGATTATCTATAGTATTAAGCTTAGCAGCAGCGAGAGTTTGAATTTTTAAATGCTTTTCAGCTTTAGTAGTAGTTTTTCTAACAAATACTTTACTAACCAATGAAGAAAGACCGATTACACCAGCAGCAGCTTCCAAACCTACAGCAACGGGTGCCGCTGCAACAGTTGAAAGCAAAACAACACCAACACCACCCAAAGCTAATGAAACAACAACCAATCCACCTTCAACATTATCAACTACTTTAGCCATTCTAGCATATTTTTTGTTCAATCTTTCCCTTTCATTTATTTCCTTCTTGAGAAAATTTTGTACTTCCGATATTTTTTGAAGTCTATAAGAATGACCGTTATCCATTTCAATAGGCGGGGCGCTTGCGGTGCCTAATATAGGATATATTTTATTAGGGTGTTCCTGATTTGTATCTGCCATTTTATAAAATATAATAATTTTTTATGGCAAATATTTTAGATAGCAGAATAACTCTCCCTCAGGTATTTCGATTGGTTTTTGAGAGAAATTATAAATGTAGACTAAGATATCATTAACATCATTATCAAGATGTATACCATTAGAAATGGTTAAACTATCTTTCCATTTATTACTAATAGATATCACTACAACTCCTCGTGTTGTTATATAACCAAATCCTAACGGAACTCTCCTACCATCGTGAGGAGGAATCTTGATAGTTAGTTGCGAATATATTTTCCATTTTAGAGAATCTTGCTTTAAGGGAGGATATCTTACTCCGTGTAAATGAGGTTTCCAAAATATGGTTTTATGTTGGGTAGTAATATTAGGTTTTATACCAAATTTATGTATATCCATTTTTATTTATTGTAAATAATATTTATAATATAGCTCCTAGGATGGGGATATTAGCAAATGGACTATTAGGCCCGAGTAACAGTCCTTTTCCATCATACATTTTTCCTCCTTGTTTTAAATACAACCCATCACCAACGGAAGCTAATCCTTTACCTTTGTATGGTTTTAAGTATAATCCACTTCCATCAGTTTCAACTTGACAAACACATCCTCCTTTTTTAAGGTAAAGACCTGACCCCATAGCTTTTTGAACACCTGTTTGAGCTAATCCAGAAAGAGCACCAACACCTAAAGCTGGTAAAACGGTTTTTGCAAGCATCGGTAAAGCTCTAGCAGCCAACCCAGCTAACATTCCGAGGAAACCCCCTTCTATTTTCATGTTATATTTAAGTTGTTTCGCAGTCATTTTAATAGTTATACCCACACCATCCTCATAGGCTTTAGCCATTTTTTTCGCTTGTGAATTGGTAATTGCTAAAACATCATTACCTCGTAAATCTTCATGACCTAAACGAATACTTACTGGGCAACTAGCTTTAACAGCATGTTGAAGTTTTTGCTTTTGCCCTTCAGATATATTTACTTTAACATTAGTGTAACTCGTCATTTTATATAAGAGTATTTTTTTATTTAGCTCATCTCGCTTCTCTAATATGAAACCTAATCGTTAAATTTTCGCCTCTAAGATTTAGTAAATTGTAATTTTGGTCAGTAATATTTACCTCTAGGTTATGTATTTCATCTAACGTTATTGGTAAGTATACTAAATTAATTGGTGACTCAATTATCTTATATCCAGGTGCAACACCCGGGAAAAAAGAGTAAATAGTGTTTTTTGTTGAACCATTAACATAACTTCCTGAAATAATATCTATGTTAACGAGCAAACTATTTATGCTAAGAATGTTCACTACATCCTCCGACTCGTGAAATCCTTGCGTATATTTAGCTCGAGTAAATCCTAATACTTTAGCGATGGAACCTGGTTGATTAAAATCTACTTCATAACCAGCTTCTAAGGTAATAATAGACTTTAGAGTATTGGTGTTTGCAGAAATGTTAATAGGATACTCTTCATTAACTCTATCGTAATGACCTTTTTTTCTCATTTCCTGTTGAATAGTATCATTAATGTCAACGAGGTCATAACTTCCTACGGGTAATTTTATTTTAATCCACGAATTACCATTGTCCGGAGAATAAACGAATGTGTTGTTCGTTTCATCAATGTTTGGAAAAGAGTAGTAAGTTTCGAGGTTTACCAGAGCTATTTCGTATACTTTATCCTTTTCCAGTTGAATTGGAGGATTAAACCTTGTTCTAAAACGTGTTTTGTTGTCGCTTACTATGATTTGAAACGATGTTTTATGGTTCGTATTTTTTACAATTTGTTCTAAAAGTTTTTCCATTTTATAATATTTAAATATTTTTTATACCGACTCGGGTATGTAGAAGTTATCAAAACCGATTCTATACTTCCCATCATGTTTTTTACTGGTTAAGTCAATGATAGCAAAACCATGCGGTCTTTCCCACGCCTTTTGACAAAACTTTCTAAACTCATCCTTAGGCATATCTTCACCTATGTGGTCGCTATAAATATGATTAAGGTTTTTTAGGTCTTGTCGAAATAGACAAATAAAATTAGCGTTTTCTCTAATAGTTTGTCTAGGTAGTCTAAAATAATTCTGTGAGAGGTAAAAGCAGTCAACATTACTATGTCTTCCTCGAATGTAGTAACACTCACATTTATTCTGCCTCTCTAAAAGTAAATCATCGAAAATCATTAAATTCTTATTTCCTGAGTTTAACTCTCTCGGGTCAGGTACATCACTAGCATTTTCAAAGAAGTTACAATTTATATCCGATTTGTTTTTAATCGTTTTAATCCATTCTTCGACTAAAGCTGTTGGTGGAATGTTTAGTTCTTGTATGTCATCACGCATGTTAAACAATCTTAAGATACATTCTTTTGGTAGTTTTTCTTCAAAAGCCTTTTTTAGTATTCGGTATTCCGGTTGAAAAAGGCTTTTTCCAAAAACGCTTAAATCGTTGTAGTCAAGCCAATCTGGTCTGAGTAAAAGGTTTAACAATAAAGTAGTTTTACCGCATCCTGATTTACCTATAATTAAACCCCTAATGCTTCTCGGTAAAAGGGAGTGATTAAATCTCTTTGATACTACTTCATTCCATGATAAGTTTATAATATCCATTTTTATTTAAATATTTTTATTTTTTATATATAAAACAAAATGTATTGCGTTAAATGTAAAAAACATACAGATACGAATGATATAAAATATTCTGTTTCTAAAAATGGAAGAAATATGATGAAGGGGAAATGCGTTATTTGCGGAATAACTAAAACTCAGTTTATAAAAAAAAAACTACCGGGAGTAGTATATTAAATAAATTTATAAATAATTTACCCGTTGAAATGCATCTCCCAGGACACAACTTTACAGGACCAGGTACCAAACTAAATAAAAGACTTAATCCAGATTTAACACCAAAGGAATGGAGTAAACCTATAAACCGTGTTGATAAAGCCGCTTATAATCATGATGTTTGCTATCTTCAACACAATGATACTGCTACAAGAAACGCGGTGTGTGATAAGAATATGTTAACAGAGTTAAAAGGGATTTACAATCCTAGTATTAGAGAAAAAATGGAAAGAGGTTTGGTAAGTAGACTCATTGGAACTAAGATGAAATTTGGAATGGGAGTAAAAAAAAAAATTCTGAGATGATAGAATTAGCGGAAGAATTGCATAAACCCGTAAGAAGAAAATTTAAAAAAAGGAGAGTTATAGTAAATGGTATAGATAAGATATGGGCTGCGGATTTAATAGACATGCGAGCATTTTCTAAATATAATCGAGGCAATAATTACCTTCTCGCTGTCATTGACATCTTTTCTAAATACGGATGGTTAGTACCATTGAAAAACAAAAAAGGGGAATCTGTCGCTATAGAATTAAAGAATATTTTTAAGGAGAGGAAACCCGAAAAAATATGGGTAGATATGGGTAAAGAGTTTTATAACAAAGACGTAAAAGCGTTAGTTGAAATATATTCTACCGAAAATGAGGAAAAATCTAGCGTGGTTGAGAGATGGATTAGAACAATGAAAGAAAAAATGTGGAAGTATTTTTCCGCTAACTCTACAAACATTTACATCAATGTGCTACCGGATTTAGTTAAAAAATATAATAACACGAGGCATTCATCTATTAAGATGACTCCGGTAGACGCTAGTAAAAAAGAAAATGAAACGAGAGTTTGGAGAAATCTTTACCCTCATAATCCCGAAATAAAAGAAACTCATAAGTTTTCTGTCGGAGATAAGGTGAGAATATCTAAAAAGAAAAAGACTTTCGAGAAAGGTTATACAACGAGATGGACTGAGGAGGTTTTTACAATTTCTGAGGTAAAACTTACATCACCCGTAACATATAAAATTAAAGATTTAAATGGAGACGAAATACAAGGTAGCTTTTATGAACCCGAACTTCAGAAAACTACCCAAAAGACGTTTAGGATAGAAAAGATTATTAAAAAAGAGAAAGATAAATCTCTCGTAAAGTGGAAAGGTTATCCCGATGAATTTAATTCGTGGGTTGATAATAAAAATATCGAACAATTCTAAAAATGGAAAATATTTCGATCGAAAACGTAATTTTACCGAATAAACCGTTGAACAATTTCGAATTAGAGGGTGCCGTTAAAAGATTAAAGATTCCTTATTTTAGAGGAGTTTTTTTACTAGATACATTACCGAGAAAACCGAGTAAAACAGAATGTGGTATAGTAAACTTTGATAAAAGTGGTGGACCTGGTACACATTGGGTCGCTTGGTATAAAAATGGTAAAACTAAAATTTATTTTGATAGTTATGGCATACAACCACCTATTGAAATTCGAGATTATTTAAAAAGTCCAATACAATACAATACTGACCAATTACAACAAGCCGGGCAAGTATTTTGCGGTCATTTATGTTTGTACATTCTAAAAGAGTTATCTAGAGGTAACCAGTTTCAAAATGTTTTAAATAAACTTTTTTAGTACTATATAAAAAAATGCCTGTTGACAAATTTGGAAGAATGGAAGATGATAAAACGAGTGGTGATGGTGTGTCACTCGCTTACATAAATAATAATTTTTTACGCAAAGACGGAACAACTGTTGTTACTGGTTCTATAAACATGAATGGTAATACATTAACGAGGGTTAGTAATCCAGTAAATTCTCACGATGTTGCAACTAAGGATTATGTTGACGCCAACTCAGGGTTGTTGAATGAAAACGGAGGATATCACGTTACTGGATATTTAAATATGGGTTTTAATCCGATAAGAAATGTTAAGGACCCAACAGAACCGGGTGAAGCTGCTACTAAAAATTATGTGGATAATGTTGATAGAGCTTTCGTTTATAAAGATGGAAGGTGGTATGAGGCAGATGATGCAATCTCAATGGGAGGACGAGTAATTAACAATCTCGGTATTCCTACGAGACACGACCAAGCCTCTAATAAGTTTTACGTGGATACCGCTATTGAGGCGGCTACCGCGGGTGAAAAAGCTTTAACGAGAAAACAAGATGGGTCCTATTCAATAGATGGTGGAATAGATATGAATGGTAACTCGATTACTGGGTTGCCAAATCCTGTATCCCGTGACTCTGCTGTCAATAAAAATTATGCTGATAACGGTGGAGCTATTATAAAAAATCCGGATGGGAGTTTCACGGCGGTGACTAACATAGACCTTCAAGGTTTTTCTATAAAAAACGCGGCAGCTCCGGTAGAAGAGAGAGATTTAGCGACAAAATCCTACGTGGATAGAAAAGTATCTCTTCCTTCTCTCATAGGTCCTAAACCTATTATAACCGTGTGGGCCGAAGAAAACGGACCATTAGGGGCTGGTAATTACGAGTTTTCATTTGGTAATGGTAATTCAGGTAGAAAACACGGTTTGGGGGGTTATTGTATGAGTGCTCCGGGTAGAATCATAAGAGGAAGTTTAATGGTCGTTAAAGATAATGCTAATACACGAGGAGAAGAGATAAATGTTGGTATAACGATAAACGGAGCGGAGCCGCTTGATTACTCTATTATTAAAAAAGAAGCGGACGAAACTTGTAGTTGTACAGTTTTTCCTAGGGCGTTGGATGTAAAACAATGCGACATCATAAACTTTATTTCGAGAACAGACACTCGTAATGTAACACACGCTTATATATCTATTTTGATAGAGTTAGACTTGTAAAAATATATAATATATTATAAAAAAATATATTATATATTTATTTTACAAAATTCTTTTAACATGTGTTTCCTCTCTACACATGGGACATTTATATAAATCAACTTTATCACATAAGTTACATATAGATATATGACCACAATCACAAAATAATACATTAGGTTTATTTTCATTACATATAATGCATAAATCCTCTAAAAATGTTTTGGTTTCTAGAATTTTTTTTGGTTTGTCCTCTATTTCACTATCATATTCCTCTATTTCACTAGCAGTTTCCTGCATATCATCATCATCACCCCAAACTTCATAATCGATACCCATGCTTTCAACTAAATCTATAAGATTATCCACATAATTAGTTTCTTCTTTGGATGTCGCACTCATTTTTTTAAAATGTAATATAATTTCTTAACTTATTTATAATTTTTACTGACGACATATTGGGCACTTATCTAACGGATGCATATCATCACATTCGTCACATACACAGAGATGACCACAACCAAATGCTATGTTAGGTTCATTAACGGTACAAATACAACATATCTCCTCTAAAAATATTCTTTTTTTCTCTTTTGGCATAGGTTTGAAATAGTATATTCTATAACCTCCTGCTTTTAGAGTCCAATCGAAAGACTTATCAAAGTCAGTTTTATTATTAAATATTATTTCGCCACAACTACTAACAGTTTTAACAATTGTGGATTCATTTCTATTACATCTAACATAACCAGATAATGTAATATTGTTTGCTGCTTTTTTTATTTTTTCTAACGCTTCATTTACTTCAGGGTCACCATATAAATTATTAAATTTACCACTAAATTCTATAAGAGGTGAAAGATGGTTAAAATCTTTTAAATTTTCTTTAGGCCATGCTAATACATAGGGTTTAAGTTCAAAAACACACTTCTCGCAGAAATTTATTTCATTTCGATAAGGAGCTAGATGTATTCCAATTCCTGGACTAGTATTAAACCAATAAGGACCAACTCTTTTTCTTTCTTCAGTTTTATTATCATAAAGACCAACCCACATAGATAAATTATATGTACCATATCGCTTCATTTCGTTACTAAAAAAATAATATATAACAGCTGCTGCTTTTCTTAAAGCATTAGAATAATTAGTTTCATGGATATTCGGAAAATATATTTTTCTTTCTTGACTAGAAACAATAGGTATTTCGTTATATTTCGTTTCAATATGTTCTTCTAAGTTTTGTAATTCTTCGGATGTAAATCCGTTTAACACACTCATTTTTAAAAATGTAATATAATTTCTTAACTTATTAACAATATTGACACATTAGCATTGGGACATTTTGGTATATGATGTCCCCAGGACGTTACATCATCCGGTCCTTCGGTCATTACATCGTATCATCATCACGCGCGCGCGCGTTTAAGGGAGATCGTTGTTTTGTTGTTTTGTTGTTTTGTTGTTTTGTTGGTTAAGGGGTTAAGGGGGTAAGGGGTTAAGGGGGTAATGGGTTAAAGGGGTTAATGGGTTAAGGGGGGTAATGGGTTAAAGGGGTTAATGGGTTAAAGGCTTAGGGGTTAAAGGTTAAGGGTTAAGGGTTAAGGGTTAAGGGACTTAGGGGTTAAAGGTTAAGGGACTTAGGGGTTAAAGGTTAAGGGTTAAGGGTTAAGGGTTAAGGGACTTAGGGGTTAAAGGTTAAGGGACTTAGGGGTTAAAGGTTAAGGGTTAAGGGTTAAGGGTTAAGGGGTTAAAGGTTAAGGGTTAAGGGTTAAGGGTTAAGGGTTAAAGGTTAAGGGTTAAGGGGTTAAAGGTTAAGGGTTAAGGGTTAAGGGGCTTGGGGCTTAGGGGGGTTAAAGGCTTAGGGGGGTTAAAGGCTTAGGGGGGTTAAGGGCTTAGGGGGGTTAAAGGCTTAGGGGGGTTAAGGGCTTAGGGGGGTTAAGGGCTTAAATGGCTTAAGGGCTAGATCTCCCACTTTTTATCTACTCACGGTACATTTCATCGCCGAAAATACGCCGGTTTACCGCTCTGAAAATTGTAAGGCTCCTCGTAAAAACGAAACTTGAATCTCAAATTTCTATCGAAATCTTTCTAACGGTATTTCAGTTGACAAACAGTTCGTACATTCATTTTTTAACGTGGTTTATCAATTACGATTGAAGTTTTCACCGACAGATAGATAGATGTGAATAACTTCATTGAGGTTGTTTATGTCGTTGCTAAACGACTGACAGTGGCGCCGCCATGTATAAGATCACGTGATTGGCAGTTCAAATGCAAACGACCGTTATATAGACGAGGTTAGATGTAAGTACGGAATCGGCCGAGTTGTGAAGAGTGACAACGACATTAACGACGACGACAACAACAACAGTTACAACAACAGTAACGACGACGACAACACAAACAACAAGAACAGTCACAACGACAGTAACGACGACGACAACAACAACAACAACCGTTACAACGATAGTAACATCGACAGTAACGACGATGACAACACCAACAACAACAACGGTCACAACGACAGAATCGACGACGACGACGACGACAACAACAACAACAACAAGAGTTACAACGACGGTAACAACGATGGTAACGACGACGACAACACCAACAACAACAGTTACAACGACAGTAACGACGACGACAACACCAACAACAACAGTTACAACGACAGTAACAACGACAGTTACGACGACGACAACACCAATAACAAAACAAATCAAAGAGTTCAGTACGCTGATGTGGCATTTGTCAAGGAAGATATTGTGTGGAATTAATAATTTGAAAAAACAAAGAGAACAATTATTATACAAATGTTATCTTGAAAATCAACCTCCTAAGCAAATCAATACATCGTTTTGGTTAAAGGGAGAGAACTGGTGCCAAAGTTTGCATTATTTGTGTAATGGTGGCCTCCCTTCCATCATTCAGGAGGAATCGGGAGTAACGTCCCTTGACGGTAGGATGCATGATGGGTAGAGAGAGAAATCATGTAAATATATCGAATTAAATTAAATTTATATCTGAAAACTATGATTTTCAGATATCTTTGGCCGTCAGGATCTAATTCACAGCATTACAATACATTTTTCGACCTGTAAATATTTATGCACAATCGAATGGAGTAACGTGCAATCATGGGACAAACAAGCCCAGGGACGAACTGATTTTGGAACGAACAACCCCGGAACCAAAGCGGTCAGTAGACAAGTTGTATTTATATCATTGCGCCAATAGAAGGCTATGAGGGTGTGAAGCTATTTTCAATAAAAAAGAAGTATTTCCACGATCGATGGCCAAATGCAGTTTATTTCAACACGCCATTATCAATTATATATCTGAGTGCTATCGAAAAACTCATTTTTCTGAGAAAAATTAAGTTTAATTGGGTTTATTTCCTTCGGTTTTACACAAAATACGATACGTGGTCTTCAAAATTCAATATTGAACATTCATTATTGAACTCATAGTGGCACTGTCTTCGACAAATGCCACAAAAATAATGGTTTCACGTTATATGTGACAAGGAGAGATGGTGTATTGTGTTTCACTTGACCGTTGTCCAGTAGCGCTTCACAATGTTTTCAAATGCTTTCTTCTCCAGAGTCGTTAAAAATCGGGATTGTCTTGTAAAGGGTTAACTCTTACCTAAATGACAAAATTTTAGACTTGAAAGCATTTGCATGCGACAAATTCAGTGTAGTAGCCCAATAGGTTATTTCTGTCTTGCAAATGATTGAAAACATGATGGATAAAAGGAGAAAATGCTGGTTATCAGCATTTTCTCTTTTTCTCACAATGTTTTCGAGGGTCTTTTTTTCCAGGGTCGATAAAACTCGGAATTGTTTGGTAAAGGGGTATACATGCAGATGTTTCTAGCCTACGTAAAGTGAAGTTGGTATTTTCGTGTTTTGTATTGTAAATGTAAATAACTCTATAACTCCCGCAATTTGTTTCAATGTAGATCCAAATGGCGACAAAATTAACATCTATATTCAAAAATGATAAATAAAATAGCGCTAACTGTAAAAAAAACAGACAAAACCTTTGTGGCAAATGGAAAATGGAAAAAAAAATGATTAAAGTTCTCGAAAAGTGTCTCCCTGTCGCATAGTTTGTTTCTCAGGAAAGACTGACTGAATGTTGTTTCAGTCATTTCACGGTGACTTCTCAAATATTCACGTGTGTCCTGCGTTTTACCAATGCTACACTGGGACTCTGAAGTGTCTTTCCCAAGGACACTTCAACGAAAAACCCAGTGGTTCTAGTGTGGTTCGAAGCCGGTGTCTCCCGGTTACGGGTCCTGCACTTTACCACTGAGCCACGCAGGAACCTTAAATTAGGAAAGAAGATTATATGGTCAGTTAAATCTTTAGGTAACAGACAATCTTGTATTTTGACGACCCCTCCAAGACAGATATCTTTTGAAGACATTGTGGGAAAAGGAGAAAATGCTGGTAATTAGCATTTTCTCTTTCCCCTCAATGTTTTCTAGACAAATCCATCATTTGAGCCACATTTCTATTGTCGTCTGACAAAATTAAAATATTGTCATATGGTAAAGAGTTTTAAAGCTTTATTGGGGTGCGCTGTGAAGAAAAAAGTTCACAGCTCTTTCAAATTGAGATTTATCCCAGTTCAAACTCATCAACCAATCAATCAAATGGAGACTGGAGACGGGAAGTCGGTACAGCGCATGCGTCATCCATCCAATAGACCAACGTTATGATTGATCACGTGGTCCTTAGTCTGAAGCAGTAAACAGTTTCTTTTGGTAATTTCAGATAAAAAATACGAAGACGAGGTAAGAAGGAAAAAAAAGTATATTACACCGAAAACAAAGAGATTTTGACGAATAATTAAGATTTTTTCTGCAGTAATCATCAAAAGTTCTAGGCATTGTCTAACCCATTTTTATGCTAAATATAACGGGAATGGTGATTGGTCCAGACGCCCAGTTTCTGCCAATCCTTTTTTATCCCTGAAACTCAAAAGATGTTCTATTCGAATTCGCCAGGTTTGGTTAGAGAATGCTTTTCATCTTAAAGTTTATGGTCATAGACTATAAAGGTCAGTCTACAATGAGAAATTAAAATGGCGACGTTGTTTGCTCAGACGAAAATTCAGATTTGCTTTCAGACTATTTTATGCTCGTTTTTAAAGCCTTAACCTTTTACAACAAAATCCCGAGTTTTCACGACTCCGAGGAATGGACCTTTTGAAAACCTCGTGGGTAAAGGAGAAAATGCTGGAAGCCAGCATTTTCTCCTTTTCCCACAATGTTTTCTACCCCTTCAAAGACAAATTCCTCCATTTTAGCCCTCTTTGATTTGTTGTCTGCAAATGCTTTCAGTTTGAACAGGTCTATAGTTTTGTCGTTTGGAACAGAGTTAAATACCTACAAAGATGATATCAAAACGTTCACCAGAGTAAAATCGATTTAAATGTTGCAAATTTGATTTTTACAGAATGTCTTACAAAAAGTTGGGCGATATAGATTAAAGATCAGATTGCGCGTTCTATGTATTTTGATTTAAATCGTCACTGTTTGCGAAAAGGGTTTTGATTTGGCTCTTATACTCGTATTAACACGATAAGGGTTGTTTTAATTGAGACAATTAGACTGTCTGCTCCTAAATTATGAAACATTGTTAAATGCTGCATTAGAAAATTGAATAAAAATATGATAAATTGATAAGCATCAATCAGAAAATAAACAATTTTCCACGTGTAGACTGGGCTTAAACATTTTTAACCCACAGACTGCTAAGCGAGACTCTTTGACCGTTTGCGGACATTGTAGATCAAGATCAGACTGCACAGAACGTGCAGTCTGATCTTTGATCTACACTGTCCGATAAGTGCATAATTTTCCCAAAATAATACCTTTGAAATGATAAGATTTGGGTTTTTACTATCGGTTTTGAAGTTTCTATTTGGGCCATGCTGTGTGAAAAGGGGGCTTAATGCATTGCGAAAAGTATCGACACAGGTCAGCCTGCGCAGTCCGCTCAGGCTGACCTGGGCCGAAACTTTTCGCTATTGGTCAATTTTCTGTATGTGAAAAGACCAGTGTACCTCATGATTCAGTAGTTTGTTATACAAAACGAATGTTATGGATGTATAATAATGTGATAATTTGCCTGGTATCATGCATCACGGAGATGCATTAAGCCCCCTTTCGTCAGAGCATGGCTCATTTATTTATTTAGTAGGATAAGGGTTAACGACAGCCTTTTCATCGAACAGTGTGGAAAAAGGACAAAATATATACCGGTAGCCTACGTCAAAATTTCCTGCATGCTGGGGGAGGTGGGGGCGCTATCTTTCTTTTTTTACATACCCTAGTTATAATAAATGTATTACTTGTAGAATGTCTGAAATAGTGTGCCTGTTGATTACTGGCTTGTACTCGATATAAATGAGACATGCTCTGAAAAAAGGGGGCTTGTTGCATCTCCGTGATGCACGATACCAAAGAAGTCATCACAGTATTAAAGATCCCTAAAATCCGTTTTGTCTAATAACCGACTGAATCCTATGGTAGGCTGGTCCTTTGACATGTAGCGAATTGATGAAAAGCAAAATGTATCGGTCCTGGTCAGCCTGAGTGAACTGCGCAGGCTGACCCGGGTCGATACTTTTCGCAGATTCATCAAGCCTCGTTTTCAAAGGGCATGGCACTAATATGTTTTGTCACATACAACCTCACCCAGAAGCGTATTAAGGTCTACGGCCCCTAACTCTCATATTAAAAGACGGAAGCTGCCGAGATTGGTCTATTAGCCTTTACGAAAACGTCGATGTTACATGTTGTTTACCGATGAGTTAGTGAGTCTACAGCCCCTTACTCTCATATTAAAAGACGGAAGCTGCCGAGATTGGCCGAATAGCCTTTACGAAAACGTCGATGTTTACCGATGAGTTAGGGGCCGTAGACCTTAAACCCTCGCCTAATTTTTTATAATACATAATAGGTGTAATATCGTGTTTGAGTCTCGGTTCTGGTTAACTTGTAGTTATGGGTACGTAAAGTCCGCTAAAACAATCACAGCAAGTGTCGGAATTTGTACTACTTCGTCCGTTGTCTGACATCTAACACTCCGTATCAAGGTGGTTTCCGTTTTGAAATACTGTCAGTCACATGATCTTAAATATGGCGATAAGCAACATATCGCTGAAAAAAATCAAAGCACTGAAAGCACTGCTAAGTTGGAATGCGGTAAATGCAATACAAACTTGTTTCTTTCTATGTTTTTTTAACGATGTCTTTGAAACCTTTCTTTCTTATGGTATTCCTACTTTTCATGAGGTCTATAGATACCTCAGTTTATTTGAAATGAAAGATTGCTTCGTTGGTGATTAGAGTACTTTGCTTCAAAGTGAAACATTTTCATATTACATGGCTGAAAGTGAGGAATTTTGAGAAACCTGATCGGACATCTGACAATTTATCACACGGAAAACAAAAGAAAATGTGATATTTTGGAAGAGCTTACAACCTGAACTTCAAGCACATGCCTGCTAACTTTCGACCATGATATATTTTGCAAAACAAGACCTTTTTTTTTGTGAAAAACAAATGCCTCTGTAACAGTCAATTATTTGGTGAATGGCTTTGATGTTTGACTTCGACCTTGTCAGATTACTATGACCTTGTCATCAGCAGATCTCTATCCATGACTGTTACCTTCGTACCAAATATGAACATTTTTATTTAAATGTTAAGTTTCTGTGATAACTTTTGAAGAAAGGATCAAAATATTGACATTGACATTGGTCTGTGACCTTCATTATATGCATATTGACAGGAAGTATATTCTTACCGTGATCTGGGTTAAAAGTTGACTTTGGTCTAGGACATGTGACCCTCATAAGGTGCATATTGACGAAAGGTGTCTACATGAAAAATTTGAGCATTGTTCAATGTAACTTAAATAATTTTGGAGTAATAGGGAAATGCTAAGTTTTTACCAGATGGACGCCAAAACGACACTGTAACGCTATGTCTCACTCACCACAAGTGGGCTCGACAACAATATGCTTCCGATCTTTCGATGTGGGGCATGAAAATCATATCCGATGTAGATAAACAGTTGTGCAACACTGTTAAGATATGGTCCGATCATTCCAGAGAAAATGGACTTGCGAAGATCATTCAAGTCAAGATTTTTGACAAACCTTAAATTGTGATTTTGAAGTTTTAAGCCAAGGAGCTACTGCTGCAACAAGCACAACTATAGCTGACCCCTATAACATGTATTATGCTGCCTAAAAATTGGATGTATACTAACAGAGACTCAGTCTGCAAGTCAGCTGTGGACAGATAGACAGAAAGTACAGGCTTAAACAGTAACAAGAGCGCCGCATGCTGGTGCCACGCTCGGCTGTGGGTGCTGGATAGTGAAAAAGATCTAAATCGAAAAAGGGACAAAATTCTTACAAAATGCATTTAGGGTTATTTCCCTTGATGGCATGGGTTGCTGTTTTGATAGTGAACATATACTCCGAGTTTCAAGAAAATACAATTAGTAATAATAAATCGCGTGAAATCAAGTAAACGCTACTTATCTTGAAATCGGCAGTTTAGTTTTTATACAGTGACCTCTCGAGACACAATTTTCACGCCAGTCGCAAACTAAAACTTCATTCCTGCAACCTTTATACACGCGACGATTGATACATCGACTCGATATTTATTGTTCGTGATCCAAAATTAAAAAATTCATCGATATTAAAACTGTTTACTTAACCCCAAGATGATTCTGTGCATCCACCAACTATCAAATGAAGTCAATGCGCGCTGTAGATACTTGATTTCGCGATATTAAGGGAAATAATGAAATGCAAATAGTTTTAATCAAAAGAGTTTTTTATGTTAATAAATATTCACAAGACTTTGTCTCCCTTCAATGACGTTTTTAACAAAATTATTGACAAAATGTATATGAACTATTTTCTTAAAGTGTGCAATAAGGCCGTTTAGAAAGTGAAACTAGGCCGTTTGGAAACTGAAACTTGTTTTCTGAGAAATAAAGATCACGTGATTACCAAATAAGCAAACACCGAAGCACAGCGACATATTCATACGCTGTCTTTACTTTCTTTTTGAATCTTTTAAAAACAAGTCTACGAAGGTTTTGATAGCTATTTATGCATATTTGTCCCGAAAGTAATACATGTCCCATATTATTATCTTCGGTTATTACAAACGGGTCGTCCATGGCAAGTTGAGATGAAAACCAGTCCCTGGTGTATTCATATCCTTGTGTTCTTCGGGTGCCCGGAATGAATTATTCTGTTTTCATTTTCCGGTTTTGCTAAATCTAAGTTGGCATGCTTCGCATTCCAACTTAAAAACTAACGTAATATTGATAGACCGAGTTAGAAATTAAATGAACAAACTGTTTGTCATCGGAAATGTATTTAGAAAGATTCCCACGGAAAATTGTGACTAGTTGTTACGATTTTAAGAACAGCGAAGAGGTGTACTTCCGGCGAAGAAATGTGCCATGTAGGTGCATGTCTAGGTACGTGATACAGCCGAGGGACTTGATCAACGAATGATCCGAGATTTACCGAATGCTATGACGCATTACTATCCTATACAGAATAAAATGTTAGTACGCCCTGCGTAAGCTAAAGCTCTGCCATTAAAGAAAAAGTAGCAATAGAGAACATGGATGCAAACAATACTTCTTTACGAAAAATCTAGCTTGTTTTTCGTTCCGAATTTCTTTAAAATGCAATTATTTCAAGCGGAAAAAATAATTGGAAGAAATACCATTGTCTTTGTATACAGTTTCTAAATATAGATTTAAGGAAACCAGGATTTGTGCAGGGTTTTTCACAGACTTATCAACCAAAAATGTCAGGGCTTATACCGGGTCTATTTCCAAGCCTATAAGGGCTGTGTTTATAAATGACTGGTGCGTTATATGCTAGCTAGCCATGGCTGGATGAATAGTACAAAGTAGCGTTTTAGTGAGTAAACGTATATTTTATTTTGAAATTCGCTGCATCAATTGCTGCCTTGACAAGTACGGTTCGGTTCTGTACACAGAATGTCCAAATGATAATAAATAAACACTCATATAAAATACTCTGTATTATTTAAATGACAACTAAATGGTATGTTACGTTGCTTTGTGCCACGTTACGTAACATGACATTATGTTACCGTCTACGCTATCATACGTTGAGTTGCTTGCAATTCGTTACTTTGACTTGCGTTGCATTATGTTTAGTTATATGTTTGGTTTTAAATGCTTACGGTTGTTTTCGCTCCGCCGTTGCCAAATGTCGATAGACAATACTGCCGTCATCGCAGGCTGTGCAGATGTTCTTGGCAACGTATATTTTAAGCCAAGCTTCAACCTTAACAGTGCCGCCACGATTTAACTGAAATAATATTGAAACCGGCGTTATATACCATACAAACAACAACAGAGTGCTTGCTTGAATAAATAACACAGTCGAAATTCTGCTATTTCGAGGTTCATTTGGCCAGAAAATGTATCAAAGTAGGGGACAGTATCTATGTAAAGATCGGGCTGCAGTCTGATCTTGATCTTCACTATCCGCTTAAGTAACTCAAGCCGGTTGTAGCACTACAAGAGTTACCAAACTTCCGGTATCCATTTTAAACGCCTCGGAACGCTCCTCGTTATGTTGTTGTGATTTGATGATGACGATGATGGCGGCGATGATGACGACAGCGGCAATGATGAATTATGTTAATAATAATAATAATAATAATAATAGTAGTAGAAGTAGTAGTAGTAGAAGCAGTAGTAGTAGTAGTAGAAGTGGTAGTAGTAGTAGTAGACTGATAGCGTTATGTTTTTAATTAAGTTTTTCATTATGGTAAATAAAAAGTAAACAGATTTGATTTGAAATATAATAGTGAATAGATGCATGAAATAAACAAACAAACAAACAAACAAATAAATAAATAAATAAATTTTCCTGGATATGCTAGCAGTTTGAATTCTTTTGCTAGATGATGTTGATTATAACTCTTGTCAAAGCCTATAATAGATCATGTAGATTTCCGTTCCAAGTTAAGATGATTTCGATAATACAATGTAGTTTAGAATCAGGTAGCAGACGCTGTAGATTATCAAACTGCTCGTTGTTTGAAGTCTAAGCTTGTTCTACGCCGTCAAAAAAAAAAAAATCTTAAAGTCACTTTTGGGGGTTGAATAGAGTTAAACAATCGTGTTGATTTCAATTTTTGTTAAAAAATTCTCCGCTTGACCTACTCTGTGTGCAGAAAAATGTTTTTTATATTGCTCACACGGCAAACTTTGTTTTAGTTACTTAATTGTTTAATCCATCTTGAAATGTATATGTACATATATCAGGAAATGTCAAACGAAAATGTTAAAAAAAAAAATGAACGCAGAAAACCAACGAGACAATTGTATTGCAATGTTGTATTTCAGCCGACAGTCATGCTGTACTTTCTTTTTGTCTGGAGATTTTTTTCTGTCATATTGAGCCGATAGATTTGCCAACAAACAGATTATGTATTATATGATTTGAAAAAAAAATCTCAAGTATTTACTACTGTAGTTATTTCATTATTTCGCGTGCAATCATTGTTCAGAAATCGCTGGGAAAACGTGTCCCTCTGAACGTCGAGAGCTCTATTTCTTCATAATCAATTAGCGGATTCCTATTTGACGTGGTAAATAAATCATTCAAACATTAAAATTAACGTTTGAAATTTACACAAGACCAGAAAATTTGATACGAAACTATTAAAAAAGAAGGAGAAAGAACTTTTGTGCTGTCAAACTCGAAGTTCTCTTGTTTTACATAAAATTTGTCTAAACTAAACAAGCCAGAGAGAAGAATGCGTTGTGTACTATATTTACTGCGATATAATCGGGACGAACGAAGACGGGACGCGCCAAGCTGTCTAGACCGCCCACGTGACTCATCTGGACCAATCACAACTCATTACTGGCGACCTATTCAGGTCGTTCCATTTTCACACAGGATTTCAGGTTATATGGCTTAAACTTAATACACAAACGTAATCGTGTATTTGGTCTATTTTGTCTGTGAAGAACACTCGGAAACATTAATTTATCCAGTAAATCTCAAATTAAGTACAAGCTGTTGAAAATTTTAGGGAAATGAATTTAGAAAATCTATAAATATCAATTTACTTTATAACCTGTTGGCCTATTAGAGTATGGATTCGTCTCACTACTGAAAACAGATAGATGGGCACACGAGAAGAATTAGAAAAATATCAACCAGAAAGTTTTGAATGATTTAAACGGTAAAAATTCTCATAATTATTGTGTTTACGTCGAGCGCAGTTGTTGGATATTTTCATTCGATTTGTGGATTTAAATTGGGACGACAGTGAAGTGATTTGACCTAATATTTTTGCCCCTGCCAATCCGAAAACTATTTGTGTACATGTGTAGTGTATTTAATGGGTCAAAGTAATTAAGCAATGCCCGACTCACCGGCACCTAGGCTAAGGTTTCGGGAGATGAGAAAGGGTTAGCCAAGTTGTGTTGTTTACGGACTGTTTTGGTTAATTACTAGCTATATGCATTGGAAGACATGCTATTCGGAATGTAAACAAACATTATGCTATATTGTTAATGAATTTTGAAGTGAGCAAAATAAGTTGAAGAGCATATTAAAGGAAAGAATTGTGTTAAAATAAATAGTAACTTAAACATTTGAAAATGAAATGAATTGACTGAAAAAAAAACAATTTCCTCTGAGAAAAAAAGAAAGGAGAGGAGCTGAGTTTTGAAACCTGCTATATTTGCGTTCAGTTCCAAATAACACTAGACTTATTCATAAACATAGCCCTGGCAGTTTAGTAAAACACATATTTATCTTTTGTTTCTTATTAAAAGAAATGGATAAAATTGACTAAATGATTTCCGAAGGAGTTGGAAATCTGTTGTCACATGCATTGGGTCTCATATGATCAAATGGTGTTGTATGTTTAAATCGCGAAGATCGACCCTTGTGCGCCGCTTGTGGAGACTTCGATGTCAGCATGAAGCCGGGAGTCCGACAGAAACGGCTGAAGATCTTGAGTTCAAATCTGTTGCACATGCAATGCTGAAACGTTTAAAAGAAAAGCAGCTAGAGGCATTGATTGATAGTATTGAATCAAAGGGTGGGGAGGAGGGAGAGTGTGTACTCATACCAAAGGGAGATAATAGACTTGGCAAAAGGACCATGTCTTCACTTGTTCTGTGTTGCAAATTGTGGCGATGGTCAGACCTCACAAACACTACGGAATTGAAACGGTTGCCGTGTTGCAAAAGTGAAAATGATCCTGCGTATGACTGCTGTAACCCTTATCATTGGAGTCTTCTCACTCAGCCAGGTAATTATCTTGGGTTAATTTTATACAAAATGTGACACAAAAGAATAGTACTTGACAGAAAGGGGAAAAAATACCTGTTTGGTTTGGATGGTTTGGTAAAGGAGTTAACCCTGTACCACATGGCAAAATTTAAGACCTATCCAAATTGAAAGCATTTGCAGACGACATTTTCATAGTGGCTCAAATGACGCAACTTTTCTTTGATAGGGTAGAAAACATTGTGGGAAAAGGAGAAAATGCTGGTTACCAGCACTTTCTCCTTTGCCCACAATGTTTTCAAAAGGCCCCTTCTTCAGGGTCGTTAAAAGGCGTCATTGTGTAGTAAAAGGTTAATCAGGTTTCCTCTTATTACCAGTGACACCTCTGATCAACACAATCTGAGTTTTAATGATGTTGAGAAGGAAAAAATCATAGGAAATTGAGAAAATACTAGTTGCCAGCATTTTCTGCCTTTTCCACAATGTTTTCTACTCTATCTAAGACATTCCATCAGTTGAGCAACACTTGAATTGCATCTGCAAATGCTTTCAATTTAGACCAGTTTAAATTTTTGTTGCGTGGTAGAGTTATAGAGCTTTTTTCAGATGTAGATTAGGATAAGAGACTGTAGTCTCATCTTGAATCTATACTGTCCGCCACCTTAACCCTTTACCACACAATGCTGACTTTAAACGACCCTGGGAAAGAAACCCTTTGAAAACAATGTGGGAAAAGGAGGAAATGCTGGTAACCAGCATTTTCTCTGTTTCCCACAATGTTTTCTACTCTATCGAAGAAACATTGCTCTATTTGAGCCACACTGAAATTTGTCGTCTGCAAATGCTTTCAATTTGGACAAGGCTAAAATTTTGTCGTAAAAGGTTAACTAAACTATGACTGAAGTAATCTTCAGTGGAAGTCTGCCAAGCCCGATGGCATAGTTGGTAACTTAGAAGGCTTGAAAGGGGGGGGGTCACAGTCACTGGTTTGAATCCCCAGCTTGGCAAATTTCTTATCGAGGATTGATGGTAGTCATTGAGACAGGATTGATTCTAATCCTCTTTCACTGCTTATCATAGTTTTGACATTGGTTATCATGTGAGTAAGCAGCCAGTGGCTTGAGAGAATGTGTGAAGTACTGGTTAACCCTTTACCACACAATCCTGGGTTTTAATGACCCAAAAGAAGGCTTTTGAAAAAATTGTTGGAAAAGGAGAAATGCTGGTAACCAGCATTTTCTCCTTTTCCAACAATGTTTTCTACCATATCAAAGACAAAAATCATCACTTGAGCTACATTTATTCAGTTGTCTGCAAATGCTTCAATTTAGTTGAGTCAAAATTTTGTCATTTGGTAAAGACTAAAGAGTTAAATAATCTCCAGGAAAGCATTGCAGGTGAACTGGCCACCGCAATATGACTAAAGTATTGTTGAAAGCTGCATTATAAAACCATACAAACAAATCAGTGGCAGTGGAAATCTTCTTAGGGTCTGGAATAAATTGGAGTTTCAGGAGCAGGTAGATGACCAGCCCACGTAGCTCAATAAGTAGAGTGTAGGACTTGTGAACGTGATGTTTCGGGTCACTTGAGGGTGTGGGTTCAGTTCTCATGACTGGCCACCTATAATTACTGGTAGTCCTTCTGATGAGATGTTAAATCAAGGTCCTATGTGATAATGCTATACACCGGGCACATTAAAGAACCAGGAATAACTTAGGTTTGGTTACATCCTGTATCTGCACTATCTGCCATACCAATACTAACAGCCTTCAGGGGGCATCGCCCATATGGGCAACCAGAGGCGACGATAAATAAACTAAAATTCAATCAATCAGGTACATGAAGCAAAAGAACGAATTGATGTATGTTTCTAACCTGTCCTGTACCCTTACCAAGGCAACAAAATTTTAGACTCATCCGCTCTGAAAGCATTTGCACAAATAAAACATGAGTTAACTTGTAGGATTTATCTGTGAAAGATAGAATACATTGTGGAAAGAGCAGAAAATGCTAGTCACTTGTATTTTCTCCTTTTCCCACAGTGTTTTCCAAGAGCAAAGCCTTCGCCGTCAGGGAAGTGTTTGGTAAAGGGTTAAAGCACCCTTCATAACCATAGTTGCATTTATGGCATGTCAATAAGATCAGACTGCACAAAATATGCAGTCTGATCTTTGATCTGCTCTGTCTGTTTTTTTCCTAAACATTCTGAACAAGAGCAACCTTGAAATTCCAATTCACTGGGTCTTATTTCGGGATTTTATTCGAAATTCTCAGGGTTAACTCTTTACCACACAACAAAATTTAACCCTGTTCCAAATCCAAAGCATTTTCAGACAACAAATTAAATGTGGCTGAAATGAGAATACTTTTCTCTGAAAGGATAGAAAACGTTGTTCCAAAATGAATGGAGAAAATGCTGGTTACCAGCTTTTTCACCTTTTGCCGCAATGTTTTCAAAAGCCCTATGTGGTAAAAGGTTAAACCAGTAATCAATGTCTTGTAACTCAGACGGGTATAAAAACCTGCAGGTACCTGGTTTGATTCTCAGCTCAGCCAGATTTTTTTTCTGGGGACCTATGGTGGTCAAATGATGGAGACAGGATTCATTCCTCTTTCACAGCTGATGTTTTTTTCTTTTAAAGATGGGCTAAAATTCTTTCATTTGGTAAAGAGGGATTACAGTACATTACCTTCCAAAACTGCCATATGTAAAGTGATGTATTCTTGTAGTTCTACCCCCAAGCACAAAATTAAAGAATACATGTGAATACAGTGAAAAATGAAACTGCTCACTTATGAGCAATCTCTTCTTCTGCCATATTATTTTCAAAAGTGGTCAAGTGCCAAGACGTATTTAAAAGAGGGAAAAAGTTCAATCAACTTGCAGAAATAGAAGATATTTCCAATTGAAGTAAGACAATTGAACTCAAGACTTAACCTTTAGATACATGACAAAATTTTACAATTGGCCAAATTTAAAGCATTTGCCGAGGACAAAATAAATGTGGCTCAAATGATGTGATTTGTTCTTTAAAAGACAGAAAACATAGCGAAAAAATAAGAAAATGCTGGCAACCAGTGTTTTCCTCACTGTTTTCAAAAGCTGTCTTCCCTAGGGTCCTTAAAATTGAAGATTGTGAGGTAAAGAGTACCTCTCAGATTTATTCATTTGAAAGGGACAAGGTCTGGCTTGAGTGCAATGTAATGGGACATTTTTCTAATATATATTTAACTCTTTACCACACAATCCTGCCTTTAACGTCTGTGTGAAAGAAAGCTTTTGAAAAGATTGTGGGCCTAGTAACCAGCCATTTCTCCTTTTTCCACAATGTTTTCTACCATATTGAAAACAAATCCCATCTTTGGAACGAAAATTTCATTTTGTCGTCTGTAATGGTTTCAATTTGGACCAGTCAATAGTTCTGTCGTTTGGTAAAGAGTTAATGGGACACTGTCCCAGAACCCTAACTTTGGCAGAACACTGGTAGCCTGCTGCAAGACACAAAAGATCATTAGCAGAACGTAAAATTTTAACACTGAGAGTGCCAAATAAACCCTAAAGACATTCTCAGTCTAGAAATGAGGCCCAAATAGTCGCAATTTTATCATATATTGCTTTGCTGTATAATGTTTCAGCCCAGCTGACAGTGTAGATCAAAGATCAGACTGCACATTTTGTGCAGTCTGATCTTGATCTACACTGGAAGCAAAGGCAATAATAGTTGTGAAAGGCACCTAAAGGGGTTAATGGATCTATACATCAACATTCCAGAACTGTACAGTCCTACATAGCCATAGGGTGATGTGTATTTAATACAGAAGCTATGGTAAACAGCAAAATCATGCCACCAGATAAATCATACTTTATTGCAATTTATGCAAATTTCTTTTAAACTTTGTTTTAATTAATACATGTATAATTATTCCCCCCTTTACTTCAGTGGCGTACAGTACCAGTATTTGCTAGTTTCACCTTATTGATGTACAGTAGTCTCAAGGATTGTACTATTTTCACAATGTTTTCCGATTGACACAATCCCTTTTTCCCCAGTAATGTCCTAGAGATATAGCCTAGTGGTCTGCCAAGGATTGTTAATTAACTCTTTACCAAACGGCAAAATTTTGATTAGACCAAATTGAAAGCATTTGCAGACGACAGAAAAAATGTAGCTAATGTAATGATTTTTGTCTTTGATAGGGTAGAAATATTGTTACCACCAACATTTTCTCCTTTTCCAAGAATGTTTCAAAAGCCTTCTTCTTTTTGGGTTGTTAAAACTCGGGATTATGTGGTTACTGAAACGGTAAACTTTTTACCAAACAGTCAGGTTTTAACAACCTTGACAGTCTAAGGGCTTTTGAAAAAAAGCCTCCTTTTCCTGCGATCTTTTGTATCTTTCAGAAGAAAAATGTCATGACTTGAGTCACATTGGATTTTTCATCTGGAGTTGCTTTTATTTTGGACAAGTCTAAAAAGAGATAGGAGAGAGGATGGTTTTCCTATTAACATGCAGTATGTGGGAAAGCAGCCTGTGACTAGAGAGAAATATTGTGCGAAGTACTTGTAACAGAAACTACAGGAAAGCATAGATAGACTGTGCATTTGCTGCTGCTTTATAATAGTAATTATCAAATAAGTTTGATAGGGACAAAGTCTCACCTGTGAGGGACACTTTTCAAATTCAGTTGGACAATGTCCTAGGACCTCCATCTTGCTAAAACAGGGGACACTGTCAAAAAAAGTTTGACAGAAGCACTCAGGACTACTTATCGAATAAATTGACTGTGTCAGACCTGTTTGCAATATGACGGGACATTTTTCCAATTTAACTTTTACCAAACGTCAAAATTTTGGACAAGACCACATTGAAAGTACATGTAATTACAGACAACAAAATAATTGTTGCTCAAATGGTGATTTATGTCTTTGATAGTGTAGAAAACATTGTGGGAAAGGGAGAAAATGCTGGTTACCAAATGTTTTTCCTTGTTTTTGCTTCCGTGTGGGCTGCACTTACGACAAATGCATAAAAAATGATATATACATGTATAGACCATTCTGTTAATCAAAAGCTACACAAAAGTATTTTCAAAATTTAGATAGACTTACGTTCGACAGCATTTTTCAATCGTGACATTACCAGTCCGTTGTATTTTCATAAATTTGGTCATGTTCCACCCAACAAATGTAAGTTACATTTTGGACTGAAAGGTATTAGCGGAAAAACAAAGCCTACTTCCAATGTAATTTTTTACAGAAAACTACATTTTTGAAATGAAGCCCTCATTAATCGGTGCCGACTTACATATTCAGAGCTGGCCAACATAATCGGAGCCCTTCCTTATATTTATCATTTTTTGTGCTATTTCTTTTCCATTCTTTACCAGCAGTGAATGTAACATTTCAAGGCATTAATTCACGCCTTTGGGACTGCAAGACTGTCTCTTATTTGCCAATTAAATGGTAATAATAGACTGAATTTAGGTCCGTGGCGTATTATTTCGGCTATAGTCAACTCACGTCACAAATGATTCAGAGAACATCGTACACTTGTTACAAATTTCCGCAGTGCAGAAAACACGTTGAAAGACCAGAGCATTGCATGACATTCTCCTTTTTCGGAATTTCAAAGACACAAGAACACATGATTACAAATAATGACAAGCCTGCATGTTTTTTGGTCGTTTTTCAGCCGACATCTTCAGAAACGGAAGACCAACACAACATTTTCTCGTCAGAGCCATTGGCTCTGAATATGAAGTTTCCTACCCGTGCCCATTGCTCTATGGAAGATTCACAGTGCTCATATTATGTGGTCCTGATATGGTCAATACATAACAAACAAATAACTGTATATGAAGATTTTAAAATAACTATCAAAATAAGTGAAAACACACCTACTTGACTTACCATGTGAACACAATTTTTAACACCAAAGTGACAGACCGTCACTATACAGAACCCTAAGTCACATACAATTCCTTACTCTGTACTCTTCCAGTCCTACACTGTGTATTTTTTCCCTGATGTTTTCACAAGTTCACATCCTTTGGCATCATTTAAATATGAGATTATTTGGTGCAGGAAAACTGGAACAAATAAAAGATATGATACACTTCACAGTTGGTAGTGGGCAATGAACTCCATTTTTTCAGCAAAACTGAGTTTGAAAACAACTTTGTCACTGAAAATATACCATTGCTATCATTTGATGAAAATAACTTCGCTAACAAGACATGGATTTGTTTGTTTTATTTCTTTTACCAGTATTTTGCATAGTATTCTTCACAAGCCATAGGTTGCTTTCACACATAATTATCTTCAAAACAATATTTCAGTGCTGAGAGAGGAATGAATCCTGTCACAATAACTATTGCCAATTCTTGAAAAAAAATCAGCAATTTTGGGATTCAAACCAGCAAGGACCTGTTTTCAGGTCCCATAAGCTACTGATTACACTACTTGGGGTCTACAGTGTATGTTTCGTGTATGCTAGAGGGGTATGAGCTACAAGAAAGCTCAAAATACTTGACTTGTCCATATTTAGAGCATTTGTAGATGACAAACTAAATGCACATGTGTACAGGAGATCTTTCATTGAAATGCTTTTGAAAGAATCATTCTTCTCAGCATTTTCTCATTTTTCTTGGAAGGGGGAAGGAGATAAAGAGAGGGAGGAGAAAGAGAGATAGTGAGAGAGGGGAGAGAGGTATATAGAGAGTGTAGGGAACGAGAGATGGGGAAAGAGAGAGAGGGGGATAGAGAGAGAGAGAGAGAGAGAGAGAGAGAGAGAGAGAGAGAGAGAGAGAGAGAGTTAATGAGAGAGAGAGAGAGAGAGAGAGAGAGAGTTAATGACACAGAGAGAGAAAGACAGAGAGAGTGAGAGAAAGACAGACCTAAGAAAGAGATTGGGAGAAAACAGCAAAACAAATACAATATACATGATTTGGTGGCAGTAAGGAAAGCTAAAGGGATGTATATAGTGTAGAGTGTACAGTACAGGTAAAAAATCCACTTTACCACTACACACGAGACTAAGTTGATATGTATGTGGCGCCAACCCAGGCTTTCAGGTATTTAGGGGGAAGAAATTTTCTAATTATCTGATTTTAAAACTGTGGGACTAACTCCGGGCCCCATTTAGACTGCATACTTTTCTATTTTAACTCTGACACCGTGTTGGAGTAGGGCCAGCTATGACTTGTATTAACCCTTTACCAAACGACATGATTATAAACCCGTCCAAATTGAAAGCATTTGCAGACAACAATTTTAAGGTGGCTGTTTACCAGCATTTTCTCCTTTTCCTACAATGATTTCAAAAGGCTTCTTTCTCAGGGATGTTAAAAGTCGGCTTTGTGTGGTAAAGGGTTATCCCTACAACAAACAGTCCAGTGTTTTATCAGCCCTGAATTTTAATGCTTTTGAAAACATTGTGGGAAAAGGAGAAAATGCTGGGAACCAGCAAAGGACATTCCAATATTTGAACCACACTAAGACTATCAAATAATCGTATATTTTTATCAATCCTGAATAAGAAGGTTTTTGAAAACATTAAGGGAAAAGGAAAAATTGCTGGTAACCAGCATTTTGTCCATTTCCGCAATTTTTTCTGCTCTTTCTAAAGACGTTCCCATATTTTAGCTGCATTGAACTTTGTTAGCGGTTCTCTGTGGCTAATTGCTAAAGTGTAGCTTTTGTAACTCGGAAGCCCTGGGTTTGAGCCTAACTGGAAGAACTATAATTTTAGTGGGAGTGTCCTTTGGCAAGACACTTCAGAGCCCACAACCCAAGCCTAGTACTGGTGAAACCCAGGACATATACGAGTGTGTGAGGTTTCAGCTTGATGTAACTGAAATAATGCTGAAAGTGATGGGAAAAATACCATTTAACCCTTTACCACACAATGATGACTTTTGACACCCCTGATAGAGAAGGCTTTTGAAAACATTGTGGGAAAAGGAGAAAATGCTGGTAACCAGCATTTTCTCCTTTTCCCACAATGTTTTCCAGACTATCTGATACAAATCCCATCATTTGTGCCATATAAATGTTGTCTTCTGCAAGTGCTTTCAAACTGGACCTGTCTGAATTATTGTTATTTCGGAGAGGGTTAACCCTTCACCACACAATCCTGAGTTTTAACGACCCTGAGGAAAACAGCTTTTGAAAACACTGGGGGAAGGAAGAAAATGCTGGTAACCAGCATTTTCCCCGTTTCTCACAATGTTTTTCTTCTCTTTTAAAGGTAAGTTCCATCAGTGGTGCCATTTTCGATGTGTCGTCTGCAAATGATTTGAATTTGGACGAGTCTAAAATTTTGTCAGTTGGTAAAGAGATAATCAGTTAAGTATTTTGTCTGCAATATTAATGGTTTCAGTACTGGACAAGACTTAAATTTTGTCATCTGTTAACTCTTTACCAAACAATCCCGGGTTTTCACGGCTCTGAGAAAGAAGCCTTTAGAAAACCTTGTGGGAAAAGGAGAAAATGCTGGTACCCAGCATTTTCTCCTTTTCCCACAATGTTTTCCACCCTTCTTAGAACAAATTTCAATTTTTGAGTCGCATTAATTTTGTCGTCTGCAAATACTTTCAGTTTGGACCAGTCTAAAATTTTGTTGTTTGGTAAAGAGTTAAAGAGTCAATTTGCTCCATACAAACAAGTCTGTCAGTAAATGACTTTATGGAAACAGGGGCAATTGCTTCTTTTGCCACCATGTTTTCACTTTCATTTACATATAAGATTATAATTCATGCTGATGGTTCATACTTTCCAAGAATGTGTCAGCATCATAATGTGCAGTCCGATCTTTTGGGGCATGGATGGCTCAGTTGTAAGGGCTTAGAAAATCTAGGGGTCCCAGGTTTGATCCATTCACAGGCAACAAATTTAATTTGGCTCAGATTGATGCAGTTCATTTTTTGAAAGATTTGAAAACTTTATTGGAGAAGGAGAAAATGCTAGTTACCAGCATTTTCTCATTTCAGACAAAAGTTTTTTCCCAGGCCTTCTTCCGAAAGGCAGGGGTCCTGCTTGGCTTAGTGGTTAGATATAGGAAGCTGGAGGCCTGAGGTTCAATCCTCACAGGAAACTTCGGGTTTTTCATGGGATTGTCCTTAGGCAAGACACTTCAGAGCCCTAGTCTAGTACTGTTGAAACCAAGGACAAACTTGAATAATTATGTGACCTGTCACCTTGATATGACTGAAATATTGATGAAAGCAGTGTACAACATCATTCAGTCATTCAGTCAATCTTCCAGATGATAAAAGAGCAGGCGGCTGTTCGGTCAAGGCAGAAGGGTTAATAATTTTCATACTAAGTCATATTTGTTGCAGTCAAAACATTTACGAAGATCGATCAGTGCTTGTCTTTTTTTTTATGTTGCATGTAGTGAATTTTATCACAATTTAAAATCAGGCTGGAAAGATCCAAGGGATAAATGTATTGATTCTACAACAGCAGCCCACCAACCCTTTACTATCCCTTTGTACACCACAAATTTGACCCTTTTCCAGACAAATCAGAGTTTGAAGCCTTAGAGTGCTGAAATAATGAACTTGACCTTTTTAACTCTTTACAACACCACAAAATGCAGATTCCAAATTGAAGGCAGTTGCCGACGACAAATTAACTGTGACTCAAAGATTGACCATCTCTCTGATAAGGTAGAAAACATCATGGGAAAAGCAGAAAATGCTGGTTACCAGCATTTTCTCCTTTTCTCACAATGTTTTCAAAAGGCTTTTGGGACATTAAAACTCAGGATTGTGTAATAACATTAGAAATATTATCATTTCATGGTTGTTTTAGCCAGAAAAAGTAACTGAGTAGCAGACTGTGTATTCTGTGCAGTCTGATCTTGACCTACACTTTCCGCTAAAACAACTTAAGTTGGTTCCAGGGTTTTAAGAATCAATGACCCTCAGGAGGAGCACTTTTGGAAACATTTTGGGAAAAAGAGAAGATACTGGTAACCAGCATTCTCTCGTTTTTTTCCCGCAATATTTGGTAGTGTTTCTAGGGATAAAAATTCTGTCATTCAAACCGTATTTAATAAATTTGTTGTCCGCAAATGTTTTCAAATTTGAGTAATCTAAAATTTTGGTAAAGACTGAACTTTAGTTATGCCTTCGCAGTTTTAGAGAGGGCTTTGCGAAACTTTGTGAGATAAGGAGCAAGGCCTTGTAAGAAGCAATCCTCTGCTCAGATGACGAGATTTGTCTTTGAAAGCATAGAAAACATTGTGGAAAAAGGAGAAAATGCTGGTTACCAGCATTTTCTCCATTTCCCACAATGTTTTCAAATGTCCTTTTTGTTGGAGTCCTTGCAACTCAGGGTTGCGTGGTAAAGGGTTGAGGCAAACCTTCAAAATACTACCCCCTTATTTGTACCTCAAGTTTTATCAATGTTAACGATCTCCAGCTTTTTCATCGTGTCAGACAACAGGTCTCTATACTACAATAGTAATCTTCTGAATGAATCGGATCACAAATTCAAAAAACGACCTGGTTTATTCTTTATCCCTTTACCATACAATCCCAAGTTTTAACGACCCTGAAAGAGAAGGCTTTTGAAAAGATAGTGGGAAGAGGAGGAAATGATGGTAAGCAGCATTCTTACCTCATCCCACAATATTTTCTACCCTATGAAAGACAGAAATCATCAATTGAGGTACATTTAATTTGTCGTCTGCAAATTTTTTTTAATGCTTTCAGTTTGGTCACGTCCAAATTTTTGTCTTTTGGTAAAGAGTTAATCATTTACCACTCAGTCCCGAGAATTATGTAGGCTGAAATAATAGGCCTTCTGAAAAGGCTATGCTCTTTTTCCCAAAATGTTCTCTGAATTTTAAAAAAAAATCTCATCATTATAGCAACAGTTTGTTTATTGCCTACAATGTTTATATTTTGCACAGGTGTAATAATTTATCAGGTTAAGGGTCAAAGCACAAAATATACAATAACGAACATCGAACATTGTTAGCAAGGGAAAAAGACTACTAAGTGCCTAGTAAATCGCTGGTTTTTTAACAAAAAACTCTACACAAGCCGACAGTGTAGTGTACAATGTTTTTAAAAGCCTTTCTATTTGGAAGGGTTAAACTCATGATGGTGTGGCAAAGGGTTAAAGGTCTTTTTTCTTTTCTTTTTTTGAATGGAAAAAGAATTTAAGAAAAGGTAACTCATGTACACACCTTTAAATATTTTAGTAAACCCTTTACCACACAATCCTGAGTTCAAATGACACAGAGAAAAAAAGGCATTTTAAAACGTTACAGGAAAATAGGAAAAAGCTGGTAACAGCATTTTCTTTTTTTCCCACGATGTTTTTTACCCTAAAATCCATCTTTTGAGCCTTATTCAACTTGTCATCTACATATTCTGTCAATCCGGACATGTCTAAAGATTTGTTGTTTGGTAAAGGGTTAAAAATTTTGGTAGGTTGAAAATTGAGTAAGACCAGAAGTCAAGATTATGTATTGTTTTGGGTAACAAAATTCTAAAAAAGCATCATATTGTAAATATAATCTATGTAGTATGTAGTCATGAAAACTGTCCGGCAGGGCTCAACAGTTTAATGGTTTGTCAGGATGGACTTCCGCATTTAAAATGTTTGATTTGGACATGTAAATCTTGTTGTCTGATGGGACACATGGATTTCCACATTGATTTTCAGAAGGAAATTAATCCAATGACAAGAAGTAGATATTCAATATTATAGGCCTGATTGTTGCAACTTTTATTACAGAAACATCTATAAATTTGTTGGTTAACCCACTTACCTTACAATCCTGTAGTATCTTTTGCAGACGACATAATAATTTGACTCAAAAATAGACATTGGCTTTTGGTAGGGAAGAAAACATTGCGGGAAAAAGAGAAAATGCTGGTTACCAGCATTTTCTACTTTTCCCCCAACATTTTCTGAATGCTAATCTTCCTTCAGGTACTTTAAATTCGGGAATGTGTGGTAAAGTGTTAAACACAAATGCTATCTTTATTGCCTGTCCATTTTCATATGTTACAATGAAACAGTAAAATTGTAAACACTGTACAAACATCTTTCAATTATATTTTTCTTCTTTCTGTTGCAGATATGCAGATTTCTAATTTAGGACTTGCTGAGATTGAAAAAGCTAAATTCACAGGTAAGTGCTTCTATATGATGTTGAACCTAATACCACTGTTACATGTGCAACTGTTAAGGACTTTATATACAGCTCTTGAAAAGTTTTGAGAGAATTAGTTATTGGCTGAACATGTAACAAACGAATGTAGGTAAAAATGTCAGAGGTAAAAATGCCAGATACCAAAGTGCCAGAGGTAAAAATACCAGAGGTAAAAAATGTCAGAGTCAAAGTGGTAAATATGCCAGAGGTAATAATGTCATAGGTAAAAATGCCAGATGTATAATCTATAGTATAAATATATGGGGAAAAAAGCAATAGCCATTCGGGTTAGCTCAGTTGGTCAAGGGGTAGCAGGTTTGAAACCTGGTCGTAACACACCTATTTCTGGCCTCTGAATCATCTGAAAAAGCAGTCAGTCATAATCAAGATTGGTGTATGGACAAAAAGAAGAAATGTGTAGACTAAGATCACGTACTATCATCTAAGATACTTTTTCCACATGTTTTTTTTTCAGGATTGCAATGTTTTCAAAAGAACAGTATATTTGGGAGAACTTCTTAAAAGTACCCATTTATCGCAATTCATGAGCACTTTTGCATTTAGATTCCTCAGTGTTTTTATTAAATTCTAATTGGCAAACATGTGATGAAACATCAGTAGAAAAGCAAGGACGTGAATATAAATGTTATATCTACAAATTATTTATAAAACATCAAACATTGTGAGGAAAGAAAAAAATAATCCTTTTGCTCCAGTTCATTTACATGTATATAAATTACACAACAGTCTTTTTGTGTCCAACAGCAGAGAAATTTTAAAGAAAATGGTGACTAAACAAGAAATTGCTCATAATGTGCTCATATTGAGCAATTTCTCCTTTTTTTCCAATGTTTCCTCATTTATTTTACAACAGTTTAAACAAGTTACCTGTTACCAACTGAAGATATTATGATGTGATGTACATACATGTATATCTGGTGAGAGGTCAGAGGCAAATGGTTTTTGCTAGAATAAGTGTGTTTCAATCTGGTATCAAATCCGCAACTGAGCTAACCTGGATGGCTACTACTTTTTCCCCATATATTTAAAATAGTTAATACATCTGGCATTTTTACCTATGACATTATTACCTCTGACATTATTACCTCTGGCATATTTACCACTTTGACTCCGACATTTTTACCTCTGGTATTTTTACCTCTGTCATTTTTACCACTGACATTTTTACCTCTGTCATTTTTACCACACACCGTAACAAACATGTAACTAAAACTAACTCCTTTTTATATGCCAAGAGGGATATATAACATTTAGCCAATGGTCGTCAGTCAAACTGTCTGTGTGTCTGTTCCCATTTCTGTGTGTCTGTCCCCCCTGGTTGTGTGTCTGTCCCCCTGGTTGTGTGTCTATCCCCCAGTCTGTGTGTTTGTTCCCTGTGCATGTCTTTCCCCCTCAGTCTATCTGTTTGTTCTCCAGTCTGTGTGTCTGTACCCCTGGTTGTGTATCTGTCCTCCAGTCTGTGTGTCTATTCCCCCCTGGTTGTGTGTCTGTCCTCCAGTCTATGTGTCTGTTCCCCTGGTTGTGTGTCTGTCCTCCTAGTTGTGTGTCTGTCCCCCTGTCTGTGTGTCTGTCCCCCTGGTTGTGTGTCTGTCCCCCTGGTTGTGTGTCTGTCCTCCTAGTTGTATGTCTGTCCCCCTGTCTATGTGTCTGTCCCCCTGTCTGTGTGTCTGTCCCCCTGTATATGTGTCTGTCCCCCTGGTTGTGTGTCTATCCTCCAGTCTGTGTGTCTGTCCCCCTGATTGTGTGTCTGTCCTCTAGTCTATGTGTCTGTCTCCCTGTCTGTGTGTCTGTCCCCCTGGTTGTGTGTCTGTCCTCCTAGTTGTGTGTCTGTCCTCCTGTCTGTGTGTCTGTCCCCCTGTATCTGTGTCTGTTCCCCTGGTTGTGCGTCTGTCCTCCTAGTTGTGTGTCTGTCCCCCTGTCTATGTGTCTGTCTCCCTGGTTGTGTGTCTGTCCCTCTGTATCTGTGTCTGTTCCCCTGGTTGTGCGTCTGTCCTCCTAGTTGTGTGTCTGTCCCCCTGTCTATGTGTCTGTCCCCCTGGTTGTGTGTCTGTCCCTCTGTATATGTGTCTGTCCCCCTGGTCGTGTGCCAGTCCCCCTGGTTGTGTGTCTGTCCTCTTAGTTGTGTGTGAGGATTGATGATGGTCATTATGACAGTATTCATTTCTCTCTCACAGCTGTATAATGTTTTGTTGATGGTTATGTGAGAAGGCAACCAGTGACTTGAGAAGAATATTGAGCAAAGTTCCGGTATAAGACACTCCAGTAAAGCATGAATTGATGCACTGGCTACCACAATGTACCCTTTCTTGACCCTGAAAAAGAAGAGAACATTTGGAAAAGGAAAAAATGCTGGTAACCAGCTTTTTTCTCCTCTTCCCACAATATTTTTCTATCATGTAAAGTCAAATTCCATCTTTTGAGTCACATTTGTCTTCTGCGAATGCTTTCAATAAGGAAAAAAATACAGTTTTGTTGCATGGTAAAGATATAATTGAAATAATGATGTAAAGGGCAGTAAACATCTGTAAACTGAAAAAAGGAATTATTTAAAAGACAGGGACACGTCTTTTTACAAAAAACATGGAAAAAACTGTGATGAAAAAGAAAAGAGAAAATTTAGTCAGAATGTTAACATATGTATCTTTATGATAATACATGTATATGTAAGCATATACATAATGCATTTTAACTTATTGAACTTAACAGCTCTGGAAAATGTTATGAGAAAAGAGTATTTGCTTTTAATGAGGAATTGTTCCTTTTCCCACTATATTTTCCATACTGTTGAGTCTTGACAATAAAAAAGCCTTCCTTCTCCTCAAATAGGGAAGGGTAGAAAACATTGTGGGAAAAGGAGAAAATGCTGGTTACCAGCACTTTCTCCTTTTCCCACAATGTTTTCAAAAGACTTACTTCTTAGGGTAGTTAAAACTCGGGATTGTGTGGTAAAGAGTTGAATTGCGGAATAAATCCAACAGACATTTTCTGTCTAGAAATAAGACCCCAATAATTGTAATTTCACAGTTGTTTTTGTTTAAGGTGCTTCAGCAAAGCGGACAGTGTAGATCCAAGATCAGTGTGCACATTTTGTGCAGTCTGATCTTGATCTACACTAGATGTAAAAGCAGTCATAGTTGTGAAAGGTTTTAAAGGATAAATGGCCAACAAAGTAAAGAGTAAACCACTTTGCCTAAAGATCCTGTGCTTGTACAGCCTGGAAGATGAAGGCTTTTGAAAACAGTGTTGGAAAAGGAGAAAATGCTGGTAACCAGCATTTTCTCCTTGTCCAACAATGTTTTCTACCTTATCCATGACAGATTCCATCTTCTGAGATACACTTAATTTGTCGTCTGCAAATGCCTTCAGTTTGGAAGAGTCTAACTCTTTGTGAACAGTGAAAGAGTGGAAAGCAGACCAAGTTAAGACTTGATCATTAACCAAACAATCCCGCTTTAACAAACATGCACAATGTAATAGGTAGGCTTTTGAAAATATCGAAAAAGGAGAAAATGCTGGAAACCAGAACTTTTTCTTTTTCAGCATGTTTTCTCTCCTTTCAAAGACATATCCTAATATTTGAGCTATATTTAATTACTTGTCTTCAAATGTTTTTGATGTGGACATTTCTAAGATTTTGTCGTTCGGTGAAGAATGGACTCTTTAGATGTACCAAACCACAAAAGTTTGCAATTAGTCAAAATTGAAAACATTTGCTGATGAGAAATTTATTGTGGGCCATATCATAAAATTTGTCTTTGAAAAGAATAGAAAATATTGCAGGAAAAGTAGAAAATGCTGGTTACCAGCATTTTCTCCTTTGCTTACAATGTTTCCAAAAGCTTTTTGCCTCAGGGTCAATAAAACTTTGCCTACAATGTTTCCAAAAGCCTATTGCCTCAGGGTAGATAAAACTTTAGATTGCTTAGTAAAGGGTCAGTAAGCCACAGTCCAGACTTAGGGTCTCACTTGCATCAGTTAACTCTTTACCAAACGTCTACATTTTGGACTTGGCTAAATTGAAAGCATTTGCAGACGACAAAATAAAGGTACCTCAAATGCTGATTTTCAGTCTTTGTATGGTAGAAAACATCGTTGGAAAAGAAGAAAATGCTGGTAACCAGCATTTTCTCCTTTTCCCACGATGTTTTCAAAAGTTCTGTTCCCAAGAATTGTTAAAACCTGGGATGGTTTGGTACAGGGTTAAAGGTTTGTTTGCTAGTCAGCTGGGAGCCAGTGTTTCATACCCTAGGGACCACAACAAGTGACTAAGTACATTTATCCCTATGACAAAATTTTTAGACTTGTTCATATTGGAAGCATTTGCAAGCAGTGAATGATAGTGTAGCTCAAGTGATTGAATTTGTTTCTGGAAGGGTTGAAAACATGGTAGAAAAGGGAGAAAAATGCTAGTTATAGGTATGCTTATCAGCCAGTTAGGAGCCAGGCTGTTTCATACCCTGGGGTGACAAAATGTCACTTAGTACAGTTAACTCTTTACTAGATGATAACATTCTAGGTTTGCTCATATTGAAAGCATTTGCATGCTACAAGTGAGATGTGGCTTAATCCTTTACCACGTAATCCCGACTTTTAATGACCCTGAAAAAGAAGGCTTTTGAAAACATTGAGGGAAAAGGAGAAAATGCTGGTAACCAGCATTTTCTCCTTTTACCCACAGTGTTTTCTACCCTCTGAAAGACAAAAATCATCATTTCAGCAACATTTGTTGTCTGCAAATGCTTGCAATTTGGTTGAAGCCAAAGTTTTGTCATTTGGTAAGGGTTAAGTGATTAAACCCCACATCTACCAAGTAGAGGGGGGTATACTGGTTTCACCATTATCAGTCAGTCTTTCCGTCCTTCTGTCGATCTGTCAATCCACAGGTCTGTAGACATTTTTTCATTTCCATGCTCTAACTCAATAGCTGTTTGACCTAAGACCCTGAAGCTTTATACGAGTGTTGCTCATGACCCAAGGAGGCGCCCTATTATCTGTGGGTCACATGGGTGAAAGGTCAAGGTCACAGGTTTTCTTTGGTTTGAAAATCATTTTTGTTCTCTGATTGTGCTGCTTCAGTGACAAGGTGCTGGTGGGGGATATTTGTCTGCTTTGCAATAGTTTGAGCTTTAATTGTTTTTGAAAGGGTTCACCGTTGAAAAACATTGTGGGGAAAAGAGAGAAAAGCTGGCTACAGATTATCCATCAGCCAATTAGGAGCCAGGCTGTTTCATACCCCAGGGCATCAAAATGTGACTCAGTACAATTATCTCTGTAACAGAATGATGACAAAATTTTGTCAGTATTGAAAGGATTTGCAGAGGACAGGTGAAATGTGGCTTAACACTTTACCACACAATACCGAGTTTCAACCATTCTGAGGAAGAAGCCTTTTGAAAATATGGTGGGAATAGGAGAAAATGCTGGTAATTAGCATTTTCTGCTTTTCCCATAATGTTTCCTACACTATCAAAGAGAAATTCCATCAGTTATGCAGCATTTAAATTGTTGTCTGCAAATGCATTCAATTTGGACAAATCTACATTTTTGTTGTATGGTGTTACGGGAGACCACTCCTTCATGCATAGCTTCGTCCCGATTTAAATACAATACCTAACAACTGCGTTAGGGAGATATCTCTTTAGCTCAGTGGTTATGGTATTGGCCTTTCGTCCTGGAGTTCAAGGTTCGAATCCTGCCCTGTCCCTTTATATCTGCCATTCATTTGTTCATTTGTTTCTTTGTTATGGACTTTGTTCGTAAGATGGGGGCTCATCTGGGAATGGCCATTGAGCCATCAATCCCATTTGTTGTCCAAAAACGGACATTTGTTGTCTAAATAATAGACTTATTGCCTAATAAGGCTTTGAGTCATCAATAAATGATGACTGTAAGAGGGGGTGTGTTACGGGAGACCACTCCTTCATGCATGGCTTCGTCCCGATTTAAATACAATACCTAACAACTGCGTTAGGGAGATATCTCTTTAGCTCAGTGGTTACCGTATTGGTCTTTTGAACCTCGGAAAACGAGGATCTTGTCCTCCATGGGTTCGAATCCCGCCAGATGCGGTTTGTGTTTCAGCTATGTATTTCTTCATTTGTTTCTTTGTTACGGACTTTGTTCGTAAGATGGGGGCTCATCTGGGATTGGCCATTGAGCCATTGATCCCATTTGTTGTCCAAAAACGGACATTTGTTGTCTAAATAATAGACTTATTGCCTAATAAGGCTTTGAGTCATCAATAAATGATGACTTTAAGAGGGGGGGTGTTATGGGAGACCACTCCTTCATGCATGGCTTCTTCCCGATTTAAATACAATACCTAACAACTGCGTTAGGGAGATGTCTCTTTAGCTCAGTGGTTATGGTATTGGCCTTTCGTCCGGGAGTTCTAGGTTCGAATACTGCCCGGTCCCTTTATTTCTGCCATGCATTTCTTCATTTGTTTTTTTGTTACGGACCTTGTTCGTAAGAATAGTAAAGGGTTAAGTGACTGGATTTGTCTTTGAAAGGAAACAGAACAATGTAGAAAAGGGAGATAATGTTGGTTATAGGTAGGTTACCAGCATTGTTGCCTTTTTCCACCATGTAATCAAAAGCTTTAACCCTTTACCACACAATGAGGACTTTTGACACCCCTGATAGAGAAGGCTTTTGAAAACATTGTGGGAAAAGGAGAAAATGCTGGTAACCAGCATTTTCTCCTTTTCCCACAATGTTTTCTACCCTATCAAAAAAAAAAAATTTCATATGATCCACACTGAAGCTGTCCTCTGCAAATGCTTTCAATCCGGACAGGTCTAAAATTGGTCGTATGGTAAAGGGTTAAAGTTGTACAGACATGATTATTTGGTATAGGTTTATCACAGTAACTAGGTGCACTATCTCCAAAGTGGCAAGTGATCAGTCATGGACAAGGGAAAAAGTGCTGGTTACCAACAGCTAAACTTCGAGTTTGACTTTGTGTATGTGGGAAAGTGGCCAGTGGCTGACAAAGGCCCTGTGCGTATTCCTGGTGCAAGAAAGTTCAGGAGTTCCAACTGAATGAATAGGTGCACTGCTTGTCATGATACTGGCCTAAAAGCAAATAAACCAACCCTGAAATATTATCAGATTGAGTTAAAAGGTCTGAATTGTTTTTTGTTATTGGCTGACTGCAGGTTTCCCCATAGTTATAGCACCATTTCTGTATTGATTGTTGCACACAACTAAATGCATCTAAATAAATGTACCAGCTCCTTTGATAGAAATATGTTGAAATAGCATAAAACAAAAAAACAAACAAATAAAATTGTAATTGTTGTGTTGAGTAAATAGTTACAGAAGTATTATTTAGCTCCCCTTAGCACGACATGCTCAGGGTGAGCTTTTTTTGACCATGCTGTGTCTGTGGTAAGTGGTGGGTCGTTTGTCACCAATTACCTTGTGTGCACTCTAAGAGGCCACAATTTCAGTCCGATACTCATGAAACTTGGTCAGAATTTTTGTGTAATATCTTTTACAAGTTTGAAATTGGGTTGTGTTGGGTCAAAAAGTAGGTCACCAAGTCAAATCTTAGGAAAACCTTGTATGCCTTCTAGCAGCTAAATTTTCAGTTTCATACTCAAGGAACTTGGTCAGAATGTTTTTCTTGATAATATCTTGGACATGATCAAAATTGGGTCATATCAGGTCAAAAACTTGAGTCACCAGCAGATTTCTGAAAAACCTTGTGTGTACTCCAGAATGTCAGAATGTTTATCTTGATGATGTCTTGGAAAAGTTTTAAATTGAGTCAGGTCAGGTCAAAAGCAGGTCACTGGGACAAATCTAAGAAATACCTTGTGTACACTGTAGAGGCCACATTTTCAGTCTGGTACACATGAAACTTAGTCAGAATGCATGTCTTCATGATATCTCTGATGAGATTGAAATTGGGCTATGCCGAGTCAAAAAATAGGTCACTGGGACAAATCTTAGAATAATCTTATTTGAGAGGCCACAATTTCAGTCTGATACTCATGACATATAGAATGTTTTTCTTTGTGATATCTGGAACAGGTTTGAAATCAGGTTACTTTGGTATAAAAGTATGTCATCGAAATCAACCTTAGGAAAATCTTATGTGTACTCTAGAGGCCACATTGTCTGTCTGATATGCATGAAATTTGGTCAGAATATTGGGTCAGGTCAGATCAAAAAGAAGGTCGTAGAGACACATCACAGAAAACAGTTGTGTACACTCTAGAAGCCATATTTTCAGTCTATGCTCACGAAACTCGTTCAGAATATATTTCTCAATGATATGTGGGACAAGTTTGAAATTGGGTCATGCTGTGTCAAAAAGTAGGTCACTGGGCCACATTGTAGAAAAACATTGTGTGCATTCTAGAGGCCACATAAATTTTTTGTAAGCCTGGTACTGATGAAAATTCGTCGGAATGTTTTTGTTCTGGTAATTTCTGGGACAAGTCCAAAAATGTTGCATGTCTTGTCCAAGAGTAGGCCATTGGTACAAATCTTAGAAAAACCTGGTGTGCATCACATTGGTTAAATTTTCAGTTTGAGTGTCAAGAAATTTGATCAGAATATATCACAATCGATGAAAAAGTGGGTCACTAGCACTCATGTGTTTACATCATCACAAGCAGAATGTGTTCAACTTTATCAATCCTAGATGACTTCACTCAGGTGAGCGCTGTGGGGCAAATAGCCCTCTTGTTGTTATTGTCTAACTAGGTTTTCCCTAGAAGTTTACTTTATCAAAGACAAATTCCATCATTTAGTTTCATTTAAATTGTCTGCAAATGCTTTCAATTTAAACAAGTCCACATTTTTGTTGAGTGGTAAAGAGTTAAATAGGTGCACTAGATGCTGAGATAGAAATATACTGAAAATGGCATAGAACACCAAACAAACGAAATAACAAACTGTTAATCAAGTAAATATGGCTGATGTGCTCTAGAGTATTTTGTTATGATTCTAGACATTTTCCCTGCAGTTTTGGAGCCATTATTTACTGATTGTTGCACAGAACTTGTATATTAATAGGTGTACTGTCTTTCTTGATAATACAAAAAAAAAAATTGTGTAACCAACCAAGTAAAGTTCCAGAAGTATTTTGTTATTGGTACTGTAGGTTTTCCCCCATAGTTACAGCACCATTAACTTTTTGTATTGATTGTTGCACACAACTTGCATATTAGCCCTTATCCTGCTGAATAACTGAAATTAAACTTTTTAGCCGATAGTAAAAACCCAAACTTTGCTGTTTTAAGGTATACAGTCATATTTTGATGAAAGAAATATGTCCTTATCGGAAAATGTAGATCAAAGATCAGACTGCACGCTCTGTGCAGTCTGATCTTGATCTACATTGTCCGCAACAGGTCAGTTAGTCACGCTTAGCAGCCTAAGGGTTAATAGGTATACCAGCTGCTGTAATAGAAATATTTTGAAAACATGGGGCTTATTTTTACCCGAGTAATTTGATATTGGCTCTGAAAGTTTTCCCCCCACAGTTTTGGCACCATTTTGTGTTGATTGTTGCCAACAATTTGCATATAAATAGGTGTACTGTCTGTCATGATAATACAGACAAAAATGGTGTTACCAAATAAAAGTTACAGATGTATAATTTTATTATTGGTTTTGTTGGTTTTCCTGGCAGTTTTGGAACCATTATGTAAAAGTTGCATATCAATAGGTGCACCAGCTGCTGTGATACAAATGAGCCATGCTCTGAAAAGGGGGCTTAATGCATCTACAAACGCTGTCGACCAGTATCGATATGGGTCAAAACTTTTTGCTATTAGTCAATTTCTATTATGTCCAAGGATCATTCTTTCTCATGATTTAGTTTAGTTGATTTTTTGCATCTTTAATAGTGTTATGATGATACACATGGTATCATGCATCACAGGAACGCATCAAGGCCTGTTTTCCCAGAGCATGGCTCAAATATTCTGAAAAAGGCATGAAAAAACACCGAACAAACTTAAACTTGTATTTAGTAAATAGAGCTGATGTTTACTATTTTGTTATTGGTTCTAAAGTTTTTCCCAGCAGTTTTGGCACCATTACGTATTGATTGTTGCACATAACTTGCATATAAATATCCTTTATACAATGCATTATAGAATTTTGAAATTTAAGCCTTTACCATCATGTGACAATCCCCACTTTTAATAACCCTGGAAAAAAGGTTTTTGAAAACATTGTGGGAAAAGCAGAAAATGCTGATAACCAGCATTCTCTGCTTTTCCCACAATGTTTCCTATCCATCTGAAGATCCAATTATTAAATTTTGAGCCGCATTGATATATCGTTTGCAAATGCATTGGATTTTGAGGATTTCAAAATTTTGTTGTTTGGTAAAGAGTTAACTCTTGACCAAACCATAGAATTTAAGACTTGTCTGAATTAAATGTATTTGTAGACAAGAAATCAAATATGACACAAATGATGGAATTTGTCTGAAAGGGTAGAAAACATTTTGGAAAAGGAGAACATGCTGGTTTCCAGCCTATTCCCCTTTTCCCACAATGTTTTCAAATGGCCCCTTTCTCATAGGCGTTAAAACTTTGGAATATGTAGTAAAGGGTTAACTCTTTATGAGGGTCAGTATTTACCAAGCATTCCTAATTCCATTCTAACTCTTGATTTAGAAAGTAAAACAATTTCTGATTGGCTTAACAATTTGGATTAGCCAATTAGAAGTTGTGTTACCTTCGAATTGAAAAAATTCTTGAGAATATAAGACTTAGCATGAAATTAAGAATGGTTGGTGAGTACAGACTCTGGACCACAACATTTGAGACTGGACCAAATGGAAGGATTTGAAAACATGGTTGGAAATGGAGGAACTGCTGGTAAGCAGCATTTTCTGCCTTTTCCAAAGTGTTAGTCAACCTTTCAAACACAAATCTGCCCAGCCCAGGTGGTGCAGTCAGTAGCAAGCAGGACTTGAGAACAGGCAGTTGTTGGTTAGAATCTCCAGCTCAGCCAGTTTGTTCAGAGGATTGATGATAGTCATTGCAATAAGATTCATTCCTGTCTCACTGCTTATCATTGTTTCGACAATGGTTATATGGGAAGGCAGCCAGTGGCTTCAGAAAGAATATTGAGCAAAGTACTGATAAAAAAAAAACTTCTGGAAAGCATATATGGGTACTCTGGCCACCATTATTAAACTGAATTAATGTTGAAAATGGTGTTAAATACAGTCCATCAATTTGAGCTATGCCTAATTTGCCACTTTGAACAAGTCTAAAATTTTGTTCACATTTCCAACTTTTAATGACCCTGAGAAAGAAGCCTTTATTGCAGTAAAAAGAGAAAATGCTGGTAACCAGCATTTTCTCTTTCCAAATTGTCTTTTCGTAGAGAGTTAACACAGCTTATGGTCCATGCATAACAATTTTTTATTGTCCATTTCAGATAACCTTGACAGACCACCAGATGAGGCTGTTTCAATGGAAACGGGTCTAACACCCACAGCACGACGGCAGGATTATTCAGGTAAATGTTTCCAAAATTGTTTTTTTCAAAAATCATTATAATGACTTACCTCTTTTCTAACCACAGAAGACTGTCTTAGACACTAGAAGCATTCGTTGAAAGCCTTGATTAAGATCAGACTGCACAGATTGTTAAATCTGCTAAAGCTCTCATTTTGGAACAGTCTAAATAAAGGGGAGGCATGATTTCTTTTTTTTTCATTTCATAACAGAGAATGGGAATCAGGGATTAAAACCTTGTATCAAAATAACCCTGTGTTTTAGCGACCCTGAGAAATATAAATCTTTTGAAAACATTGTGGGAAATTAAGACAATGCTGGTAACGAGCATTTTTTCATTTTTTCCCATACTATTTTCTTCTCTGTTAACTCTTTACCACACAATCCCGACTTTTAACCACCCTGAGAAAGAAGCCTTTTAAAAACATTGTGGGAAAAGGAGAAAATGCTGGTAACCAGCATTTTCTCCTTTTCCCACAATGTTTTCTACCCTTCCCAAACCAAATTTCAATTTTTCAGTCACATTTATTTTGTCGTCTGCAAATGCTTTCCATTTGGACCACTCTATAATTTTGCCGTTTGGTAAAGAGTTAAAGACTAATCCCATTGTATGGGCCATGTTTAATATGTCATCTGCAAAAGCTTTCAATTTGGACAATTCTTATGTTTTGCTGTCAGGTAAAAAGTCAAAAGGGAGGTAAAGTAATGCTGTTTTTATTTTCAAGAGAGAGAATGGGGATCAGGGATTAACACTTACCACAAAATCCCGAGTTTTAATGGCCCTCAGGGAGAAATCTTTTGAAAACATTGTTGGTAAAATGAGAAAATGCTGGTAAGCAGCATTTTCAAAATTTCCAACATTTCTTTCTACCCAGTCAAAGACAAAATCCATCATTTGAACCTCGTTTATATTTTTGTCTGCAGATTCTTTCAATTCGGACAAGTCTGCATGTTTGTCGTCTGATAAAGGATTAAAAAAGCAAATACTTTTGGTATTTAGAAGATCTTGGTTTTGTAGCTACCCTTAACAGTCAATATTGATCTTCCCATAACTCTGCACCAAACGGCAGAATTTTAGACCAGTCCAATTTCAAAGCATTTGCAGACGAAAAAACAAATTTACCTCAAATGATTGGAATTGTGTTTTTGTCTATTTGAAGGTATGCAAAATGTGGGAAAAGAAAACAAATGCAGGCCACCAGTTTTTCTTTTTTTTCCACAATGTTTTCAAGAGCCTTCGTTTTCAAAGTCACTAAAACAAGGGATTGTGTGGTAAAGAGATAATGCTTACCAGGTTTTTACTCTGTGATTGACATTCATGAGGAAAAAGGGTTTTTCAAAACATTGTTGGAAAAGGAGAAAATGCTGGTTACCAGCATTTCAACGTTTCCAACAACATTTTCTACCTTTTCTAATACAAATCCCACCGAACGTATTGTCTTAAATGCTTTGGATATAATTTTGTGCCTGACTAGTATGCAGAATAAAAGTTCAATGCAAAATACGAAGAAGCTTATAAAACTTCAAGCTAGAAAATTGGAGTTTATTAAAAAAAATGACAATAAAAGTGATGCATTGCTGCTTTTTTTCCATTGTTTGTTTTCCCTTTGAAAAATTAATAGATTTGCCCCAAGTTCAAATTTTTTATATTGATGCTAACTAGATTCAGTCTAGTGAAGACGATTCCGTACATACAGTTTATCTATTTATTTATTACCAAACTTTTTCTGAAAATTTGAATCAAGCATCTTTCTTCATGTATCTCATTTTGATAATTTATTTTCTTTTGCTGTTTTGAAAATGGAGGGAGAGCCGAATCACATTATTGGATATGCACTTTCGACAGAGTGAAGCGTTGCATAAATATAATCCCTGAGTGCCAAGTAAACCCAGACCCAACCTGCATTTTTCACAGTTCCAATGTTGCCCTTGTCAGGAATATCTCAGCAAAGTGGACGATGCAGATCTAAGATCAGACTGCGTTTTTGTGCAGTCTGATCTTGATCTATGCTGGCCGTAAAAGCAGCTATAGTAGTGACAGGACGCTTTAATACTTTACCAGAGGATAAAATTTAGACTTATCCAAATCCCATGTTTTAACAACCTTGATGGAGAAGGCTTTTGAAAACAATGTTGGAAAAGGAGAAAATGCTGGTAACCAGCATTTTCTCCTTTTCCAACAATGTTTTCTACTCTTCCCAAAATAAATTTCAATTTTTAAGTCACATTGATTTTCTCATCTGTAAATGCTTTCAATTTTAACTTTTTTAAGATTTTGTCATGTGGTAAAGTATTTCAAGGATTATCCATTGTGGGGGCCCCCTCTATGACCAATTAACTAGCCTACTTCACCTGAAAAGCTTTAGCGAAGCCTCGCACTTGACTCCAGTCATTCATGACTTAACGCCATAACGCTAAAATAAATATTATCTTTGTGCTTGTCATAGGTTTATATTGAATCAACTCAGATTCTATTTTAATTTTTTTTCAATTTGAAAAAAAAATTTAACATTTTTTTTTCTCCCTTATATTTATTTTTACTCTGACTTGAACATATTTTTTCCTTCTTTTTTAGTGTTTTCACTTTTTCTTTTATGATTTATGAGCATCTTTGAGCTGTATACTATCTCCTTTTTTTTCTCACACAACAAAAAATAAGACTTGTCCTAATTAAAAGCATTTGCAGACGACAGTTTAAATGTACAGTAGTTCAAATGATGGACTATGTCTTGATAGGCTAGAAATCATTGCGGGAAAAGGTGAAAATGTTGGTTACCAGCATTTTCTCCTTTTGCAACAATGTTTTCTAATGGCTTCTCTCTCAGGGTCGTTAAAACTCAAGATTGTGTGGTAAAGGGTAAACTATTTATTGTGATAATTATATTCTTTATTTCTTTACCAAACAATCACAAGTTTTAAGGACCCTGAAGAAAAAGACTTTTGAAAACATTGTGGGAAAAGGAGAAAATGTTCTCCTATTACCAAAATCTTTTCTGCATTCCTAAAAGCAATTTCCACTTTTTGTATTTAGTTTAACTCTTTACCAGACGACAAAATTTTAGACTGGTCCAAATTGAAAGCATTAGCAGACGGCAAAATTAAAGTGACTCAGAAATTAAAATTTGTTTTGGGAAGGGTAGAAAACATTGTGGAGAAAGGAGAAAATGCTGGTTACCAGCATTTTTTCCTTTTCCCACAATGTTTTCAAAAGGCTTCTTTCTCAGAGTCATAAAAACCCGGGATTGTTTGGTAAAGAGTTAATTTGTAATCTATAAAAGCTTTCAATTTGGACAAGTCTACTTTTTTTTTCATGTAGTAAAGAGGTAAAGCTCAAATGGACTGGGATTTGTATAAAATTTGGTAGAAAACATTTTGGGAGAGGGAAAAAATTGCTGGTGAACCCTTTTCCCAAATGAAAAATTTAGCCTTGTCCAGATTCAAATATTTGCAGACAACAAAGTCCAAATTGCTACAAATCAGCTTGAGATCTCTGGCAGGATGAAAAACATTGTAGGAAAAGGAAATGTTACTGGTATCCAGCATTTTCTCCTTTCCTCACAACATTCTCCAAAGCTTCCTTAGGGTCATTAAAGCACAGGATTGTGTGGTAAAGGGTAAAAAAATGGAAAATATGATAATCTCCCACAAATTGAGTCTATCATCAGAAAATAAGCATAACTGGCGTGTGTCGGACACACTGTCGACATCTCGACGGTGCTCTTGAAAGGAAGTTTACATTTACGTGTCTAAACATGTGGTCCATGCTTAGTAAACATTGTGTCTAGATATGCCAAAAGCCTTTTTTTTTCCAAAGCCTGTCTTGTCTGTGGTGCTGAGTACAGAATTCCAGATAAGTTACAGGTATTGTTGTTGTTGTTATTATGAAAATGGCATATTTTCCCTGAAGCCTATGTTGTGGGTACTCATCAGAAATGTCCCCATGAGATGATTCTAACAAGCACCCACAACACAGGATTGGATGAAGGAAGAGTAAGATTATTTTTACCTTTCCATCTATGAAACAATCCTAACATATCTATTTACTAACAATCATAAACAAGCTTAACTCTTTACCAAATGACAAAATTTTAGACTAGTCCAAATTGAATGTTTTTGCAGATGATAATTTAAATATTGCTCAAATGGCTAGATTTGTCTGTGATAGGATAGAAAAACATTGTGGGAAAAGGAGAAAATGCTGGTTACCAGCATTTTCTCCTTTTCTCACAATGTTTTCAAAAGCCCTTTTTCCTTGTGACGTAAAAAGCCGGGATTGTTTGGTAAAGGGTTAAAAGACCACAAGGAAAAAGGCTTTTGAAAACAAGGAGGAAAAAGGAGAAAATGCTTGTATCATATCTATTTATAACCAGGGATTGTATACACTATACCAGATGGTAGAATTTTAGACTTGTCAAATTGAAAGCATTTACAGAGGACAAAATTCGATAAAATATGACTCACATGATGGGATTTGTTTATGAAAGGGTAGAAAACAATGTGGGGAAAGAAGAAAATTATGGTTGCAAGCAGTTTATCCTATTCTCGCAATGTTTTCAAAAGGCTGCTTTCTCTGGGTAACATTACATTATTGCTCTGTGCAAGGTTGAAAGCAACAGAATTTGATTGGAAAATTGACTGTTATTTTTACTGCTCCATGCTTTTGCATTTGACAAAAATTTTAGAATTTGGCTAATTCAAAGTATTTGCAGATGGCTAAATGTGACTGAAATTACAGAAGTATGCCTTGACAGGGAAGAGAACAGTGTAGGAAACGAGAAAATGCAGGTTGCAAGCATTTTCTTATTTTCTCACAATGTTCTTAACAGATTTATCTATTTGCATTTATTTTATAAAGGGTTAACTTCTTACCACATAATCCAGACTTTTAATGCCCCTCAAAGTGAAGGCTTTTAAAAACATTGTGGGAATAGGAAGAAATGCTGGTAACCAACATTTTGTCCTTTTCCCATGTTTTCTTCCCTGTTAATTACAGAAATTATCATATCAGCTACATCTAATTTGTTGTCTGCAAATTTCAGTTTGGTCCAGTAAGATATTTTGTCATTTGGTAAAGAGTTAATGCTGAAACTATTAAATGATTACACAAGTTGGGGTAAAATTTATGAATGTGTGTCCCTCATGACATATATTTTTGGCTTGGGGTAAATTTTATGGACTGTGTATTTTTACTGTCTATCAAATGATCCCTCCCATGATTTCATAACCCTAATGAAAAAGGCCCTTGAAGACATTGCTGGAAAAGGACAAAATGCTGGTAACCAGCATTTTGTCCTTTTCCTGCAATTTTTTTTCAATTTCAAAGACAGCTCTCATCTTTTTGGCTATGTTAAAATAATCGTTTTGCAAATGCTTTAAAAATGGAAAGTATAGAATTTTGTCCTATAGTGAAGAGTTGACCCTTTGTCGTGCATCATTATTTTAGAGTTGGCAAACTTGAAGGCATTTGCTGACAAAAAATCAATTGTACATGCTGTGCTGATGTAGTCATATTGATCTTTTCAGAGGTAGAAATGATTGTGAGAAAAGAAAAAATGCTTTTTACCAGCATTTTCTCCTTTTTCCACAATGTTTTCATAAGTTTTTTTCTTTCTAGCCCGTTAAAATCTAGGATTGTGTGGTAAAGAGTTAACACAGGGTACATTGGCTCCCCAATAAAACTCTTCTTTTTTAATACCACTTCATTTTCAAACAGAAATTGATAAAAACAACTCAAAGGCTAATATAGTCATAAAAACCCTTTTCTCTGAGCTTAACTTTCATGACAATCTTTTTTTATGCCCTATAGCACGAATAGGAAACTTCATAATCAGAGCCGGTTGGGGCGAACTTTCTTTCCAGCGATTTTTCGCCTCTCACCTCTGATGCATGTGGGAAAAGTAGTCAGTGGCTTTGGAAAGAAAGTTGTGTCAGTACTGGTGTGAGAAAGCCAGGAAACACATGGGTGTGTCACTGACCACCATGACATGACCTAAACTGTTAAAATGGCGTTAAACTCCTATACAAAAACTGCAAATCATAATCGGAGCTTATGGCTCTGATGATAAAATGTTGTGTTGGTCTTTTGGTTACGATCAACCCATGGCACAAATAATTGAGACAACACTGTACACATTCTACAACTTCCCATGGTGTAGAAAACATGTGGAAAGACCAGAGTATTGCATGACATTCTCCTTTTTTCGAAATTCAAAGACATCAGAACACATTAGTACAAAGAATGAAAAGCTTAGTTGTTTTTCTGTTGTTTTTGAGCGGATATTTTCGGAAGCTGAAGACCAACACACATTTTCTTATCATAGCCATTGACTCTGAATAGGAAGTTTCCTACCCATGTATTGCACCAAATGAACCTTACAAACATTTTTATTCTAGAAATATTTTACAAAAATTTTTATTCTAGAAATTAGACTGGAAAAATTGCATTATTCAAGTTTCTCTTGTCCAGATTGTCTCAGCAGAGTGGACAGAGTAGAATTTCATAGACCAAACTACATGTTTTGTCTATCTATACCACATGACAAATTGGCAGACTAGACCGAATTGAAAGCCTTTGCAGTCAACATATTAAAAGAGGCGGAAATAATGAAATTTATACTTGATAGTACAGGGCAATGAGATTTTGTGCACATGCAATTTTTCATTTTGATCGATAGATTATTACATCGATTATGTCCCTTTGTTTTGTTTTCTTTGATCCAGTGATAAGGCTATGTTGTGTGTGGGGGAGGGGGGGTTTCATTTGAAAGTGTTTTTGTTGAGAAGTTCAACTTAGGCCCTGTATGATAGTACTATACACTGAGCATGTTAAAGAAACAGGTGTAAGCTACGATGGGTTTAACTCTTTCACTGCTAAATAAACAAGCTTCTCTTTTTCAAAGCCACCGCTGCAAGCTGAAGAGCCACTTTGGTCATAATCTAGAATAAAGTAGTGCACAGTGTAGATCAGAGATCAGACTACACGTTCTGTGCAGTCTTATCTAAATCTAAACTGTCCACAATAGCTTTTTTTGTCATCTACAATAATGAAAGAATTAATGTCGTGTATCTTGCACCATCCTTTGTACCATAACTAACAGCTGTGTGGTGGTGTCGCCCATATGGGCAACCAGTAACGATTATAAAATTTAATGAACAGAATACCAACAACATTTAATCTTTCAGAGATCATTATTTCATTGCACCAGTTTCAATCTTACTAGATTGATTCTGCAGATGATTTCAATTTTGAAAAGTCTAGAATTTGTTGATTTGAAAAGAGTTGATGTTTTTGAGGAAATGTATTCCTAAAGGCTATCTCAGGAATGGAGAGCTGTTGAGCACAGTAGATGATAAACAACATAATAAAAGCACAGATAATCATTTATTACTTTGTATTAGTCAAACAATAGCACTGGTACTGCCATCTTGACCCTGTTTTGCCTGACAATGATGTAACTCTTTACCACACAGTCCCGAGTTTTAATGACATATCAAAGTCAGGTTGGTCACAACCGCTTGAAAAAGAAATTACATTTAAATGGTATAATTTTAGGGAAGAAACTCAAGTTCAGTGAGTGTTGGTGATTTTTTTTTTCAAGGAGGGGGCAAGCTCACCAGGAATTTTGCAGCCTACCTGATTTAGAACGAAGTTTTGAAGAGTGAACTATTTTACCTTTTACCCTACAATCCGGAGTTTTAATGATCCCAAGGAAAAAGCCTTTTTGAAAACAATGTAGGACAAGGAGAAAATGCTGGTAACCAGCATTTTCTCCTTGTCCTACTATGTTTTTTACTATATTAAAGAAAGAAATCATCATTTGAGCTACATTTATTTTTTCGTCTGCAAATACTTTCAATTTGGTCTAGGCCAAAATTTTGTCATTAGGTAAAGAGTTAATTCCTTACCACACAACAATACTTTCACTGAATGGAATTGAAAGGTTTGGTAGGAGACAGACATTAATTCTTTTCCAAACAACACAAGTTCGGACTCATCCAAATTGAAAGATTTGGCAGATGACAATGGAAGAGTGACTCAAATGATGGAATTTGTCTGTGAAAGGGTTGAAAACAATTTGGGAAAAGAAGGTAACCAGCATTTTCTCCTTTTCCCACAATGTTTTAAAATGGCTTTCTTCCTCAGGGTCGTTGAAACTTGTGATTATGTGGTAAAGGGTTTAAACTCTTTACTAAAGGACAAAATTTTAGACTTGTCCAAATTAAGAGTATTCACAGCCGACAAATCAAATGTGGCTCAAAAATGGGATTTGAGTTTGATAGTATAGAAAACTTTGTAGGAGGAGAAGAAAATGCTTGTTACCAGTATTTTCTCTGTCAACCACAATGTTTTCGAAAGCATCTTCCAATCAAGGTCCTCACAACTTGGTAATTTATGTCAAAGGGTTATCTTGTTACTTCCTGCCGATGGTTTTCATCTGGACTGTTTTCAAGAAAATGTCAAGGCAATGTCATTGTAAGTGCTGTCATCATCTGCTTTGTTGCCATCATGCAAAAACTGTAGCATTTTCTGATATCATGGTCATTAGGCCTATCAAAAAAATATCTGTGTTTAGGGTTTCCAGACCCTACCTAGAAAATGCTGCCGACCCAAAACTTTTTATGCTACTATTGAAAACAAAAGTCTGTCAGGTGTGATTGCGGTACATGGTCCATGTAAAAAGTTTCTGGAAAAAAAGGCCTTACCTACCCTACCTACAGCATCTGGGACCGAAACCCTAAACACAGATATTTTTTTGTTAGGCCTTACTGAAGATATTTATTTCAAACTTAGGTTGGTTGTAAGTATCGTAAGGAGAAACCCATGCCAGAGGAGCAGGTAACCCTCGAAATACTTTTGACATAGTTATGTCCCTTTTATTTTGACTTATGGCTTTACTGAAAAAGCAACTTCAGTCAAGCATTGGTAACCCACCTGCCAACCCTTTATCAAATCATCCAGAGTTTTAATGACCATAAGAAAAAGCCTTTTGAAAACATTTTGGAGAAAAGAGAAGACGGTGGTTAACAGTGTTTTTCCTTTCCCCGCCTAGTTTTCTTCACTTTCAAAGACAAATCCTATCACTTAAGTTACATTTGGATTGTAATGTGCAAATGTTTTTAGTTTGGACAAATCTAAAACATTGTTGTTTGGTAAAGAGTTAGGGTACTGTCATGTATTACAGGAATCCGCTCATTTCTCACAATGTTACATGACATTACAAATGACAAATAGTACAAATGACAAATTACATGACATTCTTTTGTCGTTTTAATCCAGTTCTATACTATTCTGTTTTGGATGTCAATGAAATTACAAACCAGGTGATAATGAAAAAAGTGGGTGGGGTAAATAAGATAACACATTAAAAGGTCAAGTGTTCTAATAAAGGTACTTGGATTGTAGTAATAAATATTGTGAAGTCTTCATAAAACTGACCATTCAGCTGATAACAGTCAGTATTATAATTCTTTTTGCCTCCAGTCAGCTCTTAACCAAAAGATAAGTTTTTTAGACTCTTCCAAATCCAAAGCTTTTGCAGGTGACAAATTTCATATAGCTCAAATGGTGAGAAATATCTTTGAAAAAGAAGAAAACATTGTTGAAAATGGACAAAATTCTGATTATCATATAGGTGAGCCATGCTCTTGAGAAAGGGGGATTTTTGTATCTGCAAAAAGTATTAACCCAGATCAGACTGTGCCTTCCGTGCAGGCTGACCTGGGTTGAAACATTTTGCTATTGAGCAATCTTCTGCATGTCAAGGGACCAGTCTGCCTCATGATTTAGTTGGTTGCTAGACAAAATGGATTCATAATAAGTTGTGATGACTTGCTTGGTATCATGCTTTTCAAATATGCATTAAGCCCCATTTTTCCTGAGCATGGCTCATATATGGCTTGCAACACGCGAATAGGAGCATTTGGCCATTTGCGTAAAGTGTCGTCTCGGATCAGCCTGTGCAGTCCGCGCAGGCTAATCCGAGACAGCACTTTACGACTACCTTAGATTTTGTGCTATAGTAGACTTGTGCAAAACAGAAAATTACATAAAAACGGAAAGTGTCGTTTCGGATTAGCCTGTGCGGACTGCGCAGGCTGATCCGAGACGACACTTTACACAAATGTCTGAATGCCTCTTTTCGTGTGTTGCAAGCCATATTTGAGCTATGCTCTGGCAAAAGGCGGGTTAATGCATATCTGTGATACATGACACCAAGCAAGCCATAGCACAGTTATGGATCCATACTAGCTACTTCTTTTAAAAACTGACCCGATCATGAGGTAGACTGGTCCTTGGACATACAGAAAATTGAGATATAGTGAAAAGTTTCGGCCAAGGTCAGAATGCACAGAATGCGCAGGCTGACCTGGGTTGATATTTTTTCACAGATGCATTAAGCTCCCTTTTCACAGAGCATGGCTCATTTGTATACTGGCATAATATAGATAAACCCTTTACCAGACAATCCCTAGTTTTTACAACCCTGAAAAAGAAAATTTTTAAATACACTGTTAGGAAAGGAGAAAATGCTTGTAACCAGCATTTTCTTCTTTATTGACAATTTCTTTAGCTCCACTGGCCAAAGGCTAGTAAGCTTATGGTCTGGTGTCTGTTGTGGGTGGGTGCGTGAGTTAAGTTTTATTTCAGACATCTTCTTCTCTGAAACAACCCATCCAGTTTGATGGAACTTCACAGAACTGATCCTGCCATGGCCTTCTTTAGAATTTCTTTAAAGAATTTGATTCCAATAAAATCTTTGATTGCCATGGTAACAAAACTGAATTATACTAAACATCTTTAAAAATCTTCTTGTCCAAAATCATAAGGCCTTGGGCTACCAAATTTGGCATGTAGCTTCATCCAATAGACCACTACCAAAATTATTCAAATTATAGCCTTGGGGTCAAAATTGGCCCACCCAGTTTTTCATAGGCTTATAAAGTGAAAACTGTAAAATTCTTGTTTCTAACTATAAAGCATAGGGCTACCAAATTAGCATGTACATGTAGCATCATCTAGTAGACATGTATCAAGGTTTTTTAAACTATGGCCCTGGGGTTTACATGTTTCACAAGGGATTGAATTGTGAAAACTTTAAAAATCTTCATGTAGAACATGAAGCCAACATGACTTAAGCTTATAAATACTGATCAAGGGAAATAACTCCTGTTATTACAGATATGTAGTTTATTTACCCATATCAAACTGCACTACCAATATAGTTTGTTGTTATTTACCTCCCTTATCCAACTGCACTACTACATGATCGTTGTTATGTATTCAAGTTTTTTGGAAAGAAAATGTTCAGTATTCAGTGAGAGTGATTTATTTGATTTTATGCTGAGATGAGTTTAGTATTTGATATAAACAAGGGATTCTTTCATTTATTATTTCCCCAGAAGTTTACCATTCATGCCGCTGAAAACATTTTTTCTGATTCTAAGATATTGAAATCTTTTCAAAGCATTCTTTTTTTGGAGTTCATTGATATTTGGTATGAATGATACTGGTACTTGATTAGACTTGCTTTTTATTCATTGACATAATCTTTTGCATTTGAATTTGAAAGAAGATACAACCTTTCTTTGGGGGGGAGGAGGGAAAGAAGAAAGGACGGGGCGCTAGATTACTTTTTCTATACAAGGCTTATTGCCATACAGACTTCTTATGATTGAAGTCTCTGTTCTTGCCAGTTTAATGCATAATACATTTATTTGAAAGACAGTGGAGAGATACAGGGCAATCATGGCCCTCTTGCTTTATAACTTTTTATAGAAAAAATCTTATCACTTTGGCCACAATTTGTCATCTGCTACAACCTTCAGTTTCAACAAGTCATAAATTTTGTTGTTTGGTAAAGGGTTCAGGTTTATTTTTGAAAGGGACAAAAGGCATAACAAGCAAATTTGTAATTTGAGAATCAAAGTCTTACAGGTATTTTTTTCACATGAAACCTCCATTTTCCCTTGGTTAACCCTTTACCACACAGTCCTGAGTTTTATCAACTCTGGGAAAGAAGACTTTTGGAAACATTGTGGGAAATTGAGACAGTGCTGGTTATCAGCATTTTCTCCTTTTCTCACAATGTTTTTCACCATTTTGAACACAGAAATCATATTTTGAGCTACATTGAATTTGTTGTCTGCATATGCTTTGAATTTGAACAAGTTTAAAAAATTGTTGTCTGCTCAAGATAATCCCTTTACCTATCAACAAGAATTTGGACTTGTCCTGTCTGAAAGCATTTCAGACCAACATAGCAAATGTGGCTAAACTGATAAAATTACCTTTTGAAGGGTTAAACTCTTTACCAAACGACAAAATTTTGAACTTGACCAAATTCAAAGCATTTGCAGATTACAAATTAAATACTGTTAAAATAATGATGATTTCTCTCTTTGATAGGATAAAAAACCTTGTGGGAAGAGGAGAAAATGCTGGTTTCCAGCATTTTCTCCTTTTCCCGCAAGGTTTTCAAAAGCTTTCTTCTTGAGGGTCATCAAAAGTCCGCATTGTGTGGTTAAGAGTTCCTCAATCAGAGTGAAATAAATGTTTTAACTAAACTGGATAAAGGAACTCCAGGAAAAAATGGATAGGTGCATTGGCTGCTGCTATATAACTGAACTAATGAAATAATTGTGAGAAAAGGAGAAAATGCTGGTAACCAGCATTTTCTCCTTTTCCGACAATGTTTTCTACCCTAGCAAAGATAAATCACACTATCTGAACCAAATTGAAATTTTTGTCTGCAAATACTTCCAGTTTGGGTAGGGCTAAAACTTTGTCGTCTGGTAAAGGGTTAATGGTGATCTGTTCATGAAACAAAGAAATTTTAGACTCCTCTAAATTGAGAGCAATGATTTTGCAGACAACAAACAATATGTGGCTCAAACAATGACAGTTATTTTTGAAAGTGTAGAAAACATTGTGGGAAAATGAGAAAACGCTAGTTGTCTTGATGATTTCAAAAGCATTCTTTTTTAAGTTGTTAAAACTTTGGATTGTTTTGTTAAAGGTTAACCCTTTACCACGCAATCTGAGTTTTAATAACCCTGGGGAAGGGGCCTTTTGAAAATATTGTGGGAACAGAAGAAAATGCTGATAACCAGCATTTTCTTCTATTCCCACAACGTTTTTTATACATTTTGAAAGCAAATTTTATATGTTGAAATAACAATTAATATGTTGCGTGCAAATGCTTTAAATTTGCATGGGCTAAATTTTTATCATGTGGTAAAGATTTAAAAGAATTTATGTGTGAATTATCAATAAACATATTGGACATGAAATCTAAGTGATCTTCATTTCATAAATATAAATCTCTACTTTTAGGAACATTGCTTGTAAGTTAATCGGCTGAGTGACCAATATAGGCTATTCTAACCCTCTATTGAAAAATCCAGTGTAAAAATTCATTGCCCCAGAAGATTGATTGGTTGAAAAATGTTGTGTGCTGCTTTCAACACTGTATCAGTCATATCACAGCAATAGCTTACGTATGAGCCATGCTCTGTGAAATGGGGGCTTAATGCATCTGCGAAAAGTATCGACCCAGGTCGGCAGAAACTTTTTGCCATTGATCAATTTTCTGTATGTCAAAGGACCAGTCTACCTCATAATTCAGTGTGTTGTTAGAAATAATTGGTTTTTATGGATGCATAATCCTTTGATGACTTGCATGCCTAGCTATTCGTTGACATACAGCATAATACCATCCTTATCCAAACCTTTAGCACCCGATCTCAAGTTTTAACGACCAGTATTTTGGCATTTGAAAATGTTTGAAGAAGAGGAGAAAGTGCTGGTAACCAGCATTTTCTCCTTTTATCTCACAAGGTTTTCTACCCTTTCAAAGACAAAGCTCATCATTTTATCAATGTTTCATATGTTGTCTGCAACTGCTTGGAATTTGGACAAGTCTAAAATGTCATGTCATAGAGAGCTGATTAATTGTTTGCAAGTCCCTTTTTTTGGACAAGGCCTAAGAAAAATATATCTGTGTTTAGGGTTTCGGTCCGAGATCCTGTAGGTAGGGTAGGTAGGGATTTATTTTTTTTCCAGAAACTTTTTACATGGACCATGTACCGAACTGTTTTTTTAGGCCCAAGTATAAAATTATGCTATTGATTCTTTACCAAAACCAAAATGATTTTAGACCTCTGATTGCAGATGACAAAGGTTGTTCAAGTGGTGGAATTTTCTATTGAAATTGAAGAAAGCATTGTGGAAACAGGAAAACATACTGTTGACCAACATTTTCTCCTTTTCTTTCAATACATTTTTTCAAAAGCTTTCTTCTCCAGAGTCACTAAATTTTTGGACTGTGTGGTAAAGGGTTAAAATGACCCAAGAATTTAAGTTAAGAGAAGAAATTTTTAATATTTTGAAAGGACCTTTTGAAAATGAATGTCATTTTTTTGGCAGATGGGCCAAAGTTTGTGGGTGAAAAAATTGAATTGTCATATCAAAGACAGGTTGGTCACAACTGCTTGAAAAAGAAATTACATATAATTGGTATAATTTTAGAGAAAAAACTCAAATTCAGGGAGTGTTTGTTATATTTTTTCAAGGAGCGGGGAGGGGGCTCACTAGAAATTTTGCAGCCTACCTGATTGAGAACAAAGTTCTGAATGGTGAACTTTTTTAGCCCTTTACCACACAATCCTGAGTTTTAGGGACCGCAAGGAAGAAGACTTTTGAAAACACTGTGGGAAAAGGAGAAAACGCTGGTAATCATTTTTGGTCCAAAACACTTGAAAGTTGGTCAGAATGTATGTCTTGATGATATCTCATACAACTTCGAAAATGGGTCATGTTTGGTCAATAACTTTTCCCACAATGTTTTCTACTCTCTGAAAGTCAAGTTTCATTTTTTGTCGTCTGCAAATGCTTTCAATTTGGACAAGTCTAAAATTTTGACGTTTGGTAAAGAGTTAATTTACCATTGTTATACTGAGCAAATCTTCACATGATCATGGACCCATAAAATCCATTTCGTCTGACAACAAATTGAATCATGAAGTAGAATAGTTCTTGGACATGCACAAAATTTAGGAATAGCAAAAATGTTCAGCCCAGGTCCAGCCTGAGCAGACAGTGCAGACTGGCTTGGGTCGATTCTTTTTGGTGATGTATTATACCACCTTTTCATTAAGCATGACCCAATTTATATGAGCCAAGCTTTGTGAAAAGGGGGCTTTTTGTATCCGCAGAAAGTATTGACACATGTCAGCCTGCACAGTCACCACAGGCTGACTTTGGTTAGATCTTTATCATATTGATAACTTTTCTGCCTGTCAAAGGACCAGTGTACCTCAGGCCTAAAAAAAAACTATCTGTGTTTAAGTTTTCCAGACCCTACCTAGGAAATGCTGCCGACCCTAAACTTTTTACCCTACGGTTGAAAAAAAAATTTTTTTCAGGTGCGATTTCAGTACATTGTCCTCGTAAAAAAAAATCTGAAAAAAAAAAGAAATCCCTACCTACCCTACCTACAGCATCTCGGAACGAAACCCTAAACACTTTTTTTGTTAGGCCTCATGAATCAGTTGGTTGTTATACAAAAAGGACTTTAGGGATCCATGATACTGTAATGACTTGCTTGGTATACTGTATCAAACCTCCCTATTGCCAGAGCATGGTTCATAACATTATTTTGCACATAAAAACAATGACACAGCATGAAATTAGATAGGACAAGCCCCAGTAATCCCGATCTACTCCATTAACTAAATTACCTCCTGCAGACAACTTCCTGTCTTGTAGCAGAGAACTTTTGAAAACATTGTGACAAAAGGGGAAACCACATGTATCAGCCCATTACAAAATTACAAATTTTTTTGATGCATCCAAATATAAAGATTTTGCACACAACAAAATGAAATGTGGCTTAAATTATTACTAAACAACAAAATTTAAGACTTGTCCAAACTGAAAACATTTGCAAACAACATGATTTTAACCCTTTACCACACGGCAAAATTTAAGACCTATCCAAATTGAAAGCATTTGCAGACGACAATTTCATAGTGGCTCAAATGTCGCAACTTTTCTTTGATAGGGTAGAAAACTTTGTGGGAAAAGGAGAAAATGCTGGTTACCAGCATTTTCTCCTTTTCCCACAATGTTTTCAAAAGGCCTCTTCTTCAGGGGTGTTAAAAGGCGTCATTGTGTGGTAAAGAGTTAAATGCTACTCAAAACATAGAATTTGTCTTTCAAAGCGTTGAAAAATTGCAGGGAAAAGAAGAAAATGTAGGTTGCACATATTGTCTTTTCCCACAATGTTTATTAAAAGCCTTCTTTCTCAGAGTTGTTTATAGTCCAGACTATTTGGTAAAGAGTTAACCAATGAGAATTTTATTTGAAAGGATAGAAAACATTGTGTGAAAAGGAGAAAATGCTAGGTACTAGCCTTATCTCCTTTTACCACAGAGATCCAGCATGGCTCAGTGGTAAAGTGTAGGACTTGAAACCTGGAGGTTGCAGGTTTGAGCCTCGCTGGATTCTCCGGGGGTTTCGTGGAAGTATCTTTGGACATCACTCTTCAGAGCCTAGCCTAGCACTGGTAAAACCCAGGACATACATGAATATGCAAGCTGTCTCAGTGATATAACTGAAATAATGATGAAATCAGCATAACGCTCCAATCAATCAATTGATTGATCAATCAGTTGATCAATCAATCAATCAATCAATCAATCAATCCTTTTATCACAATGTTTTCAAATACCTCCTTCATCTTCGGGGTTGTTAAAGATCATGGGACTGTTATCATAAACGGATGAAGAAATTTGAGAATTTCATTGGATACTCACAATTGTAATTGACAGAAAAAAGTACTGTTCAGAGCTCCTCCCACGCAATTTGTGATTTAGTGGTCAAAAAGTATGGTTTAGAGGCTGAAGGAGACTAGGAAATCTTTCAATTGTTGTACCCTTTTTCATATAATCCAGCTGCAACACAACCCTGAGAGAGAAGGCTTTTAAAAACATTCTCTGAAAAATTAGAAAATGTTGTGTAACCAGCTTTTTTCTCCTTTTTTTCTCCTTCTCATACTATTTTTAAAACACCTTCTTTCTCAGGGTAGTTAGAACTCTGGATTGTTTGGTAACAAGTGAATACGGTGTCCAAAATTTTGTTGTCTGAGACAACAAAATTTTGGACACCGTATTCACTTGTTACCAGGTAAAGAGTTATGTGAAGGACCTGTTGTCTGAGCAGCCAAGTACAATAACTGTTACGATTTGTTGATAGATTGAATGGTGTTTTACACCGCTTTCAACATTATTTCAGTAATATCAGTGTGACAGCTCACATATTCATGTAATTCCTGGGTTTTAACCAGTACTAGGCCAGGGCTCTTAAGTGTCTTGGCTCTTGCCCAAGGACACTCCCACAAAAGGCCCAGTGGAACCAATGTGGCTCAAGCCCGGGGCCTCTAGGTTACGATTCCCATACTTTACCACTGAACTACGCAGGACCCCCTGTATTTTGTTGAGACAAGAGCAGTATTTAAAGGTTTTAGTACTAATATCTTCATTCTTCGCTTAAATCTGTGTTGTAGATACTTGTTAAAAAATGTTTCAGTGACACAATTCTGACGAGTAGCGTATGATTACCAGGATTTTTTTCCTTTTCCCATCATGTTTTCAAAAGCTTCAGTTTAAACCAAATAACTAGTTTTAGGCTTGTGCACACAACACATTTATTGTATTAAATATATCTAAAATGTTGGTATTTGTGTTTGGGAAAGAGAAAACAAAGAAAACCGTAAATTGAAGGTTGCTCAAATGGCGATTGATTTTTTTTTAGTTTTTGATAGAATAGAATACACGGGGAGTTCCAGCATTTATCCTTTTCCCACAATGTTTTCGAAAGCCTCCATTCTCTGGGTCTTCAACAGTTAGGATTGCCTGATAGGGATGTGAATGCCTCAGGATTATAGAAAGTTGGTATTTTGTGGTAATCATGTTACTTGGGAAGAATACTATGTGAAGAGCTGGTAAAATGAAATTCCAGAAAACCATGATTAGGTGCACTGGCTGCTGCAATATAACTGAAATAATGTTGAAAACCCAGGTAAATACCATACAGAACATAAAGGGTTACACAGCACAGAAGGATTTGCTATACACACACAAAAATTTTGTACAATAAATTTAGTAATAATCAGGAAAATTTATGGGGTGAGGAAAGGCAAATTGAAATTAACACTGTTCCCTGACATAGCAGACGACTTTCATAAACACTTTTTGCCCCTCATACCTTTCTATAAACATTGTGGCAAGTCCAGGAATTGCACAAGCTCTGTATTTTGTCACAAGTGTTTGTAGTGTTTGAAAATCATTATTTCAGTTTGCCTTTGTTTTGCACTGCCTATTTTGTGATTTCTTCAACTCTGTTCTGCACGACAAAATGTTAGACTTGTCTGAATTCAAAACGTATGCAGACAACAAATCAAGGGTGGTTCGAATGATAAAACTTGCCAGTAATTGAGTAGAAAACATGGTGGAAAAAGGAGAAAATGCTGGTAACCAGCATTTTCTCCTTTTTCCACAATGTTTTCAAAAGCTTTCTTTCTGAAGGCCGTTGAAACACGGGATTGTGTAGTAAAGGGTTAACTCTGACAAAACTTTAGACTTGTCCAAATGGAAAGCATTTGCAGAAGACAAATATGATTCAAATGGTGAGATGTTTGTATGAAAGAGCAGAAAACATCTTGCAAAAAGGAGAAAATGCTCGTTATCAGCATTTCATCCTTTGTTTTCCCCACACAATCTTTTCAAAACCCAAATCCTCCTCAGGATGGTAAAAGCACAGAACCGCAAAGTAAAGCGTTAAAACTGACTTAGCCATATAAAAATTGCATGGTGGGATATAAAGCAGAGCACTTTTCAAATTAAGTCGTCAACATGGAGGCTTTGCTTACAATCAGAAGGTAATAAGATATTCCTAAAGCTGGGCTGTTTTCAAGGTATTATCATAGCTAGCCCTTTAGTTGTTAGTTGTCTGCCATGATGTGCAAAAACCTCAAATCTCTGTCATAACTTGTTAATTACAAGAAAGGGAATGGCAGATAACCGTCAAAAAAATTTCGACATTGTTATGCCCCTTTTAGGCCTGAACCCTTTAACCCCTTACCAAATGATCACGGCTTTTAACGACCCTGGTGAAAAAGACTTTTGAAAACATTGTTGAAAAAGGAGTAAATGCTGGTAACCAGCATTTTCTCCTTTTCCCACAATGTTTTCTACCCTATCAAGGACTACTTTTGTCATTTGAGCCACCTTTAATTTGTCGTCTGCAAATGCTTTCAATTTGGACATGTCCAAAATTGTGTTGTTTGGTAAAAAGTTAAGAGGATAGAATTTGTCTGGCATCTAAAGATGATTTTAAAACCTGAAGATGCAAACTGTATGTGTTTATAGTGCTTGATAATGGAGAGATATATAATTTTTTCTCAGCTTGCAGAAGTTGTCTGCAAGCATTAAAAAAATAAAACTTGTATCTGGTTTTCCGGAAGTGTCACTGGTTACCTCCTTTCATTGTCACGCATTGTGTGGCAATACTGGGGCGATCTAGCCGATTTTAGCATGCAATCACGCCTGTAGAGGATAAACACAGTAGAAGTGAAATCCTTTATCATAAACCTTTAGAAAAATGGCTTCTGAATACATTGTGGGAAAAGGAGAAAATGCTGGTGACCTGCATTTTCTCCTTTTCCCACTATTATTTCTACACTTTATGAGTTAAATCTTTACCAAATGACAATATTTTAGACTTACAGGTACTGAAAGCATTTGCAGATAACGCTTAAATGGTTAAATTTGTCTTTGGAAGGGTAGGAAACCTGATTAAAAATATGAGAAAATGCTGGTAACCAACATATTCTTTTTTTCCTACGATGTTTTCAGAAGTCCTTTCTCTTAACCCTTTACCACACGGCAAAATTTAAGACCTATCCAAATTGAAAGCATTTGCAGATGACAATTTCATAGTGGCTCAAATGACACAACTTTTCTTTGATAGGGTAGAAAACTTTGTGGGAAAAGGAGAAAAATGCTGGTTACCAGCATTTTCTCCTTTTCCCACAATGTTTTCAAAAGGCCTGTTCTTCAGGGGCGTTAAAAGGCGTCATTGTGTGATAAAGGGTTAAAGTTTTTATTTCAGGATTATTTGGTAAATTTGTTTGTATTTGAGTTTAATGCAGTTTTTCACAGCTTACTGGTCATATCAAGGTAAGTGCACCTAAGCATTTGTTTCCAGGCTTTCTCACCAGTACTGACACAACTTTTCTTTCCAAGTCACTGACTACTTTTCTCACATGCATCGGAGGTGCAAGGCGAAAAATTGCCGAAAAGAAAGTTTGCTCAACAGGGTATTGAACTTGCAACCACCAGGTCACAAGTTAGATATGATAACCACTGAGCTTCAACTCTTTACCAGAGGACAAAATTAATGTTTGAAACCACTAACAGACTCTTCTGTGAAAAAAGCATGATGCAGATTATATATATATAGCTTCAACAATGGGAGTTGTTTTTGAAAGTCTTCAAAATATACTGGGAAAGGAGAAAATGCTTGATACTAGCATTTTATTGTTTTCATAATGTTTTCAAAAGCCTTCATCATCTTGGTTGAGAAAATATGGGGTTATTGGATAAAAGGTTAAAGTGCTTGACTCATGTGAAAGTGGTTGTAGATTAAAATAGAATGAGAAAAAAAAGAATGCAGTAGTGCATGTCCTACTGCCAATATACCATAGTTGTGTAACGTTGCATTGTATTGTAATTGCACTTTGCTACTTCTTATGTAAATTGTAGATTCAAATATTGTTTTTACACTGATTATGGAACAAGTTCTTACAAATTGTATTAACCCTTTACAACACAATCTGGTGTTTAAGGACCTAGAGGAAGAAGGCTCTTGAAAACATTGTGGGAAAAGGAGAAAATGCTGGTATTTACAAGCATTTTCTGTTTGTCTTTTAATGTTTTCTATCCTGTCAGGGATATTTCAAACCATTTTGTGCCACAATTAGGTAATCGTCTACAAAGATTTTAATTTGGACAAAAGTCTTTTTTGTCTGGTTAAGGTATAAAAATATTAGTATTGAACACGCTTCCTGGAAACTGTACTCACTCTGTGATTTGGGTAGACCCCACTCAAAATAGGACCCCACTCGTTAAATGCGGCTTGAATGGTGTAAATTGTCTTTCGAAGGGTAGAAAACACTGTGGGAAAAGAAGAAAATGCTGGTTTCCGTATTTAGAAATGCACAAGTTGTAAATCCGTGGATGTTTTGTAAGAGCCAGTAGAAAACTAGAAGCTGCAAAATCGCACGTACGACAAATTGACACGAGACAGAAGACAGACGGTGTTCCTCTGTACGGAAAGCATTGTGCAGACAATGTCGAGTGGACTACTTACTAATATAACCTGTTACTTCTTACACTTGTTTTATACTTAACGATTTACCAGATGACAAAATTTTGGTTGATTGATTGATTAAATGGTGTTTTACACCGCTTTCAATATTATTTCAGTTAAATCACATAACTGCTCTCAAAGTCATGTCCTGGATTTTGGCAGTACTAGTTTGGGATTCCAAAGCATCTTGTCCAAGGCCACTCCCACCAAAAACACAGTGCTTCAAGTGAGGATTGAACACAGGGCCCCACAGATTATGATTCCTACACTTTCAAACTGAGCCACACAAGACTTCTATATGGTTCAAATTGTGAGATTTGTCTTTTAGACTGGTCCAAATTCAAAGCATTTGCTGACAACAAATTAAAAGATTGCTCAAATGGCCAATTTTTTTTTTGATTGAGTAGAAAACATTGTGGGATTAGGAGAAAATGCTGGTTACCAGCATTTTCTCCTTTTACCACAGTGTTTTCTAAAGGCTTCTTTCCAAGGGTTGTTAAAACCTGGGACTGTTTGGTAAAGGGTTAAAGTATAGAAAACATGGTTGGAAAAGGAGAAAATGCTGGTAAGCAGCATTTTATCATAATATCCCCATAATGTTTTCAAAAGCCTTTTTCGTCAGGGTAGTTAAAACACAGGACTGTTTGATAAAGAAAACTTTTGAAAACACTTTGTGGTGACCAGCTGCACCTGTCCTTGTGCCAAAATGTTTTCTGTTCTTCAAAGATAGATCAGCTGATTTAGCAGACAACAAAATTTTAGGTTGATTCAAGTTGAACGAAACTGCAGACGACAGATTTAAAGCTTGGCTAATCAAAGTTTTTTGAAAATGGAGAAAAAACATTTTGGGAAATAGAGAAAATGCTGGTAACCAGCATTGACTCCTTTTCCCATAATGTATTTAGAAGACGCCTTTCTCAGGGTTGTTTAAATTTGGGATTTGTTGTTAAAGTTAACAAAATTATGATGAATTGGTCTACTGTAAACACTTTGAAATTAGACAAGTCCAAAATTTTTTTTTTGTCTGCGTGGGAGTAAATTTTGTAGGAAATGGATTGAGTGCTTTGTTCTCTAATTTCAAGAATGAGAGCCTTCTTGTTATTTGGATGTTTAAAAAAATGCGGAAATACAAAATTTTGTGAATGAAATATTTGTATACTGTTTTTAGCCTACAAAATTAATGCACGCCAAGAAGCTCTAAATACTTTGAAAGCATATGAATAACACAGGCCCAAATCTTATCAACCCTTAGAAAGACAGCTTTTGGAAACATTGTAGAAAAAGGGAAAATTGCTTGTAACCTGAGCATTTTTAGCTCACCTGAGCACAAAGTGCTCAAGGTGAGCTTTTGTGATCGTGCTGTGTCCGGCGTCTGTCATGACATCTTATATCTTTCTTTGTCCATCGTCCGTAGTCAACTTTTACCTTGTGTCACTTTAGAGGCCACATTTTCAGTCTGATACTCATGAAGCTTGGTCAGGATATTTCTCTTGATATCTCAACTGAAAATGAGTCATACCGGGTCAAAAACTAGGTCACTAGGTCAAATCTTAGAAAAACCTTGTGTACACTCTACAGGCCACATTTTCGGTCCAATACTCATGGAACTTGGTCAGGATGTTTGTCTTGATGATATCTCGGACAAGTTTGAAAATGGGTCATGTTGGGTCAAAAACTAGGTCACTAGGTCAGATCATACAAAAACCTTCTGTATGCTCTAGAGGCCACATTTTCAGGCCAATACTCTTGAAACTTGGTCAGAATGTTTGTCTTGATGATATCTCTGGATCCACAGGGTTTTTTTGTGGGAGTGTCCTTTGGCAAGACACTTTAGAGCCCTAGCCTAGTACTGGTAAAACCCGGGAAATGCATGAATATGTGAGCTGTTGCCGTGATATGACTGAAATAATGTTGAAAGCAGCGTAAAACACCATTCAGTAAATCAATCAATCAAAAAAACCAACCTAGTCTCCTTTTCCTACAAAGATTGAGATAATATCTTGAGCCACATCAACTTTTTCGTCTGCTAATGCTTTGAATTTAAACAAGTCAAAAATTTTGTTGCCTGGTATAGGTCTTTCCGGAAACTAGGTAGCCTCCCCTTAAGTACACTTCACTTACGCATGTGCACAAGCACAACCTCTACTTCCGAGGACTACACAAGCACGGTAGCAATATGTGGAAGTAGAGACTAAGAATGAACTTACCCTGTGTAACATGTGTTAAATTCCAAATCTATCCACAAATGAACAACATAACGATGAATTGAGATCAAAAACAGTTCAGAAGAGTCTGTTTAACCCTTTACCAAACAATCCTCGGGTTTTAACAATGACAAGGTCAGGTCAAATTTCAAACCTTCCATTCCTCCAAAAAAGGTAATTCCAGCTTCATTATGAGTGGTGAAATATGTGCTGTAATAGCTTTTGTTGAGAAGTTGCTGAAGGGTTAGCTGGGTGTTTTTTTATCTCAGTATTTCACAGACAAAGTGGGTGACCTACAGAAGCGTTCGGTACACATGCTAGGCGCAAATTAACATAGGCGTGTGATATTAAAGTCTTGCTCCTTTTCAGTCGTATGTTGATCATTTGTAATTATTAAAAAATTGTTACAGAGGGTAAGTCCATTTTAAATTTGACGCCAAATGATATATTTCCTGTCTGAACACATTCTGTTCTCATGTGCAATGTTATGGGTCTCTGTTTTAACTATGTCGGAATTCATTGGTTTTTTTTTTAAAATTCCATGTCCTATAAAACCAGGGATTGTATATATGATCCATGGTAAAACCAAGGCAGTCTGCAAAAAATCTGTTATTTCCATCACGGGGCTTCGTTTTAGTCAGTAATAACATTTTTTGTGTCTTATGAAAGTGAGAGTTGATGCAACTACCGGCACTTCAGATTTTTTGGCATATAAATGACGTTATTTTAACTGCAACAAGTTAAGTCGTCCTTTTCACCATTGTCCGAGAAATTCAACAGAATTTAACTGAACAAATCTTACGTTTGCCAACAGTATGCGATACAGAGCAGCAGGTCAGACGTGTTACATTTCTACGAGTAATAATTTTCAGGAACGAGATATTGCGATTTTGGAAAGTCAACTGGATGACGAAAATCACGAATGATTTCCTTCTTCTTCGTTCGGCCATTGTTATGATCGTAGTCCCCGGAAATGGGGATTTCCACAAGGGAGGTAATCTTCTAAGGGAAGTAACTGAGTTTCCGTAAAGGCCTATAGAGTTCAGACAGTTTGTCTGTCCTTCATATATTTTACCTGGGTGTCATTGTGAACTTTCGTTAACTCTTTACTAAACAACAAAATTTTAGACTGGTCCAAATTGAAAGCGTTTGCAGACAACAAAATAAAAAGGACTGAAAAATTGAAAAATTTGTTTTCAGAAAGATAGAAAACATCGTGGGAAAAGGAGAAAATGTTGGTAACCAGCATTTTCTCCTTTTCCCACAATGTTTTTAAAGCCTTCTTTCTCAGCATTATTAAAAGTCGGGATTATATGATAAAGTGTTAAATATCTCAAGACAGTACTTACTGTAACAGTGATAGACTAGATGCTGGTAAAGCAATGGTCTTTATGTGCATCAGAAGGAGACAGGCTTTCTGAAAAACATTGTAACTTGTGGAGAAGTTACTCATGACGATATTTATCTTTGAAATTTTGTTTACTGGCCTTTAATTACCCTTTACAACACTACAAAATTGTAGACATTGTCCAAATTAAAAGCATTTGCAGATGTTAAAATAGTTGTAAATAAAAAACAAAACTTTTGCCTTTGGAAGGGTAGAAAAACATCGGGTGTAATATCAAGCATTTTCTTCTTTTTCCACAATGTTTTCAAAAAATTTCTTTCTCAAGGTAGTTAAAAGTCTGGATTGTGTGGTAAAGGGTTAAAGTGCTTTTTAGCTCCACTGGCCGAAGGCCAGCGGGCTTATGTCATGGCCTGTCTTCTTCTCTGAAACTACCCATCCAATTTTGATGAAACTTCACAGAAATGATCCTGCCATGGTCCTCTTCAGAATTTCTTGAAAGAATTTAATTCCTTCAAAAACTCTGGTTGCCATGGCAACAAAACTGAAAAATTTTGAAAATCTTTGAAAATCTTCTTGTCTGAAACCGTAAGGCCAAGGGCTACCAAATTTGGCATGTAGCTTTATCTAGTGGACCTCTACCAAGTTTCTTCAATTTATAGCCCTGGGGTCAAAATTGGCCCCGCCCCGGGGGTTACAAGTTATACATGGGCTTATTTAGGGAGAACTTTAAAATTCCTCTTCTACCTAGCCATAGGGCCTAGAGCTACCAAATTTGGCATGTAGCTTTATCTAGTGGACCTCTGCCAAGATTGTTCAGATTATAGCCCTGGGGTCAAATTAGGCCCTGCCCGGGGGTAACAAGTTTTACATGGGCTTATATAACAAGTTTTACATGGGCTTATATAGGGAGAACTTTAAAATTCTTCTTTGACCTAGCCATGGGGCTTAGGGCGACCAAATTTGACATGTAGCTTTATCTAGTGGACCTGTACCAAGGGTGTCCAAATTATAGCCGAGGGTCAAATTTGACTTCGCTCCGGGGGGTAACATGTTTTACATGGGCGGGCTTATATAGGAAAATCTTTCGCATCTAGCTATAAGGGCTAGGGCTATCAAATTTTGCATTTAGCTTTATCTAGGGGGTCTCTATCAAGGGTGCCCAAATTATAGCCCAGGGGGTCAAATGTAGCCCCACCCCAGGGGGTCACAAGTTCTACATGGTCTTATATAAGGAAACTTTAATAATCTACTTGTACATAGCCATATTTAGGCCTAGGGCTACCAAATTTTGCATGTAACTTTATATAATGGGCCTCTACCAAGAGGGCCCAAATTTTAACTTTGGGGGTCAAGTTTGACTCCACACCAGGGGTCACAAGTTTTACATTGGCTTTTATAGTGAAAACTTGATAAACCTGTGTCATGGATCACATATTTTACAGGGCCTTTTATTCAGCAAACTTGTTTTACATGACTTTTTATTGGGCAAGATTAAAAAATCTTTTTGTTTATAACCACACATTCTAGTTTCATATTGTAGGTCTGGGGTCAAAATTGCCTTCATTCCAGGGATCGCAAGTTTAACATGGGCTTCAAAATATTGTCACTTCAATTTAAACATTAATCAAGGGAAATGGCTTACAACATGTCCTTTTCTCAGGATGTTTTTTTGAAAGCTTTCTCTTTCAGGGTCATTAACACTTCGATTTGTGTGGTAAAGGGTTAAAAAGCCAGTGGAGCGATACAGGGCCATCTTGGCCCTCTTGTTTTGTGAATGAGAACATGACAGGCTTTTAAAAAAACATTGCTACATGTGGAGAAGTTAGATTTAATGACATTTACCTGTAAATTATTTCAGACTTTGAATTATAGAGTATTTGCAGCCGACAAAACAAAGATGGCTCGAATGACACAATTCATCTTTGAATGTTTACTAACCTGAGGTGAAAGCTTTGGAAAACATTCTAAGAAGAGGAGAAAATACCTGTAAGGAGCATTTTCTCCTCTTCCCATAATGTTTTTTTTTTTTTTAGTCCATTCAAAGACAAATCCCTTCATGACTTGTGAGCCCTATTTTAACCCTTTACCAGATGACATATTTTTAAAATTGTCCAAATTCACAGCATTTGCAGACGACAAATTAAATGCGGCTTAAATGATGAAATTTGTCTTTGATAGGGTAGAAAACATTGTGGGAGAAAGAGAAAATGCTAGTATCCAGCATTTTCTCCTTTTCCCACAATATTTTCAAAAGCTCTGTCTTTCCCATGGTGGTTAAAACACGGGATTGTGTGGTAAAGGGTTTATTATAGTCTCCTTTAATGCTTACAATTTGGAAAACTCCTAAATTCTGTCCTTATTAGTAATGGTACAATATTGTAAGAGTTAACCCTTTACCACATAACCTCCCTTGTTAGCTGCACTGGCCGAAGGCCAGGGGGCTTATGTCATAGCCCGGTGTCCGCCGTGCGTCCGTCCGTGCGTATGTGCGTTAACTTTTTTTTCAAACTTCTTCTTCTCTGAAACTACCCATCCAAATTTGATGAAACTTCACAGAAATGATCCTGCCATGGTCCTCTTTAGAATTTCTTGAAAGAATTTGATTCCTTCAAAAACTCTGGTTGCCATGGCAACAAAACTGAAAAATATTGAACATTTTTGAAAATCTTCTTATCTGAAACCATAAGGCCCAGGGCTACCAAATTTGGCATGTAGCTTTATCTAATGAGCCGCTATCAAATTTCTTCATATTATAGCCCTGGGGTCAAAATTGGCTCTGCCCAGGGGATCACAAGTTTAACATGGGCTTATATAGTGACTGTAATTTAAAATAGTAATCAACAGAAGTAACTCATGTTATACAAGATAAAGTTTGTTACTATTTATCTCCCTTGATTATCAAACTGCAGTTATACATTATTGGAGTTCGGTATTCAAGTTTTTTGGAGAGGAAATGTTCTGTTTTAAGGGAGAGTGATTTATTTTGATGCTAATAGTTATGCTCACATGAATGGAATGTTTAATTTAAAGTAAGGTTTCTATCACTCAAATTTTTTCAGAACTTTACCTTTCATGCTAATGAATAAACCTGCTTGTATTCACTGACATTATCTTTGCATTTAAAAGATATGACTGTTTTTGTTTGGCGGGCGGGGTGGAGGTTATGTTTTCAAAGTAAGTTTATCACCATACAGACTTTTTATGCTGTATGTCTCTGTCAATGCCAATTAAGGGCATGATACGTTAATTTTACTCTTTAAGAAATTTTTTTTACTGTACCAAGTTTAAAGCCATTGCAAAAAGACAAATTGAATGTAGCTTAAATGACTATTTCTGTCTTTGATAGGTTAGGAAACATTGTGGGAAAAGGAGAAAATACTGGCTGATAACATGCTGTCCTTTTCTCAAGATATTTTTGAAAGCCTTCTCTTTCAGGGTCATTAACACTTCGATTTGTGTGGTAAAGGGTTAAAAAGCCAGTGGAGTGATACAGAGCCATCATGGCCCTCTTGTTTTTAGTGTAATACACCCATTACGAATTTTCTTATCTTATACACGTTTAATATCACAATTGTGTGATGTCATTTTGTACGTATTTCATAGAAGTGAACGGGTTTTATGGATATTACCATGGGTGAATCTATACATGGTTTTGCATCTTCCGATCTAGAATTTGCGAGATATTGTTATGTGATAAAAAGAATCTGACATTTGTTGGCGTTTGAGATAACATTTTATTAAACTTCTCAAGAAAAAATGTTATTAAGCTCGCCAAAGGCTGGCTGAATAATATTTTTCCTAACTTGTTCAATAAAATTCTGTCTCAAAAGCCAACTCATGTCAGATCCTATATGTCTGGTGAAATGTTAAGCCTTTACCACATAGTGCAGACTTTTAATGACCCTGGGAAAGAAGCCTTTCAAAAACTTTTTGGGAAAAGGAGAAAATGCTGGTAAACCAGCATTTTCTCCTTTTCCCACCATGTTTTCTACCCTATCAAAGAAAAATTGCACCATTTGCACCACACTGAAATTGTCTTCTGCAAATGCTTTCAGTTTGGACAACACTAAAATTTTGTCGTCTGGTAAAGGGTTGATGGGCCAAGTCCTGTGTAGCTCTTCACCGGACAACAAAAGTGTAGACTTGTCCAAATTGAAGGCATTAGCAGACGAAGAACTAGATGTGACTCAAATGATTAGAGTTGCTTTTGAAAGTTAAAAAACATTGTGGGAAAAGTAGAAAATGCTGATTAACAGCATTTTCTCCTTTTCCCACATTGTTTTCAAAAGCCTTTTTCTTAAAGGTCGTAAAAACATGGGATCGTTTGGTAAATGCTTAACCGCTTTTAAGTGCATGAGAAGGAGACAGGTTTTTCTGAAAAACATTGTCACATGTGGAGAACCTTCACTGAATGACATTTATCTATGAAATATTGCTGTCTCAATCTGACTTGTTATTGCCCTCGTTAACCCTTTACCTCACAGTCCTAAGTTTTTACGACCATTAGAAAGAAAGCTTTTGAAAGAATTGTGGGAATCTTTTCTACCCTATCGAAAACAAATTTCTAGTTTTGAATCACATTTTTATTCTTGGTCTTAAAGGATATTGGGAAAAGGAGAAATTGCTGATTACCAACATTTTCTCCTATTCCTTCAATGTTTTAGAAAACCTTTCTCTAGTCATTTAAACTGGAAACTATGTGGTAAGGGGCTTACTGCTTTTTGGTGCACGAGAAGGAGACAGGTTTTCTAAAAAAACATTGTCGCATGTGGAGATATTACACCGAATGACATTTATCTATGAAATATTGCTGTCTCAACCTGACTTGTTATCGCCCTCGTTAAAACTGAAGTAACCCCAGCAGGTCTATGATTGGATGTTTATAATAAGGCAAAAGTACAGAATCATTCAAATCCAATGCAGTTGCAGAGGACAAATTAAATGTAGCTGAAATGTCAAGATTTGTGTCTCGAATGGGTAGAAAACATTGTTGGAAAAAGGAGAAAATGCTGGTTACCAGCATTTTCTCCTTTTCCAACAATGTTTTCAAAAGGTTTCTTCCTCAGGGTAGTGAAAACATGAGATTGTTTGGGTAAGGATTAAACCATGAGGATACTTTGTTTGTGTGTTAGTGTGGTGTTTAACCCTGTTTTCAATATTGTATCAGTTATATTACAGGTTTGAAACTCAGGTTTATGTGGTACAGGGTTAACGTAAACAAAATACTCCAAAATAAAAGCTTGTATGGACAACAGAATAAGGAGTTGGCTTAAATGATGGAATTTACCATGAAAGCTAGAGAGCACTGTGGAAAAAGAAGAAAATGCTGGTTACCAGCATTTTGTTTCCCCACAAGTAACCAGCATTTTCATCTTTTCCCACAATGTTTCCAAAAAACTTTCTTCCACAAGGTTGTGAAAGCAATTGGGATTGTTTGAAATAGAAGATTGAGATATTTCAAGATACAGGAACAAACATTTTTACCATTAATCCTTGCTAAATTATAAGTGTGATGCAAGATATCTTCCCGCCTGGGTAGCTCAGGCTGGCGTATTAGACTCGTGACCCGGTTGAGGCAAACTTTCTTTCCGGCGATTTTTAGCCTCTCACCTCTGATGCATGCGAGAAAGTAGTCTGTGACTTGGAAAGAAAGTTGTGTCAGTACTGGTGTGAGTAAGCAAGGAAACTTATGCATAGGTGCACTGACCACCGTGATATGACCTAGGCTATTAAAACTGTGTTAAACTCCACTTCAATCAATCAATAAAGCAAGATATCTAATAAAAACAAATTCTAACCCTTCGGGTGCTAAGTGCGACTGATTGGTTGGCTTTAAAGTTTCATTTCACTTATTTAGTTGGTTGAATTGTGTTATTTAGATTTTTAGCTCGGCTGTTTTTGAAGAAAACGTAGCGGAATTGTTGTAGCTCTGGCGTTGGTGTTGGCGTCATCTGTGTCGTGCAAAAACTTTGACATTTTCAAAAACTTTGACATTTTAAAATATCTCTCTCATTACTGAAGATATTTACATCAAACTTGTGCAAGTTGTTCATTATCAAAAGGGGAATCCTTACAACAAAGGCTGGTAACCATCAGAATATTTATGACACAATTTGATTCCATGAAAAGTCTGGTTGGATGGCAAGAAAACTGAAAAATGTCGTTTGAGTTTTGCAGTTCCTTGTCCAAAACAACTTGTGATCAGCACTGCAAATGGGGACCAAACTACCGGTAGGTTTTTCTTGTTGAGAAATATAATGTTTTGCCCCAGTCACAAAACATTTTAGAATTTTAACAACCAGGAGAAAGAAGGCATTTGAAAACAATGCAGGACAAGGAGAAAATACTGATGAGCAGCATATCTCCCATTCCCACAATGTTATCTATCCTGTCAATAACAAATCCCATCATTATAGCAACATCTCATGCTTTCACTTTTCTGCAAGTCAAACATTTTGTGTTTATGTAAAGAGTTAACTCTGTACCAAATGACAAAATTTTTAGACTTGTCCAATTTGAAAACATTTTTCAAACAACAAGATAACTGTGACTCAAAAATTGAAATCAATGGTTGGAAGGAAAAAAAGCACTGTGGGAAAAGGAGAATATGCTGGTAACCAGCATGTATTTTCTTTACAGTGATTTCAAAAGTCTTCTTCTCTAGAGCTGTTAAAACTAGGGAATGTTTGGTAAAAATTGATTGGAAGGAAAGAAAGCACCGTGGGAAAAGGAGAAAATGCTGGTTACCAGTATGTATTTTCTTCACAGTGATTCGAAAAGTCTTCTTCTCTAGGGCTGTTTAAACTAGGGAATGTTTGGTACAAGGTTAACTCTTTCATTACTGAATAAATAAATTTCATTTTCTGAAAGGCTACAAATACAGTTCCACTGCAAGATGTAGAGACAGTTTGGTCATAATCTAGAATAAAGCAGTGGACAGTGCAGATCAGAGATCAGACTGCACGTTCTGTGCAGTTTGATCTTGATCTTCACTGTCCACAAAAGCTTCTGATGTCTTCTGATGTCTTGTCGTATGATAAAAGGTTAAACACAAAGGATTTCCATTCAAAATGAAATGCCAGACAGATACGAGGATTTTTTCTTCTTTTGATGAATGAATTAATTTTGCTTTGATTCATGATTTAACCCTGTACCACACAATCCCAAGTTTGAATGATCCTGAGGAAGAAAGCTTTTGAAAACATTGAGGGAAAAGAAGAAAATGCTGGTAACCAGTACACATATTTTCTTCTTTTCCAACAAAGATTTTATAACAGTTCAAAGCACAAGTACAATTATTTGAGCAACATTCAATTTTGTCATCTACAAATGCTTTCAATTTTGATAAGTCCAAAATTTTGTAGTTCGGAAAAGAGTAAATGGAGGTAAAAAGAAATTGAAATTTAACTAGCCCATAATATTGGCTCTAGCTTTGTTTCCCAGGTATGTGGATGAAAGACCCAAATTTTCCTTTTATTTTGACGGATTTGTAATTTAGCACCTGAGGCATTGCAGAAAATAGCCAAGCCTTGAGTTGCCTTAATTTTGTGCAGTTAGAAATGATTGTTAATTCTTTACCATGTGACAAAATTTTAGATGTCGAAATGAAAAAGAGTTCGCAGACAATAATTTAAATTTGGCTCAAATGTTGGAATTTGTCTTTGATGTGGTAGGATATATTGTGGTAAAAGGAGAAAATACTGATTACCAGTATTTTCTGCTTTTCCCACAATGTTTACAGAAGGCTACTTTCTCTGGATTGTTAAAACATAGGATTGTGTGGTAAATGGTTAAATATTTTGAGGGGTAAAATACCATGGTCTTATTATGTGTCATATAACAAAGTAATTAGACATAATTAAAAATGAATTCCCCCATGGAAGGCCCACTATTTGAGTGATTAGTTTGATGGGATATCTTGTGGAGTGCAGACTGGTGTCTCCTAAAGTATAGACACAGTGTAAGCTACATAAAGATAACATTAACTTAATACTGTGTGCCAGTCTGTTTTCTAACAACGGGGCGCTCCACAGGAAAAAAAGACTAATGATTTTAATTTTGGTTAAAATTCAAATAAATTTTGATGAAAAGTTTGACATTTTGATAGATACTGAGCTCTTATGGAGAGCCCATTCCCTTGACTAGTTACCAAACTACAAAATTTTCATTTTGTCCACACTGAAAGCATTTCCAGACGACAATTGAGATTTAGCTCAATATTGGGATTTGTCTTAACCCTTTACCACACAATCCCAACTTTTATGGACCCAGAGAAAGAAGCCTTTTGAAAACATTGTGGGGAAAGGAGAAATGCTGGTTACCAGCATTTTCTCCTTTTCCCACAATCTTTCCTACCCTTCCCAAAATAGATTTCAATTTTCGAGTCACATTGAATTTTATTTTGTTGTCTGCAAATGGTTTTAATTTGAACAAATGTAAGATTTTGTCATTGGTAGAATTTTAACTTTTCACCAAATGGTAAAATTTTATCCTTGTCCAAATTGATAGCATTTGCAGACAACAAATTAATTGTGGCTCTAATATGATGGAATTTGTCTTTGAAGTGGTAGCTCAGTTGGTATTGTACAGGACTCTAGAACAGGGGGTCGCTGGTTCTATCACCAGCTTGGCCAATTTCTTTCCGAGGATCGATGATAGTCTGATTGCAACAGGATTTATTCCTCTCTCACCGCTGACCATTGTTTGGATGATGATTATGTGGGAAAGCAGCCAGTGGCTTGGAAAGAATATTGTGCGGAGTACAGGTAAAAAGAATAATTCCAGGGAAGCATGGATAGGTGCATTGGCCATCATGATATAACTAAAATAATGTTGAAAGAGGCATTAAACACCATACAATCAATCAATCAACAACCTTTCCAGGGTCGCTTAACCCTTTAGCAAACAATCCCTGGTTTTCACAACCCTGAAGAAAGAGTCTTTTGAAAACATAGGAAAAGCAGAAAATGCCAATAACCAGCATTTTCTCCTTTTCCCACAAGGTTTTCTTCAATTTCACTGACAAATGCCATTATTTCAGCTAAATTCAGTATGTTGTCTGCTCTCAATTTAGACCACGTTGAATTTTTGTCGTCTGGTAAAGAGTTTAACTTGGGATTGTGTGGTAAAGGTTTAAGTCTAGACTAGCCATCTTGTCCACAGGTTTTGTGTTGGATAAAAACTTCACAACAATCATAAAGACCATATGTTTTGTCTCCATTGAGGGCCATAAAGCTATGACCTCTGTTGTAAAAGTTATGACCCCTTGTTGTTTATGATTGCTTACTGACTTTTCTCTTCAACCTGCTGCAGTTTTAACCCTTTACTAAATGACAAAACTTTGAACTTGTCTAAATTGAAACCATTTGCAGACTAGAAATTAAATGTAGCTCAAGTGATGATTTTTGTCTAGAAAACATAGAAAACATTGGGTGAAAAATAGAGAAAATGCTGGTTACCAGCCAATACGGATATTTTCAAAAGCTTCATTCAGGGTTGTTCAAACTGGGAATTGTTTGATTCATGGTTAACTACTAATTTCTAATATTTATTAATTTATTTATACAGACCTTTGAGAAATGTTAAAATAATCTTGTATGGATGAGAAATATTTATGTTTAAATCCAATAAAATATTTGTTCTGTTCTGTTCTGTTTACCCTCCTTTAAACAATCCTTAGGGGTCCTGCGTGGTTCAGTGGTTAAGTGTAGGACTCTTTACCTGGAGGCCCTGGGTTTTAGCCTCACTTGATTCTCTAGGTTTTTGGTAGGAATGTCCTTGGGCTAGACACTTCTGAGCCTGGTACCAGCATTATCTCCTTTTTCCCCCACAATGTTTTCTTCTGTTTGATAGACAAATTTCCTGTCTTTAGTAAAATTTATTTTGTCATCAGCCAATGCTTTCACGTTGGACAAAGAGTTAAGGTTATAGGATTAGGGTGCAAGGTTGTTGGTTGGACCCCCAGCTTTGGCGGTGTTTAAGACTTAACCATTTCACCAAACAGTCCAGGCTTTCAATGACTCGGAGATAATAGGTTTTTGAAAACGTTGTGGGAAAACAAAAAATGCTGGTTATTAGCATTTTTTCCTTTTCAACAATGTTTTACGTACTAGATCACAGACAAATCTTGTCATTTGAGCAATGTTTAATTTTCAAATGCTTTTAATTTTGACCAATCTAAAATTTTGCCGTTTGCAAGAGACTTAACCCTTTCCGAAACAATCCTGGGTTTTCACTGCCCTCAGAAAGAAGCCTTTTAAAAACATCGTGGGAAAAGGAGAAAATGCTGGTTACCAGCATTTTCTCCTTTTTCCCACAATGTTTTCTACTGTATCAAGGACAAATTCTGCCATTTGAGCCATCTTTGATTTTTTGTCTGCTAATGCTTTCAACTTGGACCAGTCTAATATTTTGTTGTTTGGTAAAGAGTTAACTCTTTACCAAACGACAAAATTACAGACTGGTCCAAACTGAAAGCATTTGCAGACGAAAAAAATAAATGTGACTGAAAAATCGAAATTTATTTTGGGAAGGGTAGAAAACATTGTGGGAAAAGGAGAAAATGCTGGTAACCAGCATTTTCTCCTTTTCCCACAATGTTTTCAAAAGCCTTCTTCTTCAGGGTCATTAAAAGTCGGGATTGTGTGGTAAAGGGTTAAGTGTATACCAGAGGATGGCATTTTAGACTTATCTAATTCGAAAGCATTTTTAAATGACAAAATTAACAAGATTACATAACCTGAAGTCATACTTTCAGGGTTTAACCCTGTACCAAACAATCCGGACTTTTAATGACCCTGAGGAATAAGGCTTTTGAAAACATCGTGGGAAAAGAAGAAAATGCTGGTAACCAGCATTTTCTTCTTTTCCCACAATGTTTTCTACCCTTTCAAACTCAAATTTCAGCTTTTCAGCCACATTTAATTTGGCGTCTGAAAATCCTTTCAATTTGGACTAATAAAAAATTTTGTCGTTTGGTAATGAGTTAACTCCTTACCAATCAAAAAAAATTCAGATTGATTGATTTATTAATTGATTGTGTGGTGTTTAGCACCGTTTTTAACATTATTTCAGTTATATCACCTATCCATGCTTTCCTGGAGTTTCTTTTACTCCCCACAATATTCTTGCAAAGCCACTGGCAGCTTTCCTACGTAACCAATGTTGAAATAATGGTCAGCAGTGAGAGAGGAATGAATCCTGTCACAATGACTATCATCAATCCTCTGAAAGAAAATGGCTGAGCTGCCGCGGGATCAAACTGGTGACCCCCCTGTTCTGAAGTCCTGTATGCTACTCTCTAGGCTAGATAAATTTCAGACATGCCCAAATTGATAGCAAAAGAAATGGGATCAAATGATAATCTTTGTCTTTGAAAGGTTAGAAAACATACGAAAATTTTCAGCATGTTCTCCTTTTCCCACTATGTATTCAGAAGCTGCGTTTTTAGAGCATGTGTAAACATGGGATTCTGCAGTAATGGGTGAATATTTAACTTTTCACAAAACGACAAAATTTAAGAAAGCATTTGTAGCAGTGAAAGATAAGTATAGTTAAATGAATGAAAATATTCTCGGGGATGGTAGAAAACATGGTGGGAAAAGGAGAAAAAGGCTGGTTACCAGCATTTTCTCTTTTTCCAACAATGTTTTTAAAAGTTTTCTTTCTCATGGCTGTTAAAACTCAGGAAAATGTGGTAAAGGGTTAAAAAAAACAACTATTGTTGTCTAGAGACAGAAATGTTTACCTTATAAATTTTACAGTGAATCATAACCAATAATGATGATTTTTTGACGCCATCTTCCCTTTAATCCAATATCCTTAACATTTAACTCTTAACCCCACAATCCTGACTTTTAAAGACCCCGACAGGGAAGGCTTTTGAAAACATTGTGGGAAAAGGAGAAAATGCAGGTAACCAGCATTTTCTCCTTTTTCCACAGTGTTTTCTAACCTATCAAACACAAATACACTATGAGCAGCATTTGATATTAAGTCTGCAAATGCTTGCAATTTGGACCTGTCTACATTTTTGTCGTGTGGTAACGAGTTAACCGCACAGAAAAATTGTAGACTTGTCCAAATTGACAACATTTCCAAATGACAATATAGATGTGACTCAAGTGACGAGACTTTTCAGTGAAAAGTTAGAAATCGGAGTAGAATAAGGAGAAAATGCTGGTTACCAGTATTTTATTCTGTTCCTACAATGTGTTCAACAGCTGTATTTCTCAATGTTGTGAAGTCTCAGGACTGTGTCGTAAAGAGTTTACTTCTTATGCAAATGCTGCAGACAGGGAATTGGTTGTATGTGACACTTTTTTTTAAAATCCTTGAACTGCTGAAACCCAGATTAGATTGCTTATGCTGTCAGTTTTGATCAGGATGAGATTGCACAGAACATGCAGTCTGATTGTGAATCTACATTTGTCCCTTCTTTGTGAGGTATTCTGACAAAACCAGCTTTGAAAAAGCTCTTTACCAAACAATCCCTACTATTGACGACTCTGACGAAGAGAGCTTTTGAAAACATTGTAGGACAAAGGAGAAATTGCTGGTTGCCAGCATAACTGCAGTTTCAACATGATGTCTTTAAAAATCTTTTTCTCAGTGTCATAAAAGCAGCAGATTGTTTTGTAAAGGGTTAAGAAAAAGATGGACATAATCCAATGAGGGTGAGGCAGTCAACAGACTGGTTTCATGATGGTTGAATTACTATCAACATCAGACTATGACCTGGCACTTTAATTACTCTGTTGATCAATGTTGACTAGACACTTGGACTCTGGGCTCCACTCAGGCTCCTCTGCGGCCATGATCAATGGGTTTCAGATGATGGAATCGTGAAACATTTTGAAGCTTCCCATCTGTTGTATTTCAGTGTCTGTATGACTGGTTCTTTGAAGGCTTATTTGTCTTCTAGTTTATCAAAGAAGATTCTACTTGTCTCCTGTCTCCTTTTGCAACTCATTGTCTGAATGCGGAGGGGGGGGGGGGCTTTGTGGTAAAGGCCTTGGGAAATACTGAGATTGATTCCCGTTGGCATCTTTGGTAACATATGAGCATCTGAGAGCAAGTCACAACAGAACATTTATGTGGTACTAATGGAATTCAGGAAAGAGACATGAATAAGTGAGCTATCTTGGTAATATGACTGAAAGACTCTCAAAAGTGGCATAAAGCATCATTAACTCTTTACCAAACAACAAAATTCTAGACTTGTCCAAACTGAAAACATTTTTAGAGGTAAAATTAGATGTGGGGCAAATGATGAATTGTCTCTTTGAAAGGGCAGAAAACATTGAGGGGAAAGGAGAAAATGCTGGTTCCCTGCAATTTTTTCCTTTTCCAACAATGTTTTCCAAAGTCTCCTCCTACAGGGTTGTTAAAACTCAGTTACGTAGGAAGAGGGTCAAGAAAGTTTACAATGCATGCTTTCTAGATGCCACATTTTCAGCTCAGTCTTCATTAAATTTGGTCAGAATATTTGCCGTGATATGTTTGAAGGGTTAAAAAATTGGTCTCACGTGTCTAAAAGTAGGTCAGGAGGTCAAATCTTAGAAAAACTTGATGTGCACACTAGAAGCCACATTCTCAGTCCAGTGATAATGAAACATAGTTGAAATGTTTGTCTAATAACAGTGTCTTTAACAGATATGGAGAACAGTCACCTCTGGTCTAAAATTAGGTCAGGAGGTCAAATCATAGAAAAACCTTGTGTGCACTGTTGATCCCACATTTTCAGTCCAGTACTAATGAGAATTGTTGGAAATGTTTGTCTTGATGATATTTCAGACACAAGATCGAAAATGGGTTATTTTGGCTGTAAAAATGGGTCACTTGAAGAAAACATTTTGAATCATTGTATACACTTTTGAGGGCAGATTTTCAGCCCAATACTCATACAAGTTTTTTTGGATGTATGTCTTGATGATATCTTGGACCTGTTTGATAATGGGTCATGTAAAGGCAAAAAGTAGGTCACTGGGACTAATCAAAGAAAGACTGTGTGTGCACTCTATAGGCCACATTCTTAGCTCAGTACCCATGGAAATGTGGCCAGAATGTTTGTCTTAATGATTAATGAAAAGTTTGAAATAGATCACATTTGTTACAAAAAGAAAAGTCACAGGGATAAATCTTAGAAAAAACATTGTGTGCACTCTAGAGACTGCATTTTCAGTTTAGTACTCATGAAAATTGGTCAAATTATGTGTGTTGACGATATCATGGATATGTGAATAAATGGGCCTCATCGAGTCAAAAAAATAGCTCACTGGGCCAAATTTTAGATCAGCCTTGTGTGCACTCTGAAGGCTACATTTTCAGTCAATAATTTTATGAAATCCAGATTACTTGACCAAGGTGAGCACTTGAAGCCCCAGTGGCCCTCAAGTTAAAAGTTTCGTCCTGAAGATCTTTGAATCTCCGAATTTTGTAGAAGAAGGTTAAGTAACCCTATACCAAACAACAAAATGTTGGGTTTGATGGAATTGAAACCATGTGGAGATGACAATATAAATATTGCTTAAATGATAAATTCTGTCTTGAATAGGTTAGAAAACATTGTGGTTAAAGGAGAAAATACTGGTTACCAGCACAATATTTTCAAAAGTCTTTTTCCTTGGGATCAATAAAACTTGGGATTGTGCAGTAAAGGGTTAAATAAAAAACCAAACTGTCTTAGCTGTGAGAAGATGAAAGATGCTTTATAAAATAGTGCACTTAACTTGACTGGACTATTGTTTCTTTTTATTGTCGTTTATGTATGAAGTGTGGCTCCATGCTACTTTTTTACAGTCTTTTTCAGCTCTTTATTGTCCAGACTTTGTACTAGAACCCTTCTATTTTCAGTTCATCCATTTTTGTTCCTTTAATGTTATTTTTTTCTAAAGCTATTCTCATTTTATGAGCAATTTTTTTGAAGTTTAAGATTCGTAGATTAAGGTTAGACTGCAAAGAAATTCTATTCTAATCTTGGATCCAGTCATATCATAATTTTATGAGCCTAACTCTTTAACACATAACAGAATTTTAGACTGGTCCAAATTCAAAGCATTTGCAGACGACAAATTAAATGACACCCAACGGAGGATTTCTGCCTATGATAGGGTAAAAAAATTGTGGGAAAAGGAGAAAATTCTGGTTACCAGCACAATGGTCTCAAAAGACATGTTTTGAAGGGTTATTTAACTCTTTACCAAACAACATAATTTTATACTGGACCAAATTGAGAGTATTTGCAGATAACAAAATGAATGAAAAACTGACTGAAAAATTTAAATTCATTTTTATAAGGGTAGAAACCATTATGGGAAAAGCAGAAAATGCTGGGAACCAGCATTTTCATCTTTTTCCCACAATGTTTTCCAGAGTTTTCTTCTAAAGGGTTGCTAAAAGTAGGGATTGTTTGGTAAAGGGTGAACAGTTATTGAAAATAAAAGAATGTCCCCCCAGACAGGATGGCTAGTAAGTAACCTTACCTACCTATTCATTGGCTGAATGAAAAACTCCATATTGTCTGTAGGTAACCCATCCCTCACACTGACAATTTCTTTAACCCTTTACCACAGTTTTAACGACCCTGAGAAACAGAGCCTTTTGAAAACATTGTGGGAAAAGGAGAAAATGATGATAACCAGCATTTTCTTCTTTTCCCACAACGATTTCTACTCTATCAAGGACAAATTTTGTCCTTTTGGCCACCTACACTTTGTCGTCTGCAAACACTTTGAAATTGAACCAGTCTAAAATTTTGTTTGGTAAAGAGTTAACCCTTTATCAGATGACAAAATTTTAGATGAGTCCAAACTGAAAGCACTTGCAGACAACAAAATAATTGTGACTCAAAAATTAAAATTTGTTCTGGAAGTAGAAAACATTGTGGGAAAAGGAGAAGATGCTTGTAGCAAGCATTTTCTCCTTTTCCCACATTGCTTTTAAAAGATCTCCTTCACAGGGTTGTTGAAACTTGGGATAGTGTGATAAAGGGTCAACTCTTTACCAAACAACAATGTTTTAGACAGGTGTCCAAAGGCAAAGCCAAAGGATGGAATTTGTCTAAAAATAACATAGGTAGAAAAAACATTGTGGTCACCAGCATTTTCTCCTTTTTCAACGTTTTCCAAAGTCTTCTTCCTCAAGGGTCTTTAAAACATGGAATCATTACCGCCACAATACTATGTTTAAACGGCTCTGAAGGAGAAAGCAGGATTCAAGATCAGGTTGCATATATCTGGGCAGTCTGATCTTGATGTTTGATGTCAGCTTAAGTAACTGACTCGGGAGGTGTCCGTGGGTATGAGGTAGAGCACTGGCCTCGTAACCATAAGGGCCCAAGTTTGATTCCAGGAGCAGGTGTCAACTTTTGGACTGTTCATTTTGCCCACACATTTTGTGTGAGTATTGGTGTAGTTTCCAGGAAGCAGAATGGAGATAGATGAGTATAAGTTCAAGAATTTTTTTCTCGGTTCATGTAAAATAAGTATGTTTAAAATAAGTAACTGACATTGTGCTTACTGCTTGTAGACTCAAGGTAGTGAGTTTAGTCTGGTAGCTCAGTAGGTAAGTCAGCTTGAAACCAGGGGATTTGCTGGTTCGAGACCATAGCTAAGGCCTGTTTCTTTCATATGATCTGTGGTAGTCCTTGTTATAGATTTCATTCCTATCGTAACATTGATTGTCGCTGAACAATGGTGATGTGAGAATTTTAACAGCCAAGGGCTTGGGAAGAATAGTGCACAAAGTACTTGTTGACCCTTTACCACATAACCAGGAGTTTTAACGACCCTGAGAAAGAAGGAAACTCCAGGATGGCATGGATGGTGGCACTGGCACTGTAACATAACTGAAATAATGTTAAAAATGGTGTTTGAGACCAAACATACAAACAAACAAACAATTACTGGCCATACCAGAAAAGAAAGCATAAAGCATAGTATTGCATGGAATAAGGTAAACATTAAGTACTTTTACTGTTGCCAAAAATAATCTGACCAAGATCTTGCATTTCAAGGGACAATTATGACTATTGTAATGGGTAAATTGTCTCTCTTCCAATTATGCCTTGCGGGTTATTGTGAAGGGTTCTGTGTTTGAAGTAGGAAGAATGCCACTTTTAGCACAGACAGAAGGGCAACAGTGCGCCAGTCTATGGCTACTCTTCAATTACAGAAAAACAGAAAATATGGGATACCACCCTTTGGGCTGTAATTTTATCTTTCATTACAAGCTTTTAAACCTTTACTAAACAAATTCATGTTATAAGGACCCTGAGGAAGATGATTTTTGGAAAGCATTGTGGGAAAATGAGAAATTCCTGGAAACCAAAATTTTTTTCCCCCAAAACATTTCTACCCTTTCAGAAACAAATCTCATCATTTAAGCCACACCCAACTTGTCATATGCAAATGCTTTTAAGTTGGACAAGTCTACAATTTTGTTGGAAGGAATTAAACTTTACTCTCAGTACCAGGGCACAATATGTTGGACTTGCCAAAAACCAAAGCAATTGAAAATTTACTTAACTCTTTACCAAATGACAAAAATTTGGACTCGACCAAATTGAAAGTATTTGTAGATGACACAATAAATATAGATCAAATGTTGATTTCTGTCTCCGGTAAAGAAAGAAAACATTGTGGGAAAAGGAGAAAATGCTGGTTACCAGCATTTTCTCCCATTCCCACAATGTTTTCAAAAGCTTCTTTTTCAGGGTCGTCAGAACTTGGGATTGTGTGGTAAAGGGTTAATGAATGCACTTTAACTGATGGAAATTATCTTTGAAAGGTTAGAAGATGGTGTGAAAAGGAGAAAATGCTGATTTGGCAGGTTAACTCTTTACCACACAATCCTGACTTTTAACGACCCTGGAGCAGAAAGCTTTTGAAAACATTGTGGGAAAAGGAGAAAATGCTGGTAACCAGCATTTTCTCCTTTTCCCACAATGTTTTCTACCCTGTCACAGACAAATTCATCATTTGAGTCACATTTAATTTGTTGTCTGCAAAAGCTTTCAATTTGGACAAATCTTAAGATTTTGTTGTTTGGTAAAAAGTTAAGGGTTAAACATTTACCATACAACAAAATGTTAGACAAGTCCAAATTCAAAGCAGTTGCAGACGACAAATACAATGTGGCTCAAATTGTGGGACTTTTCCCTGAAAGGGTGGAAAACATTGTGGAAAAGGAGAGAATGCTGGCTACCAGGAAACTCTGGATTGTGCGGTAAAGGATTCACTTGTTACCTTTTAAAGATGACTTGTGCATCTCACTTATGATCACTTTTGTAGTCAATATGAATCAAGGCAAAATTGCTGAAAAGAAACAATTTCTCCTTTTGCTTAGATTTATTTATAAAATTTTATTCTTAAATTAAACTTTTGTTCATTTTCACTATTTTCCAAAGATATGTTTTTAAAAGTTATTGGCAGTTTTTTTCCCCAGGAGGTATTAAATTTAGCAGACAGCAAGATCGATTTTGGATAGACTGTTCAAAATGAAACTTTGCTACCAAACCACAAAATTTTAGACTTGTGCAGATTGAAAGTATTTGCAGACAACGAAAAAAATGTGACTCAGAAATTAGAATTTGAAGGGTAGAAAACATTGTAGGAAACGGAGAAAATGCTGGTTACTGATAGTTTTCAAATACTTTCTTTGTTAGTAGCTTAAACTTGGGATTGTGTGGTAAAGAGTAAATGCTGCCCCTGACAATGGAAAATAAACAAGCTTTAGCGATGGCAAAGATCAATTTAACCGTTTACCAAACAATCCAGGGTTTTCATGACCTTGAGAAAGAAGCCTCATGAAAACATGGTGGAAAAAGGAGAAAATGCTGGTTACCAGCATTTTCTCCTTTTCCCACCATGTTTTCTACCCTTCCAAAAACAAATTTCAATTTTACAGTCACTTTTATTTTGTCGTCTGCTAATGCTTTCAGTTTCGACTAGTGTAAAATATTGTCGTTTGTTAAAGAGTTAAAAAATCACAAAGTGGCGAGTCTGATCCGAGATCTACACAGTGTGCTTTTTGATGCTATTTTGTTCTTTGCAGTGGAAGAAAACATTTTGGGAAATGGGGAAAATGCTGAATACAAGTATTTTCTCTTTTTCCCACAATGTTTTCAAAAAGCTCTTTCTTCAGGGTTGTTGACCCTTAACTATACAATTCAGAGTTTTAAGGACCCTGGAGAAAGAAGGTATTTGAAAATATTTTTTAAAAAAGGATTGATTGATTGATTGTATGGTGTTTAACGCTCATTTCAACAATATTTCAGTTGTATTGCGGCGGCCAATACACCTATCCATGCTTTCCTGGAGTTTCTTTTACCAGTACTCCGCACAATATTCTTTCCAAGCCACTGGCTGCTTTCCCACATAACCATAAGCAATGGTCAGCAGTGGGAAAGGAATGAATCCTGTGACAGTGGCTCTCATCAATCCTCGGAAAGAAATAAGCTGAGCTGGGGATGGAATCTGAGCGACCTCCTATTCTCAAGTCCTGTACGCTACCGACTGAGCTACTGGGGCTCGCCATTTTCCATTTTCTCCTTTTTCCTGTATGTTGTCTGCCTTTCCAGTTTTTGAGACTCATTTTTAATTTGTCATCTGCAAATTCTTTTAATTTGAGCAAGTCAAAAATTTTGTCCTTTTGGTAAAGAGTTAAAACTTGATTGTTTTGGAAAGAGTTGAATTCATTTGTGACAAAAATAATTATGTCTGCACTGTATCTATATTTATCTTTTTTAACTCTTTACCAAACAACAAAATTTTTGACAGGTCCAAATTGAAAGCACTTGTAGACGACAAATTAAACGTAAATCAAAAATTGAAATCTGTTTCCAGCAGGGTAGAAAACATTGTGGGAGAAGGAGAAAATGCTGGTTACCAGCATTTTCTCCTTTTCCCACAATGTTTTCAAAAGGCTTCTATATCAGGGTCGTAAAAACTAGGGATTTTTTGGTAAAGGGTTAAAGAAAGAGTTTTTTGATAGTTTTACTTATTAACCCTTAATTCTTTACCATTAAGCCTTTACCACATGACAAAACTGTAGAATTGTCTGAATATAAAATTTTTGAAGATGACAACTGAAAAGTGATTTAAATGATGGAATTTGTCTTTGATATGGTAGAAAATACATTTATTGTGGGAAAAGGAGAAAATGCTGGTTACCAGCATTTTCTCCTTTTCTCACAATGTTTTTTCAAAAGGCTTCTTTTTCAGGGTTGTTTAACTTTGGGATTGTGTGGTAAATGGTTAAGCAATTTCTCCCTAAAATCTGCTGTAACCTAGGTATTCCACAGAAACCCAAGTTTTGATGACCCTGAGGAAAATGCCATTTGAAAACATTGTGGGAACAGGTGATAATGCTGGTAACCTGCATTTTCTCCTCAATGTTTTCTGCCGTATCAAGGACAAGTTTTATCATTTGGGCCACCTTTAATTTGTCGTCTGTAAATGCTTTCAGTTTGGATCAGTCAAAATTTTGTTGTTTGGTAAATAGTTAATAAGTTCACATAATGTTCGATTCATTCTGCAAATCCCAGTTTTACAAGAATGCTTTCAAAGTGGCTTGTTGCTCATTTTTTTTTGAAGACGTAATGAGTTAAAGAGCAAAAATAGCAGTAAAGGACCAGAATGGAGCCAAAAGGAATTTTCAAAGGAGACAGTAAAAAGAAATTAAGTACAGGTCTTAACCTTCTCCAGTGAAATGGCAGCAGACAAAAATATTTCTTTTTTTGTTGTCAGACTTTTAAACGGAGCTATTCAGATTGTTTTTTTTTTGCCATGAATCAAATTCTTTAAAAGTAAAACAATGACACTGTCTGCTAGATATATATTTGAGCAGCCTTCTTGCCAAAAGGGGGGGGGGGGGGTTTAACTCTTTTCCAAATGACAAAATTTAGGACTTGTCCAGATTGAAAGCATTTGCAGACGACAAAATAAATGTGAATCAAAAATTGAAATTCTATTTGGGAAGATTAGAAAAACATTGTGGGAAAAGGAGAAAATGCTGGTTACCAGCATTTTCTCCTTTTTCCCCACAATGTTTTCAAAAGCTTTCTTTCTCAAGGTCGTTAAAAGTCAGGATTGTGTGGTAAAGAGTTAATGCATCTTCATGATGTACTATACCAACCAAGTCATCACATATTTACAGATTCATAAAATCTATTTTGTCTAACAACTGACTACATATTATATCAAAAGGTAGAAAGGTCCTTCCACAAGCAGAAAATTTACTAATTGCGAAAAGTTTTGACTTACGTCAGCTTGTGCAGACTGCCCAGGCTGACATGGGTCAATACTTTTTGCAGATGCATTAAACCCTCTTTTCACAGAGCATGGCTTTTAAATGTACTCAGTTCCATAAATAAGTGTGCACTTAATTTTCTTTTATTTCTCGTCGCATGTTTTACTGAAGACCAACAAATTTGGTATCATACTTTAGTTCAGAGTCTGTAGAAAATGCCAGGCTAATCAGATTTTGACTAACGGAAAGTTTAAGTTAGGTTTTTGCATTTTAAATGAAGGTGGTACTAAAACCAAAGTTGCAAAAGTACTCAAAGACTAAGGTAACATTAAAGTTAGGTTTTTCTTAAAGTTCTTGTAATTTTTCAATCAATATCTTGTATGGCCACCTCTGCTGTCGATACAGGCAATTATTCGACGTCACATAGACCTTACATAACGTAAAATCATTGCATCAGGAATGTTATTCCATTCCTGAACGAGAGCGGTGGCCAAAACCTAACTTCAATGTTACCTTAGTCTTTGAGTAATTTTGCAACTTTGATTTTAGTACCACCTTCATTTAAACTGCAAAAACCTAACTTAAACTTTCTGTTAGTCAAAATCTGATTAGCCTGGCATTTTCTACAGACTCTGAACTAAAGTATGATACCAAATTTGTTGGTCTTCAGTAAAACATGCGACGAGAAATAAAAGAAAATTAAGTGCACACTTATTTATGGAACTGAGTTTATTTTCTTTGCAAGCCTATAGAAACTGGACAATAATATCAGAAATCAGGAAAAATGGAATGATTTCAGTCTTTAAACCTTTACCAAAAGACAAAATTTTAAGACTTGTCCAAATTGAAAGCAGTTGCAGAGGACAATTTTAATGTGGCTGAAATTGAGAAAATTGTCTTAGAAAGGGTAGAAAATATTGTGGGAGAAGGAGAAAATGCTGGTTACCAGCATTTTCTCCTTTTCCCACAATGTTTTCTAAAAGCTTTCTTATTTAGGGCCGTTAAAACTCAGGATTGTGTGGTAAAGAGTTAAGTAATGGGATCATCTTTTTGCATTCTACACTGTCCACTTTGGTGAAACACTTTAGACAAAGGCAACCTTAGAATTGTGATTATGTGTGTTTTATATCTAGACTGAATATATCTGTTGCATTTTTGTCTTGCTCCAAGGGATAAAATTATAGGTTTTCCTGTACCAGAGGCATTTTTGAGGGAACAGAATATATCACAAAACAATAGACAGTAGGAGAAGATTCAAGATCACTCCACTTCACATTTTATGCAGTCTGATCTGAATCTACAATTACCCAAAAGGAAAATTGAAGTATGAGTGCGGGTTTTAAAGTTTGAACAAGGTTAGATCTGCACCTCAGATCATGAGCTAAATATTTACTGATTGAGACAAATATTTATCTTACACAGTCTGCAGGTCTTCTTGGAATATAGGGAAGAATTGAGTGAACCCTTTACCACACAAGCATGACTTTTAACAACTCTGAGAAAGTCTTTTGAAAACATTGTGGAAAAGGAAGAAAATGCTGGTAGTCACAGTGTGTTTTACCCTCCCAAAACAAATATCAAATTTACAGTCGAATTTATTTTGTTGTCAGCAAATACTTTCACTTGGACTAGTCTGAAATTTTGTTGTTTATGAGATAACTTTACTAAACAACAAAATGTAAGACTAGTCTCATTCGAAAGCAATGGTAGACGTCAAATTTGAAATGAGTCCATTAATGGGATTTGTCTGTGAAAGGGTAGAAGACAGTGTGGGAAAAGGAGAAAATGCTGGTTACTAGCATTTCCTCCTTTTCCAACAGTGTTTTCAAAAGCTTTCTTTCTCAGGTTGGGTTAAGCATGGGATTGTCTTGTAAAGGGTATGAAAGGCTCTGTGGAGGTACAAGATCAAGTTTGATCGTAAAGAAACCTAAAAAGATTGAGGCAGACATATCTTGTTTTTTACGATAACCGCAATCAACCCAAAGGATCTTTGTGGAGCCAAAGTGACCAGTAATGGAAACCAATATATCGTAATTGCTGGTAAAATACAGGAAACAAGTTTCTCCTGTGGTCGTTAGACTCGGCTCCTGTGACAAACAAACTCAGAAAATTGTCGCCAGTTGTATTGACCAATACTCTGTCCGTGGCAGTTTAATCCAAAATGACCACTTTGGCAATTCCCGTATCGCGTTTTCTTGGCAGAAATATCATAATCCTGTCTCCAGGCCCCGACCTGATGTCCGGTTCACTGGCTTTAAAGTCGCCATGGTTTTATCTGGAAATGGACAATCATAGAAAACTGTCGCCAGAGCTATCAATGTTATGGCTCTTGACCAATCAGCATTCAGTTGTTGTGACCAATAATTTAACCTCTGCGTCTTGGCCATACTCAGAATTGATCAGAGTCCCCTGGGAGCTTGCCAATCTAGTAAAGCTTCCTTCCTTTATTCACTCAGACAGACTGCTAACCAGACAACAGTAATCAGATTATAGGAGCATGGTTCCAGGCTTGGTCTGGATTTTGACATGCTGTAATTAACTTATGACCAATGACTGATCCTGGATCATGATAATACAGATGCTTGTCTCCAAGTTTCTTTGTAGCTACAAAGCCTTTGGGAGATATCAATCAATGACAACAGATTAGACAGGGAACCAGCATTATTGTGACATTACAAAGCTAGTAAATTATTATGTTAGAGAGACGGGGATCCAGCTGTATGGTAGACTGAAGTATTCCAAATGAATTTAATCACTTTTGACATTGCTTTTAACCCATTGAGCAGCTCTTGAATAAACCCAACAAAAATTTTGAATCTAGAAAAAAAAGACCAAAAGTAATTACAATTGCTCTTGTCCCGAATGGCTTGAACAAAGAGAACAGATTGGATTAGAGATCAGACTGCATGCCTCTTCCACTCTGAACTTGATCAAAATAGGCGAAAAAGTCAACTACGTGTTTAGTCGTGAAAGCCTGTTTAGCTTTTTTCTGGATGATAACATTTTAGACTTGTCCATAATTATTGAGAGCATTTTACAGATGACAAATCCCATACAGCTTAAATGATGGGATTTGTCTTTCAATGGGTCGAAAACATTGTGGGAAAAAGGAGAAAATGCTGGTAACCAGCATTTTCTCCTTTTCCCACAATGTTTTCAAAAGCTTTATTCCATGGTCATTAAAATTCAGACTGTTTGATAAAGAGTTATAGTTTAAGTACAGTATAGACATTTCTCATCTCAAATTCTTCATGGAGTTTCATATTTATTAGTCTGCAGCTTCATATCAGCTGTTTTTGACCCTTTACCACACAACAAAATTTTGGACTCGACCAAATTCAAAGCATTTGCAGACGACAAGATAAATGTAGCTCAAATTGTGATTTTTGTATTTGATAGGGTAGAGAACATTGTGGGAAAAGGAGAAAATGCTGGTAACCAGCATTTTCTCCTTTTTCCACGATGTTTTCAAAAGCTTTTTATTTCAGGGTTGTTAAAACTCGGGATCAAGTGGTAAAGAGTTGAAAGAGAGTCAGGGCCTGTGTTTGCTGTCTCCTCTAATCCTTTTATCCTTGTTTTAACCTTTTACCATATGGTCCCGAGTTTAACTCTTTATCAAACAGAAAAATTTTAGACTTGTCCAGTTTGGAAGCATTTGCAGAAAACAAAATAACTGTGACTCAAAAATTGGAATTTCAGTTGGGAAGGCCAGAAAACATTGTGGGAAAAGGAGAAAATTCTGGTAATCAGCATTTTCTGCTTTTCCCACCATGTGTTCAAAAGCCTTCTTCCTCAGGGTTGTTAAAACTCAGGATTGTGTGGTAAAGAGTGAAATGACCCTGTGAAGAGGGCTTTTGAAATCTGCTAACTAGCATTTTCTCTTTTTCCCCACCATGTTTTCTGCCCTCTCAGGGCAAATTTCATATTTTAAAAAGTATTCAAATTGTTGACAGCAAAAGCTTTCAACTTGGACAAGTCTAGAATTCTGTTGTTTAGTAACGAGTTAAATAGAAATCAGGACCTACGTTTGCTGACTTCTTTAACTCTTTACCACACAGTCCGGACTTTGAACGACCCAAGGGAAAGAAAGCCTTTGAAAACATAGTAGGAAAAGGAGAAAATACTGAAAACCAGCATTTTCTCCTTTTCTCACAATGTTTTCTGTCCTTCCAGAGTCAAATTTCAATTTTTGAGTCACTTTTATCATCTGCAAATGTGTTCAATGAAGACAAGTCCAAAATTTTGTCATTAACCCTTTACCATACGGCAAAATTTAAGACCTATCCAAATTGAAAGCATTTGCAGACGACAATTTCATAGTGGCTCAAATGACGCAACTTTTCTTTGATAGGGTAGAAAACTTTGTGGGAAAAGGAGAAAATGCTGGTTACCAGCATTTTCTCCTTTTCCCACAATGTTTTCAAAAGGCCTCTTCTTTAGGGGCGTTAAAAGGCGTCATTGTGTGGTAAAGAGTTAATTAACTCTTTACCTCATCACAAAATTTATAACACGTTAAAATTGAAAGTATTTGCAGACAACAAATCAAATGCTACTACAGTGATTGTATTGGTTTTTGAAAGGGTAGAAAGGCCGTTGAAAGCATTGTAGGAAAAGGAGAAAAATGCGGTTAACCAGCATTTTTTCATATCTCACAATGTTTTCAAAATCTTTTTTATCCATTGTCTTTAAGTCTAGTGATTGTGCGATAAAAGGCCATCTATAAGTGGTCCAGGTAAGCATGGATAGCTGGCCGCTGCGATACTACTGAAACATTGTTGAAAACCGTGTTAAACACTATACAAAGCACATAAAATCTACAAGTGGTAATGTCTCAGTATTCATTTCACATCTTATACTCTATCATCTTTCTATTTTCAGATGAACATATGCAGAATCAAATGGACGTTGACAGCAGCTACTCAAATTCAAACCAGACCAGTAGAGGGCGACACTGGTGCACAATTGCATACTGGGAATTACGAGAGCGGGTGGGGCGTCTGTTAAAAGTGTTTGACTCTCACACCAATATTTTCCAAGATCTACCTCACGGGGACGGATTATGTCTAAAGATATTACAAGAAGACAATGCAGTGTCAGAAAGTGTTCGGCGAACTAGAGAAAAAATCGGGCTTGGCATTGTGCTGAGTAAAGAAACAGATGGAGTATATGTGTATAATCGTTCAGAGTTTCCGATATTTGTTAATTCACCGACATTGGAGAATCCGCTGCTTAGAACGTTATATGTGCACAAGGTTTTATCAGGTTATTCGTTAAAGATATTTGATTATGAACGAGGGCATTTGATGCGAGAAATGGAATATTATGACCCAAAGTATTTAGATGGCCCATATGATCCTTGCTCGATACGGATTAGCTTTGCAAAGGGTTGGGGTACACATTATGCGAGACAAATTTTAACATCCTGTCCGTGTTGGTTAGAGTTGTTATTGACGATAGATAGATGATAGTTATAAGAATTCGGGTTTTAGTTTTAATCAACCCTCCAAGTGCTATAATAAGTTCTCAGATTGATGTCATCAGTAAGCCCTTTATCAAAACATTTTTGTATCTTAACTATCTACCCAACAATTGAATGTTTTAACAACCTTGAGGAAGAAGCTGTTCGAAAGAAAACATTGTGGGAAAATGCTGGTAGCCAGCATTTTCTCCTTTTTCCCACAATGTTGTAAACCCTTTCAAAGACGTGTTCGATTTATACAGCCACAGTGCTCACATGATTTGTCCTATGCAAATGTTTTGGAATTAGACAAGTCTAATGTTTTGGTGAGTGGTGATGGGTGATGAAAGGGGTTTAACGACCTTGAGGAAGAAGCGTTTTGAAGACATTGTGGTGATAGGAGAAAATGCTGGAAACCAGCATGTTTTCCTTTTCCCACAGTGTTTATTACCCTATCAAAGAGAAATTCCATTATTTAAGCTACATCTAAACTTTCATTCATAAATGCTTTCAGTTTGGATAAGTCTATATTTCATTTGTTTGGTAAAGACTTAAGTTTTCTTTGATACCCGAAAATTTAACCCTTTACCAAACAACAAAGTTATAGACTTGTCTAAACTGAAAGCATTTAAAGATTACAAATTATATGTAGGTCAAAGATGATTGCTGTCTATGAAATGGGAGAAAACATTGTGGAAAAACATTGTCTCTTTTTCCCACAATGTTTTCAAAGGCCTTTTTCCTCAAGATGGTTGAAACTCGTGATTGTGTGGTAAAGGGCTAATCTGTTGATTCTTGAATTTATTTCTTATTATCAGTGATATTTTTAGGTTTCATTTATTTACCATATGTAAGTTTTTACTAGACATCAAAACTTAGACTCATCTGTATTGAAAGCATACTTTTTCTAAAGACAAATACTGTTACTTGAGTCATGTTTAAGTTATCAGCTGCAAATGCTTTAACTCTTTGCCAAACGACAAAAATTTGGACTTGACCAAATTGATAGCATTTGCAGACGACTAAATAAATGTAGCTCAAATGATGATTTCTTCCTTAAATCTGGTAGAAAACATTGTGGGAAAAGGAGAAAATGCTGATTACCAGCATTTTCTCCTTTTCCCACAATGTTTTAAGAAGGCTTCTTTCTCTGGGTCGTAAAAACTAGGGATTGTTTGGTAAAGGGTTGAATTTGGACAGTTCTAAGACTTTGTCATCTGGCAAAGAGTTTGATTTGATTCTGCTAGTAATCTGATCACTGCTGAAAAATTTTGGCTGCTTGTTCTTTTTCTTTTTATGAGTTTCAGCTTGTCTGTTTTGGAAGAAAAAAGTTGAGGTATTGTCCTAGCCCTGTTGTTGTCCTGTTATCGTGTAAAAACTTTGACATTTTCATATATCTCTGTTATTACTGAAAACATTTACTTTAGACTTAAGATAGATGTTTACTTTCAAGAGGTGAACCATACAAGAAAGCAGGTAACTATAAACATATTTTTTACATAGTTATGCCCCTTTTTTGAATTAGAATTTTCTTCGAAACATATCTTTGTTATTACTGAATATATACCTACATGTGATGGTCTGGTTGATATTCTAGACACATCCATGTTGTAGTTATATGTTGGCAAGTAAATAAAAAATATTTTACTAAGAATTTCTAGATAAAATTGTTGAAATAGTGCATGTTATGAGCAACCACCCAGCAGGACAGGTTACTCTCAACACATTTTTTTCACAGAGTTATATCCCTTTTGGAACTCAGAATTTTTATTGAAAAAAGCAAGCACAACTAAGCATTGACACCCACATGCAGGGCTCTTGTTAATATTTGAGATGCATCCATGTTACTGTCAACAGATTTCTTACACAGTTATACCCCTTTTTTGGACTAAGAACTTTCTTTAAAAAAGTACCTGCAAGTGGGCATTGGCACCCACATTTGGTACCCTGGTTAATATTTTGAGGCATCAAAATTGAATGAATGATTATGTTGGTAAGTAGTTAGCAAAGTATCTATTTCACTCTACTGTTTACCAAACAATTATGTGTTTTAACAACCCACAACCCTGAGGTAGAAGGCCTTTGAAAACATTGTTGGAAAAGGAGAAAATGCTGATTACCAGCATTTTTTCCTTTCCCACAAAGTTTTATATCATATTGAAGACAAACCCACATATGAGTCAACTTTGATTTGTTGTCTGCAAGTGGTTTCAGTTTGGACAAGTCTTAAATTTTGTCACTTGGTAAAGAGTTGAAAAGTTTAGAAAAAATTTGAGATGTAGCTCGTTATCAGCAGGTTCTCCAGTTGTGATGATGTCATTTGAGATGTTCAGTAGGTACATGCAGAGTGTGTTAAAAGTGCATGCTTAACCCTTTACTGCTCAATGCTGAGTTTTAAAGACCCTAGGAAAGAAGGCTTTTGAAAGCGTTGTGGGAAAAGGAGAAAATGCTGGAAACCAACATTTTCTCCTTTTCCCAAAATGTTTTGTATCCTATCAATGAAAAAATGCACTATTTGAGCCACATTGAAATTTTCATCTGCAAATACTTTCGATTTGGACAAGGCTAAGATGTTGTCATTTGGTAAAGGGTTAACTGTACCAAACAATCCAGTGTTTAAATGAGAGTGAGGGAGAAGATAACCAGCATTTTCTCCTTCTCTTACAATGTTTTCTGCTCTTTTAAAGACAAATCCCAGGATTGTTAGAGTCTAATTTTATTTATCTACTTCAAGTGCCTACAGTTTGGATACGGTAACTCTTAAATTTTGTCATTTAACTCTTTACCAAACGACATGATATTAGACTAGTCCAAATTGGAAGCATTTGCATAAGACAAAATAAATGTGACTCAAAAATTGAAATTTGTTTTGGGAAGGGTAGAAAACATTGCGGGAAAAAGGAGAAAATGCTGGTTACCAGCATTTTCTTCTTTTCCCACTATGTTTTCAAAAGGCTTCTTTCTAAGGGATGTGAAAACCCGGGATTGTTTGTTAAAGGGTTAATAAGGATTGTACTCTTTACCAGAAGACAAGATTTTACATCCATCCAAATTTAGGTCATTTGCAAACAACAAATTATATGTGGTTCAAATGCTGGAATTTGGTTTTGAAGGGGTAGAAAACATTGTGGAAAAAAGAGAAAATGCTGGTTACCAGCATTTTCTCATTTTCTCACAATGTTTTGAGACGTTTTCTTCATTGAGGTCTATAAAGTACAGGATAGTGAGGTAAAGTTTGAACTCTTTACTCTAAAGTAATGATTTACAACAGGTAACTGTGAACACATTCTTGTGTAATAATGAAAGGCTGAGTATACAAGAGCATATGAAAACATTGTGGCAAAATGATACTTGAGCTCATTTTTCTTTTGCTAGAATGTTTGTAAAAGTGGTATGCTGGCTGAGATAAGAAAACATAAAGTTTATACGTGGCCAGTTTCTGATTATTAAAGAAACAATAATTATAAATTTGTCTTGTAGATCTGAGTTAGAGATACTTATCTAATATGTAGCAACATTTTAAAAGTTTAAATTTGAAACAAGTATTACATTTGGGTGTTATAGCCAATCACATTGAGGAAATAGGTATTAAATAAAAATTGGATGAAACAAACAAGCCTTTAGATTGGCTGTGATGAGTTGCAAAAAACTGTTACAGCCAATCAGATGGATTAATTTGAAATTGAATCTTAACTTGATGAAACAAGACCTGAGATTGGCTGTGAAGAGTTGGATCAAACTTTTACAGGCAATCATTTGGCTTGAATTGAAATTGAAACAAAACTGAATGAAACAAGTTAAACAGTTGGCAGTAATTATGTTGATGAAAATGTTACAGCCAATTAGGTTGGTGTTATTGAAATTGAAACAGATCCGGATGAAACAAGCCTGAAGATGGGCTATTACCAGTGTGACCAAACTGTAATTACCTATCAAATGGATGGAATTTAGATTTAAATAAAATTTGATGTAGAATGGGATCACAGCATGTTCTGTGTCAAGGCTCAACATTATGAACTACATGATACAATTTTTTTCCTTCATAGTTTTGTCAGTCTGTCTAAAAATTCAGCTATCCTTTTGGTTTTCTTCACTTTTTTCCTTTCTGTCAGACATTTGTGTTTTTGTTTAAGGTACTTAATGCTTTTCTTATAAACTTTTCTGTTTCAAATTCTAACTCACGATGAAAACAATTTTAGTGTGACCTTGGCTATGACCTTTGATTGGACCATGACCTTTAGATGGCAATGAATTCTGAATCGTTAGAATACAAGCACTTGCTTCTGTCTTGGGATGAAGTATTTTTGTATTAATCCCTATCCTGCCAAATAACTTGACTGAAACTTTGAAGGCAATAATAAAAAAACAGAATAATGCTATTTCAAACTTATTTCTTGAAGAAAAATATCTCCTTTTTGGACAGTATAGATCAAGATCAGACTGCACGTTCTGTGCAGTCTGATCTTGATCTACACTGTCTGCAGAAGGTCAGTGAGTCGCGCTTAGCAGCAGCCTAAAGGTTAATGTCTGTCCCTGTAGTAGAAAATACTGACAATGCAGGAGTATTTGCAATGCTGGTTGTGATATATTTGAAACACTGTGAGAACTGGGTAAATGACAGAGATATAGTACTTTTAACCTTTTACTGAGTGATCCTGCCTTGTCACCACCCTGAGGATTATAGGATTTTCAAAACATTTTGGAAAAAGGAGAAAATGGTGATATAACCAATATTTTCTTTTTTCCCCGTACAATGTTTTTCTAGCCTCCTATTCTTTTACCAGAAGTTATAGACTTGGCCGAATTCAAAGCATTTCAAGACAACAAAATATAGATGGCTGAAATACTGATGTTAGTTCTTTGAAGGATAGAAAACACTGTGGGAAATGTGAGAAAATGTTGCTTACAAACATTCTCTTTTTTTCCCACAATGTTTTTCTACCCTTTAACTTTTTATTCCTTTACCTCAACAGAATTTTAGACTTGTTCAAATTAAAAGCATTCAAAGACGAAAAATTAAATGTGGCCTAAATAATAGGATTTGTCTGTGAAATGAAAGAAAACATGGTGGGAATAAGGAGAAAATGCTGGATAGCATTTTCTCCTTTTCCCATAATGTTTTCAAAAGTCTTTATGTCAGGGTCGTTGAAACTCAGAATGCTGTGGATAAGGGTTTAGAGACTAATTTCATCATTTTAACCCCAAATAATTTGTTGTCTGTTACTGTACTCGTTTTGTATGAGCCTTAGATTTCGTGGTCTGGTATTGAATTGAGAAAGGAATATTGTAATACTGATGTTTAGTAGTGTTGCCATACTGAAAGTCAGGAAAATACTGTGGTAGATGAATAAGTTGCTTATTCTCTATGAATTGTTAGTTGTCCATGATGTTTTCACATGCTGATTTCGTTTGAATAAGGACATGTATTTATGAGTTTAAATGTTAACCCTATGTTGTTGGCACTTGAAAGAATGCTGATAAACCTAATGAATTTATCACACAGTCTGTACAATAGTGGGGAATGTCAGGTTTTGCTGAAAAAAATTGTTAAAGTTTGTCAGATGAAAGAGATGTTGCCTTAGTGATATGAAGATGAATGTTGCCATGACAATGACCTTCACATTTTAATACACTGATAGATGTCAGGACAATTTTCACAAACTTTGTTTGTTTATTAAATAAAGCAACATAAGTGCCATCTTTGATTTTGTTTTTAGTTATGCCAATGTTTTGGACATACTTACAAAGTTTTGTTTATTAAGCATTAACACTTTCACCACAGAAAAAATAAAATACACATTTTCAATGGTAGCTAGAGTAGTTCAACAGCAAGACGAAGAGACAGTTTAGTCATAATCTAGTATAGAAGAGTGGACAGTGTAGATCAGAGATCAGACTGCACATTCTGTGTTGTCTGAACTTGATCTACACTGTCCATAAAAGGATCCTGTGTCATCTGCAGTAAGGAAAGAGTTAAGGTTAATGGGTTTGCCTAACCAAACACCATAAACTGTTACCATATTATCTTAAATTTTTGCAACCCTAGGCGAGAAGACTTGAAAATATTATGGGAAAAGCAGACAGTTTCTGTTTACCTCACAATGTTTTGAACCCTATCAGAGAGGGATTTCGTATGTTACAGAGTATGGTAAGCTCTAGATTGTAGACTCTTCCATATTGAGCCCAGTTGCAGACCACAAAATAAATGTAGTTCAAATAACCTAATATGTCTTTGAAATAGTAGATAATATTAGGGAAACAGGAAAAAACGCTGGATAGCGTCATTTTCCTCTTTTTCCACATTTTTTTCAATCTTTTGAAACACAAATTCCATCACTTGAGCTAGAATTAACTCTTTACCAAACAGTCCCAGGTTTTCACGACTCTTAGAAAGAAGCCTTTTGAAAACATTGTGGGAAAAGGAGAAAATGCTGGTAACCAGCATATTCTCCTTTTCCCACAATGTTTTCCACCCTTCCCAGGTCAAATTTCAATCTTTGAGTCACATTAATTATGTCGTCTGCAAATAGTTCCTATTTGGACCAGTCTTAAATTTTGTCGTTTGGTAAGGAGTTAATTTGTCGCTTGCAAATACTGTGCTGTCAAATTGGAGAAAGTCCAAGGTTTTGTTATGTTGTAAAGAGCTGACCTTTACCAAACTATTCTGAGTTTAACAACTCTAATTAGAGAGTCTCTTAAAAACATTTTGTGAAAATGACAAAAATTCAAAGACAGTTTCATCATTTGAATCACTTTTGATGTTTCTTCTTGCAAATGCTTTCAATTTGGACAAGTGTAAAATTATGTTATATGGTACAGACTAAAGTATTTTCCAAACATTGGCTCATAGAGTTACAGAATGTAGGTTTATGAATATTCATGTAATTTTGTAACATCAGGTTCATTTGCATAATGACATGCCCTCATTTGCATTGTTTCTGTATCATCATTATTATTCATAGATTACCAGGTTTTAACTTGGTAGTTCTAAGAAATGTGATTAATATCAAAATATTAAAAAAAGATAATTGAAAGTTTCTTTTTTGTTATTTGTTCTGAAATCTGACATCTTGCAGTTAAGTGAAAATGTCCAGTGTTTGTTTATAGTTAACCCCAAACCATCCAGAATTTAAACAATCTTAATCCTTTACCACATAATCCCAACTGTTAACGACCTTGAAAGAGAAGACCTTTGAAAACTATGTGGGAAAAGGAGAAAATGCTGGTTACCAGCATTTTCTCCATTTCCCACCATGTTTTCTACCCTATCAAAGACAGTAGTTTTCCTTTTAGCAACATGTAATTTATTTTCTGCAAATGCTTTCAATTTAGACCAGTTTTGTCATCAGGTAAAGGGTTAAGAGATAAAGCCTAGGAAAACAATACAGGAAAAGTAAAAAAATGCTTACAACCAGATTTTTTTCCCTTTTTCCACAATGTTTTATATCCTTTTTCCTACAGTAAAATCTCATGATTTATTCCACATTCAATCAATTGTCTACTTTGCTTTTGTTTTGGACAATTCCGAATAATTTTGTACTGGTAAAGAGTTAACCTTTACCAGACAATACCGAGTGTCAACAACCCTAAGGAATGAAGCTTATTATAGTATTGTGGGAAAAGGAGGAGCTGCTGGTAGCAAGCATTTTCACCTTTTTCCACAATGTTCTCTATCCTTTGAAAAACTAATTCCATTATTTGTTCCACATTAAAATTTTAATCTCTTTGCTTCTCTGCTTGTGACTTGCAGAAGTCTAAATATTTTTTCTCTTGTGAAACAGTAAGATTTTTACCAAATGACAAAACATTGGGCTCAACCAATCTGATAGGAATTTTGCAGGTGAAAAAATGTCGTTCAACCGATTATTTCTGTCTTTGATAGGATAGAAAATATTGTGGGAAAAGGAGAAAATGCTGGTCACCAGTATTTTCTCCTATTACCTAATATTTTTCAAAAGCCTTCTTCAGGGTCATTAAAATGCAGGTCTGTATAGTAAAGCTTAACTCTTTCCCAAACAATCCCTGGTTTTCACGGCCCTGAAAAAGAAGCCTTTTGAAAACGTCGTGAGAAAAGGAGAAAATGCAGGTAACCAGCATTTTCTCCTTTTCCCACAATGTTTTCCACCCTTCCAGAACAAATTTCAATTTTTGAGTCACGTTAATTTTGTCATCTGCAAATGCTTTCAATTTGGACTAATCTAAAATTTTGTCGTTTGGTAAAGAGTTAACTATACCTGCATAGAAGGGCTTTTCTGGTTTGCAGCAGACTTGTGCTTTTAATAAGGAATTTCTTCCTTTCTGCCACAGTGTATTCAAGTGTAATTATGGTCACTGTATAAAAAACCTTTGCCAAACAATCCAGAATTCTATTGAACATGACAAGTCTAAAGTCGTTGTTCGATATGTAATGTGTATTGTACGATATCTCAAAAGCAATCGACTCAAATAGTGAATTGAACATTACATCCCTTCAAAGTATTCTCCGCGGTTTGAAATACATAATTTCAATCTCTGAATCCATTTCTGAAATGCGTCACGGTACGCTGATTTAGGTAGACCTCTGAGGCACTGACTGATGGCTGAGCCAAGGGCTTGTCGGGACTTGTAACGACGACCAGATAAGAACTTTTTAAGTTTTGGAAAAAGGAAAAAGTCGCATGGGGCTAGATCTAGAGAGTATGGTGGGTGTGGCAAGACGGTAACCCTCTCCGACTTCAAAAATTGCTTCACAAGCTCAGATGTATGTGATGGAGCATTATCATGAAGTAGACGAACATGCCTAAATCCTGACACAGGGCGTTGTTTAAGATAATATTTCTTGAGCTTTTTTAGTATAACATCTCGGTAATACCGACCTGTAACACTTTTGCCCTTCAGCACCGGAATTTGTACGGCTATACCATCACATGAGAAGAATATGCAATAAAGAACCTTCTTTGTGCTTATGCTTCTTTTGGCAAATACAGGCCTTCTACCGTGTTTAGTTAGCCATATTTTGTTTCCAATTTTTCTTACTGGTTCGAAATAGTGAACCCATGTTTCGTCACCAGTAACAATGTTTGTAAATTGTCTTTGATTGAATTTGGGAAACATTTTGAGCAATTGCTTAGCGGTTTGTACTCGTACCCGTTTTTAGTCATCTGTCAATGTATGCGGTATCCATCTGGCAGAAATCTTTCGTACTTTCAAAATACGCTTCAAAATGAAATGCACCCGCGATAGCAATATGCCAACAGCGTTGGCAATATCACGAATCGTGTATCTGCCATCACTTTCAATTATTTCCCTGACTTTTGAGACATTTGCCTTGCCTGTTACAGTCACAGGTCGGCCAGATTTTGCTGCATCTTTGACAGACTCTGTGGCAGTAAGAAATTTCTTTCTCCACCTACGAACTGTCTCATAAGATACCTTATCAGACCCATAAACTTCCCCCAATTCAGTAAAAATCTGCATTACCGAATGACCGAGTTTTGTGCGAACTTTTATATAAGCTCTAATTTCTTTAATATTCTTAATCCGTTCCCAACCATTTTCACAACAGTTGTCAACGACTAGCTCTATTGAAATGACTATAAGTTTAAAACTATGTGGAGCTGAAGGCTCGTGTTTATACCGATGGGAAGGTATTGAATAGAGCTATTCAAGCGTATCATCATCCACGAAATCGTGCAAAGCGTTATCGCGCTGTGGTACAATACACATTACATATCGAACAGCCCTCGCATGCCTGCAGAGGAGTACCCTATCAAGCTTTCAACAATGCCTTTAATAAGTAGTTTTTCACATGTAATCTTCATCACTGTTTTAACCTTTACAGCGCTTTTCACAACCGTAGTTGCCTTTGCAGCCAGTGTAGATCTAGATCAGGCTGCACAAAACATGCAGCCTGAATTTTTATCTACACTGTCCGCTTCGCTGAAACACTTCAGACAAAAGCAACGTTGAAATTATGATTGTTTGGGGCTTATTACTAGACTAAAAATGTCTGTTTGGTTTATTCGGCGCTCAAAGGTTTAGACCCTTTATAATGATTATCCATATTTTACAAAAATGTTTACAAAATCGTCACCTTTGACCTTGTTTAACCCTTTACCACACAATCCTGAGTTTTAACCAGCATTTTTTCCTTATTCCACAATTTTTTCTATCATGTCTTTGGAAAAGAAAATCATTTGAGCCACACTTAATTTCTCGTCTGTATATGCTTTGAATTTGGATCAGTCTATATTTTTGTTATTTGGTAAAGTGTTAAAGGCCGAATTAAATTTAAAGGCTCAAATACCTTCCCTTTATAACGTGTTATAATTTGCAAGATTATCGATATTGCAATGCGGTATAAGGGAAGCAACTCAGAGTAGCAGTAAAAATTGTGGTGACCTCCCGTTTCTCCCCCTCCATCCGTTTTAGTTACCTCGTTGTTTAACATATTTTGTTGTCCAATAAAAGTTTTAAAACGTTAGTGAACTGACTCTTATTCCTTTCATAAGCAGTCCTTTGTTTTAATAATCCCGGGAAAAAGTCATTGAACACAGAATATAAAAAGGAGAAAATGCTGAAAACCAGAATTTTCTCGTATTTTTTCCGATCTATCTGAGACATCATTAAAAAAATATTTAAATGCTGTCATAAATTGCTTTCAAATTGACAAGACTAAAATTTTGCTGCCTGTTTAAAAAGTTAGCTTACAGAACGTTTAAGGAAAAAAAATGGGAGATTAGAGGAATAAAGCTAAGGGATTAATCATAACAGTTGTTTTGAAAATCACCACTAGGTCAGTTAGATCGAGGTAGAATTTTCATTTTATTGATGGTCTGAGCACCCATTTCATCTAAGTGAGATACCAAGATCCGTAACAAGGTAAATTTGAGTTGCAATAACCCAATAAAAGTGCAAAGCGAAGAAACAAAAAGTATTGTAAGGGAAGTAACTCTTGCAGAAAAAACGGTTTTATCTTGAGTGGTTTCCCTTGGCCCAGTGATCAACACACACCAGCAATTTTATCTCGGTTGCAATAATAGGTTATTATAAAATGCTGAATGACAAAGACTAACATAAATATTACTTGTATGGTATAAGTTGATCTATTTTTTTCTGTAGCATGGGAACGCCTTAGCATGGTATAAGGGTTTCTTGTTCAAGGTAATATATGAAAAATGTTGACTAGATCTATCAATATATGACAAGGTGACGTTTTCAGCGCCAAAACGTGTCAAATCTCTTTCTACGGCTAAAAGTACAATCCGATGAAACTCAAAAAGATTTACATCTTATATGTGTGCTTTACTTAACGAGTGTACGGTATAGATACAAGATCAGACTACACGTTTTCTGCATTCTGATCTCGATCTATGCAGTCAACCAAAGCCTATGTTTGCGCCGTAGTAGTAAAGAGAAGCAGCACGCTGGAGGATAAGAAAAAAAATTTGCAAAATAGCTGGTGTACATTTTACAAAAATATATGCATTTCAAATAAGTGTGAGTCATGCTAAGTCAGAAACACCAGTTTAATGCAAAGAGTATCGACCAGGTAAGCCTGCACAGTCCGTGCAGGATGTCGTCCTTGGTTGAAACTTTTCGTTATTGTTGAGATCTTCACACATCAAAAGACCGTTCTACCTTATTCAGTCGTTTTTGGAAGACGTAATGGATCCTCTTTCTGTAACGACTTGATTGGTAAAGTGCATTTTGAAGATGCTTTTGTTAAGTTCATTAAATGATGTTTAACGCTGCTTTCAACATTACTTAAGTCATATTACAGCGTCAGCTCGCTTATTCATGTATGTATTGGGTTTCACCAGTACTAGGCTATAGCTCTGAGGTGTCTTGCACAAGGACAGTCCAACGAATAACCCGGTGCTTCCACTGAGGCTCGAACCCGGGGCCTACAGGTGATAGTCCTACACTTTGCCACTGAGCCACGCTGGACCCTTTTGAAGATGCATTTTCCAAGAACGCAACTTGTATATTTTGACGATATATTCAGCAAATAGCCCAGAAAACAATACTAGTATATTGTATGGATAAAATAGATAAAGATCTGTATTATAATGATTTCCAGAGAGGAAATATGTCCACACATGAATCAATGAAAAATGAACGACATGCAATATGTTACATTGTATTGATTGGCAATTTCGGTTAAGGTTGGTCGACGTTCTCTTTTCTATCAAACTAACAAAAACCTTTTCATGGGTCCTGCCTCTCGTCAAAATTCGACAGATTCCGTATGTTGCAGTGTATTGCATCCCTATTCACCAACCGTCCTTAAGAACGTTCTTAGTTTTATTCTCTAGAATTTCTAAAATTGTAAGTAACACAAATTCTGATTGGTTAAACCAAATGGTTTAACCAATCAGAAGTTGTGTTTATTTCTAAATCTATTATCGGACAAAGAATATTTTAAGAAAGTTTCATGAATACGGACCTTGATTGGCAATTTTGGTCAAGGCTGGTTGGCACCTTATTAATGTTTATGTGTCATGTCACTCGTCACAACTCGGCGAATTCCGTGACTACATCAAACGGACTTGATCAGAACATTGCCCGAGGTTTGCCGAATACGAGTCTTGCGTGGCTCATTGATTAAGGTGTTGGATTTGTAAGATCCTTGACCTCCGGCGCTAACTTTCATGGGAGCAGGGATCGTCCTTTTGCTAGGCATTGTTTAAAGAGCTCCAGCCAATAAAGTACTGTCAAGTCCAAGGAAATATGTGAATATAAGAGTTGTGAATTTGATAGGTAGAACTTGCAGTAGTAGCTTTCTTTCCCACGTGTAAATACAAGTACATTGTGACTACAATATTATGTATCACGTGAAAACAACATTGACACACTGTATGACTGAAATAAAGTCCAAAAAGCGGCGTAGAAACGCATTAAAAATACTAGCTAATTTGTCGTTTCCAGAAAAAAAAGGGAAACCTGTTATATGAGCCTCTCTTGATTCTTTACCAGGCGGCAGAATGTATGACCTGTCCAAATTGAGAAAGCATCTGCAGACGACAAAAGAAGTTTTGAAGAAGTTAATGGAATTTAAGTCTACTGAGCTTGAAAACATTGTCGATCAGAAGTTGATAATGCTGGTAACCGGCATTTTCTCCTTTTTCTACAATGTTTTCAAAATCTGTCTTCGGCCCCGCGGTCGTAAAAACATGAGATTGTTCGGGAAAGAGTATGAAGGTTACAGATAGGTATATATACTTTATTTTTTTGTCTTACAGGGGACCGCTTTTTCAGACAGATCGTAGAACTGGTAAAGAGCAATTTAACTTTTTGCCACAATGTTTCACCCAGTTACATGTATTCAACCTTGACCCATGGTCACCTTCCATATTACACACGGATGGTTATAGTCATCTGCAGCTTTTTTTTTTTTGTTCTTCATTTGGCTTTCTATAGTAAATCGTTTTCACGTCGTACACTTATACCAATACAATTTAAATGAATCAAGGAGGTAATTAATCTAGTTTTAAAGATGCAGAGAGGAAGAGACTTAAAAAGCGCCTCCGAACAACCTCAACACAACTAAAAACCATAAATCCAGTAAAGCAGTGTATTAAAAGACGGTGGGGATGGGGGCTGGCGAAACTGCGTTTTTGGACGGTACTTTTTTTTTTAAGACATTTCTGTCTCATCCTGTATATTTGTCAGAGCCCCACAAAAAGGAAGGAATAAAAACCTTTTTTGCATGTTATGGACAGAACTAAACGATTTCTCCCTGCCTTCCCCACCTCCCGTACATGATAATCTCGGTTGTTTTAAGCAAACTTCAATCACACAAATCGCGTGCTTGGGAGAATTATTTACCTTTTTACTGGTAAGCGCAACTCAGTGAATATATGCAGCCTATGTAGATCATGATCAGGCTGCAGATGACGTGCAGTCTGATCTTGAATCGACACTGTTCTTTACAGTATATTTTTCCTGGTGAAAAATACTTTAAAATCGTAGTAGGCCCTATAGGCCTACATACATATATATGGCAGTTGCCTATCGGTTGGAAATTTTCGTTTTATTGTTTTAGCAGGTAAACAGTTAAGTGCTTTTATTGGAAATCTTGTGCAAGAAACTACCAGCTTTTGGATAGTTCATAAAACGTGTACATGCGCATCGATACGTTGAGTTGGTTTTAGTATGTATAAGTTACTGACTGAATTGGGGATCACATTTCTAAAGAAATGATTTAGGCAGGAGTAGTAGGTTATATGAAAACTTGAAAATAGGCTTAGTTTAGTTTGATTAATCTGGTATTCATTTTAAGGTAAGTGGCTAATATCTATTTGAACAGCGCTCTGGGAAAAGCGGGTCTAATCTATCTCTGTGGCGCGTATGATTGTACCAACCAAGTCATCACAGAAATTTGGATTCATAAACCCATTCAGTAGAAGAAATCATGAGTCAGAATAGGTCTTGGACATCCCGCTGAGAAAATTTGCTGGATTGCTCAGTAAAGGTTAAAACCTGTGATAACTGGGTTGCTTGGTAAAGGTAAAAACTATAGGCCTATTAAAAAACCAAGAAACAAACGATGAAAAGTTGTTCCTGGTGACCACGTGAACTGTGTGTCTGGCATTGTGTGGAACTGATTCTAGGAATATAGATCTAAATCGTAAATGTAGTAATGTACTTCATTGTGCTTTGATCCACTTAGTAATGTGTTTGAATGCATTCGATAAAACAGAACGTAACATTAAAGTGGCTAAAAAATACATGACATTTATGGTTCCTCATTATTTTCTCTCAATAAATCCTAAGCATATCGTTTAATTATATTACGCAACGTGTATTTATTACGATTACACCCGCGTTTTTAAGTTATCTCCCTTCGTTCTTTCCCCGTTGTCTGCGCATGTCATATTCTTCGAAGATTCGGAATGCCATCTAGCGGGAGATAATGTTCTTTCCCGGGAAGTTTCATACTGAAATGCATTGATTCTTTTCTGAATATTATCATACATTTCGAACTGTGTCACTGTTGCACAAGTTATTCTGGAACTTAGTTTGACAGACAGTAGTTACTGTTTGGTAGAAGTGTAGCAGAAATCTGAGATTAAACAACAAATATATTCTTTACGTGTCATCCTAAATTTCCAATTCGAGAATCTGTAAAAGAGAAAAAGATGGATTTAAATTGTCTGATTTCACCGACACGTGCGTCTGACTTCCTATTGATTCCACCATCATGATTTTTTTTTAAAATCTTCTACAAAGCCCAGCTTGTGGTTTAAAGGTATTGGTTTGGATAATGCGACCCCAAGTAAAATAAGACCTTCATGCAAATTGTTTTGCATGAAGTGTCTGTGTAGTTCTGCGAAAACTGGTTTCAGTTTAAACCTTTACAAGACAACAAAATTTTAGATATGTCCAATCTGAAAGCATTATCATGTGCAAAAAATACATGTTTCTAAATTGATGGGATTCTCTCTTTAATAGATATAAAACATTGTGGCAAAATGAAACAATACTGGTAATTATTTTTAACCCTTTACCCCACAGTCCCGACTTTTAATGACCCTGAGAACGAAGCCCTTTGAAAACACTGTGGGAAAAGGAGAAAATGCTGGTAACCAGCATTTTCTCCTTTTCCCACTGTATTTTCTGCCCTTTAGAGTCAGGTTTCATCAATTCAGCAACGTTGAGTTGTTGTCTGTGGTAGCTATGAATTTGGACAAGTCTAAAATTTTGTCGTTTGGTAAACAGTTAAAGGCCCTTTTCCTCAGGGTTGTAAAAACACAATATCAGTTGGTAGAGGGTTAAAGAAATATGATCATTGGAGCCACATATAACTTTTATTTTTCAAATTTTTTCAATATGATCAAGTCTAGAATTCTGTAAGCTAACATAGGATTAATGTTGATCTTTTTTTCAGAAGATAAATTATGAAACCTAAAATATCTGAATGGCAACCACTTGATCTGATAGACAGAGAAGCTGTGACCCCACTGCGATCCTTTAACAGCCGCTCGGCATCTGGGGATCATCGTTATTACAGTTTGGACCGAGAAAACAATGCTGTTTGTGTGACAGATTCTGAAGATGAGTTAGATAATCGTTCGGAATCCTCTGAAGTAGAGTATCTCTGTACACGTAAGTTACTTTGAAACCACTTCTTCCAGCTATATTACATTATACACTTTATCAGACAAAAAGTTCTAGACTTGGCCATTTTTAAAAATATCTGCAGACCACAGATAAATATGCAGAAGATGGTAGAACATGCATTTTCTCCATTTCCCACATATTTTCAGAAGTCTTCCTTTTCAGGGGAATAAAAACTGGTAATTGTTCAGCAAAGGGATGAATCATTACCAGTCATATCACATCATCCACATTAAATTTGTTATCTGTAAGTGTATCCTCTCTCATCACTGATCATTGTTTGTATGATGGTAATGTGGGAAAGTAGCCAGTCACTGTATAATGTGCAAAGTACTTATAAAAGAAACTCAAAGAAAGCATGGATAGATGCACTGGCCGCTGTGATCTAATTGAAATAGAGTTGAAAATGGCATTAGACGTCATACAATCAGTCTGCTTATTTTATTTTAGGATTAATAGCCTAAGCACAACTTATGTTGCTTCTCCGGACTATGAGGATTCAAACAGCACTGTGTGTGGTCAGTCTGATCTTTGGGATATTGTGGCCGAGGCATCCTTTCAACTTCTGTACATGTTGATTGACTGTGTGCTGTTAAACGCCTTTTTCAACATTAATTCAGCTGTGACATGGGGGCCAATGCATTTAACCTTGCTTTGCTAGAGTTTCTTTTACCAGTACTTTGCACAATATTCTTCCAAAGCTGGTTTCTCATATAACCATGATAGAAACAATGATCAGCAGTGAAAGAGGAATGAACCCTATTGCAATGACTATCATCAATCCTAGGAAAGATATTGGCCAAGCTGGGGATTCTTACCAGCTGTATTCTCAAGTCCTGCGCTGCACCTGTATTTATATAAGGCTTTATGGACTGACTTGTCATTTATCTAGAGCTGTATTGGTTAACCGTTTATTGCACAATCACATGTTTTCATGTCCTGGGGAGAACAGGGGGGGGGGGTCTATGAAAATACTGTGTGGAAAGAAAAAATACTTGTAGCCAGCATTTTCTCCTTTTCCCACCATGTTTTCTACCCTTTCAAAGACAAGTCATATCACATCATCCGCATTAAATTTGTTATCTGTAAGTGTTTTCAATATGAAAAAGTCCAAAGCTTTGTTGTCTGATAAAGAGTTGATTCTTCATGTTAACCCTTAGGCTGCTAAGTGCAACTCGCTGACCTTTTGCGGACAGTGTAGATCAAGATCAGACTGCACAGAACGTGCAGTCTGATCTTGGATCTACACTGTCCGATAAGGAGAGGCTATTCCCCAAAACATAGCAACATTTGGATTTTTACCATCGAATTGAAAATTTCATTCTAGTTATTCAGCAAGATAAGGGTTAAGGATTTATGGCTTAACTCTTTACCAAACGACAAAATTTTAGACTTGTCCAAATGGAAAGCACTTGCAGACGACAAAAAAATTGTGAACGAAAAATTGAAATTTGTTTTGGTAAGGGTAGAAAACATTGTGAGAAAAGGAGAAAATGCTGGTTACCAGCATTTTCTCTTTTTCTCACAATGTTTTCAAAAGGCTTCTTTCTTAGGGTCGTTAAAAGTCGGGATTATGTGGTTATGGGTTAACCCATTACCACACAATTCTGAGTGTTGACCTAGATGAAAAAAGGTGTCGAAAACATTATGGGAAAAAAAAAAGTGCTGGTGACCAGCATTTTCCCCTTTTCACACAATATTTTCTACATTTTCAGAGACATATCCTATTATTTGAACTACACATACATTTAGTATATGGTCTGAAAATGCTTTCAATTTGGATGAGTCCAAAATTTTTCGTTAAGTAAAGGGTTAACATATCAATGTATTCTTGCAATATTCATCAAGTGTATGATAATCCCTTCCATCTCCTTTATATATGCTTGTTTCTGTAATCTCACAATTTAACATCTTGGTTGCATCCCTGTTTCGTTGGCTGGAATGCTTTCTGTGGAACCTGTTTTTCATAAACAGGTGAGCCATGCTCTGTGAAAAGGGGGCTTAATGCATCTGCGAAAAGTATCGACTCAGGTTAGCCTGAGCAGTCCGCGCAGGCTGACCTGAGTCAAAACTTTTCGCTATTGTCAATTTTCTGTATGTCCAAGGACCAGTCTACCTCGTGATTCAATCAGTTGTTAAACAAAGTGGATTTTAGGGATCCGTAATTATGTGATGGCTTACTTGGAACAATGCATTACGAACATGCATTAAGCCCCTTTTTGCCAGAGCATGGCTCAGGTGCAATTTACATTTGAGCCGTGATCCGTGACATGGGGACTTAACTCATTACCAAACGACAAAATTTTGGACTAGTCCAAATTGAAAGCATTTGCAGACGACAAAACAAATGTGACTCAAAAATTGAATTATGATTTAGGAGGGGTAGAAAACATTGTGGGACAAGGAGAAAATGCTGGTCACCAGCATTTTTTCCTTTTCCTACAATGTTTTCAAAAGCTTTCTTTCTCAGGGTCGTTAAAACTCGGGATTGTGTGGTAAAGAGTTAATACATCTGCAAAAAGTATTGACCCAAGTCAGCCTGCGCGGACTGCCAGGCTGGCCTTGGTCAAAACTTTCTGGTACTGATCAATTTTCTGTATGTCATAGGACCATTCTACCTCATGATTCAGTCAGCTATTAGACAAATGAATTTTATGGAATCATAATTATGTGATGTCATGCTATAGTATCATGCGTCACAGAACATATAGCTCATATCTGTTTTTCTGTTTCTCTGTGTGTATGTCGGTCTGAACATTCATCCATCTATCAACAATACTGTGCAATTTGATTGATTTTCCTTTTATGAATTGGTACCAAGCCCCACCCGGGTGGCTCAGTGGTGAGCGTGTCGGACTCATGACCTGGTGGTTGTGAGTTCGATACCCGGTTGAGGCGAACTTTCTTTCTGGCGTATTTTCGCCTCTCACCTCTGCTGAAGCATGTGAGAAAAGTAGTCGGTAGCTTTGGAAAGAAAGTTGTGTTAGTACTGGTGTGAGAAAGCCAGGAAATACATATGCGTCACCGACCGCTATGATATGACCTTAGCTGTTAAAGTGGCGTTAAACCCCAATACAACCAACCAACAATGAATTGGTACCAAAGGTTGCCCATATGAGCGACACCCCCAGAAAACTGTTACTTTTGTAACGGGGAATACTGCAAGATACAGAATGAAACCCATCCCAAGTTATGCCTGATTCTTTAACATACTCGGTGTATAGCATGGTCACATAGGACCTCAATGTAACGTCTCATCTAAAAGACTATTAGTAATTTCATATGACCAGCTGTGGGGCTCAAACCCACTCCCTGAAGTGGCCTGAGACTTGACATATCCAAGTTGTATACTCTACCACTTGAGCTATTCCGGCTGGTCTTGGCAGTTTTCGGGTCAAGATTTCCTTGTAACTGCCACTATGGTTCCCATTCAGGCACAACAGTGCCGTGGGTGGATATTGTTTGTACATCACACTGTTAAATTACCAGATGAGAAAAGTTTAGACTGGTCCAAATTGAAAGCATTTGCAGCTAACAAATTAGGTATGGCTCAAATAATGGAACTTGTCATTGATAAAGGAGAAACCATTGTGGGAAAAGGAGAAAATGCTGGTTACAGCATTTTCTTCTTTTCCCACAATATTTTACAATGCCTTCTTCCTGAAAACATGGGATTGTCAGGTAAAAGGGCAATCTTAGTGAACTTAAATTTTCAAAGGTCAGTAATATTGTATAATTCAAGGTCACATCACATGGCATTTATAAAGCATGATGGGTAGACACATTATGTTACATTAGTAACAGCTGTTGCTTGATAGCTTGTGTTTTAACCCTTATAGTGCCGAGCCCCAGTAGCACAGTTGGTAGCGTACAGGATTCGAGAACAGGGGGTTGCTGGTTTGAATCCCCACCTAGGCCAATTTCTGTCCAAGGATTAATGATAGTCATTGCAACAGGATTCATTCCTCTCTGACCATTCTTTCTACAATGATTGTATGAGAAAGTAGCCATTCACATTTTCAAGGCTGTTTTTGTTAAACAATTTAGCAAAATTGCAGACAGTGTAGATCTATGATAAGACTGCACATACTTTACAGTCTGATCTAGATGTTCTCTGTCTTCAAAGGCAAAAAAAGCTGGGTTTAGTGCTTATCATGGTAACACAAGCATTTAAAATAGATTTCATTACATCTATTTGAAAATTCTGCCTTGATCCTAACTGACTTGTCATGTTCTTATAAAACGTATGAGATTATTTCTTAATCTTCTTTTTTATTTGCAGTTTTTGCTTGTTTTCTCTCAGTATTCCAAAAATTTCAATAAATTATACCTGTTGCCAGAGTTATAGGCTTGTTCAATTGAAAGCATCTGCTGACGACAAACCGTATACTGTTCAAATGATGTCTCGGAAAGAAGACATTGTAGGAAAAAGAGAAAATTCTGGTCACGATATTTTCTCCGTTCCAAAAAAATGCTTTTAATTGCTTTTTCCCTGAGGATTATTAAAACAGCGTATTGTTTGTAAAAGTAGCTTAGAAAACGGGAAAAGAGAGAGAGAGAGAGAGAGAGAGTGTGAGCGTGAGTGGGAGGAAATCTTAGGGGAGGTCATCACAAATTTCACCCTGGTTTATAAGTAAGAGTTGCTTCCCCTACTTCCCCTGTACTTCCCCTATAGCATATATATTTATAGGTAGAAGTTCATAGGGACTCCCTGAATTTTGAAATACCTTGAAAAACCTCATATCAGTTTTTTTGAGACTTTTCAAAGTCTTTTAAAATGACCTTACCAACTCTTACAGCGAAAATTAGAATTTTTCTTCACAAGAAAGAGAATTTTGCCCATTCCAGTAGTGTTAAATTTTTGTTCAGAAGTTTAACTCCTCTGACGGTTTCACACAGTAACCAGAACAGCAAAAATAACTGGACAAGTGCATGACTTTGGTAGCTCACTTTAGTTAAATATGAGGCCCTGAAATTACTTTTTGTACAAATAATATAGTTCTATGCCCTTCCTTAGATAACGCTTTTGTCACTTTCATACAAATTTTCAAAGTCTCAAATGATAATTATGTCCAATGTTTTCTTGTATGGTGTCTGTTCTCCAATATTTGGTCTCAGTTCTTTTTTTTTTTGGCATGACTTCATGTTTAGCACCATTTTTGTAGAAATATATTTTCGAAACCACCTGATACTTAGACTCGAAAGTCTGTCATGGTTTGTTTTGTTTTCACTATGTTTGTTTTCAGTTCGTGAAAAATTAGCTCAATTGTATTTTAGTCACAGTCATAGGGTGGTAATCTTTAAGATAATATGTTCCTTTGACGGTAAAATTTGCCAACAACAATACTTTGGAGCTTGTTTATGGAACTTAACCAGTTCATACAATTCACCCTTCTTCATTTTAGTGTTGTATGCTATACCACTTGATGTGAGCCAAAGTTTGACTTGGTTTCAAGAAAACATCTATGGTTGGGCAATGAAAAAAAATAAAGCATAAACAAGTGTTTGCAAATGTCCAATATTGAATCAACGAAATCCACAGTTACTGTCCTTGCATGAGAACTGTTTTCATAAACAGGTAAACCCTTAACATGGAATAGCCTTCAACCCTCCCACCGTTTTTAAGCTGTTTAGTTCTTACATTTTAATATTGCATTCAATACAAAAAGTGAAACTAAGTTATCAAAAATTCTGAAAATTTCACCCATAGTTGGTAAAGATATTATTAACTCTGCAAATTTTCAGCACAATTGCTAAAACATTTTCTAAGATATTTCAAAATTCAGGGGTCCCTATGAGCCTCAAACTACCTATTGAAGAATTTACAGCCTTTAATCTGTAGCCACAAAACAAAATTGTAAAATTCGTCCATACCTAAAGCGTTTGCAGATGACAAATTAAATATGGCTCAAATTGTGGAAGTGGTCTTTGATAAGGTAGAAAACATTGTGGTAAAAGGAAAAAAATCTGGTAAAGGATTAAAGGCTTGGTCAGACCTGCCAACGGATATGTAACGGAGGGAAAACGGACAAAAACATGCAGAATTTGGTTATCTGGTGACGAAATTCATCTCCTCTGCCGCTCGAGGCTCACGCAATCGGTGTGTGGAGCAAAGAAGCAACACAATGACCGCACGAGTACCGCACAGTCATGTAACGCACGTTTACCGGATATGTACCAGATAATAAACGGTCTAGTAACGGGTATCACCGTATGAGTAACAGACTTGTACTGGATAAAACTTAAGTGCAACGCATGAGAACCGGACAAAACATTCTTCCAAGGTACGGTGAACGGAAATGTACCGAACACCAACGTACGAAGAACGTACCGGTCATGTGACATGCCGAAGGTATAAATAGTCAGATGCATCCAAAGTCTGTCATTTGCACGTCTCTGTCCATTTTGTGCGGTGGAAATTTTTGAACATTCTCAAAACTTGCCACCGGACAGAACGGACATCACCGGACGTCGCCAGACAAGTAGTGGATTCACCAGATAAGAAACGGACATAAAATGGATACAAACGGACACAAACGGAAAAAATGATTTTTTATCTGTTACTCATCCGTTAGCTCAGTGTGACCAAACCTTAAGGTTTAACTGAAATAAAAAAACACTGCTACTACAGTAATGCTTGTATTTCAATTTTAATATTGGTTGACAAGATTTTTCTAAGATACCTGCATGTTCCATGATCCTTACTTTGGTAAAGCCTGTGTTCCAAACTGACTTGTTTACCAGAATTATTGTTGCATTCTACATCAGCATATTTCAGTAAGCCTAGTCTCCTTAACCTTTTTTCACACAATCCCAAGTTTTAACGTCCCTGTAGAAGAAGCGTTTTGAAAACATTGTGGGCAAAGGAGAAAATGCTGGAAACCAGCATTTTCTCCTTTTTGAATATAGGTTTCCTGCCTTTCTACAAACAAATTTGAATAATTGAGTCACATTAATTTTAATGTCTGCAAAATTAATGCTTTCAATTTGGACGAGTCTAAAATTTTGTCTGACTAGCTAGTTTAACTATTTTTACAATATCCAGGGGCATAGCTAGCTCAAAATGAAGTACATATGCAAGAGTGATTATACGAGATGTGAAGTGCCGAGATGGGGGAAGGGGATTGCCTGGGAGGGTCTGAGGGCCTCTCGCAGAAAATTTTTAAATTGAAGAAAGTATTTGCTGGCCTCTGGTGACAATTTTTGGCCAGGTGTTCTTTATTTATTTTTACAAAGTGTATGCAAGTGTGTTTTTGTGTACATGCAGCTATACCAATGATATCCTATCTGACTGAAGTAATACCACATAAAACAAGTCTTCACAGAAATGGACCAACAGTGTGCAACAATGTAATTTGTCTCTATGCTATACTGAGTACTCTGTGGTGGCATATTTTTGCCGCGAGGTACGAGATAGCTATTGCGATAATTTAGGAGAACTATCGTGATAAAACAAAGTTTTCTAGAAATATTATCTAGATAATAAAAATTTTCACGGTAAAAATATCGCGATAATTCTAACTGTTATCATGATTTCTTTGCTTTCGTGCCCACAACTGACATTCACAGTATCTATAATTAGATACGGTTTCGGAACATCTTCGTCTACAACGTTATGAATTTGCCTTTTCCCTCAATGGTTTTAAAGTTGTTCGTAGGAGGCATTTCGAGTCGTCTTTTTGATTTTACAGACTTATGTTTATTTCGGGTCTTGTCAAAATTTACCAATTAATCTACAACTGATAATAATTCGAATTTCTACTTACTGCAATCTTGTGAAGTCAAAAACTACCGAGCTCATCCAAATGGTGAATTTTCTACTTATAGATATCGAGAAACGGATAGAACTATCACGATAATTTTATCTCGAATGTCAGCTTCGTGCACCATTGAGAAATTTTGAGTTAAAATGTTAGGTTTATCATATTTTTTTCAGGAAACCTTTCACTATCTCGATAAAATTTCCAGGAAACTTTAAGTTATCGCGATAGGTTTCTAAAATTATCATGATAGCTATCTCGTATCTCGTGGCAGAAATATGCCACCATAATACTCTGGACAAATAGGCTGTAATTTATTTCCATCATTAGCAATATCATGGTAATAATTAGTAGATTCTTGTGATTAAAAAAGCATTTAGTGGATTGTCTAATAATTGGACCGGTTAGTCATAAATCAAAATTGACCTTCATTTAACTCTTTTGTTGCCAAGTAAATGGATTTGGTTTTTCTCAAGGCTTATAAGCATATTTTCTTTGCATTGATGCTAATTTTGGTCAAAGATTACCACCAGGTGGCGGACAGTATAGATTTAAGATCAGACTGCACTTTTTGTGCAGTCTGATCTTGATCTACACCGTCTGCAGAGGCTATTCAAGCCCTCATTGGCTGTGAAAGAGTTAAATGTCATGTCTTGATTGGGAGTTGGTGGGACATTATAGACCAGAAGAGAACAGATATTTAATGTAGATTTAGACATTTTATACCAAAGTAAAATATTCAAGCTGTTCTCTAGCAAAAGGGGGCTTAATGCATCTCTGATGCGTTATACCAAGCAAGACATCACATATTTTTGGATCCATAATATCCATTTTGTCGAACAACTGAGTGCATCATGAGATAGACTGGTCCTTTGACACTCAGAAAATTGACCAACAGCAAAACGTTTCAGGCTGACAAAGGTTGATACTTTTGCAGATGCATTAAGTCCCCTTTTCACAGAGCATGGCTCATTTCAAAGAAAAAAAAAATATTAGAATTGTCTTAATTTAAGGCATTTGCAGGTGACAGTTTAAATGTGGCTTAAATGATGGAATTTGTCTTTGATAGTGTCCAAAACATTGTGGGAAAAGGAGAAAAATGCAGGCTACCAGCAATTTATCCTTTTCCCCACAATGTTTTCTATAGTTATCTTTCTCAGGGTTGTTAAAACTTGAGATTGTATGGTAAAGGGTGAAAAAAATAAAGTTTTCTGTGAATGGATGGAAAACCTCTAGTTACAAGCATTTTCTCCTTTTCCTACAATGATTTCATTACCAGCATTCTCTCCTTTTTACCATGATGTTTTCAATATTTTTCATCCACATGGTCATTAAAACTTAGAATTGTTTGGTAACGGGTAGGGGATTTTAGAAATTGCAATTTACCAAATCAAGTATTCTAGCAGTTTCTGCTTTTCTCAAACTGTTTTGCACCATACAAGATAAAAATTTCATGATTTGTGTCACATTATTAATTTTTCTTTAACTCTTAACAAAACAGTCTGGTGTTATAACAACCCTGACTATAGAGGCTTTTGAAAACATAGTGGGAAAAGGAGAAAATGCTGGTAATCAGCATTTTCTCCTTTCCGCATAATGTTTTCTATCCATTTTGAGTGATGAAATTGATGAACCCAGTACCTCTTGAAACAAAACTTGTTTGGGAAAAACTTAAGCAAAATACCTGAAAAAAAAGTGAATATATTTTATATAAATATGAATCAAGATTAATGGTAAAACATACATGTAATTATGACCATGTAAAATCATGCTGGCAGAAGGAGAACGAGATTAATAAGTCCAATTTTTGTTGCATTTGTCGAAGACAATGCCACTATGAGTTCAATATTGAATGTTCAATATTGAATTTCTGAAGACCATGTGTCGTATTTTGTGCAAAACTGAAGGAAATAAACCCAATCAAACTCAATTTTTCTCAGACAAATGAGTTTTTCGATAGTACTCGGATATGTAATTGGAAATGGCATATTAAAATAAACTGCATTAGGCCATCGATCGTGGAAATACTTTGTTTTGATTGAAAATAGCTTCACCAGCTCTTAGCTTCTGTTGGCACAATGATACACACAAAATTTGTGTACCGACTGCTTTGGTTTCGGACTTGTTCGTTCCAAAACCAGTTTGTCTCTGGGCTTGTTCATCCCATGATTGCACGCTACTCCATTTGATTGTGCATGAATATTTACAGAATCAAAATAATTGATTGTAATGTTGGGAATTGGATCTTGACGGCCAAAGATATCTCAAAATCATAATTTTCAGGTATAAACTCAATTATATTCGATATATATGCATGGTTTCTCTCTATACCCATCATGCATCCTACCATCAAGGGTCATTACTCCTGACTTCTCCTGTGAATGATCAAAGGGAGACCACCAATACACAAATAATCCAAACTTTGGCACCAGTACTCTCCCTTTAACCTAAAAAAGAGGTATTAGTTTTGCTTAGTAGGTTGACTTTCAAGTTAATATTTGAATAATATTTCTCTTTTTTTTTTTTTCAAATTATTAATTCCACACAATGGCTTCCTTGACATTTCACATCAGTGTTTTCAATGCTTTGATTCTCCTTGCCTTAATGTTTTTGGAAGTGGTCTGCTGGTAAAGGATGGTAAGCATAATTTCTTAAACCTTTACCACACAATGCAGAGTTTTAATGACCCTAAAGAAAAGGTCTTTTGAAAACATAGTGGGAAAATGAGAAAATGCTGGTAACCAGCATTTTCTCCTTTCCCCACCATGTTTTCTTCCCTTCCAAAAATGATTTTCTATTTTCTAGTCATAATTATTTTGTTGTCTGGTAAAGCTTTCAATTTAGGCAAGCTGAAAATTTTATCGTATGGTAAAAAGTTTATGTATTAACTCTTTAGGCATGAAATATACAGACCCAACACAGTTTTTTTTGTCTTATTGGCTTGTCTAAATAATTGAGCAGTATTGATTCAAGATCAGACTGCATGTTTTGTGCTGTCTGATCTGTATCTTTGCTATCCGCAACAGCCCATTTCTACCTATAGTGTTGAAATGTTTAAGTAAATTGATAGAGTGGGAGGGGGATTTACACAGAAGCATAAAGTAATGTAATTCATAAGGAAAAATGGCCAACTTGAAAATGTCACGCCTCGGTAATTATCATACTTGAGGCTTTTCTCCCTTAATATTATGTAGTGCACAGTATTCTAGAGGAATAGGTATATCAGACTTTTGAAAACATCGTGACAAAAATGAGAAATTCACTATAATGTACCATTTCCTGCTCGAATTGTGTTTGCCTGATCATGGCAGTCATAATACATTTTAGCCATGCTCTGTGAAAAAGGAGTTGAATGCATTCTGCAAAAACTATTGACCCAAGACTACTTGCCCAGACTGTCAATTTTCGGCATGTCCGAGGATCAGTCTACTTCAGGATTCAGTTACTGTTAGACAAAGTGCATTTCATAGAAACGTAATAAAGTGTCATCATGAGATGCTTGGTATAATGCATCACAGATATGCATTAAACCCTATTTTGCCAGAGCATGGCTTATTTCTATCCAGTACCATTTAATAATGTTCTATTTTTAACCCTTTTCCAAAGGATCCCCTGTTTTAACGACCCTGAGAGGGAAAGCTTTTGAAAACATCGTGGAACAGAAAAAAATGCTGGAAACCAACATTTTCTCCTTTTCCCACATTCTTAATTTCTACCCACACAAAGACAAATCACACAATTTGAGCAATATTAAACTGTTTACCACATGGCAAAAATGTAGACTTGTCCAAATTGAAAGCATTTGCAGGTGGCAATTTAAATGTGCATAAAATGATAGAACTTGTCTTTGATACAGCAGAAAATACTGTGAGAAAATACTGGTGACCAGCGTTTTCTCCTTTCTCCAACAATGTTTTCGTAAAACCTTTCTTTCTAAGAGTTGTTGAAACTGGGGATTGTATGGTAAAGGGTTAGAATATTGTCAGGATATCCTTTTGATTTAGACAAGTCTTTAATTTAGTAGTTTATCTTCTGGTGAAGAGTTTAAATATGTGAGCCATGCTCTGTGAAAAGGGGGATTAATGTATCTGCAAAAAGTATCGAACCATGTCAGCCTGCGTAGTTCGCGCAGGCTGACATGGGTCGAAACGTTTTGTTTTTTGTAAATTTTCTGCATGTCAAGGGATCATTTTACTTCAAGATCCGGTCGGTTTTTAGATTTACTGGATTTCTCTATCAATGATTATGTGATGACTTGCTTTGTATGGTGGATTACGGAGATCCATTAAACTCCCTTTTGCCAGAGCATGGCTTATATATATATATATAATGAAAGAAATTTTTCCATCTGCCATGATAATGTCTTACTTCACGAAATTGTCTAGACAACTCTAATTAGTAACATTGTAAGTCCAAAACTTGGGTATTGAGGAAAATAATGTTGATAATTGTTTTGCTTTTATTTTTGTGATTTATAACACAAAATGCCTTTGGGCTATTATTGGGTCCGGACAGAAGACGGATTTTCCCTTTTACTTTTGTAAATACATTCCTTAACACCTGTTGAGTAGAGGGCTTTTGAAAACACCGCGGGAAAAAAGAGCAATATTGCATATAGGCAATTAATCCTCTTTCTCACGGTGTTTCCAATTTTATTACAAAAATATTTTTTCTCCAAAAAATATTTGTCCTTTAACTCTTTACTACACAATCCCGACTTTTAACGACCCTAAGAAAGAGGCCTTTTGAAAACATTATGGGAAAAGGAGAAAATGCTGGTAACCAGCATTTTCTCCTTTTCCCACAATGTTTTCTACACTTCCCAAAGCAAATTTCCATTTTTGAGTCAAAGTAATTTTGACGTCTGCAAATGCTTTCAATTTGGACTAGCCCAAAATTTTGTCATCTGGTAAAGAGTTAAATGAATTTTAGTGATGTGATTAACTCTGTACCAAGGAATTTGAGTTTTTACAACAAAACCTATATCACATTTTTGACGTCATTGATTGTTATGTAATCAGGTGAGAAAATGTATGCAGCCAGACCGGGGCTCGAACCCGGGACCCCTCGCATACAGGGCGAGTGCTCTACCGACCGAGCTACCAGGCCGCCTACACAAATTGCTCACTGATATGGGTTCTTAAACCGTTACATTATAGGCTGTTACATGTGTTTATTTTCCAGTTTTCAGTGTGGCACACTATCGCGGCGCGAAAAAGGTGAAACACATAGAATGGAAAATAAACACTATCCTGAAGAAGTGCTGCTCTTCAATAAAGTAGAAAATAATAAACTGTGCTCCGGAGCTATGGTGATTTTCTACAAGTAGGCGATTGTCGAAGAAGACAAAGGATCCAAAGGCTCTATGTAGCCTGGGAACTGCTACTCGACTGTTCAGCACTACCAATCCTGGCTTTCAAAGACGCACGGTCTCGTCGTGGTCGCCAAATGTAACCAGGTGAGAAAATTTATGCAGCCAGACCGGGGCTCGAACCCGGTACCCCTCGCATACAGGGCGAGTGCTCTACCGACCGAGCTACCAGGCTGTCTACACAAATCGCTCACCGATATGGGTTCTTAAACTGTTACATTATAGGCCGTTACAGTTACATTATCCTGTGGAAATATAGCTTTCACCAAAGTTGAATACTTACACTTCTAACTGTGGCTTTGATGTTGGTCTTCACATAATGAAATCATATTTTGATACCCAATGAGATGCCAAAATTTTAGGCTCACCCATTTCAAAAGCTTTTGCAGAAATGATGGGATTTGTCTTTGAAAGGTTGGGAAACATTATTTGATTGAATGATGTTTTGTTGGTTTGAACATTATTTCAGTCATACCACAGTGACAGCTCTAATATTCATGTTTGTCCTTGGTTTCACCAGTGTAAGGCTAGAGCTTTGAAGTTTCTTGTTCTTGCAATGGCCACTCCCACATGCTTGAAATAAGCATCAAGCCTGGGGCCTCCAGCTTACAAATCTTACACTTTACTAGTATGCCACACAGGACCCCAGGAAACATTATTGTTAAAAGTAAAAATTTTGGTGATACACATTCTCTCCTTTCTGTCATATTGTTTTGAAAGCTTTTTATCTCTGCATCATTCTCAGGGTAACCTGGTAGCTCAGTCAGTAACATAGAGGGCTTGAAACCAGCTGGTGTTGCTGGTAAAAATCCCACACTTGGTTGAGGATCAATAGTAGTCATTGCGACAGGATTCATTCCTCTCTCATCACAGATCATCCTTTCAATGACGGTTATAGGGGAAAACAGCCAACGGCTTAGAGAGAATGTTGTGCAAAGTACCTGTCAAAGAAACTCCAAGAAAGCATGGGTAGGTGCACTGCCACTGTGATGTAACTGAATTAATATTGAAAACAGCATTAAACACCACATAGACAAACTGAGATAAAAACACGGAATTGTTTGGTTTAGGGTTAACCGTTTCCCAAACAACAAATTTTAGACTTCAAAATTGAGAGCATCTGTACATTACTTTGAAAGTGGTACAATTGAACAAAAGTTCTTCAGCAGGGTAAAAAACATTGCGGGAAAAAGAGAAAATGCTGGTTACCAGCATTTTCTCTTTTTCCCACAATGTTTTCAAGAGGCCTTTCCCACAGGGCGTAAAAACTTGGGATTGTTTGGTTAAAGGTAGTTACAACAAACAATTAATATTGTCCCTTCGGCAAAAAAATCATACGAGTGATGAACCTGTGAAAGAAAGTTTTCAAAAACATGTTGTAGGAGATGAAGAAGATGCTTGTTCCTAGCAATTCTCCTTTTCCCAGTGTGTTTTCTATCCTTTCCTTGAGAAATCCAATCAGTTGAGGTACGATTGATTTTTCTTCTGCAAAATTAATGCTCAAGGTATTTTTAACATGATTGATTGATTTATTGTATTGTGTTCAATGCTGTTTTCAGCATTACCGGTATTTCAGTTACATTGTCGCGGCCAGCGCACCAATCCATGCTTTCCTGGATTTCCTTTTACCAGCACTTCGCAAAATATTCTTTCCAAGCCACTGGCTATATTCCCACATAACCATGGTCGAAAAAGTGGTCAGAGGCGAGTGAGAAACTTTTCAATATGGTGTTGCACATTTTCATCTTGTTAAGCTTTTACCACAAAATACTGACATTTACCGACCCTGAGAAAGAAAGCCTTTGAAAACATCATGAGAAAAGAAGAAAATATTGGTAATCAGCATTTTCTCCTTTTCCCACGATGTTTCTATCCTCACCTAAAGAGAACTTTTAGTGACTAGTAGAGTCACATTTAATCTGTCCTCCGTAATTTATGCTTTTAATTTGGACCAGTCTAAAATTTCGTCACATGGTCACATTTGATTTGTCTACAAATGCTTGAAGTACAATTTCCGATATGGCCACATACATTTTCATCAGGTTAAAAAATGGAATTTTTATGTGTTAATTTTAGTATATCCTTGAAAAAATTTCCTTGAAGAAACCCTTATTCCTTATCCTAACAATGTTTTTCAGTCTGTTTTGAAACAAATCTCATCATTTAAGGTCTATGGCCCCCAACTCATCAGTAAACATCATCGTTTTCGTAAAGGTTATTTGGCCAATCTCGGCAGCTTCCGTCTTTTAAAATGAGAATTAGGGGCCATGGACCTTAAGCCATGTTTTATTTTGGGGTCCTGTGTGGCTCAGTGGTTAGGTGTAGGACTCCTGACCTTGGAGGCCCTGGGTTCGAGTCTCACTGGCTCCACTGGGTTCTTCACAGGAGTGTCCTTGGGCAAGACATTTCAGAGCCCCAGCCTAGTACTGGTGAAACACAGGAAAACATGAATATCTGAGCTGTTGCTGTGATATGACTGAAATAATGTTGAAAGCTGCGTAAAACACCATTCAACAACCACATTTTATTTCTAACCTGCAGGTACTTAAATTCTTTACTGAACGATAAAGTTGAAAGCATTTGCAGATAACAAATTGAATGTAGTTAAAAAGATGATTTCTGTCTTTGAGATAATAGAAAACATTTAGGGAAAAGGAGAAAATGCTGGTTATCAGCATTTCTCCTTTCCTCACAATGTTTTGAAAAGTCTTCTTCAGTGTTATTAAAACCTAGGATTGTTTGATAAAGGGTTGAATATGGACCTGTCTAAAATTTTATCATCTGGTAAAGAGTACAGATCAGCTCTGGGGTATGTATTTTCCTTTTGAGGTAATTTTCTCTGGATGGGCGACACTTAACTCTATTCCCTCAATCTACACACTTTAAGCTCATGGTTTAATTGTTAAAAAAAACATTGAGACAAAAGAAAAAAATGTACAATGTCAAACAATGCCTTCTACTGTTACACTATACGGAATGCTCTCATTATCAGAATTTTGATCATCAGTATGTTGTTTTCATGTCATAAAGTTTTCTCCATTGTCAAATGTCAAATAACCATATGAACTGAATATAAAGTAAAGTGTCTATACCATATACATACAGTATAGCCATATTTACATATATAAGTGTGTTGGCGTGTTATATATGGATCAGAGTTGTAAACTTACAATTCATTTCATTTTGAAAAGACCTTTTATGAAAAACTGTTAAACTTTGAATGTTAAAATTAAAAGTTTCTAAATATGTGATTACCTGTATTTAGAAACTGACAGGGGAGTGCATGTGTATGGGTTTGCCTAAAAATGGAAATATCTGATTACGGATGTTTTATAGATTCGTTTCAACTCAAATTCTAAATTTTGTATTTCAGGTTTGCGAGTTATTTAACCCTTGGGCTGCTTTGCTCGACTCATGGACCGTTTGCTTTCAGTGTAGATCAATATTAGACTGCACAGAACATGCAGTCTGATCTTGAGTCAGCACTGTGATACAGAGATATTTTTCCCCAAAATATACCTTTGAAATAGCAACATATGGGTTTTTGCTATCAGCTTGAAAGTTTCATTTCATTTATTTAGCAGGTTAAGGGTTGAAGCTTTTATTTTCTTCTATGTCAGTCTTTGTATCTTTGTGTATCTTTATGCTTTCAACACAAAACATTGGATAACTTTTCAACAAATAGAGGTTTGCTTTGTATAGGTTTAAAGCATGGAATTACCACTGCATAAATTTGCTGGATTAACTTTTTACCATATGACAAAATTTTAGATTGGACCAAATGAAAGCATTTGCAGACAATATAATAACTCTGAAACACAATCCCATTCTTAACGACAGAAAAAAAAAAAGCTTCTGAAAATATTGTAGGTGAGGGAGAAAATGCTGGTAACCAGCATTTTCTCCTTTTCTCACAATGTTTTCTACCCTCTAAGAGACAAGTGCTTTCAGTTTGGAGGGGCTAAAATTTTGCCATGTGGTAAAGAGTTAAATCACAATTATGACTTTGAGATAGGAGAAAACATTGTTTGAAAACGGAGACAATTCTGGTTACCAGCATCTTCTCCTTTTCTTCTAACATTTTCGTGATCATTTTTCTCTCTGGGTCATTAAAAGATGGGAATGTTTGGTAATGATAAAATTAACTGTCTATATTCTGTCCATATTTTGACAAGTGGAGTGTTATGTTACAATTCTCATTATTTGTAAGGATTATAGTAACAACATTATTGAATAAGAGGGCACATTTTCTGTCCAATACTTATGAAAATTGATATCTTGCACAAATCTGAAAATGGATCATGTGGGGTCAAAAACCAGGTCATCAGGTCAAATCTTAGGATAGCCTAATGTACACCCTAGAGGCTGTGTTTTCTTTCAGATTCACATGAAAGTTCATCAGAATGTTTGCCTTGATGGTTTTTAGAATAGTTTTGAAAATGGATCTCATTGGATGAAAAACTAGGTCTACTGGTCAAATCTTTGAAAAACTTTTCAGTCCAATACTGAGACAAATGTTTGTTCAATTTTTGTAATTATGAGGGCTGTTCGATATGTAATGTGTATTGTACGATATCTCAAAAGCATTCAACTCAAATAGTGAAATGAACATTACATCCCTTCAAAATATTCTCCGCGGTTTGAAACACATAATTTCAATCTCTGAATCCATTTCTGAAATGTGTCATGGTACGCTGATTTAGGTAGACCTCTGAGGCACTGACTGATGGCTGAGCCAAGGGCTTGTCGGGACTTGTATTGACGACCAGATAAGAACTTTTTAAGTTTTGGAAAAAAGGAAAAAGTCGCATGGGGCTAGATCTGGAGAGTATGGTGGGTGTGGCAAGACAGTAACCTCCGACGACTTCAAAAATTGCTTCACAAGCTCAGATGTATGTGATGGAGCATTATCATGAAGTAGACGAACATGCCTAAATCCTGACACAGGGCGTCGTTTAAGATAATATTTCTTGAGCTTTTTTAGTATAACATCTCGGTAATACCGACCTGTAACAATTTTGCCCTTCGGCACCGGAATTTGTATGGCTATACCATCACGTGAGAAGAATATGCAATAAAGAACCTTCTTTGTGCTTATGCTTCTTTTGGCAACTACAGGCCTTCTATCGTGTTTAGTTAGCCATATTTTGTTTCCAATTTTTCTTACTGGTTCGAAATAGTGAACCCATGTTTCGTCACCAGTAACAATATTTGCAAATTGTCTTTGATTGAATTTGGGAAACATTTTGAGTAACTGCTTAGCGGTTTGTACTCGTACCCGTTTTTGGTCATCTGTCAATATATGCGGTATCCATCTGGCAGAAAATACGCTTCAAAATACGCTTCAAAATGAAATGCACTTGTGATAGCGATATGCCAACAGCGTTGGCAATATCATGAATCGTGTATCTGCCATCACTTTCAATTATTTCCCTGACTTTTGAGACATTTGCCTTGCCTGTTACAGTCACAGGTAGGCCAGATTTTGCTGCATCTTTGACGGACTCTGTGCCAGTCAGAAATTTCTTTCTCCACCTACGAACTTATCAGACCCTTAAACTTCCCCCAATTCAGTAAAAATCTGCATTACTGAATGACCGAGTTTTGTGCGAACTTTAATATAAGCTCTAATTTCTTCAATATTCTTAATCCGTTTCCCAACCATTTTTACAACAGTGGTCAACGACTAGCTCTAATGAAATGACTGTAAGTTCAAAACTATGTGGAGCTAAAGGCTCGTGTTTATACCGTTGGAAAGGTATTGAATATATAGAGCTATTCAAGCATATCATCATCCATGAAATCGTTGAAAGCGTTATCGTGCTGTGGTACAATACACATTACATATCGAACAGCCATCGTATATTTCGGAAGAGATTGGAAATGGGCCATGTTTGGTCAAAAAGCTCAAGTAAGCGACTTCAGGGCCATCATGGCCCTCTTGTTTGTTTCGTGTTTTAATTAACCCTTTACCACATGAGAAGAATGTAACCTTGCCCAAACTGAAAGTATTCCGAAACAGAATAGCAGATGAACTGTAAAAGAAAAACAGAAAGGACATGCAGACTGTTTTGTTGTCCCATCCACAAGTAAACACCTCGAAAACGTGAAAAAAAATGAAAAATCAACAAATGCAACAAATATCCGGGTCTTGTCAGACTAAGAAAAATAGTTTCAGTTCCGATTCGGTGGGGTCACAAGGAAAGGTCCCTAAAAGAGAATTTAAGTAGCTTTAAAAAGGCATCTATAAAGATGACCTCTCAAGATTTTTGTATGACCCCCAATAATTTGGAATAGACCCTCAAAAATTTGAAGCAGGGAGAAACACTGCAATTCCAAATTTTAAAGACCCTTATTAAAAAGGCTTTTGAATACATTGTGGGAACAAGAGAAAATGCTAGTAACCAGCATTTTCTCCTATTCCTTCAATGTTGCCTACCCTTCTAAAGACAAATTTCAGTTTTTGAGTCAAAGTTATATTGTCGTCTAAAAATTTTTCCGTCTGTAAAAGCCTAAAATTGTACTGCTAAAGGGTTTGACTCTTTACCACACAATCCCGACTTTTAATGACCCTTAAAAAGAAGCCTTTTGAAAACATTGTGGGAAAAGGAGAAAATGCTGGTAACCAGCATTTTCTCCTTTTCCCACAATGTTTTCTATGCTTCCCAAAACAATTTAATTTCAGTATTTGAGTCACATTTATTTTGTCGTCTGCAAATGCTTTCAATTTGGAACAGTCCAAAATTTTGTCGTTTAGTAAAGAGTTAAAACAACTAAAAACTGGTACCAATCACACAAAAGACAGAAAATGGAAGCAAAGGAAAATGTCCTATATTTTAATGGTATACTATGGAAAAAATTCTGGAAAAAAGAGCAGTAACTGTTATTTCTAACTAGTATTGATCTTTTTCTTACCTTTTTTTCAAAAGCTGCTAAATGCAGAGGCATAAAAGTCATTAAGTTAAAGATCAAGTAGTGCCCAAAAGTAAACATTGTGGGTGTTAAAATGCATTTAAATTCAAATCACACCATTTAAAAGTCTGGAAATCATTGAGAAGATGATAATCTGGTATTGTACAGTCCGTATGAGGTCGTCACAGGCAAAAACATAAATTTTAAAACTAGGTTAAAAGTTTCCAAGTTGCTCCATCTTTTGTTTACTTTTTACCTGATTTAAAAGTTCATTTTTCTTCTACCACTGGGCCTTTAGTGAACAGGGTAGTGTTTGCAGCAACAGCTGTTTAGCAGCCAGTGAAATGATTAAATGCTTCATTGTCACGATAGACAGATAGATCATGTTTTGACCTTTTACCACACAGTCCCGAGTTTTAACGACCCTCAGCAAGAAGGCTTTTGAAAACAGAGAAAATGCTGGTAACCAGCATTTTCTCCTGTTCCCACAAAGATTTCTTCTAAGGCAAAAAGACAAAAAGCATCATTTTAGACATCTCATCTGCAAATGTCTTTGATTTGGATTACTCTACTATTTTGTTGTCTGTTAAAGAGCTAACCCATCATTTCCAGCTGACAACAGTTACTTTTTCAGTTGGGTAGCAGCCTTTTTTTGAAAACATTGTTGCAAAAGAATATATTGTTCATAATTAGCAATTTCTCCCTTTGCTACGATGTTTTCATATGTATTCAGGTATTATCAATTTACAATTTTCATTGAGAAGCAGTCATGGATTTAGTGTTTGTACCTGCATGCAATGCTGTTGTTTACACAGTATTTGCTTATGGACCAGAAGGATTCAGTTGTGATCTCCGTCTATGGTGGGTCTCCGTCTTAGAAATTTTAAGTGTTTGTACCTGCATGCAATGCTGTTGTTTACACAGTGTTTGCTTATGGACCAGAAGGGTTTAGTTGTGATCTCCGTCTATGGTGGGTCTCCGTCTCGGAAATTTTAAGACGTATCAAAGGTAGAGAGAGTACATGTAGCAAGATGTAGTATAAGTTGATGCTTGCACTGCCTTCCTACAAGCCTAGCTAGCTGTTGTAACAATGTGCTAGAGAGTCAGGCAATTGACCAGGAGGTTTTGAGTTTGATCTCTGTCCTTAGGAAATTATTTACTGGCTTGTTACATTTTGTGCCCAGCTTTGGGATGAGTAGAGCTAATCTAGAGCTGCATTAGAGTCCCAGAAGGTTGTTTCACAGTGATCTTTGTTTCTTAGAAGTTTGAGGACAAATTTAATGTATAAAGGGTGTATATGGCCAAGTGTAGTATACATTAGTGCTTGCACTGCCTTGCTACAGAGCTAACTTTTGGGACAAAATGTCAGAGTGGTCCGCAAGGAAGTTTTGGGTTTGATATTTCCCCAGGGCAGGTTTTATTTTGACCAGTTATATTTGGCACCCAACATGGGACAGTGCAGGTCTGCATTAGAATGCCTCAAAACTGTTTAACAATGATCTTTGTCTCTGAGAAATTTCAGCACAAATATAAATAATATTGTGGGGTATATATAGCCAGGTCTAGTATAAGCTGGTGACTTGTTCAGTCTTGCTATAGAGCTTGCTTTCGTAACAGTTTGCAAGGAGCCTGTGGATACATCCAAGCCCTGGGCAGGTTATTTATATTGACATGTTGTATTTGGCACCCAGCATGGGACATGCCTGCATTAAAATGCCTTACAATGGTCTTTGTCTCTGAGAAGTTTTAGGACAAATTTAATGTAGAAAGGCATATCTTGCCCGATCTGACCAAGACAACAGTCCCTTCAGATTGTTCTATATTTTCTTATTGCCCCTTGTCTTTAGATCATGTCAAAAGTATTTGTGCATGGGCAAAGGGTTATAGAATGCAAAATGAAAAATATTGTATTGTTATCACATAGTTGAATCCTTTACTGAATATTCCTTTGTTAGACTTAGCCCTTAAAACACTGGAACAGGAATAACTTGCTTTTGCAGACAGTGTAGATTAAGATCAGACTGCACAGAACATGTAGTCTGATCTTAGATCTACAATGTCTGCTATTTTGATACATATTCTGGCTCATAGAATCTTTAAATAGCAATTTTTCAGCTGCTTTTCCTAATTGAAAAAGTCCATTTCATTAAATCACTATTCTGAGTGTTAATTAACTCATAAAAAATACACAAAAGAAAGCCTTTCGAAAGAAAGTAAAAAAAATATTGGTTTTTGACATCGAAGTAAATAATAAGGAAAAAGTAGTAAATTTTGCAATTTCAAAGTAATTGCTCCTTCTGCAACATTGTTTTTGATAGGTATCTACAGGCTGAAAGGTTATGATAATATCGTTAGGATGTCAGATAGGTTTTGTTGGATATAACTGCTAAAAGCTGTTATCTGTATTCCATATAAATTACTGCTCCTATTGTGGAAATATGCTGGCATATGTCGGATTGTTAATGTTCAGACCGATAGGTAAATGAAGCATGTATTTTTTTCAGTTGATAGACAGTATCATAACTTTTAACTCTTTTACTGCTGAAAAAATAAATTGTATTTTCTCAAAGGCTAAAAATACATTTCCTCTGCAACATCAAGAGACAGTTTAGTCATAATCTAGAATATAGCAGTGGACAGTGTAGATCAGAGATCAGACTGCATGTTCTGTGCAGTCTGATCTTGATCTACACTGTCCACAAAAGCTTCTGGTGTCGTCTATGGTATGGAAAGAGTTAATCCTTTTACCATACAATACTGAGTTTTAATGAGAGAGAAAGAGGCCTTTTGAAAACAATGAGGGAAATAGATAAAATACTGGTTGCCAGTATTTTCTCCTTTTCCCACAGCGTTTTTTTCATTTTCAAATTCAAATTCAGATGTAATACTCTCATTGAATTGGTCTTCTGCAAAACTTTGGATTTCTAGTTTAAAATCTTCTTGTGTCGTAAAGAGGTGGCTTTTTATGAATCAGAATTTTTATACTTGTCCATATTGAAAGTATGTGCAGGCTTTTAACTTGTGTGGCTGAAATGGTTGGTTTTGGCTTACCTGCATTTTCTCTTTTTCACTCAGTGTTTTCAAAAGCTTTCTCCTTTAGGGTTATCATCACTAGGCATAATTAATGTTTGCTCTAAGGTTAAACAAAACTAGAGGCTTTTTTTCACTGAAATAACTGACAAAATTTGGGAAGATCAGTGATACAAAGCTATTCTTGCTGCCTTATGCTGACCTAGACATACAAAAAAATCTCGGTCATTTAGGGCATGCTATATTGTTTTTGCTTACAGTGTAGACAAAGATCATTGTATGATTATAGAAGAATGCTGCCTGATTCTGATCTTTTTTGTCATTATTTTAACTAATGTTTTTGAAGAATTTCTTGCTTAATAAGGCTTTTAAACAAACTGAATTTTTTATTGTTTTTTTGCAAGTGTGGATTCAGATCAGATCACACAGAAAATGCAGTCAGAAATTGCATTGATATTTCAACCCTTTACCAGATGACAAAATTATAGACTCATCCATATTCAAAGTATTTGCATATGACAAATGAAATGTGGCTTAGGTTGTGGGATTTGTCTTTGACGGGGAAGAAAAAAGCATTTTTCTTTTCCCGCAATGTTTTCAGAAGTCTTACCGGCCTGGTCGTTAAAACGATTGTGTGGTAAAGTGTTAATTGCTTTTTTGAGATATAACCTCGTCAAAGCAGCTGGTATGTTTCAATATCAAGCCCTTACTGCACAACAAAAATGTAGACTTGTCCAAATTGAAAGCACTTGCAACATTTGCTGACAATTTAAATGATTGGGTAGAAAACATTGTGGAAAAGGAGAAAATGCTTGTTACCAGCATTTTCTCCTTTTCCCACAACGTTTTTGAAAGGTTTCATTCTCAGGGTCTTTAAAACTTGGGATAGTGTGGTAAAAGGATAAGATGTTTTACATAATGGAAAAATTTTAATTTCTATTAGTTCATAGATTTGTGCTGACACATGTATCAATATAACATAAATCTTTTACGTTGTCATATTGAAGCACTTTTGGCTTCTCTTTAATTCATACAGATGAAATATTTTGGAGATATTTTTTAATATATATTGTGATTTAGTGTAACCCTCTTTTACCGCAGAAACCAGCATTGAACGACCCTGAAATAGAAGGCTTTTGAAAACATTGTTGGAAAAGGAGTTAATGCTGGTAACCCTGGTTCTCCTTTCCCCACAGTGTTTCTTCCCTGTCAAAGAACTTTTGTTCATTATAGTTGTACCACTTTTGAAATTTTCGTCTGTAGGTGCTCTCGCTTTGGAAGAGTTTAGAAATTGTCACTTGGTAAAGAGATAATTTGCGAGGCCTTATTAGATATGGCCTGCAACACACGAAAAGGGGCATTCCGACATTTGCGTAAAGTGTCGTCTCGGATCAGCCTGCGCAGTCCACGCAGGCTGATCCGAGAAGGCACTTTATGACTACATTAGATTTATGCTACAGTAGACTTGCGCAAAACAGAAAATTCCATAAATAATGGAAAGTGTCGTTTCGGATTAGCCTGCGCAGGCTGATCCGAGACGACACTTTACGCAAATGTCCGAATGCCCCTTTTTGCGTGTTGCAAGCCATATGATATGACTGTGTTTATGCTCGTTTAACTCTTTACCAGAAAACAAAATTTTTGCAAATTGAAAGCATCTGAAGTCGACAATTTAAATGTTACTCAAAACATGAAATTTGTCATAGAAAGGATAGAAAACATTGTGGGAAAAGGAGAAAATGCTGGTTACCAGCATTTTCTCCTTTTCTCACAATGTTTTTGAAAGGCTTCTTTTTTGAGGTTGTTAAATGTTGGGATTGTGTGGTAAAGGGTTAAGTCTTTACCAAATGACAAAAAAGTAGTCTGTTCCAAATTGAAAATATTTGCAGACAACAATTCAAATGTGGCTCAAATGTTGGAATTTTTCTTTCATAGGTTATAAAACATTGTGGGAAAAGGAGAAAATGCTGGTTACCAGCATTTTCTCCCTTTTCCCACAATGTTATCAAAAGGCCTATTTTCTCGGGGTCATTAAAGTCAGGATTGTGTGGTGAAGGGTTATGGGTATATAACCATTCGTGTGAATCGCTCGTTGTGCATCAGCAGGTTTGTCATGCTAAGTGGCCTTTTTACTGGCAATGTAGAAGACTGCTTTTGAAAACATTTCGGAAAAAAAAGAAATTAGTCAGTGTAATTCCTCCTTCTGCCACAATGGTTTTATATTGTATTGGTGTGGAAATATTCTAAATCTTTGCTACATGACAAAATTTTTGGACAGTATGTACTGAAAGAATTTGCAGACGACAAAATAAATGTGATTCAAAAATTGAATTTTTTGTTTGGAAGGGTAGAAAACATTGTTGGAAAAGAAGAATGTGCTGGTAAATAGCATTTTCTTCTTTTCCAATGATTTCTTTCAAAAGCTTTTATTCACGGGGTCAATGAATCATGGGATTGTGTTGTAAAGGTTAACAACTCTTTACCAAACGACAAAATTTTAGACTTGTCCAAATCGAAAGCATTTGCAGACGACAAAATAAACGTGACTCAAAAATTGAAAATTAACTTTAGAAGAGTAGAAAACATTGTGGGAAAAGGAGAAAATGCTGGTTACCAGCATTTTCTCCTTTTCCCACAATGTTTTCTAAAGGCTTCTTTCTCAGGGTCGTTAAAAGTCGGGATTGCGTGGTAAAGAGTTAACTGTATTGGTTACTTGTATCGCTGGAGTTTTACAGAGTGACTTTCAAGAAAGAAAGAGCTAATCTTTGATAATACAAATTCCAAAAAGCTTCTGAAAACATTGTAGGAAAACGAGTGTCCTTAGAGCTTCCTGTTTTAAAGATTAGGATAAACTTTTACAAAGATAACTTCCTTTTCTTAATCATTCTGTTCCTTGGTTTTAGTATTCATATAGCAGTGTCTCCTTCTGTCTTTAGCTTCTATTGTTTCAACTTTTTTGTTCATTTATTTTGTTATTTGTTTTTTTATCGTGAACCTTCTGATTTCTGCTTATTTAGGTTATTCTGCGTAAAAGGAGTCCCTCAAATCATTGGTCCCCTGAACTGAACACTAGTGGTCCCTTGATACAGTGTGAGCCCCTGACCCTTATGGGTATATATGACACAGGGGCTCTAGGAATGTTTAGTGAGACCAATATAAAACTTTTTTACTTTAAATTGAACTTTAAACCATGTCTTCTGCGGAGAAGGATGCAATTGTGCCAAATATCGTAACGGAAGTTAACAGTGACGGTGAAGGTAGTTCGCAGGAAAATCGTGCCCGAAACAGAATGGTAGCAGAGGGGTACAAGTATCATGCCTTGAATAATAATGGGCATTCAGATGTACTAGGTAAAACTTTTGTTGATAATGTTGCTTATTTGATTTATGATGCCCTTGTTACTTACATAATTATGAGGCATGCACTGGTAAAAGGGCGTTTAGCTCTGTACGAAGTGACATAATCTTAGATGAGTCCAAATTGAAAGCATTTGCAGAAGACAACAATATTGTGACTCAAAAATGGAAATTTGTTTTGAAAAGGGTAGAAAACATTGTGTGAAAAGGAGAAAATGCTGGTTATTTTGCCCACTACGTTTTCAATAGTCCTTGACAGTGCACAACATTTCGTCAAAAGGGCGTTTTGTCGAAACCCATGTATGTTTTGAAATACCAATTGCTAAATTCCTAGATTTATTCCATGAAAAGCTCTGTCTGGGAGGAAGGTTTGAACCACAATTCGTTCGTGTTTGGGTAAGGGTCAGGGCTAGGGATTGTTTTCGACGAACATACTTTTCGACAAAATGTCGCAGATCCCCTTCTTGAGGTTGTGAAAACTTGGAATCGTTTGGTTAAGTGTTTAACTCCAGTCCTAGTCATGGGATATTTGAGTGCAGATATCTGGTTTTTGGCGATATTAAGTGCCAACAGAGAGTGTTCTGAGCCAGGTAGTACTGTCAGTAAGGTAAGGGGCTTGAAACCTGAGGGTGTTTGTCAAATCCCCAGCTCAGCTAATTTCTCTTGAAGGACTGATGACAGTCATTGCAACACAAAGTATTCTCCCTCATCACTGATCATTGTCTTGATGATGGTTATAAAGGGAAGCAGCCAGGAGCTTGGGAAGAATATTGTGCAAAATACTAATAAAAAAAAAAAACCAAAGGAAAGCATGGATAGGTGCACTTGATCCCATGATATAACAGAAATAATATTTAAAATGGCATTAAATACCAAACCAACCAACAAACAACATGTAGTACAAATTTGGAAATTTGTTTTTAAAATTAGGCTTTGGGGAATAACTCTTTATCACACAATCCCAAGTATAAAGGACCTTGAAGTAAAGGGGTTCTAAAAACATTGTGGGAAAAGGAGACAATGCTGATAACCACAATGTTTTCTACCTTTCTTTAAAAACAAATTGTAAGTTTTGAACCACATTCATTTTGTCATCTGCAAATACTTTGAATTTCTGCAGGTCTAAGATTTTGTTGTATGTTAAAAGAGTTAAACTGGACCAGGAAAGTCCTGTTGCACAAGTGATTTGAAATATGACAACTCATTTTTTGATGTTAATGTTTCTCAAAATACCATTGTGGATGCAGTGATAAGCTTCATTACTTAACTCATTACCAAACAATCCCTGGTTTTTAAGACTCAGAGGAAGAAGCCTTCTGAAAACATTGTGGGAAAAGGAGAAAATGCTGGTAACCAGCATTTTCTCCTATTCCCACAATGTTTTTTTACTCTTCTAAAGTCAAGTTTCAAATTTTGAGTCATGTTTATTTTGTCATCTGCAAATGCTTTTGATTTGGACCAGTCTAAAATTTTGTTGTGTGGTAAAAGGTTAACTCTACCAAACAACAAAATTTTAGACTGGTCCAAATTGAAAGCATTTGCAGACAACAAAATTAACGTGACTCAAAAATTGAAATTTGTTCTGGACGGGTAGAAAACATGGTGGGAAAAGGAGAAAATGCAGGTTACCAGCATTTCTCCTTTTCCACGGGTAGTAAACTTCATATTCAGAGCCAATGGCTCCGACGAGAAAATGTTGTGTTGGTCTTCCGTTTCTGAAGATGTCGGCTGAAAAACAACCAAAAAACAGGTAAGCTTGTCATTATTTGTAATCATCTGTTCTTATATCTTTGAAAGTCCAAAAAAGAAGAATGTCATGCAATGCTCTGGTCTTTCAACGTGTTTTCTACACTACGGAAAGTTGTAACAAGTGTCTGAATCATTTGTGGCATGGGTTGACCTTAGCTAAAATAATACGTCACGGACCTAAATTCAGTCTACTATTGCCATATAATTGGAAATTAAAAGAGAGTCTTGCTGTCCCAAAAGCGTGAATTAATGTCTTGAAATGTTACATTCACTGCTGGTAAAGAATTGAAAAGAAATAGCACAAAAATGGTGAAAATAAAGAAGGGCTTCGATTATGTGGGCCGGCTCTGAATTGTAAGTTGGCACCGATTGATGAGGGCTTTATTTCAAAACTTTAGTTTTTTGTAAAAAATTACTTAGGATGTAGGCTTTGTTTTTCCGTTAACACCTTTCAGTCCAAAATATGGCACTATTGTTGGATGGAACATGACCAAATTTATGAACATACAAAGGACTTTGTATTGTCACGATTGAAAAAATCCTGTCGAACATTAGTCTATCTAAATTTTGAAAATACTTTAGTGTAGCTTTTGATTAACAGAATGGTCTATACATGTATATAGTATTTGTGATGCTTTCGTCGTAAGTGCAGCCCACACGTAAGCAAAAATAATGAAAAACTATTTGGCATCTTTGGAAGGCTCTTTGGTCTTAAAACAGTCATTAAAACGCTAGATGGAAAATGTACCAACAGTAGCAGAGATGATGAATAGGAAAAAAAAAACTTTTACAAAACGTGAGAAATACAATTGATCTATTCGCAATACACGCCTCAGGGTATATGTGTGAACCCTCTTAACTCTTTTTAAATAATACTTAACACTACACAACAGTATGTCAGGTGGGTGGGGTATATACAAGTCTTTCACAACGAAAAAGAATATTTCACAAGCACGTCAAGACCAAAGATGTTCATAGATCCCTGATTCTGATAGTACTTACTCAGATCTTTCAATGTTCAATTAACCAGATGCATATTAGATCAGAAAATGTCACATACCAGTTATCTTGAAACCGATGATAAACAAGTATTCATCCAAACAAACAAATGATCACGTTTTGTACAGTCTAATATTGATCTATACTAGCAGCAGAACTAACCTAAGTTGTGACAGGCACTTTAAGGGTTCATAATGAATAGCTTTGAGTTATTTATTTTTCTTTTTCCGTCCTAGATATTTGTATGAATGTCCTAAACATTGTCGTTTGCACTTGTTTTAGAAATCTCACACCGCCCCCTCCCCATTTCTAATGTAATCATTAGAAATCATTCACTTTGCGCTGTGATTAGATTAAGATTGCAGCTCCAATATCACGATTTACTGATTGTGTATGCAATTAGCTGTTTTGAGTTATTATTTAGGATAAAAAGGTTTAGAAAATAACTAATCTTAGGAACAAAGTCCGCAACAAAGAAACAAATGAACAAATGCATGGCAGAAATACAGGGACCAGGCAGGATTCAAACCTAGAACGCCGGACGAAAGGCCAATACCATAACCACTGAGCCAAAGAGAATTCTCCTTAACGGAGGTGTTAGGTATTGTATTTAAATCGGGATGAAGCCATGCATGAAGGAGTGGTCTCCCGTAACACTAATATATGACATATTCTGCATTGAAAGATCTGAGTGAGTACAATCAAAATCAGGGATCTGTGAACATTTTTGGTCTTGGCGTGCTTGTGAAATGAGTTTTTTGTTTTGTTAAAGACTTGTATATACCCCACCCACCTGACATACTGTTGTGTCGTGTTAGGTGTCGAGAAGAACTAAGAGTGGTAACACATATACCATAGGCGTGTAATGCGAATAGGTCAATTGTATTTCTCACGCTTTGTAAAAGTTTTTTTTCTATTGATCATCTCTGCTACGGTCGGTGCATTTTCCATCTAGCGTTTTAATGACTGTTTCAACACAGGCTAGTCTTCCAAAGATGCCAAATATTTTTCTTTTTTTGCTTACACGTGGGCTGCACTTACGACGAAAGCATCACAAATACTATATACATGTATAGACCATTCTGTTAATCAAAAGCTACATAAAAGTATTTTCAAAATTTAGATTAGACTAATGTTCGACAGCATTTTTCAATCTTGACAATACCAGTCCTTTGTATGTTCATAAATCGGTCATGTTCCATCGAACAAAAGTAATACATTTTGGACTAAAAGGTATTAACGGAAAAACAAAGCCTACTTCCTAAGTAAATTTTTACAGAAAACTAAATTTCTGAAAGAAAGCCCTCATCAATCGGTGCCGACTTACAATTCAGAGCCGGCCCACATAATCAGAGCCCTTCTTTATATTCACCATTTTTGTGCCATTTCTTTTAAATTCTTTACCAGCAGTGAATGTAACATTTCAAGACATTAATTCACGCTTTTGGGACAGCAAGACTCTCTTTTGATTGCCAATTATATGGCAATAATAGACTGAATTTAGGTCCGTGACGTATTATTTTAGCTAAGGTCAACCCATGCCACGAATGATTCAGACAACATCGTACACCTGTTACAACTTTCCGTAGTGTAGAAAACATCTTGAAAGACCAGAGCATTGCATGACATTCTTCTTTTTTGGACTTTCAAAGATATAAGAACACATGATTACAAATATTGACAAGCTTACCTGTTTTTTGGTTGTTTTTCAGCCGACATCTTCAGAAACGGAAGACCAACACAACATTTTTTCGTCGGAGCCATTGGCTCTGAATATGAAGTTTACTACCCGTGTTTTCCCACAATGTTTTCAAAAGGCTTCTTTCTCAGAGTCGTGAAAACCTGGAATTGTTTGGTACAGAGTTTTAATTATGAGGAGATGATATTTGGTAGCCTAGTATCCCATTTTAAAACTGGCGATTTTGTTTCTAGTCTGCATTTTGCACAAGAGGGTTGTGACATTTCTTTTCATAGGTCAAATATTATTATGGTATCAATCAAAGTGCTTTAGTAATGATGCCTCTTTTGATAGTTTTGCTGCAAATTAAACTTCTTTGTTAAATACTTATAAATACTACAAAAATACTATTTTCAGCATGTATAAAAATACTGGAAGGTTGATTCCACAAAAATACTATTCTCAGCATACGTAAAGAAATGTGAAGGTTACATTCATTTAAAAGGTACCAATTTGGCATTCAAATCATGGGTTTGCAATCAGTAACTCCATCCATTTTCTTTATCAAATAGAGCATCACCATTACCTATTTGAATACAATCCCACATGATCAGTGCATGTTATGTTCATGAGACATTCACACAGACCTTACAAAAATCTGTCATGAAATCTAAAAATAGATAGCTCTTGCGACATTCACATGGAGCCATGCAGTGTCCCATATTCTCATAGCATTGTGGCAAGTGTACCAGATTTTCATTTACTTTAGCCTAAATTTGTATCTTTTTGATATTTTTTGCAGAATTTGGTTTTTGCTTTACTTTGAATTCACATTTTGTTTTTTAAAGATTTTATCTTTTGGACACACCATTTTTTTTATGCTGCCTTTGGTCCCCCACATCTCGGTTAGTACAGTGTACCCTAGAAAGGTTTTTAACCCTCACAGCACCTTATATAGCACCTTATAAATGAAATTGATCTTTTTTTGGTAAAAAAAAGGGCCATGAGTTTTAGGGTTTAGCATCAGAATTAGCATCAGTATAAACCCTGAAGATAATTGATGAGTAAAGAAATAGAAATAGTTCTGTTTTTCTCAATAATTCCATGTTTTTATGATCTGAAAGAAGATGGCTTTTGTAAAACATAATTGGATAAAAAGAAAATACTCAAGTACAGCCTTTTCCCAGTATGTTTTCTACCCTTAAACCCTTTACCATACAATCCAGAATTTTAACAACCCCAAGGAAAGGGACTTTTGAAAACATTGTGGGAAAAGGAGAAAATGCTGGTAACCAGCATTTTCTTCTTTTCCCAAAACGTTTTGCTACCCTTTCAAAGAAAAATTTCCTTATTTTTGCAAAATTTAGCATGTAATCTGCAAGTACTTTCAATAAAGACAAATCTAAAACTTTGTTGTTTGGTAAAGAGTTAAAAGGCTAAGCCTATCCTTTCAGTCACATTCAGTTTATTGTCTGTAAATGCTTTTAGTCTAAAAGCCTGTATTTTAGTAAATGATTATACCGAACTTTCAGATCCTATTGAAGACGCTGCAACAAGGACAAGCCGACGAAGATGGCAGAAAGTTTTGATGATCCTTGCTCTTGCAGTAATTATGATCACATGTTTAGTGGTTGTCATCGTAATTCAACATGTTCGGGGCATTCAAATGGAAGAAGAGGTATGATTTGTCTATGTCTTTTTTTTGTTTCCTTAAAAGATGTTTTACACTGATTTCAACACCGAGCTCCATAGAGCAGTTGGTAGCGCACAGGACATGAGAACAGGGGATCACTGGTTCGAATCCGAACTCAGCTAATTTCTTTCCCAGGATTGATGATAGTCATTGCTACAGCATTCATTCCTCTCTCACTAAGCTGATCACCACTGATGGTTATGTGGAAAAGCAGCCAGTGGCTCCGGAAGAATATTGAGCAAAGCATTTATTACAGAAACAATAGGAATGCATGGACAGATGCAAAGGCTACAGTGATATAACTGAAATAATGTTGAAAAAGGCATTAAACAATATGCAATCAATCATTCAAAACTGATTTCAACAGTATTTCAGTCAGGCTAAGGTTTATCTTTCTACTGTTTGTAGGCTCATAGTCCGTATCTGTATACAGCAATATTGACAGTTTCAGATGCTGGAGTAATAACAAAATAATATTAGTTTATATAGAAAATCAGACAAATAATATGACAAGATTACTGTAACAAGTGAAAAGCTAAAACAAAGTTTGATGAAATGGTCCCTCCAGCTGCATTTACCCTTTACTACGCAATCCCAACTTTTAACGGCCCCAAGAAAAATTAACAGCCTTTGAAAACATTGTGGGAAAAAGAGAAAATGCTGGTAACCAGCATTTTTTGCTTTTCCCACAATGTTTTCTACCCTATGAAAGCCAAATTTCATCTTTTGAGAAACATTTGTCTTCTGCATATGCTTTCAATGTGGAAATCTCCAAAATTTTGTCATTTTGTAGAGAGTTAACTGAATGTCTACACGTAGAAACTAGAGTTGAGTGTATGATCTAGCACTGGTGAATAATATTTTGAGATTGTTGCACAGGTAATAAATCGATTTGATTGGTCACTGTAGCTTGTTAAAAAAATTTGTAAAAAAGTGGATTAATGCAGTCTGCAAAGGCTGACGTGGGTCTGAACATTTTTCTATTGCTGAATTTTCTACATGTCAAAAGACTGTTCTTGCTCATGATTTAGCTGGTCTTTTGACAAAAATGGATTCATATCATGCAACAGCTTGTTTGGTATAATGTATTGTGAAGGTGCATTAAATTTCTTTGTCTAAGAGTTTTCCTAGTGGGTCTAACTAGTAACATTTTAATCCAGTACAAATTCACTTTTCAGGACTTTGAGCCTTTTGATTCTGCTATTTTTCAGCAAGCATGTACAACCCCAGAATGTGTCACCAGTGCAGCTTATATCCTTAACAAAATGGATTCCAGTGTAGACCCATGTGATAATTTCTATCAGTTTTCTTGTGGTAATTGGATTAAAAACACGCCCATACCGCCTTCCAAGTCAAAGTATGGTTCCTTCCAACAAATTGCAGGGGAGATCGAAGTAATTCTAAAAGAGGTAGAGTTTGGAAATACTCATTGCTGATTAATAACTTTTAAAGACATGTATAAGATTTGTTGAAAATTTATAAAGACATGTGTAGAGTGTAGAATCTATACTGAGTTTGAGGTCAAAGGTCAAGGTCACTGTGACCTTCTATGTACATGTACTATACTTCATCTGAACTACAGGAAGGCAATGCCTTGACCTTGATACTGATATTGACAAGGATGTATTATTAGCACTGTGTGATTTTGAAGTAAAAGCTCAAAGCTTTAATAAATCACAGTTATTCCTTTAACAAATAATCCAGGGTTTTCACGACCCTGGGAAAGATTGCTTTTGAAAACATTGTAGGAAAAGGAGAAAATGGTTGTAACCAGCATTTCCTTCTTTTTTCACATTGTCTCTGCCTTTAATCAAAGAGCTTAGGAGTATTAATTTTGTCCCCATGATGCATTTGTTGACTACAGATGTGTTACATTTTAAAGAGTCTAAACTTTGTCGTTATGGAAAGAGTTAACTCAGTACTACTCAGTCCTGAGTTTTAATGACCCTGAGAAAGAATGCTTTCAAAAACATTTTGGAAAAGGGAAAACATGCTGACAACCAGCATTTCTCCTTTTCCAACAATGTTTTACAACCTTTCACAGACAAATCTTGGCATTCGAGCTACATTTAATTTGTTGTCTATAAAATAATGCTTTCAATCTCAACAAGTCCAAAATTTTGTTGTTTAACTCATTACCACACAATGACTTGTTTTAACGACCCTAAGAATGAAGCCTTTTGAGAACATTGTGGGAAAAGGAGAAAATGCTGGTTACCAGCATTTTCTCCTTTTCCCACAATGTTTTCTACCCTATCAAAGACAAATTCCATCTTTTGGGCTACATTTCAATTGTTGTGTGCAAATACTTTCAATTTGGACAAGTCTATATTTTGCTTGTGTCGTAAAGAGTTAACTTTACCACACAACCAAACTTGCTACTTGTCCAAATCCAAAACAAGTACAGATGACAAATCAAAAGTGGCCTAACTTGAAGGCCAAACTTATGGGATGTATTTTTGAAATGGTAGAAAACATTGTTGGAAAAGGAGAAAATGCTGGTTACCAGCATTTTCTCCTTTTTCAGCAATGTTTTCAAAAGGCCTCTTTTTCAGGGTTGTTAGTACTTGAGATTGTGTGGTAAAGGGTTAATAAGGAGTTAAGTCAGAATATGTCAAGGTCATTTACCCTTTACGACATGGGAAAAAATGAAGACTTCTCCAAATTAAAAGCATTTGCAGATGAAAATGTAAATGTGACTCAAACGAGGAAATTTGTCTATGCTAGGGTAGAAAAGGAGAAAATACCGGTTACCAGCATTTTCTCCTTTTCCCTCAATGTTTTCATAAGGCTTCTTCCTCGGGGACGTTAAAAGTCGGCATTGTATGGTAAAGGGTTAAGGCACAGTCATTCATTTATAAGTACTTTATTTTATAGATAATGGAGTCTCAGCCAGACACATACAAAGGTGTCCAGTCTACAGCAGTCCATAAGACCAGCATGTATTACAGTTTATGTGTTGATGAGGCTACAGTTGATGCACAGGGAATTGAACCAGCTCTTAGGGTAGGTCACACCTAGTTTGACAATCGTGAATCGTCACAATTTGTGACTGGAGCTAACCAAAGAAAACCCGGTTGTGTCAGTATTTTATTCCACAATTAATAGGGAATATTACAAACAGCCTTAAAAATGGAAAAATATAGAGGTCAGGCTAAAGAAAATACATTGTATATACATAAATAAGATGGATACAAGGTGAAGGGAGGAGTAAAACTTACCAAAGAAGAAAGAAGAGTTCTATTAATCTTGAGAAAGATTATAGGTAGAGTCTGCGCTTCATGCCACTTTATATGACAGTCCCTGAATGAAGACGGTGCAGGAATATGGCAGAAAGAAAGGAATATATTAATGCTCACGGCCATACAGTGCTTACAAAATGCACAAGCAGATTTAGACACCGGAAACTGTCGGTTATTTCCGCAACCTTCTCCATATAAGGAAATACGGAGCATGGCATACAAAAAGTAAACCTGCCTTACATATATTACATAACTACTTCTACCTTTGTCTTTATTATGGAGGCTTCCAATTTGAAGTTCCTCAGTCACATGATCTAAAACATGACCCTCATGAAAATCAGTTAACAACAGCAACAACAGCCACTGTGAAGTAATTCACATCTATCAACCTGTTCCTGAAAAATGCAAACAGAATTCCTAGAACCAGACTTCAAAAATGAATGTACAAACTGTTTGTCATGTATTTAGAAAGATCTGTTACGATTTTACTGTAGGCCGTGTATTTCTGGCAAAGAAATGTACTGTGTAGGTGCATATGAAAAGAATAAGTAAATTGAGCTAGAATTTACTAAATGGAATCCTGTGCTAAGTGGGGTTTACCCTTGGAACTACCCACATCACAACGCTGGCACTGGATAAGGTCTCCAGGAAGTAATCATCAAGAGTGATTATTAGCTCCACTGGCCGAAGGCCAGTGAGCTATTGTCATGGCATTGTGTCCGTCGTGCGTGCGTCCGTCCGTCCGTTCGTCCGTGCGTGCATCCGTAAACTTTTTCTTTAAAAAACTTCTCCTCAGAAACTATTGACTGGTTTTTTACCAAATTTCACAGGAATGTTCCTTTGGTGGTCCTCTTTCAAATTCCTTCAAATAATTGTGTTCCATGAAGAATTCTGGTTGCCATGGCAACCAAAGTAAAAAACCTTTAAAAATCTTCTCCTCCCAAACCGCTATTTGGATAGCATTATTATTTTGCAGGAATGTTCCTTAGATACAGGTTTATAGAATTCCTTAAAAAAAAAAATGATCTGTCAAAAAACATGGCTTTTATGGGAGACTCATTTTCCTTTTATGGTATAAAGTAAAATCTTTGAAAAATTTCTTCTCTAAAACTATTCATTGGATTTCATTGTTGTTTTGCAGGTAAGTTCCTATGTTGGTTGTCTACCAAATTGTTTCTTCAGTGAGCTAAAATGCAGGATTGAATGATAATTGTTAAAAACTTCCTTTCGCCATTATAGAAATATCAGGCCTGTGGAGTGATACAGGCGCTCAAGCGCCTCTAGTTATATCCTTACCATATGACAAAAATTTAGACTTGTCAAAATTGAAAAAATTTGCGGACGACAAAACAAAAGTAACTCAAAATTTGAAATTTGTTTTGGGAAGGGTAAAGAGCATTGAAGAAAAAAGGAAAAAATGCTGGTAGCCAGCATTTTCTCCTTCTCCCACAGTGATTTCAAAAGGCTTCTTTCAGAGGGTCGTTAAAAGTCAGGATTATGTGGTAAGGGGTTAACTAAATTGTCAGAGCTTGTTCCACAACCCTTGTAGACTGAATAAAAATTAAAGAAACAAACAGTGTAAATTTTTATCATTACAGTTAATAAAGGACCTTGGAAGCTGGTCATTCACATCAGATCAGGCCTCTGGAATATTTAACCCAAAGACTTGGAACATACAGGATGCCCTCTTGTTGGCCCATCAGCGTGGGTTCTCTCCCCTGTTTACTTTTGATGTCGGGGTGGATTCCAAAAACAACTCACAGTATGTTTTACAAGTAAGTAAAGATTTCAAGATTTCAACATGATATGATATCTTCTGAGACTGTTTCAGTACGACCAAGCTGGACCATATTAACCCTATGCCACATAATCCTGAGTTTTAACAAACCTGAGGAAGAAAGTTTTTGAAAACATTGTTGGAAAAGGAGAAAATGCTGGTAACCAGCATTTTCTCCATTTCCAACAATGTTTTCTTCCCTTTCTCAGACAACTTTTTTCTTTTGAGCTACATTGTATTTTCACCTGCAAATGCTTTCAATTTGGACAGGTCCAAAATTTTGTTGTTTGGTAAAGGTTTAACCTTTTATCAAACAGTTCTGTGTTTTGATGGCCGAAATGAGGAACCCTTTCCACAACTTTTTTTCACCTTTTCTTAGGCATATCCTATTATTCAAGCCATACTTAAATCTTTACCAAACGACAGAATTTTAGACTGGTCCAAATTGAAAGCATTTGCAGACGACAAAATTAATGTGACTCAAAAATTGAAACTTATTCTGGGAGGGTATAAAACATTGTGGGATAAGGAGAAAATGCTGGTTACCAGTATTTTCTCCTTTTCTCACAATGTTTTCAAGAGGCTTCTTTCTCAGAGTTGTGAAAACCCGGGATTGTTTGGTAAAGAGTTAAATTTGTCATCTACTAATGCTTCCTGTTTGGACAAGTCATAAATTTGGTTGTCGCGCAAAGAGTTATGCAAACCTAATTAAAGAAATACGTTATTTCCAATGGTTGGGGTCCTGCATGGCTCAGTGGTAAAGTATAGGACTTGTAACCTGGACATCCAGGGTTTGTGTCTCACTGGAGGTACTGAGTTTTTTGTGGGAGTAGCCTTGGGAAAGACACTCCTGAGCCCAAGCCTAGAACTGGTATAACCCAGGACATACATGAGTAAGTGAACTGTCGCCATGATATAACTGAAATAATGTTGAAAGTGGCATACAAAGCCAAAGGGTTAAGTAGCAACAGTGGGAGACAGTGGTGTAGAGTGTCAGCCTCAAACATCCAAGGGCCTGGGTTTGAACCCTGTGATGAGGGGGCTCAACCTTTAGGACTACCCATCCACATTACAAGTACTGGTTGCGAGTACTGGTAGAGGTTTTCAGGAAGTAATCATTGTAATTGATATAAGTTGCAAGAATTGATGTAAAAGGTTTAAACCTTTTCCATACAATCATGAGTTTTAACAATCCTGAGGGAGAAGCCTTTTGAAAACATTGTGGGAAAAGAAGAAAATGCTGCTATCAGCATATTCTCCTTTTCCCACAATGTTTTCTACCCTATCAAAGACAAAGTCCATGGTTTGAGCTCAATTTAAATTGTCGTCTTCAAATGCTTTGAATTTGGACAAGTCTACAATTTGTTCTTGTGGTACAGAGTCAAGCTAAGTAGTAACTCAGGTTGATTATTCATTTTTAACAAAGATGTACATGTATTCAAAGCCATCTGTCAAAAGTTTGATCTAAAAAGTAAGGAGTTAACCCTTTACCACACAATGACGCCTTTTAACACCCCTAAAGAAGAGGCCTTTTGAAAACATTGTGGGAAAAGGAGAAAATGCTGGTAACCAGCATTTTCTCCTTTTCCCACAAAGTTTTCTACCCTATCAAAGAAAAGTTGCGTCATTTGAGCCACTATGAAATTGTTGTCTGTAAATGCTTTCAATTTGGATAGGTCTTAAATTTTGCCGTGTGGTAAAGGGTTAACCCATTACCATATGACACAGTTTTAGACTTACCAAAATTACAACAATGTGCCTAGAAAAAATTTCATGTGGCTAAAAAATGGGGGATCCCTTATTGACAGGGAAGAACAGATTGTGGGAAAAGAAAAAAATGCTGGTTATTAGCATTTTCTCCTTTCCCCACAATATATTCAAGAGCCTTTTTCCTCGGAGTCATCAAAACACGGGATTGTTTATTATAGGGTTAACCCATTACCACACAATCCCTACTTTTGATGACCCTGAGAAAGAAGCCTTTAGAAAACATTGTGGGAAAAGGAGAAAATGCTGGTAACCAGCATTTTCTCCTTTTCCCACAATGTTTTCTACTCTTCACAAAACAAATTTTAAATTTTCAGTCACATTTATTTTGTCGTCTGCAAATGCTTTCGATTTGGACAAGCCTAAAATATTGTCGTTTGGTAATGAGTTAATGGCCTTATTTATTTCTATTTCAGTTGGAACAAGCTGGACTTTCTCTAGCAGACCCAAAGCAGTATTTTCCCAATGACACGAAGTATCAGGAACTGAAAGATGCTTTCTTTGAGTTCAGCAAAGAGACAGTGAAGTTGTTGGGTGCAAAAAACAATATAGAAGCTCAAGTCAATGATCTCTATGCATTTCAACAAAAGTTAGCTAAGGTGAGTTTTGTAGTAACTGAACCCCTCTGTGTGTTGTCAAGCTCTGCCGGTAATACACAGAGCTTGAAACCATGCTATTTTGGAGTTTCATTTACCAGTGGTTCTTACAATATTCTCTCATAGCCTCTGGCCGCTTTCCAACATAACTATAATTTAAACAATGATCAACGGAGGGTGAGGAACAAATCCTATTTCATTGACTATCCTCATTCATCAGAAAGAAATTGGCTGAGCTGGGGATTCAAACTTGTGATCCTGGTTTCAAGTGCTGTACATTACTGACTGAGCCACCTTTTTGGCTCAGAATGTTTTCAGAAGTAGTCTGCTGCAAGACAAAAATGTGGACTGTATTTGTTACTGTGTAAAAAGTGTCCAATTTGAATTTTATGGCTCTCCAAGTGGTAGATAAATCTCTTACCACATAATCACAAGTTGCCACAACCCCGAAAAGGAAAGCTTTCAAAACATTTTTTGAAAAGGAGAACATGCTGGTTACCAGCATTTTCTCTTTTTTCCACAATGTTAATAGCCTATAGTCTATCAAAGACAAATTTTTGTAAGTTATATTGAATTTGTTGTTTGCAAATGCTTTTAGTATTGACAAGTCTGAAGTTGTTTCATCTGTTAAAGAGTTAAAGCTAGTTTTATCTCTTTGAGATACATATCTATAGATCCTACTTGAACACGCTAAACACTTGCTGACAATGTGGTCATGAGCACATGTGCAAAATATTGTAGCAAAAGAAGAAACTGTTTGTAATGAGTAAATTTTTCCTATTGCCACAGTGTTACTGAAAGTCATTTACAGGTGTAAAAATTTTTTTCTCTCCATTGCAGATACATGTATCAAGGTCAGATGTGTTGGACCCAATCAAAAGCTACAACAAAATGACTTTAAAAGAATTTCAAGACAATTATATGGGAAGCTGGGTAAAGCAATTTTTCGGTTTTTCATCAATCCTCTGTTTTACCTTGGCTGTTTTCAAAAAAAAAAAAATACTGACATATTGTCATGGCCTAGTTGTCATCGTCTGCGTTGTCATGACGATATTTTCTGATATGTGTATTATTACTAGAGATATTTACTTCAAACTTTTACTAGTTGTTAACTATCAAACAGGGGAACCTGTACCTCAAGGGCAGGTAACTCTCAGCACGTTATTGACATAGTTATACTTGATTGTTGACTTGAATTTTTGCTGTAAAAGCACCCACAGCTGAGTATTGGCACCTGCATGTAGTGTTCTTGTTTTTAAGTCTGTTTTGAACTTCCATAGACCAATACTTCACAAGACTCATAATAGACAGACTCTTCCCTACATGTGCACGTGAAAAATCACATGAGATTTTTATTTGGAAATAAAATTTCATTTGAATATCAAAGTCCACTTCAGAAAAGGACAGGAAATGCTGTATATCCTGGTTGTTAATATGTGACTGTTTGTGTGAAGTTCGACTCTGTTTTCAACTTTATGTTAATTAGGTTATCTACTTATACATGCATCTTTTGGAGTCTTTCAATCAGTATTTTCCATAACAGCCTGTCCAAGTCACTTGCTGCTTTTCAAGATAAAGTCAATTTTGTGCAGAGCAATGAGAGAAGACTTCATCCTGTCTTGGCACTGGTGACCAGCATCTTCTCCTTATCCCACAAAGTTTTCTATATTTTCAGAGACAAATTTTATCATTTAAGCCACATTTAATTTTTATCGGCAAATGCTATCAATTTGGACAAGTCTACATTTTTGTGGTTTGGTAAAGAGTTAATAAAGTTGACCACTAAGACAGGTTTAATTATTTATGGATAGAACTTCTGTCATTTCAGTTCAATGTTATGACATATGTCAGTGGTCTGTACAAGGAAATCCAAACTGTTTCTGAGGAAACAGTTGTTGTTGTTTCAAGTCCAGCATACTTCAGTGACCTTGAAAAGGTCATCAACGAAACTGAAAAAAGGTAAATTAATTTATTATTGTATATTATTGTATAAGTACAGCACTTACTACATATTATTGTCAGGCTTATAGAGTTATCTCTTTTTGGGCACTCTTGTGCATATTTCGTAAAAAAAGAAAAAGCTTTGCAAAACAATATTTTTTAGTTCAGATATGGTGCCTGTAATGTAGACTTAACAATTAACTAACCCATTGCAAGACTATCAAATGAACAAGAAAAGCCTGAAAATGCTTAATAGACACTGCATAGCAATGAAATGAGCCTCATGGAAAGAGAATTGTCCATAGCATTGGTACAGAAACTTTAGTAATACATTGATAGAAACACTAGCTGCTGTTATATTACTGAAATAATGAGAAATGCAAAAGGATGGGTCCTGGATGGCTCAGTGATATAGTGTGGGACTTTTAACCTGGGGGCCCTGAGTTCAAGGCTCACCTGAAGCACTGATTTAGGATGTGTCCTTGGGTAAGACACTCTAGAGGCGTAGCCTAGTACTGGTGAAACCCATGGCATACATGAATATGTGAGCTGTTACCCTGATGTGACTGAGATAATATTGAAAATGGCATAAAACACCATTCAATTAAAGTAACAATAAAGTCCTAATGTAAACAAAGTGGGTGTTTAAATGTATTTCAATTTATATCATACCATTTAAAAGTATGGAAATTATTGTGAAGATGACAATCTGTCACTGTACGGTTGGTCCAAGTGTTAGTCGCTGACAGAGAAATTAATTTCAAAACTAGGTTAAAACCTGCCAGGTAGCCGTGTCTTTTGTCTACTTTTTGCCTGATTTTAAAATTCTTTTTTTCTGCCAGCGACTAACACATGGCCCGACCACACAATAACAGACTTTCACCTTCATAATATTTTCCATACTTTTAAATTGTATGATTTAAATTTAAATGTATTATGGCACCTCTTTTGATATTTTGGCCTCTACTGGGCCTTCAATCAAAATTGAAAAGAGCATTTCATACCAATTTAATGTACAAGAACAATTGTATAGCAAATAATCCTTAAACACATAACAAATTTGAGGCTAGTCCAAACTGAAAGAAATTTGCAGACCACAAAATCTCTATGAAGAATTATACCAAGCAAGTCATCACATAATTATGGATTCATAAAATTAATTTCAATTAAATGAATCATCAGGCAGAGTGGGCCTTTCACATGCAGAAAATTGCCCAATAGCAAAAAGTGTCGTCCCAGGTCACCCTGTGCTAACTGCGCAGGCTGACTTTGGTTGATACTTTTTGCAGATGCATTAAACCCCCTTTTCACAGAGCATGGCTCAATTTATTATCTATTTCAGAACACTGGCTAACTATATAGTATGGATTTGTGTAGAAGGCTTGCTGGGATACTTACCAAGTTCATTCTTAAAACCTGCTCTGATTCTAGACAAGGCAGAATCTGGGATTAAAGGTAATGTTTTTGGACCTTTCTACATCTTTCAATTTTCACAAGTCTATAACTTTGTCTTCTGGTCAAGTGTAAAATCTAAATCACTGTTTTGTTTTATTGTTTAACTCTTTACTAAACGACTAAAGTTTACACTTGTCCAAATTGAAAGCATTTGCAGACGACAATTTAAATGGGGCTCAAATGATAGAATTTGACTTGGATAGGTTAGGAAACATTGTGGGAAAAGGAGAAAACGCTGGTTACCAGCATTTTCTCCTTTTCCCACAATGTTTTCAAAAGGCTTCTTCCTCAGAGTCGTTAAAACTCGTGATTGTGTGGTAATGGAATAAGAATATTGCTTGAGTTGACATTGAATGCTTTGACTTTATTGTCCCCTGAGTATCACATTTAAATTTGAATCATGTGTTTGGTTTTATTGTGCTAGAATATCACTGTGATCATCAAATATCTATTTTATCCCACTGTATAATGTTAAACTTGGAAATGAAGTCCTGGTTTTAATTCTAAAGCATCATGTTTAACTTCCAGGAGCCCATTGTTGGTGATGCTGTCCCTAAGTATCATGTTTAACCTGAAGCCATTCATTAGTTTTTGTATCCAAAATTGACATGTCTAACTTTTGCATTACTAAATAAATTGCATTTTCTCAAAGGCTAAAAATACATTTCATGTGCAAAATCAAGAAACAGTTTAGTCATAATCTAATCTGTTGCAGTGGACAGTGTAGATCAGAGATCATACTGCACATTCTGTGCAGCCTGATCTTGATCTATACTGTGTACAAAAGCTTCTGGTGTTGTCTATGGTATGGAAAGAGCTAACTTAGAATTCACTTGTTTGTTTTGGTGCCAAAAGTCTCATGCTTATCTAGAAATCAATTGTTTGATTTGAATCCCTAAGCGTCATGTTTAATTTTAAAGTCAATTATTGACTTTGCATCACTAAGTGTCATGTTGAACTTAGAAGCCAGTCGTTTGTTTTGTTGCTCAAAGTATCATGTCTAACTTAGAAATCAATGGTTCATTTTGTATCCCAAAGTATCACATTTAACTTAGAAGTCAGTTGTTGGTTTGTTGTTCCAGTGTATCATGTTTAACTTAAAACTAAATTGTTAAATTTGTTGTCCAAAAGAATCATGTTTAACTTTGAAGTCAATTGTTGGTTTTATTGTTCCAAAATATGGTATTTAATTCAAAAGTCATTTTTTGTTTTTGTTGTCCCAGTGTATCATGTTTAAGGATAGGGCACCCTTATGGGATTCATGTAACATTGTCTTTCACCATACGGATTTGGTAATCCATAATAGATGCGGGGAACCAGCATCTATTGGCCGATCGATTACGGAATACCCGAGTCTTAGCCGAATCCATACGTTTTTTGGCGATGAAAGGCGATGTTACAGGAATCTGCATTAGGGTGCCCTATCCTTAAGTTAGAGGTAACTGTTGGTTTTGTTGACCAAAAGTTTCTTGGTAAACCAAAAAAGTAAATGGTTGATTTTTATGTCCCAGTGTATCATGTTTAACTTGTCAGTTGTTGTTTGTGTTGTCCTTGAGTTTTATTTTTAACTGAAAAGTAAATTTCTGGTTTTGTTGTTTGAGAGCACCATGATTAACTCTTTACCGCACAATGCCGACTTTCAATGACCCTGGGAACGAAGCCTTTGGAAAACATTGTGTGAAAAGGAGAAAATGCTGGTAACCAGAATTTTCTCCTTTTCCTACAATGTTTTCTACCCTATCATAGAAAAATTGTACAATTTGGGCCACACTGAAATTGGCGTCTGCAAATGCTTTCAATATGGACAAGGCTAAAATTTTGTCTTCTGGTAAAGGGTTAACTTAGAAGTTGATTGTTGGTTTTGTTGTCCCAAACTTAAACCGATGCAGGAATGTATTACCACTTTTACCACTCATGCTGTTGAATGTTTTAGAAAAGAATTTTTTATAAGCTAATTTACTTAAACATATTTATTCCCCTAAATATGAGTGCAAAGGGTTGGGAGACAAGTTATGACAACATTAGAAAATGTTTCTCTTGGTATACAGAACTTAACAGAGAGAGAGAGAGAGAGAGAGAGAGAGAGAGAGAGAGAGAGAGAGAGAGAGAGAAGAGAGAGAGAGAGAGAGAGAGAGAGAGCGCGAGAGCGCGCGCGCACTTGCTAGTTATGAGGTATTGCCTGCTTTTCATCACTTATTCAGAATAGGCATTTTTCTTTCTAAGAAAGATTTTCACCTACTTTTCTGTATATCGTAGTGAAAGGTTACTGGAATGAGCCTGTCTCCTGTTGTTTCTTCTGAGGACAAGCACATAGGTATATTCATATCTGAAACTCAGTGCTGAGTTTTGCTGTCATTAGTCTGAAGCTTTGCACAACTGTTTACCAGAAATTCAGGTTGTGCAAGAGGCAGTTTTCAATTGTGTGCTTTGAAGGATTGAAAACATATCTATGACATGGACTTTGTGTTCCTAATGGGAATTAGTCTTGTTTCAAAGTACTTTGCAGGAGTATTTTTTCATTTACTGTGACCATTTATTCTTTATTGTTCCAGAATATGATGAACGCTGGAAAAGATGTCTAACAAAGACAAGTGCCGTTCTTGGCTTTGCAATGGGTGCTCTTTATGTGGAGAAAAACTTTGCAGGGGATAACAAGAGGGAGGTGAGTGACTCTAGCAGCCTGGTAGATGGGATAGAATTGATAATCTGTTGAAAATGTTATTTACCCTTTACCACATGGCAAAATGTAGAAATTTCCAAACTGAAAGCATTAGCAGACAACAATTTAAGTGTGGCTCAAATGATGGAATTTGTCTTTTATAGAGTAGAAAACATTTTGGGAAAAGGAGAAAATGCTGGTTACCTGCATTTTTCCTTTTCCCACTATGTTTTTAAAGACTTCTTTCTGAATGTTGTTAAAACAGGATTGTACAGTATAGTGTTAAATGTGGGTCAAATGATACCGGAAAAAACATTGTGGAAAAAGGAGAAAATTTTGGTTACCAGCACTTTTTTCTGTTTTTTCACAGTGTTTTTAGCTCACCTGAGCACAACGTGCTCAAGGGGAGCTTTAAGGACCACGTTGTGTCCGTCGTGCATCGTCTGTCGTGCGGCGTCAACAATTCTTTAAACATCTTCTCCTCCTAAACCGCTGGGCCAATTTGGACCAAACTTGGCTGGAATGTTCCTTGGGAGGTCCTCTGTAAAAGTTGTTCACAGAATTTGATTCCATCAAAAACTCTGGTTGCCATGGCAACCAAATGGAATTTTCTAAGAAATTCTTTAAAAAACTTCTGCTCTGAAACCGCTGGTCAGATTTTGAAATTATTTCACGGAAATGTTCCTTGGACGACCCTTTTCAGAAAGTGTTCGCAAAATTTTGATCCGTCGAAAAACATGGCAGTGGTGGTGGTGGGGGGGCTCTTTGCATCGTGTGGTGTCAACAATTCTTTAAACATCTTCTCCTCCTAAACTGCTGGGCCAATTTGGACCAAACTTGGCTGGAATGTTCCTTGGGAGGTTCTCTTTAAAAAATTGTTCACAGAATTTGATTCCATCAAAAACTCTGGTTGCCATGGCAACCAAATGGAATTTTCTAAGAAATTCTTTAAAAATCTTCTCCTTTAAAACCGCTTGTCAGATTTTGAAATAATTTCACAGAAATGTTCCTTGGGTGACCCTTTTCAAAAATTTGTTCGCAAAAGTTTGATCCGTCGAAAAACATGGCCATGGTGGTTAGGGGTGGGTATCGCCTCTTGAAACTGTATCGTGATTTATCGCGATACATGGGTTTGTATCGGGATATGCATCACGATATATCGCAAAACATTTTTACAGAGTTTTATGTATGATAGTACACTTCACTGACTTCACTATGCCATTGTACTGATACTATTGACATGTAAATAAGTGACAAAAAGTTAGTAAAAAATACAAAAAGGACAAATTCTCACATGATTTTGGTGTTGATTGACTGCTGACAGAACTGGATTTTGGTGATGCCTTGAGCATGTTTGGAGCTGGCTGACTGACGATCTTACTTGGGTGGTGACGACGAAGGTGTGTGACTAAGTTCGTCGTTCCCCCCCCCCCCCCCGATGTTTTTGGCCTGCATTTTGCAAATTAAGCAAACCACTACACCGTCCACGATGGTGGAGTCCGATTTCCTTTTTCTTTAATCCGAAATGCTTCCATACATCGACCTTAGCCTTTGCATTTTTGACGATGTCAAAGTTGTCTTCCATTTTGTTTGATTACAGTACAGGTGAAGGTCGGAAATCACCTCATGTGCTTAAATTAACTGGCCAATGGATGGCGGAATATCACAGGAAGTGCGTCATAAAAATAAACTTATTCTTTTCTACAATTTTATTCTTTCTAATAATTTTAATAATCAAGCGAGATTAAATGAAAATTGATATGCAAATCAGGGTTCGACATTAACATTTTTTCCAACTAGACCAGTGGACTAGTAATTTGCAATTTTTACTAGACCACTTCAGATTTCTACTAGACCAGTTTTGCAAAATGAAGAAAAGTATAAAATAGATCAAAAGCTCTGTTGTTTCCATTGTTATTATACCAAATTGTAAGAAAAAATGACAATGTCATGATAAGTCATGATCAATGAATGTTTCCCCGTTAATTATTTCAATTACCTTATTTTACTAGAGGACAACAATTTAGACATCCATTTTGAAAGCAATCACGGACAATGTATTAGTCTAACTAATGCTCAAACAACAGAATTTGAGTTAAAAGGATAAAAACATTTTGGTATAATGTTGTCAAATACTGGAACAAATCTTCCATTTATTAAACTGTCCGCAAAGAAAACATAACATTTTCCTCTGAATCAAACAAACCAACGGCGCGAATTAGCTTTCCATTCAAGGTCTTGAAATGATCTTTTTTCTGTGAACTAGATCTAATTCTGTTCATCTAGATCTACTTTTGTTTCGATTCATTTCTGTTTCTTAGCTTCATTTTATGACTTCGCACCTCCCCGATCAGATGCTGTTTTGAAGTTATGCAAGCTTGCATATTCACCGGTCGTCTGCTCCATTGTCTAGGTAAACGTCTGGACGACGCATTCTCGGTTGTTGTCAAGATGAAACTACAGTTTTTAGCTCCACTGGCCGAAGGCCAGCGAGCTATTGTCATGGCGTTGTGTCCGTCGTCCTTCCGTCCGTCCGTTCGTCCGTGCGTGCGTGCGTCCGTAAACTTTTTCTTTAAAAAACTTCTCCTCAGAAACTATTGACTGGATTTTTACCAAATTTCACAGGAATGTTCCTTTGGTGGTCCTCTTTCAAATTCCTTCAAATAATTGTGTTCCATGAAGAATTCTGGTTGCCATGGCAACCAAAGTAAAAAACCTTTAAAAATCTTCTCCTCCCAAACCGCTATTTGGATAGCATTATTATTTTGCAGGAATGTTCCTTAGATACAGGTTTACAGAATTCCTTAAAAAAAAAAAAGATCTGTCAAAAAACATGGCTTTTATGGGAGACTCATTTTCCTTTTATGGTATAAAGTAAAATCTTTGAAAAATTTCTTCTCTAAAACTATTCATTGGATTTCATTGTTGTTTTGCAGGTAAGTTCCTATGGTGGTTGTCTACCAAATTGTTTCTTTCGCCATTATAGAAATATCAGGCCTGTGGAGCGATACAGGCGCTCAAGCGCCTCTAGTCCAAAATAGTTGTAGACTTAAGAAATTCTTGTTAAAAGATCAAATACTCTGACAAAATGATAACAGTCACGATAAAATTTATGACTTTTATCCCGGCCGACGAAATATCGACATACTGTTGACTCCGGTCTACTAGCCTTACTCTATTTTCAGCTCAATTTGGTTTTCCCAGTGAAGTTATGGGCTACCGCGCATGTGCTACCGTCTTCCTGTTAACAATTAAGAAGTTGTCAATGAATTATCACTGGTTGAAAAAAATCGCAAGTTTGATAAACGATCTTTTTCGGCGAACGGCATGTAAGGTTGATTTTCGTCATGAAACTGACACTTAAAGTAACTGTCTCAATTTTTGCAACAGACCATTCGGGCTAGCTAGATGCTGTCTCTGCTAGCCCGAACTGATTTTTTGCTAGACAATGTCATTCGGACGTGCCTTAATGTCGAACCCTGCAAATAAAATACAGCTGGAAACGAAAGCAGCTGAAAAATCTCGGAAGAAAGTTTTGGAAATTGCCGGACTTGCCTGAGTTTACCGGTACGGTCAAAAGCATATCGCGATACGTATCGCTGGAATCCTAAATCGAGGTTTACCGGTATACTGGTAATATCGCGCACCCCTAATGGTGGTGGTGGGGGGCTCTTTGCGTCGTGCCGTGTCAACAATTCTTTAAACATCCTCTCCTCCTAAACCGCTGGGCCAATTTGGACCAAACTTGGCTGGAATGTTCCTTGGGAGGTCCTCTTTAAAAAATTGTTCACAGAATTTGATTCCATCAAAAACTCTGGTTGCCATGGCAACCAAATGGAATTTTCTAAGAAATTCTTTAAAAATCTTCTCCTCTAAAACTGCTTGTCAGATTTTGAAATAATTTCACAGAAATGTTCCTTGGGTGACCCTTTTCAAAACTTGTTTGCGAAATTTTGATCCGCCGAAAAACATGGCCATGGGGGCGGGAGGGGGGGGGGATCTTTGCACTGTATGGACTTAAAGAAATTCTTTGAAATTCTTCTTCTCTTAAACCACTCGTCAGATTTTGAAATTATTTTACAGAAATGTTCCTTGGGTGCCCCTTTTGAAAAATTGTTCGCAAAATTTTGATCCGTCAAGAAACATGGCTGTGGTGGTAGGGGGCTATTTGCACTATACGGACATGTAGAAATTCTTAAAAATTCTTCTGCTCTGAAACCACTGGTCAGATTTTGAAATAATTTCACAGAAATGATCCTTAAATTATGCCCCTTTTTTCAGCTTGGCTGTTTTCGAAGAAAATATTGAGGTATTGTCATAGCCCTGTTGTTGTCGTCTGCGTTGTTGTCGTTGTCATTGTGCAAAAACTTTGACATTTTGTTATATCTCGGCTTCCACTCAACACATGTACTTGAAACTTGGAATAATTGTTCACTAGTAAAAGAGCAACCGAACAAGGGCAGATAACTCTAAAATCATTTTGTCCAAATTATGCCCCTTTTTCGACTTAAAATTTTAACTTACTATCCAGCACCCCACAGCCAATCGTTGGCACCCGCATGCGGTGCTCTTGTTTGACTTAATATTTTTAGCCACTATCGGGCATCTGCTCTTGTTCAAGAAATGGTCCTTGGGTGACCTATCCTAAAATTTATTTGCAGAATTCTGATTCATCAAAGACATGGCTATGGTGATGATTGTAGGGGTGGTGACAGATTTTGAAATGATTTTTACAGGTGACCTTTTCAAAATTGCTTGGCAAAATACTGATTTTGTTTCCAAAATTTCAATACTTCAAAAAAAAAAAAATGGCTATGGTCCTCTCAAAAAATTCAGGTGAGCAATCCAGGGCCATCTTGGCCCTCTTGTTTAACAGGCTTCTTTCTCATATCACTAAAAGTCAGGATTGTGTGGTAAAGGCTTAACAATAGTTGAAAAATAAGGGCAAACAGACCACCTCTAAAAGGAAGTGGCAAACAGACCATCAGCCCAAAGATAAAAGAAAATTGATTTAAAGCAGTGGCAAATGGACCACTGAGGAACAGTAATGGCAAACAGACCATTGCTGAAAATCTTAAAAGTATTAGTAATTTCAAAATTAATGAAAAGCAATGGCAAATTTCCTGTTGATGTACAGTAATGGCAAATTGAAACTTTACAAAGTGACAAAATTTTTGACTGTACCAAATTAACAACATTTGCAAAAAACAAATTGGTTATACTTCAAAATATAGTTTTTGTCATGGAAATGGTGGATAACATGGTGGGAAAAGGAGAGAATGCAGGTAACTAGGGTTGCGTGAGGTTATCAAAACTCAGAATTGTTTGGTAAAAGGTTAAAGAAAAGTATAAGCTTGCATACTGTTGTTGGAAAAAATGGGCAAATAGACAAATAATGAGACTGAATTGCTTATATAACTACATAGATCTCTAGATTTAGAGCCTAGCCCAGTAGTGCAGAAAGTGGCACACAGGATTTGAGAACAGAGGAGTGCCAGTGCGGCCAATTTCTTTCTGAGGTTTGATGGTAGTCATTGTGACAATTCATTCCCCTTTAACTGCTGATCATTGTTTCAATGATGGTTATGTGGGAAAGCAGCTAGTGGCTTTGGAATATTGTGCAAAGTACTGGTAAAAGGAACTTTAGGAAATCATGGATAGATGCACAGGCTGCCTCTTTATAACTGAAATAACTAAAGTTGAAAACAACTTTAAACATCAAACAATCAACCAATTAACTAAGATTTATAGGTTAATGTTTAATTTTTGTATTTATAAACAGGTGGATTCTTTGTTTGAAGCAATAAAAAGTGCCTTCATAAAAAATCTCAACAGTGTTGACTGGATGGATGATAAGACAAGAAATTATGCTGAAGAAAAAGCAGAAGCCATCAACAAGATGTTGGGATACCCTGATTTTGTTGCAGATCCTGCTTTACTTGATCAACATTATGAGAATGTGAGAACCCTTTACTGCACAATCACAAGTTTTGACAATCCTGAGAAAGAAAGCTTGTGAAAAAATGGTGGCAAAAGGAGAAAATGCTGGAAACCAGCATTTTTTTCTTTTCCCACAATGTTTTCTTTCTTTTCAAAAATAAATTTCACTGTTTGAGTCACATTTTTCTTGTTGTCTGAAAATGCTTTCAGTAAAAGTTTTATTGTTTGAAAAATATCAGATTTGAAAGCATTTGTAGAAAATATAAAAGAAGTTATCAGAAATTATTTTGAAAGGACAGAAAATATTGTGGGAAAGAGAGAAGATGCTGGGTTTATCTAACTTTTACCAAACAACAAAAATGTTAGACATGTCCAGTTTGAAAGCAGTTGCAGATGACAAATGAAAAATGGTTAAAATAATAGGATTTGTCTTTAAAAGGACAAAAAACATTGGGGGAAAGAAAGAAATGCTAGTCACCAGCATTTTTTCCCTTTTACACAGTTTTCAAAAGCTCTTTTCTCAGGATTTTGAAGCCTTGGAAATACTTGGTACAGTATTTCCAAGTACTGGAAATGGGCCTTTAGGTTTTTTTGCTGCAAATTAATTTTAAAGTTTATCACTTATAAATATTACAAAGTATACTTTCCTCACCAAGTGCAAGGAAACTGGATGCTTACATTCAGTAGGTGCAAATGTGGCAGGAAAACAAAGGTTTGTCCCTTTGAAATCAGCAACTGTCTACTTTTATAAGATCAAATATGATGTAATCGTACTTATATGGATACAATCACACATAAACAAATTGTGTTTCTTAACATGTGACATTCACTCGAATCTTGGTGAAATTGTAGCACTAAATAATACCTTAAATACCACTGATTTTTTTTTTTTTATTTAAAAACAATTTGTGTTTCTTTATCACTGATGGGCTGCCAGCTGTCACCTTACTTAATTCAGGTATAAATCATTTTTGAAGATTGTGATAATCTGAGTAGCCGCCTTTAAGGTCATAAGCTGTAGATTGTGCCCTTAGATCGTTAGGTACATACCATTAATATCGATTGTGATTGAATTACTGATTTATTTTTTTCCACAGCTAAGTCTAGAAGAAGGAAAGTTTTTTGAAAGCAAACTGGCAACCATGAGATACTACAAATTGAAAAACTTAAAGCGACTTGGAACAGTTCCTGATAGAACTGAGTGAGTGTAATGTCTGTGTTTGTGTGTCCATCTTTGTGTCTGTCTATCTGCCTGTCTATTACTTGTTGTCTATCTGTCTTTCTGCCTCTCTAACATTAGATTAGTATATTCAACTGATTAATCCTCCCTTTTACCATGTTTTGACGGCCCTGAAGGTGACAGCTTTTGAAAATATTGTGGGAAAAAGAGAAAATGCTGGTAATCGGCATATTCTGCTTTTCCCACGGTGTTTTCTATTCCTGTCAAAGACAAATCTCTTTATATGAGCCATATTTAATCTCTAGTCTGCATTTTATTTTTATTTTGACATTTCTTACATGTTGTAGTTTGGTAAATTGTTTCAAGTTCAGGTTTTTAAACCCTTTACCATACAATTTTGAGCTTTAACAACCTTCAAAAAATTATGCTCCTGGAAAGTTTGGTAACTATCATTTTCTACTTTTCCCACAATTTTTCTATCCTTTGACAAATTCCATTATTTCAATGTACTGATACAATTTTCAATGTACTCATACCATTTTCAATATATTCATACCATGCACTTATGTCATTTTTAATGCACTCATGTCATATTCAATGTAGTCATGTCATTTTCAATGTAACCCCCCCCCCCCCCATGTCATTTTCAATGTACTCATACCATTTTCAGTGTACTCATGTCATTTTTAATGCACTTAAATCATTTTCAATGAATCGATGGTAGAGTTAAGTCTTATCCTGTCACATTAAAAACCTTTGACTGCTCTAAAAGTAGATTTCTTTAAGATTCTTGGCATTGGATTAGGTTTACAGTTTAGACTTTTGATTGTTACAAAAAAAGATTTCATTAAGATTATTAGCATTGCAGTTGGTTCACATAAGTGAAACTACTAATATAAAAGCAAAGAGTGTAGAGCACCATCAGACTGCTTGTATGTGCAGGCTGATTTTGCTTTACACTGTCAGAATATAGACCCGGTGGGAGAAGAGCTAATAAATTGAATTGTTAGCATTCTGTCTCTGCCTTATCATCGGAAGCTGCATCTATTGAAATTGAAACCGTAAACAGATTTAGGGGTACAGTGGTTACTGAAATTTGGATCTGAACACATTTCATTTCAGCATTTGGCAGATGTCAGATGATCTGTTGATCAAATTGTAGGTTAAATGTAGGTACGAATAGGCCAGGCTGTGATAAGTGGTAATTTCGGCCCCCAGTATAGCGAAACAACAGCCAATATCTTGTCGGGTTCTCTGAATGTGATGTTGATTGAAAAAGATAGATAAATAAAAAATAAATAAATGTTTTGGTTTTACATCCATAAATATCATCATTTATGGTAGGTCAGAAAGTTCCACCACCGAAGAATTTTAAATTAATGTTTCACCTTGGACCACAAAAATAAAATTACCTGTAAACTCTACCCCCAATAAATAAAAAAGTTGTTTGAGGCTAGACCAAATGACACACTTTTTCCTGGAATAGCCCTAAACTAGCATACTGTTGTTGAAAAAAAAATTAGACAAATACTGAGACTGAATTGCTTGTATAACAAAATACATCTCTAGATTTACAAATGTCTAAGGACAATTCTATCTCCTGATTCAGTCGGTTGGAATAGAAATTTGATTTTATGAATACTTTATCATATGATAAACTGCATTGGTATAATGCATCATGGAGATGCATTAAACCCCCTTTTTCCCAGAGTGAGGCTTATATGTATTTTTCACATTACAGATGGAGTATGAAGCCCACAGAAGTCAATGCATACTATAGTATTGCTTTTAATCAGATAGTCTTCCCTGCTGGAATCCTCAGGCCACCCTTATTTAACATGGACAAACCCAAGTATGTATTTATTTGAAACAGCTCTAAGACAATTGAAACAGATATAAGAGATCTGACAAAAGTTAGGCATTTGAGATAACATTTTATTAAACAAGTCTAGAAAGAAAAGGAGAAAATGCTAGTTACATAACCACTCCAAATGGAGTGAATTTAATTATTTTGAGACCTCAAATAAACTTGAATTCAATGAGTACACTGCAATTTAATTAATGGGCTAAGCACTTGGTGATCTTTTTTACCTAGAGATCTTATATTTCAATCTGTGACACATGTTTTTCAGGTCTTTCAACTTTGGATCATTTGGAATGATCTGCGGACATGAATTGACTCATGGCTTTGATAATAAAGGTCAGTTGTTATTTGTTCATTATTCCTTTACCACAAAATCCCGACTTTTAACACCCTTGAAGAAGAAGACATTTCAAAACATTGTAGGAAAAGGAGAAAATGCTGGTAACTGGCATTTTCTCCTTTTCCCACAAGTTGTTTTACACTACATAGAAATTTTAATTCCACTCTCACCACTAATTGTTGCTTTGATGGTGGTTATGTGGGAAAGTAGCCAGTGGCTTAGAAAGAATATTGTGCACAGTACTGGAAACAGAAACTCCAGAAAAGCTAGGGGAGGTGCACTGGCCACTGCGATATTACTAAAAAATGTTGAAAACTACATTAAACACCATACAATCAATACATAGAAATTTTCAGATTTTGAGTCACATTTATTTTGTTGTTTACAAATGCTTTCAATTTGGACAAGTCTAACATTTTTGTTGTTTGGTAAAGGATTGAAAAGTGTTTTATGGTGCCTTAACTCCCTACCAGGTAATTTCATGTTTCAACAATCCGGACATTAACTCATTACCAAACGACAATATCTTAGGCTTGCTCAAATCGAAAGCATTTGCAGACGACCAAAATAAAAGTGACTGAAAATTTGAAATTTGTTTTGTGAAGGGTAGAAAACATTGTGGGAAAAGGAGAAAATGCTGGTTACCAGCATTTTCTCCTTTTCCCACAATGTTTTCTAAAGGCTTCTTTCTCAGGGTCGTCAAAAGTAGGGATTGTGTGGTAATGGGTTAAAAGCTTTTTGGTAAGCAGCATTGTCTCCATTTCCCATGATATTTTCCACCATTCATTGACAAATCCAATCTTTTTAGTAATATTTGGTGTGTCAGCAAATGTTTTAAATTTTGTCATGTGTAAAATTTTGTTGCCAGAAAGAGTTAAACATTTTTTTCCATCAGATCATGTCGACAGGTCACTTATTCTTGAGTGTCCTGGCTTTCACCATTACATGGTCTAGATTCTGATTGGCTTTCACCATTACAAGGCCTAGATTCTGATATGTCTTGCCAAAGGACACTCAAACAAAAAAAAAAACAATTGTATTGGGAGAGGGTCGAGCCCCTAACTGCTGGATTACAAATCCTATAAGTTCAACACTGAGCCATGCAGGACACCCATAAAAGTAGTAAAACGGCCAAGCACTTATACACTCCAGACTGATCTTGATCTTTGTCTGGTTTGTTTGGTTTGTGTTTATGCTGTTTTCAACAATATTTTAGTTCTATCACATCAGCCAGTTCTTCTGTCATTGCTTTCCTGGAGTATCTCTTACCCAGTGCACAATATTTTTCTCCAGCCACTGGCTGCTTTCTAATATAATCATTGTTGAAATAATATTCAGCAGTAAGAGATAACTGGTCACCAAGCATTTTCTCCTTTTCCCATGATGTTTTTAAAAGGCCTTTTTCCTGAGGAATGTTAAATCATGTGATTTTTCAGAGAATAACTTTGTCTACTTCCAGGGAGAAATTTTGACAAGAATGGAAATATGAACAATTGGTGGTCAAATTCTTCTGTGAAAAGTTTTGAAGAAAAAGCTCAGTGTTTTATTAACTTTTATAGCAACTATAAAGAAAATGGAACCCACGTTAGTATATATTTTGCATTCTTTGACCCTGTACCAAATGAGACAAAATTTTAGACTGGTTCAGATTGAAAGAAATTGCAGACAATTTAAGAGAACTATCATGATAAAACAAAGTTTCCTGGAAATATTATCTAGATAATGAAAATTTTCACGTTAAAAATATCGCGATAATTCTAACTGTTATCACGATTTGTTTTGCTTTCGTGCCACAACTGACATTCACGGTATCCATAATTAGATACACTTTCTGAACATCTTCGTCTACAACCTTATATCCTTTTCCCTGAATGGTTTTAAAGTTGTTCATAGGAGGCATTTCGAGTCATCTTTGTGATCTTACAGACTTCTGTTCATTTCGAGTCTTGTCAAAATTTACCAATTAAGCTGCAATTGTTAATGATTTGAAATTTTACTTACAGCAATCTTGTAAAGTCAAAAAACCACAGAGTTCATCCAAATGATGATTTCTATTTATAGATATCCAGAAACAGGTAGAACTATCACAATAATTTTATCGCGAATGTCAGCTTCGTGCACAGTTTAGAAATTTTGCTTTAAAATATTAAGTTCATTGTGATATTTTTTTCAGGAAACTTTTCACTATCTCGATAAAATTTCCAGGAAACTTTCATTTATCGCGATAGTTTTCTGAAATTATCATGATAGCTATCTCGTATCTTGTGGCAGAAATATGCCACCATACTGCTGTTTTTGAGTAAGGTATTTTCAAAGCCCTGTTGTTGTCGTCTGTGTCATTGTCTTGGTTGTTGTTGTTGTGCAAAAATTGAGACACTTTATAATATCTCTGTCTTTACTGAATATATATACTTAAGACTTGGAATAGATGTTAACAATGAAAGAGTAAAATCATACAACAGGGGCATGTAACCATCAAAATATTTTTGACACAGTTCTGCCCCTTTTTGACTTAAAATTTTTACTAAAGTCAATAAACTGCAGCTGAGCGTTGGAACCTGCATGGGGTGTTCTTGGTTTTAATAATTAGGAAGGTAACTTTAATGCATTACTATGCCAATACAACTTTTTTATGAAAGCTCACTAATCCAGTCATATTGTGAGATAAACACAGACAGTTCTAAATGTTTTTACTGCCCATGTGGATGTGAGTCTAGTGTTCTAGCCGTTATAATTGGAAGTTGGTGGGTTCAAGCAACCATCAAGGTTATACCAAAGATTATAGCATTGTCATTGTACCCAGCCATAGGCCAAAATATTGCCCTTTAAACCAAATAGTCTTCTTTCAGCTGTTGTGATTATTATACTCTCCACCTACGAAGTAGAAGGTGGTATACTGGTTTCACTATGTCTGCCTGCCAATCCATCCATGTTTTTGTTTTCTGCGCTCTAACTTGATAGCTGTTTGACCCAGGACCCTGAAACTTTATACAAATATTGCTCATGACAGAAGGAGGTGCCCAATTGTTTTTTGGTCACATAGGTCAAAGGTCAAGGTCAAAAGTGAACTTAGTTTTGAAAATCATTTATGTTCTCTGATTGTGCTGCTTCAGTGGCAAGGTGCTTGTGGGGGGTATTTGTCTGCTTTACGACGCTGTTCTAGTTCTTTATGGTTGTTTAATTTTCAGACAATAACAACAAGTATTGAGTCTGAAGTTAAAAAAAACTTCATAGGTTTGTCAACATCATCTATTTTGACAGATGACTGAAAAGGGAATCCTTGTCAGAAATGTTCTAAAAATAAGGTGTATGATTACATAGCATTTATGGATAATGGCGATGATGGCTGTATGACACTGAAATGAAGATAATTAAACTTTTAAACACAATGCCGACTTTCAACGACCCTTGAAAAAAGACTTTAGAAAACATTGTTGGAAAAGGAGAAAATGCTGGTAACTATCATTTTCTCCTTTTTCCACGATGTTTTCCTCCCTGTCAAAGGCAATTTACACAATTTTAGCCACATTTAGTTGGCATCTGCATATGCTTTGAGTTTGGACAGGTCTAAAATTTTGTCATGCGGTTAAGGGTAAAGTGATAAAACAGTTTTCTGCTTACAGTTGGATGGTCAATTAACATTGTCAGAGAATATAGCAGATAATGGAGGGATGACGATGGCCTATCTGGCTTATCAGCATTGGTTAGGCACAAACAAGGGAGATGACTCTTTTAGACTGCCTGGAATAAAATATACACCTGACCAGCTGTTTTTTATAGGCATGGCCCAGGTATGAGAACATTTCCATTGTTTGTTTGTATCCCTACTCTTGAGTGTAGTTCAGTGGGAAATTATTGGTTCTGTTATGTCTGTCTGTCTGTCTCTTGTGTTGAAGACGCACAGTAACTCAGTACTAATAAGACAAGGTAGTATTCAGCGGCATAACCAGACATATGCACATGCGTAACTTTGAAATTCCCATACATGATTTTTATTGAAAAGAAGAAAGTTGACCCTCGTTTCGCATTTGCATAAGTCAAAAAAAGATTCAGCTATGCCCCTGGCAGTTAAGGTGTTTCAAGTTTAATCTCTGGCTCAGCCAAAAGTCTTGACAATCATTGATGATAATGATGATGACTGAAGATTGATGGTAGTCATTGAAACAGAATACATTCTTCTCTTATCACTGAATCCTGCCTTGACTTTTTTAGCGTGGGAAAGCAGCCAGTGACTGAGGGAGAGTCAAGTTGTGTCGAGTACAGGTGCTTTGGCTGCTTTGATACATTTTATACTCTGTGGAAAACATTATAAACAATAAACTAACCTTGACATCATATCTCTAAAAGAGGAAGCTTTTGGAAACTTTACACATGTATGTCATAGCTCTTTTTCAGAATTGTGCTAATCCTTTACTGAACAATTTTGTGCTTTTATCACCCCAAAGGAGAGGATTTTTGAAAACATTGTGGGTCAAGGAGAAAATGCTGGAAACCAGCATTTTCTCCTTTACCTGCAATGTTTTCTACCATTTCAAAGATGGAAACTAACTTTTGTCTTTAAGTGAAGAGTTGCCTTTGCAACTGGATTCACACTTCCATCTCACCTCAGATCATAGTTTTGACCATCTTGGAAGGAACCTTTGGCGTCGAAAATGTGGCTTTGGGGAGTTCTTGTAAAAACCCTCCAGGAGCTCATGGAAAAAAGTATTGACAGCAATGAGAGCTTAATTACTGTCGTAAATGGTGTGAAACACCAATCAATCACATAAGTTTTAAATCTCAAAATCAGAAACAGGGGTCTTACATGACTCAGTGGTTAGAATGTTCTGTTGGAGTAGTGATCCAGAGATCCAGTATTTCATCCTAAAAAAGCCATAAGGCGATTCCTGGCATGTCCTTGGGCAAGATACCACAAAGCCCCAGCTTGATATTGTTAGAAGCTAGGAAAAGCATGAATAAGCCAGCTGTTACCATAATATGACTGTAATAATCTTGAAAGTTGTGTAAAACACCATTCAGCGGATTAAAAGGTGATTATGCATTCAACTCCTCATCATTCATTTTTTTTGAATGGTGCACTACTATTGTTAGTCTGTTATTGCTCCCATAATTACCTCTCTTTATTGAATAAATTAAGCAGGCTTGTGAAAGGGTTGTGCTAAATGTACTTGTATAGGTATATAAACTAAGGCTGAAGCATTTGCATTGGAAGGGTCAGCCAGACTACTTTAAGTGGTAGGCCTTTGAGACTGTAAACAACAATTCTTAGGTCATTATAGGGTGTGGGTTAGAGATCCATGGCTAGAAACTAAAAAAAAAATTTACTAAGTCTTACAGATGCGACATTATTTTGAGGTGCTATACACTGAGCATGTTAAAGAAATAGGCATAGCTTAGGATGTGTTTCTCCTTGTATCTTGCTCCATCCCCTGTGACATAACTAAAAGCCTTCAGCGGACATGCCTATATGGCCACCTGGTGGTGACGATAAATAGACAGAAAAAATTAATCAGTTATTTCTTTTGAAATATTGGATGCCTTGGTCTGTTTGACTTCTGTAGGTGGCACAACTGAGCACATCCAACATACATGTTTTGTTTGTCTCAGTTGCACTTATTTTGGACTTGCTAGTTGTAAAACATGTTATTCTGTTCTTCAGCTCTGGTGTTCTCACTATACTCCAGCATATATGCAAAAGGCGATACTTACTGATGTACATTCTATAGCTAAATACAGGTAAGGTAAAGCTTTTGGTTTATCAAAACTTTCAGAATGTCAAAGAAATAATTATGTGGGTATTTAAATCTACACTACTAGTTCTTTGACTCTAGGACACTTAAGAGGGAGGTGTTTTAAAAAAAACTCTCAGTTTTAAAGATACATTCTTACAGCTACAGAGGAAAAACACTGTTGAAGTTGCAAAGTGTGTAGAATTGCTCAGCTGTGTAAGCATAAATAAACTACCAGTATAATAGTGTAAGGGATAGAAATACGCAAGGGATTTGTCCCCATTTAAAACTGGAAATGACAACAGTGATAGCTTTGAAGGCCTCCAAAACATGTAATGCATTTTTCTATCTGCCGTAATTTGTGCAATCTTGCAGCCATCAAGGGCAACATTTGGCACGAAGATACAAGAATGGTTGCAGTTTCATAAATTAAGAATATGATGGATAAACTGGCTGAAAACTGTCTGAAATCGAGTAAAGATGTATCTTTAACTGTAGATATCTTGCTTTAAACAGTCACTTGTTTTTAGAGGCTACCTCTCTATGTTCCTTTGTGTGGTTCCTCTATACACTTTTGACTTTGGTATTCATTTACAGAGTTCTGGGTACCATGTCTAATTCCTGGAAGTTTGCAGAAGCTTACAGTTGTCCAAAGAACTCACCCATGAATCCTGAACATAAATGCTCTGTTTGGTGATCCACTGCAATTCTTATATTTTAATTCGCCTTGCATTTGCTGCACTATTCTTTTAACATTTTTTAACCCTTTACCAAATGACAAAATCTTAGACTTATACAGATGTAAAGCATTTACAAATGACAAATTAAATGTGGTTCAAATGATAAACCTTGACATGGAAGCGGTAGAAAGCGTTGTGGGAAAAGTAGAAATTGCAGGTGATCAGCATTTTCTCCTTTTCCCACAATGTTTTCAAAAGGCGTCACTCTCAGGGTTGTTAAAGCATGGGGTTGTGTGGTGAAGGGTTAAACAGATTTCTTCAGTTTTAGAGCCCTAAAACAAACCAAAGAGACAGTTTCAATATTTGTTTGGATGATGATTATGTGGGAAAGCAGCCAGTGGCTTGGAAAGAAAATTGTGCGGAGTACTGGTAAAAAGAGACTCAAGGAAACCATGGATAGGTGCACTGGCTGCCGTGATATAACTGAAATAATGTTGAAAACGGCGTTAAACACCATACAATCAGTCAATCAATTTCAATATACTGAATATAGGCCAAAGATCCAAATGGTTGAAATGTCAAAGCTACTTTTATCCAGAATGTCTCGGCAAAGCAGAAAATGTAAATCAAAGATCAGAACGTATGTTTTGTGCAGTCTGACCTTGATCTTTACTGGCCGCAAATGCGAATATGCTTTTGAGGGATGCTTTAATGGTTAATAGAACTATGCACAGCTTCAAGTGCTTTTGTTGTCTGATAGACAGTGTAGATCAAGATCAGACTGCTCAGAATAAACAGTCTCATCTTGAATCTAACTGTCTGACAGGATGCGAGATTTTCTGATTATCTATAAAAATGCAATATATTTTTTTTCTAAGTTTTTCCAAATTAGAATCTATATTTCACTAATGGCATTACTATCTGTTAATAAATTTGTAGCCAACTACAGTCATACCTGTCTAAAGCAGGCACTCGTAGGAAGTGTATGTAGTGACTGTTGAAGGCAGGTGGCTGCATGATACAGTTCAGATATATAACTCTTTCAGCCCTTTACCAAACTATGTTGAGTTTTAATGATCCTGAGAAAAGAAGCTTTTGAAAACAATGTGGAAAAAAGAGAATGCTGGTAACCAGTATTTCCTCCTTTTTATACGCCCGTCAAAGATGGGACGTATTATGGGATCACCCATGGCATCCGGGCGGGCGGGCGGCATCCAGTTCTTTGTCCAGAGCATAATTTTGTCATCTCCAGTCCGATTGACTTGAAACTTGGCATTTGTGTTTGTTGCAATAATATGGAGTGCAGCGCAAAAGAACCATAACTCTACCTTGTGCTGTCTTTGAGTTATTTCCCTTTGATCGTCATTTTTACAGCATTTTCTGCTTGTCCGGAATATAACTTTGTCATCTCTAGTCTGAACATCTTCAAATTTGGTACGCATGATTGTTGAAAAATTACGGAGTGCAGTGCACAAGAATCATAACTCTTCCGCAAGAGACATTCATGCCTATTTCAATCACTTACATGATTTCTGCTATTTTCCTCTACCTGCCCTTTACGATTATTATCCCACCTGGACAACTGGCAGTGGGACGGGCGTAGCTTGCGACAATTTGCCGCTCTTGTTGAACAATATTTTCTACCACTTTTTTACCAAATCTTATTATTTGAGTAACATCTAATTTGTTGTCTGTTTCAGTTTTGGCAAGTCTAAAATTTTGGTTTTTGGGAAAGAGTTCATTTAATAACTTTATTCTAGCTGCATAATACAGGTTGGCTGCTCAATAAAGCAGACCACTGACATATATTTGACTGTACTTAGAAACATTCTCATAAGATAATAATAATCAGTTTGAACAAAGGTTTAGTATATAAATGTACTATTAAAGTGAAAAAAAATCATTAAGAAGAGTTATTACTTGTAGTAATCTCTAATTTCATCACAATGTTTTTTTTTATTCAAAAGAGGTCTGTTGCAGGTAATCTGGAAATAACTGGTTTATCAGACTATTTAGAACTTAAAATAGGCATTTCATTTTTGTCTTTTAAATTTCTTCTTTTTTGTTCTCTTATTCCTTTGTGACTAATAAGTATAGAATTCATTAACTATTCCCTACTTTATTTAACCTGATCCTGACCTTTATGCTGAATATATAAGAAGGCATATAAATAGAACTCCCGACTATTAATCGGGAAGTTATACATACACGGTAAGGTACAGGTTAGCAATTTAATTTGTGCATACTGTATGGAATATATCCGTGACCATTCGTGACAAAACCGAAGGCAGCCCTGTGTGATACTGAGGGTAAAAATAGAATTTTGATTTATGTAAATGATGTTGCCCTGGGTCAAGTTAAATGAAGTAAGTAATAGCAATAAGCAGACATTTTACATGTTCATGAATTTGAACAAAGTCTTGCCAAATACTCAAAACTATGCAAATTATTTGTACATGTAAATGTGTGTGTGTTTTTGGCTTTAACCCTTTACCACACAATCCCGACTTTTATTGACCCCGAGAAAGAAGCCTTTTGAAAACATTGTGGAAAAAGGAGAAAATGCTGGTAACCAGCATTTTCTCCTTTTCACACAATGTTTTCTACCCATCCGAAAACAAATGTCAATTTTTGAGTCGCATTAATTTTGTCGGCTGCAAATGCTTTCAATTTGGATGAGTCTAAAATTTTGTTGTTTGGTAAAGAGTTAACCCTCTGTCACACAATCCCATATTTAATTATCCCTGAGGTAAGAATCTTTTGAAAACCTTGTGGGGAAAAGGAGAAAATGCTGGTAACCATTTCCCACAAGATTTTTACTTACATGTATATACAGACAAATTCCACTATGTGAGTCAAATTCAATATGTCAGCTGCAAATGTTTCAGTTTGAACTAGTTCAAAATTTTGCCATTTGGCACAGAGTTAAACTACATTCTAGAAAATTTACACTTTGTTAAAGTGCCTTTCCTCCTTATGCTCAAATTATAATTAATCAGGTTGTCTGTTATCTAGTTTATTTTCAAATGTGAATGGTGGTGTATGACAAAATCTAGTAGCCTTTTTATATGTGTGTGTGTGTTCTAATAAAAATGTGGTTCGGTAAAGATTATGTGATTTTTATTATAACAAATAGTATCAAATTCTGGAGGATGCCATTATACCACACATAGCTGTACACAATCACCCATGGCTTACCTTAAACCTATACCCTTTAGCACACAACAAAATCTTAGACCTGTCAATACTGAAAACATTTAGAGATATTAACCCTTTACCACACAATGACGCCTTTTAACGCCCCTGAAGAAGAGGCCTTTTGAAAACATTGTGGGAAAAGGAGAAAATGCTGGTAACCAGCATTTTCTCCTTTTCTCACAGTTTTCTACCCTATCAAAGAAAAGTTGCGTCATTTGAGCCACTATGAAACTGTCGTCTGCAAATGCTTTCAATTTGGATAGGTCTTAAATTTTGCCGTGTGGTAAAGGGTTAAGTTGAATATGGCTCAAATAATGGAAGTCTAAGCTCTGAAAAGATCAAGAAAATGTTTTTTTGAAAAGGAGACAATGCTGCTTATAGGCATTGTCTCCTTTTTCCACGGCTTTTTTTCAGAAACCTTCCTCCGCAAGATTGTGAAAACCCGTGACAGTGTGGTAAAGGGTTAAACTTTTATCTATGTTATCCATATTTGTTAGATGTTCTCAAAGCCTTCCCTGCAACTCTGATGCACCAAGTGATGAGTCACTTTGATCAACAGAGAAAACTTTTGTTTGAAGGCCATTCTATTTGTATTGCAACAATTTTAAATTTTGAATTGTGGAAGCTGAACACTGGTTATAAGTAATTTATGGTATATCCATGTACCAGGGTCGTTAGTCTATATAAAGAATAAACAAAGTGAAAATTTGAAGCGTTAATTGGCAATGTCATTATTTCTATTCTAGAGTCGCATAGTGTATCCTGCATATTTAACAGCAGTTTATGAGTTTACTCTTTACCAGCCAATCCAGTGATGACAGAGGCTGTTGAAAAAGTTGTGGGAAAAGTGAAATATGATGGTAGTTTGTTGTCAGCAAATGCCTTCAGTATGGAAAAGTCCAAAACTTTGTCGTCTTGTAGTCTTGTATTGATTTATCTGTTTTTTTTTTCATTCTGCCCTTCATTCTCATTTATTTGTTTGTCCTTTTGTGCTCTCAAGTTCCTGAAAAATGTTTGATTACTGTAATGTTTTTGGTAGTGGTTTGTAGCTTGCAGATTTAATAAAAATATGTCATTGATAGAAAAGTTGTTTTATTGTGTGATTAGAAAACTTAGCCTGTTGACATTTTGTACACCTTTCCCCTTGTGTTGATCTTTTCCCCAGAACTAATTACTAATGCTTTTAAATTGCTTCATTGAACAAATCCACTTGTTTGAGGTGATTTGACTAGAAAATACTCTATAGATGGGTGTGTTTGCTGAATCAAACTATAGCTTATTGACTGAATAACATGATAATCCACAAGGAATAGATTGTTTCAAAGGAATTTCATTATATATAAAAGAAATTCTACATTATATGGTTAACTAGCTTTTTATACGCCCGTCGAAGACGGGACGTATTATGGGATCACCCGTGGCGGGCGGGCGGGCGGGCGGGCTGACAGGCGGGCAGCGTCCCCATTCTTTGTCCGGAGCATATCTCCAAAACTATGCTAGCTACGGTTATGAAATTTCATGGGTGGATAGATCTCATCAAGGCGGAGTGCAGTGCACAGGAATCATAACTCTCGCTTGCTTAATTTTTGAGTTATTGCCCTTTGTTGTTTTTCATACTTGAATTTTGTCCGGAGCATATCTCCAAAACTATACTATCTACGGTTATGAAACTTCATGGGTGGATAGATCTCATCAAGGGGGAGTGCAGTGCACAGGAATCATAACTCTTGCTTCCTTAATTTTTGAGTTATTGCCCTTTGCGGTGGGACGGGTGTATCTTGCGACAATTTGCCGCTCTTGTTTTATGGTGGAACTTATTCTTCTTTACTTTGATACAACTTTCCTTTGTTGTGTTGCACCTTTTCTCATGAATATTTCTTTTATGGCAAAATGGATATTCTTTTCTAATTTTGACAGGCATTATGCCACACTAGATCAAAAACTACTTAAAAGGTGAGTGCAAGAGTGTGAGATATGATATTTTAGGAAAGGCTTCATCCAACCACCATTCTTGAATCAATGTGGCTGTTTGGCTTACACCATTGCAGTGTTTGCTGCATACATTGATGTACAAATGTTTGCATTTGCCTTGTATCTTGACTTTGTTTTTTTTTTTTGTATCTTCGTTCCTTGTTTGCTGTCAAACACCAGTATGAGCGTTTGATATATTTCTAGCACTACTTTATTATAATTTGCCTGTTTCCTATATCAAATTTTCTAAGTGACGATTTATCACCAAGACAAATAAATGGTTATATTTGAGGTATATATGGTAATTTTTGTTGACTATTTGAGGTTCATCATATTATGTGTTATTTCCTACTTATTTCGAAAAAAAGTTTGACATAGACATAAAATTCAAAAATTATGTATTAAGTGCTGCTAGATTTTGAAAAGGAAATATTATTATTAAAGAAAAGGATTCGGCGGAAAATTGCTTTTCATTCCTTAATAGAATTGCCAGATTATACTACATTTAGACTGTAGCACAAATTCGTTTTTCAGGACATTCGGTCCTTTGACTATAGCGACTAGACAGTAGATTTCGTGTCATTTCAAAACAGGTTATCTCTACAGATAACCTGGGACCTTTCATCTTGCTATGTGAATCAAATTGAAATATTCAGCCAATGACAAAACCCCAAATATTGTCATTTTCGAATTTTCACCGCAAAAAAATCTCGCATTATCAGGTCCAAGAACAGACTTGCAGATTCTGTGCAGCCTTACCTTGATCTACACTGTCTACAAAAATGTTTTTTTAGCAGAAGCTAGCCTGATTAAACAAATAAACAATGGTACTGGAAGGATATACATGTCGGTAGCATAATGTATGTCCCCCTTTTTAGCTCACCTGAGCACAACGTGCTCAAGGGGAGCTTTTAGGATCACCCGGTGTCTGTCGTCCATCGTGCGTCGTGCGTGAGTGCGTCGTGCGTGAGTGCGTCGTGAACAATTCTTTAAACATCAACTCTTCCTAAACCGCTGGGCCAATTTGGACCAAACTTGGCTGGAATGTTCCTTGGGAGGTCCTCTTTAAAAACTGTTCACAGAATTTGGTTCCATCAAAAACTCTGGTTGCCATGGCAACCAAATGGAATTTTTTATGAAATTCTTTAAAAATCTTCTCCTCTGAAACCGCTGGTCAGATTTTAAAATAATTTCACAGAGATGTTCCTTGGGAGACCCTTTTCAAAAAGTGTTCGGGAAATTTTGATCCGTCAAGAAACATGGCTCTGGTGAATGGGGGCTACTTGCACTATACAGAAATGAAGAAATTCTTAAAAATTCTTCTTCTCTGAAACCGTTGGTCAGATTTTGAAATAATTTCACAGAAATGTTCCTTGGGTAACCCTTTTCAAAAATTGTTCGGGAAATTTTGATCCGTCAAGAAACATGGCTCTGGTGAATGGGGGCTACTTGCACTATACAGAAATGAAGAAATTCTTAAAAATTCTTCTTCTCTGAAACCACTGGTCAGATTTTGAAATAATTCACAGAGATGTTCCTTGGGTGACCCTTTTCAAAAATTGTTCAGGAAATTTTGATCGGTCAAGAAACATGGCTCTGGTGAATGGGGGCTACTTGCACTATACAGAAATGAAGAAATTCTTAAAAATTCTTCTTCTCTGAAACCACCGGTCAGATTTTGAAATAATTTCACAGAGATGTTCCTTGGGTGACCCTTTTCAAAAATTGTTTGGGAAATTTTGATCGGTCAAGAAACATGGCTCTGGTGAATGGGGGCTACTTGCACTATACAGAAATGAAGAAATTCTTAAAAATTCTTCTCTGAAACCGTTGGTCAGATTTTGAAATAATTTCACAGAGATGTTCCTTGGGTGACCCTTTTGAAAAAAATTTTCGGGAAATTTTGATCGGTCAAGAAACATGGCTCTGGTGACTGGGGGCTATTTGCACTGTATGGCCGTGAAGAAATTCTTAAAAAATCTTAAAAATTCTTCTTTCCTGAAACCGCTGGTCAGATTTTGAAATAATTTCACAGCAATGTTCCTCGGGTGACTCCTTTCAAAAATTGTTCACAAAATTGTTATCTGTCAAGAAAAATAGCTCTGATGGTAGGGGCTATTTGCACTACAGGGGCATGAAGAGGGATTTCTTAATTCTTCTTCTCTGGAACGGCTGGTCAGATTTTGAAAAAAATTAACAGAAATGTTCCTAGGGTGACCCTTTTCAAAAATTGTTATGGAAATTTTTATCCATCGAAAATATCACCCAAATGTTGGCAGCTGCATGTGGTGCTCTTGTTCGACTTATGGTTTTAGTCACTATCGAGCATGTGCTCTTCTTCAAGAAATTGTCCTTGGGTGATCTATCCAAAAATTTATTTGCAGAATTCTGATTCATCAAAATCATTGCTGTGGTGATGATTGTAGGGGTGGTGACAGATTTTGAAATGACTTTTACAGGTGACCTTTTCAAAATTGCTTTGCAAAATATTGATTTTGTTTACAAAGTTTCAATACCTCAAAAAAAAAAATGGCTATGGTCCTCTCAAAAATTCAGGTGAGCGATCCAGGGCCATCTTGGCCCTCTTGTTTAGCTCACCTGAGCACAACGTGCTCAAGGGGAGCTTTTAGGATCATGTTGTGTCCGTCGTGCGTCGTTTGTCGTCAGCAATTCTTTAAATACCTTCTCCTCCTAAACTGCTGGGCCAATTTGGACCAAACTTGGCTTGAATGTTCCTTGGTAGGTCCTCTTTAAAAACTGTTCACGGAATTTGATTCCATCAAAAACTCTGGTTACCAAGGCAACCAAATGGAATTTTCTAAGAAATTCTTTAAAAATCTTTTCCTCTGAAACCGCTGGTCAGATTTTGAAATAATTTCACAGAAATGTTCCTTGGATGACCCTTTTCAAAATTTGTTCGTGAAATTTTGATCCGTCGAAAAAGATGGCCGGGATGGAGGGGGCTCTTTGCGTCGTGCGATGTCAACAATTCTTTTGATATCTTCTCCTCCTAAACTGCTGGGCCAATTTGGACCAAACTTGGCTGGAATGTTCCCTGGGAGGTCCTTTTTTAAAAATTGTTCACAGAATTCGATTCCACTAAAAAGTCTGGTTGCCATGGCAACCAAATGGAATTTTCTAAGAAATTCTTTAAAAATCTTCTCCTCTGAAACAGCTGGTCAGATTTTGGAATAATTTCACTGAAATGTTCCTTGGATGACCCTTTTTAAAAAATTGTTCGCGAAATTTTGATCCGTCAAAAAACATGGCCGTGGTGGTGGGGGGGGGGTTCTTTGCGTCGTGCGATGTCAACAATTCTTTAAACATCTTCTCCTCCTAAACTGCTGGGCCAATTTGGACCAAACTTGGCTGGAATGTTCCTTAGGAGGTCCTCTTTAAACATTGTTCACAGGATTCGATTCCATAAAAAAGTCTGGTTGCCATGGCAACCGAATGGAATTTTCTAATATATTCTTTAAAAATCTCCTCTGAAACCGCTGGTCAGATTTTGAAATAATTTTACAGAAATATTCCTTGGGTGACCATTTTTGAAAACTGTTTGCGAAATTCTGATCCGTCGAAAAACATGGCCGTGGTGGGGGGGGTTCTTTCCACTGTATGGACTGAAAGAAATTCTTTGAAATTCTCCTTCTCTTAAATCACTTGTCAGATTTTTAGCTATTGTGATAACTCACATCTGTCAGCGTCCGTCGTCCGTCCGTTCACATTTCTTTGTTTACACTCTAGCATCTACAATTTTTAACCAATCAGCATCAAACTTGGTCAAAATATATTTGACCATAAGATCTCGGATGAGTTTAATTATGGGTCTAATTGGACCAGAACAACTGGAGTTATTTGCTCCTGAATTAGAAAAATTGCTATATTTGACTTTGTTTACACTCTAGCATCTACAATTATTAACCAATCAGCACCAAACTTGGTCAAAATATATATGACTATAAGATCTCGGATAAGTTCGATTGTGGGTCTAATCGGACCAGAATTAGAATTAGCCCTTGAATTAGAAAAATTGCTATATTTGACTGTTTACACTCTAGCATCTACAATTTTTAACTAATCAGCATCAAACTTGGTCGAAATACTTATGAACATAAGATCTCCAATGAGTTCGATTATTGGTCTAATCGGACCAGGACAACTGGAGTTATTTGCCCTTGAATTAGAAAGTTCTTTGAAAAAGTTCTTTGTCCGGAGCATAACTTTGTCTTCTCCAGTCCGATTGACTTGAAACTTGGCATTTGTGTTGTTGCAATAATACTGAGTGCAGTGTGAAAGAACCATAACTACCTCGTACTGTCTATGAGTTATTTCCCTTTGATTGTCATTTTTACAGCATTTTCTGCTTGTCTGGAATATAACTTTGTCATCTCTAGCCTGAACATCTTCAAATTTTGTATGCATGATTGTTAAAAAATTACGGAATGCAGTGCACAAGAACCATAACTCTTCCTAGCACGAATTTTGAGTTATTCCCCGTTTGACCTTCATTTTTATAGCATTTCTTGCTTGTCCGGAGCAAAACTTTGTCATCTTAAGTAGGAATGACTTGAAATATGGTATGCTTATTTGTTGCAATATTTGGACGTGCAGTGCACAAGAATTGTAACTCTACCTTGTGCTGTCTTTGAGTTATTTCCCTTTGATCATCACTTTTACAGCATTTAGTGCTTTTCCGGAATATAACTTTGTCATCTCAAGTCAGAACGACTTCAAACTTGGTATGCATGTTTGTTGCAATATTACCGAGTACAGTGCGCAAGAACAATAACTCTACCTAGCGCGGATTTTGAGTAATTCCACTTTGATCTTCATTTTTACAGTATTTCTTGCTTGTCCGGAACGGAACTTCGAAGTCTCAAGTCAAATTGACTTGAGACTTGGTAAACATGTTTGTTGCATTACCTGCCCTTTGTGATTATTATACCTCCTTAACAACTGGCGGTGGGACGGGCATATCTTGCGACAATTTGCCGCTCTTGTTTCATTATCATTTGGCCTTGAACCTCGATATTTGGTATTTATCTTCATTGTAGACCTTTACTGCTTAGTACTCAGGTGAGCGATATAGGACCATCATGGTCCTTTTGTTTAATAATTTTACAGAAATGTTCCTTGGGTGCCCCTCTTGAAAAAGTGTTTGCGAAATTTTGATCCATCAAGAAATATGGCTGTGGTGGTGGGGGGCTATTTGCGCTATACGGACATGAAGAAATTCTTAAAAATTCTTCTCTGAAACTGCTGGTCAGATTTTGAAATAATTTCGTAGAAATGATCCTTATATTATGCCCCTTTTTTAGCTCGGCTGTTTTCGAAGAAAACATCGGGGTATTGTCATATCCCTGTTGTTGTCGTCTGCGTTGTTGTCGTTGTTGTTGTGCAAAAATTTTTGACATTTTGTTATATCTCGGCTTCCACTCAACATATGTACATGTACTTGAAACTTGGAATAATTGTTCACTAGTAAAAGAGCAACCCATACAACAAGGGCAGATAACTCTAAAATCATTTTGTCCAAATTATGCCCCTTTTTCGACTTAGAATTTTAATTTACTATCCAGCACCCAACAGCCAATCGTTGGCACCCGCATGTGGTGCTCTTGTTCGACTTAATATTTTTAGCCACTATCGAGCATGTGCTCTTGTTCAAGAAATGGTTCTTGGGTGACCTATCCCAGAATTTATTTGCAGAATTCTGATTTGTCAAAAACATGGCTGTGGTGTTGATTGTAGGGGTGGTGACAGATTTTGAAATGATTTTTACAGGTGACCTTTTCAAAATTGCTTGGAAAAATATTGATTTTGTTTCCAAAATTTCAATACTTCAAAAAAAAAAAAAAAAAAATTGGCTATGGTCCTCTCAAAAATTCAGTTGAGCGATCCAGGGCCATCTTGGCCCTCTTGTTTTTTTTGTTATTTTCTCTAAAATGTCTTTTTCCATTAGTGACAGGGGTAGTCACTGTCAAAGGACAAGTTACAAATACGTTTCAAGCATTTGATTGTCACACAGCTTTGTGACAGCAATTCTTAAACATCTTCGATTTTTTCCACACTTAGACGAAGGAACTGCGTCTGAAAAACACAACTATGTCTATTACCCAACAACAACAACAACAACAGCAGTTGAAAGTCGCACGGATAATTTATAATACTCATTTAGATTCTTTTTTGTGGTAAGCAGTATGTACTAAACAAAGCCAGGAAGGACAAATATATAAACGTCTATATCTTCGGCGGCATAGTACTGTTGGTGTGATTGTTATTAAACCACTTCATCAGTGCATGATTCCGGCTATCCAGTTTAGGTAAGAAGTGACTCGAGTATAGACGCCGGGTCTGTTACTCTTTCCACATCCATCTCCCCAAGATACAACCCCAGCAATTTCCCAAACACCGTGACGTTTGCACACCAATGGGCCTCCAGAATCGCCCTGCAATAGGTAAAGTGCACAAACGTGAGTTGATTTTGAGACACAACATCAAAAAGGTGAAAATGGTCTTTTACAATCACAGTAACCTTACAGCTTTCTTCAGAACATGCGCATGAATGTTCAAAACGTTACATGTGACACAATGAAGCGCTTGGCGTTCAAAGTTAAATGAGCGCAATCCGTTATGTTACTGATTTTTTTTTTAAAATTAAATGCCTGCGATATAAGGATTTAATTTACGGATGTCTGTATTGAATACAAGTGTATGTCGAGAAACTAGTGGAATTACTTCAACTCATAGCTTACCATAATGTCCTTCGTGTATTACTAGCTGAGAGACGACGAAAATCTGTTGTATACATGTAGAATAGCGAACTAAATTTATCTAATACCTTCAGATTCAGAATAGTGAAATCATTAATCCTATACTCATGGCATATCACACATTACCCGATGTCCGATACCTTTAGATGACCCAGTGCTAATGCCGAGCCTGGGTCCAGACGGTAATAATCTTTTAATAATCACTCCTTATCGCGGTCTCCTTTCACGGTCCATATAGATCTGTGGCAAAACGGTTTATCGCTTCCGTAACCCTCATTTTTGACAAAGTAACGTCCGATTATGGAAAAGGAAAAAATGATCGGGCTGGAACCATCAGAATAACGCAATAGTAATGCACTTTACCTATACTGGTAGATTTACCCAGTTATGATCTCGTAAACCTTTAGAATAGCATCCTTTTTATGTCCTGTACATTTAGCAAAGCGCCCTAATTATGTCCTCTATATACTGAACCAAAAAAGAAACTACCGATTTCTATACGTATTTTTTTTAATGTAATGAAAAGAAATCAATATGTCCAATGCCCTACATATGTTCGGGCGAAGGATTATGTGTCAAATAAAACCAATTATAACTGAATTGTACTCATTACACAAAAAAGAAAAAAGTTAAATTCGATTTTCTCGTGTATGCACGGACCAGTATAATCCGTGTTTATAAAATCAAACCTTTCAGTCTGATTTTATAGACTTTGTTGTCATTAAGAAAAAGACGTTGGGGGAAAAAAAAAGAATTTTATTAAGTTTTCTTTCTTTTTGATTTGCCTAGTATTCCACCAAATTTACGTGAACGTGCCATTGGAATGCTTAATGCTGGTTTGGCGACGAATGAGGTTGCTAGGGTTGTTGGCAGTTCTGGCCGTTCTATTCAATACCTTAGGCAACGTTTCCAAACAACAGGGCGTACGGAAGATTTACCACGTAGTGGACGCCTGGTCAAGACCGCTATATCATGAACATACACCTACGCAGTCGTTTTCAAACTGCCACTGCCACTGCTGCTAACACCTCTGGTACACACATAACAACCGAATATCTGCCCAAACTGTACGCAATCGTCTGCGCAAAGATGTCTACGTGGACGTCGTCCTTACTGTGTATTGACGCGACGTCACCGTGTAAATCGTGTTAATTGGGCACGTACACACCATCGCTGGATAACGCAACAATGGAATAGCGTTCTTTTCTCCGACGAGTCGAGATTTTCCATTCATCGAAGTGATGGCAGGGTTCGTGTATACCGTAGAAGAAATGAACGTTATGCCGACTGTTGTGTACTTGAACGAGATCGTTTTGGGGGCGCAGGTTCCGTTTTGGTCTGGACAGGCATTGCGCATGGTTATCGCACACCTCTCGTCGTGATCGATGGGAATTTGAATGCCCAACGCTATCGAGATGAGATTCTTGCGAGGCACGTCTTCCCACTGATTCAAAATAATGCCAATATCACTCTGTTTCAACATTATAATGCTACAAGCCATACAGCTAGAGATACTGTGAATTTCCTCAGGACGAATAATATTGCATTCATTAATGATTGGCCCGCCAAAAGTCCAGATCTGAATCCCATCAAACACCTGTGGGATAATTTGGACCAGCGTGTTAGACGTCACCCTATTCCACCGTCGAACATCAATGAACTAGCACAAGCCTTAATCCAGGAGTGGAATAACATTCCAAAGGCAGAAATCAACACACTTGTCGGGTTTATGCGCCAACGATGCCAGGCAGTACTCGATGCTCCAGGTGGCCATACCCGGTATTAATGTGTGATTTTGGTCTACGACCCCTACCACATTTAATCAACCATTTCATTAGTTTTCCAGGAACGTAGAGCGACAAAATTTTACACACAAATTCGCATTGAAATACTCTTGGAATACTAGTAAAAATAATTCAAGCCCTCTTTCCATATTTACGTATATCTGCACTTAAACACAGCGGAAGTTACTTATTTTGTTCAGTATACATTTAGAATAGCGCAACACTGATGCCCTATACATTTAGATAGGCGCGCTAGTTATGCTCTATACTGTCAGAACAGTACTCTATTCGATGTCTTTTGCCTTTAGATTAGCACAGTCATTACCCCCTGTATCTTTAAAATAACACACTTCGTCCCATAGGCTTCCCTTAGAAAGGTGCTTGAATGATGTCATATTATTTTTGAATTGCTAGCTTTGTCTCATAACTTCAGAATATGGCATTTTTGACCTCTCGACCTCTCTCTGTTTGAAAAGCGCCTAAATGACGTCCTAGAATCCTTAGAACAACACACTAACGTCGTCATAAACCCCTGTAAAAATGTGCTAATGAAGTTACATTACCTGACAAGCGTCCTTTCCGCCGGTAGAGGTCGCTCCGGCGCAGATCTGTGTAGAGTGTACTGACCCATATCCAAGGTAATAGGAACACATTTGATTACTGATGGTTTGCAGGTTGACGTATTCAAGTTGTTTGGTAATTGGTGCACGTCCACTTGCGTCTGAAAGATATGTTTGTAGTCAAAATCAAATTTAAAGTCATCAATGACACTTGGGAAGATAGCCTTTTGAAATATTGTAAGAAAAAGAGAAAATTCTAGTAGGTAGCATTTTCTCTTTTTTCCCACAGTGTTTTCTACCACAGTAAATACAAATGTTGTCATTTTGGCCATAGTTGAATTGTCCTTTGATGCAAGATAGAAATTTCCATGTGAATGCCCTTGGGCAAAAAACTGTACAGATGGATGTACACCCTTAAATGTGTTGTCGCTGTGGTTTAACTAGAAGCGATATTTTGCACCAATCTTTACTCTATTGGTCATATTGGAATGTTTTCAAAAGTTATCTGTTGCAAGACAAAACGCAGACAGGTTGCCTGAAAACAATTGGAAATCTTTTAAGAAAGGTTTGAAGAAACAATTACAACACGAAAATCAACCTGGTGGGTTGATGTTTGTTGAACTTCGGTGTGGATACATGAAAAAAGAAAAAGGAGAGAAAAATAGTCAGGTATACCGTAATAAGTAGCGCCCCAACCGGACACAGTGCATATATCAGAGTCAAATGTATCACTTGCACGGGGAAGGCATACTGATCTTGTATATCTGTAAAGAGTGAAAGGTACAACTAATGATGGCTGTCATCGGCTTTTGAAAGTCGATCTTGGACGTATACCGTCTGCTGTCTAAACTTTGCCCTGATATATCGTCAGTTGAACTTGAACTATACTTTGAGACCTCGAAGAAAGTATATAATTTATTTGGTTAGAAACCAAACAGTTTAAATGTTGTAGTTAATACACTATAAGATCGCTAGGATGGCACTAAAGACTTGCTGTAAACTCTGAGAATGGAACAAACTGGGATCATATTCATCAACTATGTGTAATTGACGTTCTATTTTTGAACTCCAAGACTGCTACCCATCTGATTGGCTAAGACATAGTACGTCTGGCAATAAGATCGCTAGTTTTGGGATCTTGACCTAAAAAAATGAAAATGTTTAAGGAAACACCCAAAGGATTCTTTAACCCAGATCGATTGATCGAGATTCAAAGAGGACTGTGTCAAACGTCTCATTTGCCAGTAATATCTACAGGCTAGCTAAAGTCTCAGAAGGGCGATACCATTCATTATACTCCTGTAACTGTACCCCGGATAGCTTTAAATAGCGGTCACGATAACAGTGTTAGACTGATAGATAATACATTGGCTTTGAATACTGAGCAAGAGATGCCCAAAATACTAAATACTTGCCATTGATAAATACAGGCTTACTATATTTCGCAAGAGCGAAATTCTTTGTGGAAATGTCGTTGCACTCTTCTTGGGTGTAGATTAGGCTCACATAGGCAATATTAGACTGGTAGATAGTATACTGACTTTGTAATCAGAGCCAAACACCTGCCACAAGTCATACTTACTTGCCAGTGAGACCTACAGGCTTGCTAAGTTTCATGAGGGCGATATCATTTACTTTGGTCCGGTCGTTGTAACCTGGATGAGTGTAGATTGCACTCACATGGGCAATGTTGGACTGGTAGATGGAGGACTGGCTTTGAATACCCAGCCCGACGGTCCACTGGTATGGGTTTGAACCTAATCTAGAAAGATAATATTGATAATAATTTTAAAGATTAGAATAATGACAGAATATTGCAGATAGCTCTTAGTTTCTTTCAGCATATGATTTCTGAAAAAAAAAAAGTTCAAAAAGGAAAAATTGTTCATAGCAATTTCTCACATTTCCACAATGTTTTAATGTGTCTGTAGATCTAACCTTACGTCATTATCCGATTTACACATGAAAATAATACATGTCCATTCTTATCTATAGCAGAGCCCCGATTGCGCAGTCGCTAGCGTACTGAACTCCAACAGGGCTAGTTAGAATCCCCAGCTCGGCCATTTCTTTTCGAGGAATGATGGCAGATATTGCGACAGATTCATTCCTCTCTCAGCGTTGATCATTGTTTCGACAATGGTTATGTGGGAAAGCAGCTATTAGCTCGGGAAGAATATTGTGTGAAGTACTGGTAACAAAACCTCCAGGAGAACATGGATAGGTGCACTGTATGTGCAAGTCTCCACTCTGACCTTTTTCTGTGGAACAAGTTCGTTATTCCATGTCCTGAGTAGAAAAAAGATGTCCCCGTACATTTGTCTTTTGTCCATTGTCTATCCGTAAATACTTCAGTGTTTAAAATCATTTACGTAATATTCACATTATTTGTATGATAGTCATGCAACACTGCCTATGGTTTCTTTTATTCATTGTGTCTGGACATCTCCTTTTTGTTTAAATCTTTCAATTTTCTAGAAACAAAGACTGCTAATTTGTATAGTTGCGAATGTTCCGAAGCGCCTTTGCGTAGGCTGAGTCCTTCGTTACTCCATGGTTACGGTTTAGATTGGCAGATAAAAACCCTGTTTCAATTGTCGGTAGCAGCGTTGGAGTGTTCTTGGACAAGACAGAGCCCTAGCCTAGTGCCGGTGAAACACAAGAGAGACATCAAATAGTGAACAGAAATAGTGATATGACTAATACAGGATTGAGGATTGGCGTAAAACAATATTGAAATCAGAAAATATTATGAAGAAAAAGATGAAAATGAAGAAGGAGAACAACAAGAACACGTATTACTCTTCAAAACAATGGGCTGCTGTAAGGATCCATCGGTCACTTATCAGGGTACCTCCACACACATGTTGATTGTAGATTCTTAAAGAAGCCTGCAACCAGATGCATTTGAATTAAAAAGAATGCTATGTGTTCAGGGACAAAGTCTGCAGTCAGTTTGTATAATGATTAGTTCGGCGTTTTACCCCGCTTTCGAAAGAGTTTCCGTTATATCAGCAGCCAGTGTACCTCTCCATGCATTAATTTTATTTCCTATTCCTTGGCATATGCAAAAAACGGTCACTAGCTGCTTTCCACCGAGATAAAAGCAAAGCAATTCAGTTCCCTTTGCGACCAAAATTGGTCTTATATCGCTATGAATTTTGGACCATTGTGACTTGGATGAAATGCGATTCTGAAAAATTATTTCTTACCAAACTTAATTATTTCTATGTATTAAGGCTAATATATAAATACTTTTATTTCATACCTACAATCTAACTCCCAATCAAATCGTTTCAACACTACCACGTGAGTGCATAATATCTGAATCCATATTGGACTCTGCAGAGTCCCGAATATGGATTTTTCAGAACGACGCAAGAGTCCAATATGGATATTTTTCTAAAACGAGGCTAGAGTCCCGAATATCGATATTTGCTCGGAAGAGTACTCTACCGAAGTCGGTTGTCATAAAAGCAACTTCAAATTCCTCTTTTGTTATGTTTTGATTTTTTTTTAATTGAAATGGCTGTATACCTGTCATTTACTTTAAAGTCAATACGGAAGTGTGAAATAAAGAGGTCATTTAACATGCTTGGGTACAATACTGAATTCAGTTGGATGAAGTATTGTACCCAAGCGCGTTGAATAACCTCATATGATTGTCAATATGACACAAGGGCCTTGAAATAATCAAAGAACTAAAACTCCTGACGAGTCAAAATGTGTTAAAACACTCTACTAAACTAATTCGTGTCTTCAATACAATTTCGGAAAGGTGAAAATACCAGTAATAAACATTTGAGCTATGCTTTGTGAAAGGGGTGCTTAATGCATCTGCGAAAAGTATCGCCCAGGTCAGCCTGCGCAGTCCGCGCAGGCTGACCTGGGTCGAAACTTTTCGCTATCGGTCAATTTTCTGTGTATCCAAAGACTAGTGTACCTCATGATAAAGTCGGTTGTTAAAAAAAAGTAGATATCATACATTCATAATTATGTGATGGCTTGCTTGGTACCATGGATCACGGAGAGGCATTAAGCCCCCTTTTGCCAGAGCATGGCTTATTTCTTTTATTCCCATATTGTTATCTATTCTTTCACAAATTCCATTGTTTGAGTCCCTATCATCAGACGGTTGCGCAGCTTTCGATATTGAGGAGTCCGAAATTTTGTCATCCGATGAAGATTTAAATGAGAAAATATCAGATAAGCTGTTTTACCTGCCACGGGAATTCCCCGTGCTGAGCGACCGATCCACCCACAATCCTGTTTGTTGATCCAACAAGGGACGTACCACAAGTACCATGAGAGCTGCTCATGCAAAGAAATAGTGGATTTTAGTTGCTGTATAGGATTATTTGTGATGAAAAATCTTTAAAAGTTGTAAATTGTTAGAAATAAACCGATACTTTGGCGAAAAAGAATGAATGAGGTTCGTGGTCTGATCTTAAGGTTAAGTAATGGTAGATACGGTTGAATGTTATGGAGTAAGTTACTGGATGGAATGGCCGGTTAGTTAGAAAGGTGAACACATTACCTCCTGTAGATGACGTCTTTTGTCTCTTCCAGATTTAAGTAAAAAACTTTGTAAATAAACCATTTTCCTTTTATATGCTAAAAAACTATATTTTTCCTTTATAAATCAAAACAGGTTCAATGTATTTAAAATTACCGTTACTTTCATGACGTAAGGGGGTCCCGTGTGACTCAGTGGTAAAGTGTAGACTCACAACCTGGAGACTCCGCGTTCGAGCCACATTGGAAGCACTGGTTTTCTTTTTATTAGAGTCCCTACTCAGTGGTAAAGTGTAGGACTCACAACCTGGAGAGTACGGGTTCGAGCCACATTGGAAGCACTGTTTTTTTTTTTTTTTATTAATATTATTAGAGTGTCCATGGGTATAAACACTTAATAACCCTAGCCTTGTACTGGCGAAACCAAAGACATACATGAATATGTGAGCTGACGCCGTGATATGACTGAAAAGTGTTGGATGCGGCGTAAAACACCATTTAATCAATCAGTTATGACTTCAGTTGAAAGTATGAACTCTTCATTAAAAAGAATCCGGCGCAAAATCGCCCTAAACGCTTCAGTGAATAGAGTTTCAAAAGTACTCTAGATAGCGCGTTAGAAACTTTTAAAATTCAGCTTATTAGATCCAAGTAACACCAAGTTTCTATAGATGAAAATGCCAACATGATTTATTTCAGATACATGAAATGCATTTGCTTAAACAACAACAACAACAACAACATTACTTTGAGTGTTAAGAAATCGTGCTCTTGTACATGTGTAGAGTCTGGTGTAATTCTAATAACCATTGTGTCGGACAAATTCAGACAGGCATATTCTAAAATTCTTCAACAAGAACAATAATTAAGGTTTTGACTGAGTCAGATAAATGTTATTGGCAAAGTACATGCTCAGAATAGCCAGAACTATTTGACACAAACGGATAAAGAAACATGGACGTTAATTAACTTGTAGGGGTCTTATGTAGCTCAGTGCTAGAGTGTGGGACTCGTAATCTAAAGGCCCTAGACTTGAGCCTCACTGAAAGCACTGGGTTTTTCGTGTGAGCGTCCTTGGGCAAGACACTTTAGGGCCCTAGCCTAGTTCTGATGAAACCCAGGATATACATGAATAGGAGAGCTTTCGCCGTGATATGACTGAAATAATGTTGAAAGCGGCATTAAACACCATTCAATCAATCAATTCAATTAACTCAGCGTAAGTACAGCCACTTTTCCCTTAGAGGCAGAGAGTTTCTCTCCCCCAAAACTGTGCCACATGGCCATGTCAAGAAATTCTTGAGTTTACCGGATAGAACAATAATTGCATTGACAATCTTAAAAAAAAAAGAATAAGGGAAAAAAACATACCCACTTGGTCCTGACGTTACTGGGGCTGACGTTACTGGAGCCGACGTAACGGACTGATATTGACTGTAACAGCACATTTCTAACGATCCACAATAATTAAGTGTGTACAGGTGACCACTCGTACAGGCACCGTATAGGCCAGTAAACAGATTGTAACATCTACCATGGAGGACGCTACCACAGACTGAAGTGAAATTGTATTATTAGCCTAAGACATATATATTGTTCTTTTTATTATCTAATTTGACATTTTATCTTTACATTTGCAGTTTTTCTCCATATTGCATACTTTGATATGGCAAGCAGATTTTATTTTTAATGGGCCTCTAAGGACGGAACTACTTTAAGATTTTTCCATCTGTCAACATATCGCATCGAAATGGCATCCGTTATCTGAAATGTCCTTGTTAGACGTCGTTTTTATCAGGTTAATCAAGCAGGATACTAAAAGATAAGAAGTTAACAGAATATGTGCCTTCCAAACAAAAGTTACAAAAAAATGCACAAAAGGTGTCAAAAAGAACACGTTCATCAACTATGACGTTTTTTGAACGAGGAAAAGCATGCTTGGTTGCCATTTTGTTTGTTTATAAATCTCGAAAGCGTTAAACACAAAACAGTCAATCAACATTGTTTACATACCTCAAGTAATGGTCGAAATTCAAAATCTTCGAGAGGACAGTAGCATGAAAAAAGAGGTTTGTTATCTCTTTAAGAATTAAACATAAAGTAAACTGGATCTAATTAAGAGAAAATATCGTAAAATCATGCGACTTTATCTAAACAATATTAAAGTACATAATAACAACGGCTTTTTGACTTGTATTTGGCATAATTGCCTTTGCAAGCTCGGGCAGCTCTTCCAAAGAAACTGGTCTGTTATACTTTTTGTATACATACACTTCAAATCAGCTACAGTATTCAAATAATTGAATTACATGTTTACAATCCGTAACGCACCTACACAGTACATTTCATTGCCGGAAATACGCCGGTTTACTGTTCTAATAATTGTAAGGCTCCTCGTAAAAAAGAAAACTTGAGTGTCAATTTTCTGTCGAAATCTTTCTAACTATATTTCAGTTGACAAGCAGTTCGTACATTCATTTTTTAAAATGGTTTATCAGTTGCGATTGAAGTTTTCACCGACCGATAGATAGATGTGGATAACTTCATCGAGGTTGTTTATGTCGTTGCTAAACGACTGACAGTGGCGCGCCATGTATAAGATTATGTTGGCAGTTCAAATGGAAACGACCGTTATACAGACGAGGTTAGATGTAGGTACGGAATCGGCCGAGTTGTGACGAGTGCCCTCATCATGGTAGAGTGTTCTGAGGTTCTATTTTAAAATAAAATCTTTTGTGATAATAAAGTCTACTGTATTTGTTTCCATCTTTATCGAACAAGTCGTGTAAGTTTCCCTATATTGTTAACGTTTTAGTCTAGAGTGAGTTAAAAACTGACTGAAATGTTTTCTGGGTGGTACTATTTTGCCATGTAATGATTTTGCGATGTTGGGTACTCCAGAATGAATTTTTTATGTTCAATTTCCCACATGGTAAATAATGGTAAACCCCATCTAAAAATGCAAAACTTTTATAACGGAAGTCAAACCTAGGTCCCGTATGACGGTGCTTTATTTTGAGCACGTAAAAGGACTAGGTACAACTTAGAGTGGGTTTCATCTTTTATCGTGCACTAATGCCCGTAATATAAGTAGTAGCCTTCTATAAGCGTCGCCAATATGGCCAACCAGTGGAAACGATGAAAAAAAAAAAAACATTCCGAATCAACCAATCAAACGACTTGTCTTGAAATGTGGCATGTGTTTTCACTGTGCACTCTAAAGGCACAAAACAAGTACGGCATTTTATATCTAAATTCCAAGACAGACCGTCTGATTGGTTGATCGATCTTTCTCAGCCAATTAGATAGTTACAATGGAATTTAAGAATTGGAAAAAAAAAGGACTGTTTTTTTTTTGGAAAAGGACCCAAAGTCTTAGTATCCAGATGCTTCCCTGTACGGGTCTGCATTCAACAACCATTCTAAAATAAATTTCAGGAGTTTAGCAAGGCGGATCCCGGAAGTCCGGACTTCCTTATCCTGCTACGCGCGACTCACTGACCTTTGGCGGACAGCATAGATCAAGATCAGACTGCACAGAACGTGCAGTCTGATCTTTGATCTACACTGTCCGATAAGGAGATATATACTCCTCCAAAATACCTTTCAAACAGCATTATTTGAATTTTTACTATCGGCTTTAAAGTTTCATATCATTTGTTAAGCAGATAAGGGTTAACCATCAACGCATCAATGGACGAAATACTCTATCTCAATCAGAAAAAGAGATCAAAGCTTCTCAGTTTCAAAAATGCTTTTACCAGAAAATAACTTGATAGCGGACAATGGAGATCGAAGATCAGACTGCAGACACTCTTTGCAGTCTGATCTTGATCTACATTGTCCCCAACATGCAATCTGATTTTGATTTACATTGTCTAGAAAAAATTGATAAAGTTGTGCATGGCTCTTTAAGGTGCTAATGTCTATTTTTCTAGAGGAACAACGACGAAGAGAGAGAGAGAGAGAGAGAGAGAGAGAGAGCAAAGAAGAAAATCAATCCTTAGGCTGCTTAGGCTTCAGTGCCACTCACTGACCTTTTGCGGACAGTGTAGATCAAGATCAGACTGCACAGAACGTCTGATCATGGGTCTACACTACCCGATATAGAGGTATCTTTCTCAAAAGAAAAAGTTTGAAATATTTTAATTCGGGTTTTACTATCGGCTTGAAAGTTTCATTTAACTTATTTAGCAGGATAAGAGTTAAAAATAAATTGGGTGTCATCTGTACTATATGTACGAGGGTTGTTCCATACATTTGCGGAATTTGCCTGTAATTCCAATACGGAGAGTTGAATTTGAAAACAAAATACATCTAAAGAAACGTTTATTTATACCTGATACATGTAACACATAAAAATACATTTAACTTTAAAGAAGAGTAGTAAGTGACACTTGAAGCACGTCTACGTTTACGTCACGTCGCCTAAACGTCAAAATTAGGTGCACAGTTAACTTTCTCTACATAGTCGCCCCCAGTTGCGATGCACTTTCTTTGTCTGTGTATCCACTGATCAAAAGTTACAGTAAACCAATCTTTGCTGAACTGTGCGATAATTTCCTTGTCTTTGTTTCGCAGTACTTCTGATGATTCAAACTGCTGACCTCTCAGTTCATTTTTCAATTGTGGCAATAAGCGGAAATCCATGGGTGCCAGGTTTGGACTATAGGGAAGATGTGGGAGCAGTTTAAATCCCAACAATGCAATGTCAAACTCTGTGTCATGCGCGCGGTTGGCGGGAGCATTATCATGGTGCAATATCACATGCTCTAAATCTAAATGTGCAATGTATCTCATGGTTAATCTTCTGTCCCTATCGATAATGTCTTTAATTCCGCACTGTCTGAACACTTGTCGGACGACCCGGTCTTGTATCGTCGTATATGGAACTCCTGCCTTTTCTAAAACATTCATGCCATTTATAAACGAATGTTTTACCACAATTCGGCAATTATGTTTCCGCCGCAGAAAGTTTAAGTCCAACACAAAACTTTACGACAGAACGAAACTCAACGTCGTCAATCTTTTTCCCCAAGTCATGACTGCAAATGTCTGCTGAGATGTAACTATCCGACGGAATGTTTTCATATTCATCGGAAAGGACGTAGAATAATGTCGGTAACATCAGTCCTTTTCGCGCCAAAATTGCTGCCGCTTTCACATTTTTCTACATTTTCTAAAACATTAAAATATCAAAATTTTGACTAGCTTCAAGTCGCTCTACCTTGGGATGCTAAAGAAACCAAATTCTTTGATATACAACGGAAGAAGACATGACAAAATTTGTCATTTACTTGACGTTATGTTAGGGTATGATCTCTGAAAGTGTGGTGTGAATTGAATGTAAAACAAAGATTTTCGGCAACAATTCCGCGAATTTATGGAACAGCCCTCGTATATCCCTGGCTTTGCACCTGATTTTATTGCCAAATTCGAATACTAACCAAATGAATGACCGGGACAGTTTAGCGTTTCAGCCAACAAGGGACCGTCTTCACCTACCTTTTTGAATGGCGTTATAAGTGTAATTCCTGATTTAGAAAGCATTGCATTTTCTAGTTGGCTAAACCAAATCAGATGTTGAGTTAATTTGAAATTTAGAAAAATCTTAAGAATTAGACTAAGAATTTTATAAGAGTAATTGTTGAATATGGACCCAGATGGCTACTCTTGGAATTTAGTATGATAAGCAAACTTTGATCAGCTATTAGCTAACTAAATGAGCGTCACTGTGCACTGTAACAGCACAAAACAAATGAACCATGCTCTGTGAAAAGGGGGCTTAATGCATCTGCGAAAAGTATCGATCCAGGTCAGCCTGCGCAGTCCGCGCAGGCTGACCTTGGCCGAAACTTTTCGCTATCGGTCAATTTTCTGCATGTCGAAGGTCCAGTGTACCTCATGATTCATTTGGTTGTTAAATAAATCGGACTTTATTGAACCATCACTATGTGATGACTTGCTAGGTTTGATGTATCACGGAGGTACATCAAGCCCCCTTTTGCCAGAGCATGGCTCAAATATGGTATTTTATATTTAAATTCCAAGACAGGCCGTGACTGTGCACTGTAAAGGCACAGAGACAGAGCATTCACAGAGACACAACCATTCTGAAAGGCCTTCGTAGTCTTACTCTACGAGAAAATATTGCGTTTTTTGAATGGCTTAACCAAATCAGAAATTGCGTTACTTTGAAATTTAGAAAATTCTAGAGAATTAGACTATGAATGTTAGACAAGAATAGTTGGCGAATACGTGTCCAGATCACTATAATAGGAATTTTGTATCTAAAGAATACTTCAAATGATCAGCTTTTAAACAAGTTGATAAGGCTGTTATGCAGATTTTGTTCCTCTCTGTTCGTACTGTCTTCGCTATGCAGTGGGGTTTCTGATAAATGAGAGAGAGAGAGAGAGAGAGAGAGAGAGAGAGAGAGAGAGAGAGAGAGAGAGAGAGAGAGAGAGAGAGAGAGAGAGAGAGAGAGAGAGAGAGAGTTTTTAAGAGATCATTGAGAGAACAGAGTGATTCGTGAAGATCAGGTTTTAAAATACAAAGTACAGTACTCACTATTTGCATTTATGTAACCAAATACAGAAACTAAAATCACTACTAGTAGCTTCATTTTCAGTTTGATAGATTCCCGGTTTAATGTTCGTAGAGGCTTAAAAAAGTTAAATAAGTCTACTTGGAGATAATTCTAAATTTCAGCCGACGTCTTATCTCCTCACGAGTCCCCGATCAGAAAAAGAAAAATTCAGTTCAGTTCATGTACTTAAATATTTCAACCTTACATAAAGTTGCGTTTTGTTATGTTGTGTAGAAAAGTTTGAGATGATATGAGCCATGCTCTGGTAAAAGGGGGCTAAATGCATCTCCGTGATACATGATACCAAGCAAGTCATCACATGGTCGTGGATCTATAAAATCCATTTTGTCTAACGACCGACTGAATCATGAGGTAAACTGGTCCTTGGACATACAGAAAATTGACCAAAAGCGAAAAGTTTCGGCCCAGGTCAGCCTGCGCGGACTGCGCAGGCTGACCTGGGTCGATACTTTTCGCAGATGCGTTAAGCCCCCTTTTCACAGAGCATGGCTCATACGTAAATTTCACTCTTTATCAGAAGTCAGAATTTTGTACTTGTCCATATTGTAAGCATTTGCAGACGAGAACTTCAATTTAACTCAAATGATGGAATTTGCCTCTGAAATAGACGAAACATTGTTGGAAAAGGCTTTATTTCTCAAAATGTTTTCAAAAGACTTTCTTTCTCAGGGTCCTTAAAACTCGAGTTTATCTGGTTAAGAGTTAAAACAGTGATGAAACTGAAAAGTTCAAACGGTTTTTAGCCATCAATACAAAGGATCCGCCGATACTCAATTACATCAAATTGGTAACCATGTTCGCCTTTGCCCAACTCTAGTGTCATAGGTCATGTGGGAGTTTCCTTAAGCAAGACACTGTAGGTTGCCTAACGATTTTTCTGGTGAAATCTAGGTCCAACATGAGGTGAAATTTTGCGATGATTCATTTTGACTCGCATACTGACCATTTATGCCATTAAAAGTGGCATGAATGCCCCGTCAATAATAGATGCTTTTAGATTTTTAGCGTCTTTCTGCTACCTAAGCACCGATACTCCATGTCATGCCTGGAGGCGTATTCATCAATTAATCTGAATTATCTTTTAATTCTGCTGAAATTTTGAATTTTTAAAGGAACGTCTTTTCTGAATAGCTAATCCAATCGGTTTAGCTAGCTAGAGATTGTGTTACTTTTTATTGTCATACCTGATACCATATACTCGCACGAAAAAGAGAGTAAGCACTTGATTACGGATCAAATCCAGTATTCTAGACGGCATGGACCTGATGTAATATTTTTGTTACTCTCCAACCAATAAAATTCCATAATTTTTCGATAATATTCATTTCCGGAGAGGAAGCAGGCCAAGGCTAAGACAGAATTATTCCCAGCGACGTCATAAGACGTTGAGTGAGGTTCATGCAATAAATTAACTCTTTACCAAACGACAAAATGTTAGACTTGTCCAAATTGAAAGCATTTGCAGACGACAATTTAAATGGGGCTCAAATGATAGAATTTTTCTTTGATAGGGTAGAAAACATTGTGGGAAAAGGAGAAAATGCTGGTTACCAGCATTTTCTACTTTTCCCACATGTTTTCAAAAGCATTCTTCCTCACGGTCGTTAAAACTCAGGATTGTGTGGTAATGGATTAATTGACAGGGACAAGTACACCTATTCATGATTTCCTTAAATTTCTCTCACTAGTACTTTGCACAACATTCTTTCAAAGCCATTGACTGTACTCACATAGATATCAAGAAAACAATGTTCAGTGGTGAGAGAGTGATGAATCCTATCGCAACGACTAGATCATAAATCCTCAGAAAGACTTTGCCAAGCTGGGCTTCGAACCATAAACATCATAGTTGCTAGACCTGTACATAAGCAACTGAGATAGCACGCTAAGCTTCAGCTTAGGACCCGGTAGCCTGGAGAGGATCTTGTTTAAAGTGCTGGTAACATTTCTAGAATTCATAGATAGGTGTGCTGGCTGCCGTGATATGACGAAAATGATATTGAAACTGATATTAAATACCAAACTTGTCCAGGATAGATATATGTCGTTAGAAAAGCCCATATGACGATCGACTCCTACCTAACTTCATTGAAAAAAAAAAACCAATGCTGAGCCAGACTAATTCAGTGCTGGTAATTTTGAAGTTGCGAGTTCAATCCTATGCTTTGCCTTTTTTTTTTAAGGTTGATGATAGTCTTTGCCATAGAATTCTTCTCTAACAGCTGGTCATTCTAGTGATTTTGTTGATGGGGAAAGAAGTCAGTGGTATGGAAAGAGTATTATAAGTGGAGAAACTCAAGGAATGCATGTATAGGTATACCGGTCACAGTGACATTACTGGAATACGTCTGAAATCTGCATTAAACACATTAGAGAAACGAGTACAAAATGCCTCTAAATTTTGACCAGTTTTCAATTCATTTTAAAGTCCCTGAGGAAAAAGCCTCTTGAAGAGAATATGGGGAGAGAAGAAATGCTGGTTAAAATGCTGGTAACCAGCATTTTCTTCTTTTCCTACAATGTTTTCTACCAAAGACAAATCCACTCAATTTAGCCGCTTTCATTTTGATGTGTACAAATACTTTCCAGTTAGACAAGTCTAGAATTTTGTCGTCTGTTAAACGGTTAAAAGTAGGAAGTAAAAAAAAGTTTATAGTTTCATTTTGCAGAGCTCCAGATAAGAGGGAATGATGGTATTCTAAAGTCATTATTTCTCTTCGAAACCCTATGTAATGGGTACTCATTAGAATCGTCTCGATAAGACGATTCTAATGAATACCCACAACATAGGGTTTAGTGGAGAATAATTATTGTTTTCAATTTTGAAATCAAAGTCATTCCCTCTGTCAGGAGCTCTGATTTTATTTACTCATTTGCTCAGTGAGATGACTATTTTGCTTGTCGTCTGAAGCGTTCCGGCAAGATAAGAAATTTGTGCATTTTCTCCTTTTCCAACAGTGTTTTCAAGTGTAATTTTTAAGTGCACATACTCTTTTAAGACGGTTAAGTGTTGGCAATGTTTAAGTTATCTTTTATATTTAATTGAATTAATGAATAGAAATAGAGGAATAACAATTTTATCAATTATTGTTTATCAATAAACATTTCTTTAAAAAAAAAGTTGCGTCATATATTTTATTTTTTTTTCACATGATTAACGCAATTAAGGTCCCCCCCCCCCCCCCCCACCGATATTACTTGTACATTATTTGGCGAACATACTTTTTTATGATGTATTTCATTTTTTCATTTTCCATTATTTGGTAAAACTTCCTTTTTTATGTTTCGCATTTTTTTCATGGGTATTTGTTAATTTTTTTTTAGATTGAAAATTTTGTTTAGAATATTGACAGACTTTATCTCACGCTAGGTCAAGTGTATACTAGGATAGTCACATGATGGCTAGAAGATGTATTGAAGAGCGTGGGATTTAATATGTTAGGTAATGCTCCATCCATCTACCACCCTTGTTGCACCGCTTACTCAGGTCCTAGGTTATGGAACCACTGCCGTGATAGCTGTGAAAATAAGTGTACATTAGACATGAATCTTGACTTTGTTTTTTTTTATACCATCCTTTTATTTTTGTTGCCAAATGCCAGTTTTAGCATTTTACATACTTCTATAACTAGTATTTTTGGATTTGACTTCTCCCGCCTTGTAAAATTGTTAGCATACCATTACGTAAATGCTTTATCCATCCACCACCCTTGAATCAATATGACTGTTCCGCTTACTCAGTTTCCAGGTTAAGGAACATTGCAGTGCTTGCTGTGTAACTACATGTAAGTGTACAAGTGCTTGCATTTGACCTTAATCTTGACTTTGTTTCTTTTATACCCCCCCCTTTTTTTTTTGTTGCCAAATGCCAGTTTTAGCATTTACATACAACTAGTATGTTAGAGTTTGCCGTCTCCAGACTTGTATAATTGGTTGCATACTATAACATAAAATTTATGATAAAGGCTTTATCCACAAGACCAATAAAACGGTCATATTTGTGGTACATGTAATAGGCTTTGTTTACTATTTTAGGTTCATCATGCTAAGTGTTTTTCCTACATCTTATTTCGAAAAAGGCTTGATAGAAAAAGTTTTAAATTGTTAGTTATCAAATGCTGCTGGATCTTAAATTCCCCGCCCCATCAGGAAAAAGAAATAAAAAAAGAAAAATGAAAGTTGTTTTATTTTTCAGATACATATATAATATTTGTTCAGATTTTTTTTTTCACGGCGTGCATTCTAAGATAAAATCAGGTTCGATAAATCTATGAACATCTTTATCTTCAGTGGCAGACTTTCGATCTTGCGTTTGTTGTTATTCAACCATTTCTTAGTGTATGATTCCGGCTATCCAGTCTAAGTAAGAAGTGACTCGAGTATAGACACCGGGTTCGTTACGTTTTCCACATCCGTCTCCCCATGATACAATCCCGGCGATTTCCCAAACACCGTGACGTTTGCAAACCAATGGGCCTCCGGAATCGCCCTGCAATAGATAAAGGGTACAAACATTATATTTTTAAAGACAACAACAGAAAGCTGCAAACAGTATTAAAAAAATACAGCCACCCTACACCTTCTTTACAAAATGAGTATAAATCGTTTAAATCTAGCGTGTTAAACAAAGAAGTGGCGAAATATGTTACGACAATACTTTTTAGATATTTAATTGTTGCGATGATAAGCACTTAATGGGTGAGTTTCTGTGTTGAACACAAATACGTATCGAGAAATTATTGCAATTCGTTCAACTCATGGCTTACTATAATGTCCTTGGGGTAATACTAGCTGGATGATGAAGAAATAAACTGCATACAAGACACGTTTAACTCAACAATAAAAGAAAGAAAAAAATGCACTTAAATTGACGACCCATAACTTCAGAAAAGCGGATTAATGGAGTCCTGTATTTAGATGAAGTCGAAATTAAAACGTCATTTCTTTCAAAATAGAGCGCAAAAACGGTTTTTGGAATAGCACACAAATTATGAACAGTACCAGTAGTTAAGAGAGTTCTCATGGCGTCCTTGACCTTTAGAACAGCTCCAGAATTACATTATATACGCGTTGAATAGCACACAAATTATGAACAGGACCAGTAGAAGAGCGTACTCATGGCGTCCTTGACCTTTAGAATAGCTCCCGAATTACATTATATACCTGTTGAATAGCGCACAAATGACGCACATTAACTTTAGAAACACGCCCAAATGATGTCATGTGCATTTGGAATAACACACATATGAAGCCGCTTGGGGCAGAAATAGCGCACAAATGGTACACTTATGACGTCCCCTATTTTGGAATAACTCCCTAATGATATATCTCCTTTCTTTGAAATAGCGCATTTATGACGTCCTGTACCTTTTACATAGAGCACTTAGACTACACCTTCAGAATAGCGCACCCAAACATATTTCTATCCTAGGCCATAACATATTCTGATGTTTTTTTTTTTTTAAATAGAGCACTGCTGGTATCTTATGCCTGTAGAATAACCCACAAACGATAAATTATACTTTTTCATGCTTGTCGGTAATTTATCGGGGAATAATGGTGGATCACAGTTTGATAATGTATGGTTTCAACTTGTGAAATTTACCGATTTGATAGCTACCACTATGGAACTACATGTACTTATATTCCTGTAGCTTGTTTTTAACTTCGCCCACTTACAAGAATATGTCCTATGCCTTTAGCATAGCGCACTGCTTACATATGTCCTATACCCTTAGAGTAGTACAATAGTGTGTGCCCATTACCTGCAATTATCATGTTTTGTACCGTAAGAATAGAGCACAAATTATGTTCTTAGCCTTTTGAATGGCACATTTATCATATTGATTGTATACCTATCATATAGCGTACTTACGTTATCTACTACCTTCAGATAAGCGCGCTAATCACGTTCCTTTCTTTTCAAATGCCACATTGATTTGTGTGCCTGTAGCATAGCTCTCTAACTCTATTAAATACCTTCAGATAAGCCCACCAATTATGTTCCTTGCCTTTCAAATACATGTACCACAATTATTTTGTGTAGCTGTAGCATAGCTCACTATCTTTACCTAATACTTTCATAAAAGCGCACTAATTAAACCAGTCTGAATGGATCAAGTGGTAGAGCACGAGACTTGTAAACGACAAATCTCAGACCACTTGAAGTTCAGGGTGTGGGTCCGATTCCCACGGCTGGCCGTCTAGGATTATTAATAGTCTTTCGGATAAGACGTTAACGGTCAACTTCTGTATAAAGCTATTTTTTTATTTAATAATCCTTAAACAAAAACGATTCCAAAATTGAAAACCTCATTTCAATGTTTTTCGTAAAAGGGAGTTACAAGCATAAATGTGGTTCGCACACCTATGTGAGTTTGTGAAATCTTCGAAAAACGGGATGTGACATAGGTACTGTGGCCCACACATTTATTTTGGCTTTTATGAATCGTTGTTTTTCTCTGATGCTGACTTTCCTTTCTACAGTTTAATCCTCTCTCATGCCGGGATACGACTTTTTTCGTGAAAAGATCTCTTTTGTGTGCCGAGTACCGCGTTTGGACTCTCTTTAGAGCCAGGCGATTACCTGAACCAAAGTTCATGTGGCTTATTGATATTAGTATACAAGCATCTCTCACAGATTTGAGGGAAAGAAACCAATGGTCGAGTCAGTCTGTTGATTAAACATATATCTCTCATATAAGAGAGAGAGAGAGAGAAATTTGTATAAGGAGATTAATGCTTTTTTCGATGGTATGAATAAAGAAAATTCCGAGGTTATGACATTCGACCTATTTAACCTGTGTTAAATTCCAAATCCTATTTACAATTGATCAAAAGGGTTAAATAAGGTCGTGAAAACAAGAGTAACTCTGAAATGACATGTTTATGACACATGTTAATCAGCATCTGCGAGCCGGGTAGAAGAGTGTGTAAGACTATGACGGTTTGATACCATCATCAAAATGAACCCTATGCCCCTGTTCATGAAATTGATATGATATTTTTTTTCTCAAAATGGAATTAGAGCACTAGTTAATTTTTTGTGTAGACTTCGTCAGGAGTTGGTAAAATTTTAACTAACGCTGCATTTAGCTCACCTGAGCACGAAGTGCTTAAGATTAGCTTTGTGATTGTGCTACGCCCAGAGTCCGTCGTGCGTCGTTAACTTTTACGGTGTGTACGCTCTATAGGCTACAGTCTCAGTCCCATACTCATGAAACTTAGTCAGAATGTTTTTCCTAATGATACCTCGGACGAGTTTGAAAATGGGTTGTGTTGGGTCAAAAACTTTTCAGTGGGATACTCATAAAACTTGGTTAGAATATTTATCTGAATAACATATCAGATGAGTTTGAAAATGGGTCATGTTGGATTAAAAACTAGGTTACTAGAGCAAAACTTTGAAAAACTTTGAAAAACCCTATACGTAGAGGCTACATTTCAGTCCAATATTCATGAAAGTTGGTAATAATGTTAGTCTGGATGATTAATCGCACTAGTTTCAAAATGGGTCACTAGAGCACTAGGTCAAATCTTTGCAAATCCATGTGTACGTTCTAAAGGCAACATTTTCAGGCCAATACTCATGAAAGTTGGCCAGAATACTAACCTGGATGATATCTCAGAAAACTTTCAGAATGAGTCATATCAGATCAAAAACTAGGTCACCGGGTCATATCTTAGAAACACCAAGTGTACGCTCTGGAGGCGACATTTTCTGTCCAGTACTCAAGAAAGTTGACCAGAATGTTTGTCTTGATGATACTTTGATCAGTTGTTATAATGGGTCATCATTACTGATCAGAAACTAGAGCATTCTAGTTCACCAGGACAAATCTTAGAAAAACCTTATGTACACTGTAGGGGCCACATTTTCACCCCAACACCCATGAAAACTGATCAGAACGTTGATCTTGATGATATTTGACTGAGTGTGAAAATAGGTCACGTTTGGTCAAAAACTAGGTCACCAGGTCAAATCTTTGAAAAACATTTTCTTCACTCTACGGTTCCCTCTTTCTGCCCAATATTCATGAATGTTGGTAAGAATGTTTGTCTTGATGATATTTTGAAATGATTGCAAAATGTTTCACGTGGGGTCAAAAACTAGGTCACCATTTCGAATCATTTAAAACCCGTGGATACTCTGGAGGCAAAATTTTCGTGCAAAATTCATGACAGTTGGTCGGAATGTTGGTCTTGGAAAACTTAAAAAAATCATCATGTCAGGGCTAAACACTAGGTCACCAGGTCAGATCTATAGAAAAACCTTGTGTTGTGTCCGCTTTAGATGCCACATTTTCAATCCAGTACTCATGAAACTTAGAAATGTTTGTAATTGTGAAATCTCGGACTGGTTTGAAAATGGGTCATTGCAGATAAAAAACTAGGACACCAAGTCAAATGTTGAAAAAAGATAATATAAAAAAGTGCACTCTAGAAGCAACATTTTCGGTCAAATATTCTTGAAAGTTAGTGAGAATGTTTGTCTTGTATATATCTCAGACAATGGGTCATTTTAGGTCACAAAGTAGGTCACTGAGAAAAAAAAAAAAAAAAAAAAACAACAAGAAAAGCTTGTGTACACTCTAGAGACCAAAGTTTTTGTCCAGTACTCACTAGAGTTCGTTAGAATGTTTGTCTTGATATCTCAGAAGAGATCTGGAATGGGCCATGTTCGGTCAAATAGGCTCAGGTGAGCCATCACGTCCCTCTTGTTATTGTCAGCATCTGCTATGGTACCTCGCACATGCTTACAGCGAGAAATGCGGAGAAAAAAAGTTTCATAATTTTGTTCACATTGAGATTGCCTTACTGAAATTAACGTCTGTCATGTTTCGATATTTAGGAAATGAACTGAACCTGAATAAGATTTCTAAAGGTAGCCCTTTAACTCTTTCCAAGCTGAAGGAGACATAAATACTTATGCAATGGTTTAGATGAAGATCAGGCTGCACAGAATGTGTAGTCCGGTCATTGATCGAAAGTGTCCCATATTTGGTCGAAATAACCTTAGAACTGTTCTTGTGTGTTTCCCCTTACACATTAATCCCACCAATCAATTCGCGTAAATGACTGTTTACATGTTTCAACCATCTGTTGTTATTGATTATGTATTCATTTCTTATCTATCTAAATTCGTTAATGTGATATCATTTATGTATTCAGTAAACGTACGATCGGTGGTGTAATTGAAATAATTTCAAGAAATAAATTTCAAGATACTTTTGTCCCTCAACAGAATATTTATTCTTTGAAAAGCCACGGGGTTCCTCATTCACAATATCTTTCCTGTCATTGTAATGAGCTGTAAAGAAGATAGAGGTTACAATTCTGCAGTGCATTTGGGATTGTAACGTGATGAAACCATTTATATCTACATCTAAACAAATTTCATGCATCTTTCTGGGTTTTTATGCTTCTTTGTATATGGCAGACATATCTTATCACAGTAGTGACGTCACGGAAGACTAATTAATTTTTATCCGAAATCAGGATTTTTGTGATAATCTATTCTCAGCCAGGTGTAATTCAAAGTTTAAACCTATTTCTCGCGATACACGCATCATAGAACACCAAGATTTTTTCTTAACTTACTCTAGCAAAGTTTTATCCCAATTTGAAAAAAAGTTTTTGCATTGAAGTTGACCTTTAAATCTACACTTACTGGCTAAAATTGAGTTCCCAAAATCAAAACGGTGACGTGATCGAAAAAGATACACTTCATTGGAAGTTAATCTTCCCTTTACTAGCAAAGTCCCAACATATAAATTATGCACCAGGTCATTCGCCCGGGTATCGATAGAAATATATCACCGCATGACATCATGGCAACTTCTGTGAACAGAATACCGGCGAGTAAACGACATGGCTACACACGGAAAGAAATCATCACCTGACACGAAATATATTTTCGTACATCTTATTGAATAGAGCTACAGCTGTAGCAAAATAAGTAAAAACATTAGAAACCATTGGAAAATGATTTCCATTATTTTTAAAGCGTTTACAAACTTCAAATAGCGAAGAAAACCAAAGTCAGCGTGGAAGGAAGAGGACAACCGAGTTGTGGACAGATAGTTTACTTTTTCTTGTGGTCATTGATAATAAACGAGAGACATTGGACGATTTATCTTGTCGGTTTAAAGACGAAAATTACCAGAATATGTCAGCCCGAATATTTTGGAGAAGGTTATTTTATGGGTGATTTAATGGAAGAAAAGTTTCAATAATAACTACCGTTTCTAGAATAAATACTTAGAAAACATTGCCGTTTTGTAGGGAAATACAAAGTGAGCTGTCAATGAAAACAAAGAAAAAAAAATTTGTAGTAAAGAAATCAAGATTGTTATAGGAAATAGCAAGAGAAGAGAGTTTGTCTCTGGAGGGACGCGAGAAATGTTTACTACAGTAAGCGGGTCAGTATGGCGACTTTGAACATCCTTCAGTGGTGGAGGTTACGTTTTTGGCTGTTTATACGTTAACGGGGTGTGTAGATTACTCACAACCAACAGTGAAGAGTGTTAAATACATTCAGACCGTCGACAATTACTTTTGATTAATTGTAGCTAGACATTTCGGAAACAAATTCTGGATTTCCACAAAGCAAAGGTACCATAGTATTATGTGTCTAGAGCCTCAAATATCTGGAGGACAGAAAACAATTTCAGTGCTCTTGATTAGACCCTTACAAAGTCAAGGCCTTGATATTAATGAAATCTTATGGAGGCATTTAAAAAACAGGTTAGAAAAAAGGGAATTACATTTGATCTCAAGAATACCTTACAACCAGTGTATATGAAACTAGGACCTCAATAATTGTTGACCATCAAAAAAAAAACTTCACATTTTTAACCGACCAGAAATTCATTTGATGTCTATCTTGAAATTATTTGTTAATACTTTTGTTAGTTTCCTGAAAAGGGAGGTAATTATTATCTCCCTTTGTAAATGAGAATATAGTGGTTTTAGATTTATAAATGATAATTCTAAGAAGGAAAAAAAGGAAATGGTGGCTCGGTTAAAGTAGTACAATAATACTAATTTTTAATCATAGCAAATTTTGTAGGATAATATTATAGTGGAAATAGCTGTTTTCCATTAGGGGTCTACTACCTTAAGACCGCACAAAGTTTTAATCTAGATATTTGTCTATTTCTTTCCATTTTTAACACTTTTGTTATTTCATTTGAATGTTAGTGGAGAGAACGTCATGAAATTACCCTGACGTTGAGAACTCAATTTTTGCCCCTACGTGTAGGTCCCATTTGACGGCACTAGATCTATACACCGAGCACTTTAAACAACCAAGCGTAACTTAGGATGAGTTTTGTCCTGTATATTGCACTATCCCAGTAACAAAACTAATAGCCTCTTTTGGCGTCGCAAAATACCTTCAAAATAGTGCATCGATGCTGTAATACTTATTTTGAATAGCGCATACCTTTAGAATACTCATTTTGAACATGTTGGAATTGCGCCCAAATGACGTCTTAAAACCTTAAACACGGAACACTATTTAAATACGTCATATACCTATGGAAAATCGTGCTCATGAAGTTACGTATTTATATTACCTGGCAAGCGTCCTTTCCACCGGTAGAGGTAACTCCAGCACAGATCTGTGTCGGGTGTATCAATTCTTTACCAAGATAGTAGGAACACAGTTGATTAGTAATGGTTTGTAGGTTAACATATTCAAGTTGATTGGTAAGTGGCGCATTTCCATCTTCGTCTGAAACATAGGATCTTAGTCAAGACCAAACTTAGTCAAAAACCCCATTTGGCACAAGCAATACATACGAGTTATCTATTTACAAAGCAATACTTGCTTTACGACCGAAAGGAAATAATGCATTTGAAAATATTGTTAGAAAAGGAGGAGACGCTGGTAAGCAATTTTCTCCATTTCCCAGAATTTTTTTATCATGTTACAGACAAATCGAATAATTTTGCCAGAAGTTATTAGTCGCCTGCTGCAATGCGAAACAAAAGTTTCCTTGTAAGTGTCTTTGGGCAAGAATCTGTATAGCACCCGAGTACTGATGAAACCCTGGACTGACACGAATGAACGTGTTTTTGCTACGGTTTGACCAGAAGCGATTTTTTTTCACCATTATCCATTTCTCCTTTGGCTGTAATTAAATGGTTTCAAAAATTGTCTAACGCAAGACACATACACACACACACACACACACACACACAAAAAAGGTCGTCTGCAGAAAGGTCGACGAGAAATGACTGATAAAGATGTAAAACAAATAACATGTTCACAAAATCAATTTTGAGGAGGTCTTGTTTTTTTTCTATCTTCCGTAAAGAAACGTAAGAAAAGAGAAAAAAAGTTCAGTATACCGAAATAAGTTGTGCCCCACCCTGACACAGTGCACATGTCAGAGTCGAACGTATCACTTGCACGAGGAAGACACGCTGGTCTTACATATCTGGAAAGAAACGAAGATACGAAATCGTAATTATATCTGTAATAGGCTTTTTAAAGTCGAACATGGACGTACACCGTCTGCTGTCTGATGCTAAACTTGGTCCAAAATTGTCTACAGAGAAATTGGACTTGTACTTTGAGACCCCGGAAAAGTCTAACTTATTTGGTTGAGGGCAAAAGTTTGAACGTAATTCACGATAAGGACTTGCTGCAAACTGTGAGAATGGACTCTAAACAGGGATTGTATTCACTTACCATGTCTAAATCTCGTTCTATTTCTAAATTCCAAGACTGATACCCATTTGATTGGCTAACATATTCTATGTCAGGCAATAAGATGGCTGGTTTTGGGATCTAGACTGAGAATAACTTAAGAAAAGTTTATTTAAACGGCTATAGGAATATTTATGCCAGATCGATTGACCGAGATCCAAAGAGATAGATTGTGCCAAACGTATTACTCTCCAGAAATATATAAAGGATTGCTAAGTCTCACGAGGGCGATATCATTCATTTTATCCCTGTCGCTTTACCCCGGATGTAAAAAGCGCTCAGGACGGTAATGTTAAACTGATAGATGAAATACTGGCTTAGAATTCGGAGCCTGAGATGCCGAAAATTGTACTTGTCAGTGATAAAGTTTTACATAGGCTTACTAGTTTCGGAAGGGCGAAATTGTCTGTAGTCTGTCATTGTACCCAAGATTGGTACAGATTGCACTCACCTGGGAAGTATTAGACTGAAATATATACTGGCCTTGTAAACCGAGCTAGACATCTTTGGCCGGTTGCATAACAAAGGTTTATCTAAGACTGGAACAAGCTCTAACCCAGGTCTGGATAGACCAGAATTTTTAGCCGGTTTGCATAAAACTAGTTTAGCTCGAGTCTACATATCCCCAGTCTACCCAGACTTGGGTTAACTATCCTCCAGGTAGGACTAAACGATAGGTAGATTATGTCAAGCGCACCGCTGTTGTCTAAGCAACAGCACACATCTGCACGTGATTATACACGACGAAGTTTCATACATAATACAGACTTGAATGCGCCGCAGTCAAGTTCGATCTGCTGGTGGTGGATCAACTAGAAGTGCCTTTACGTGCTTTTCTGTATTCTTGACTATATCATAATCATTTCTGAATCAGAGGAAACAGAAGTGCGAACAAATGTTGACCAAGATCAGGCAGCACAGATATACTGATCGATCTCTTATATCTTAGTACAATGTCCGTCCGAGTACACTCCATGATAAGACAAAAAAGTTGCAGACTTCTAAATGGAATATGTGTTCAACTCTTTACCAGACAAGTAGAAAACATTTCCAAACGTCAAAACAATTTTGGCTCAGATGATGTAACTATTGTCCGGAGAAACTGAAAAACCATGATCGTAGGAGAAAATGCCGGGTACGGACATTTTGCCTTTTTCCCCAATGTTTTTAAAATCCTTCATCCCCAGAGCCATAAAAACCAGGGCTTATCTTGTAAAGTGTTAAAGAAGTGTGTCTATCCACATTATCAACCATTACAGCCTTTCATGATATTCAATACATGGATAGAATTTGCATGAGGCCTAGATTACGATCAGATTGCATAAAAGTTGTATACTGGTCCTGCACTAGACTGTGCTCTTTTTAATCATAAAAAAGTTACATGATTAAGGCTCTTAATCTGCATTAGAAATGTATTTCAAACCCTTGATTTATGAACTCCTATCCTGCCGAAAAAAGGAACAGTTCAGTTATTCTTTTTATCCGGACGATTTCATTTTACCGAATCTATCTAAAAACAAATTACTTAAGCGACGAAAGGTATGCACTAAGATGTGTAGGCTGATGGTTGTCTATACTGTCCACATGAACGAAAAGATAAAGATTAACAATGCTCAAACTCGATAATAGTTTCGGTCATTGTTCATCTCATTTAACCACTCTATGTCCGAGATGCTTGTAAGGATGGTGTCTTCTCAGGATGTAGGACAACTTGGTCAGATAGATATTATGGCTAGTTATCCTGAACACATTAGACTAAGACATCCGTCACATGAATATGTGAGCTGTCGCCCTGATATGACTGAAATAATGTTGAAAGCGACGTAAAACACCATTCAATAAATAAAGAAAAACACCATTGTCAAAACTATATTATTAGGACTATATACCATAATCCCCCCCTTTTTCGGCACAATGTTTAGAACTTATTGAACAAATAAGGAGAAAACTTCGCTGAAAAATGAGGATTTCATTGTTACGAGCAATGTATCTTTTTCCCAAAACAATTTCAAACCGTCTTTCTTTATACATTTTTTAAACATCAGTCCAAAGCTGATTGGTGATTTTAAGCTGAGTTTAAATGGGGTAAAAAAGGTGCTTTGGGGTTAGATTCTTATATACATGATTGATCTCTAAGGTTTAATTGATTGAATGCTGTTTTTTGCTGTTTTCAAAATTATTTTTCTACAGGCGATACCTCTTATATTTAAAATGTCTTCGGTTTCACCAGTACCAGGCTAGGGCTCTGAAATACCTTTCCAAGGACACCCCCCCCCCTCCCCCCCCCCCCCCAAAAAAAAACCCACTGCTTCCAGTGACCAAATTGTACCAAAATATTTTGTCGTCCGATAAATCATCCTTCGATGCAAAATCGCCCTGCACAGGCTATTCTACGTTTTGCCATATTGGATTTTGAATATTGCTTGCTATGTTCTCTTTCTAAAGTGAAATGAGTGACGGTTTTCAGCTTAATATGAAGCTTAAACCTGCCTCTTTGCAGGTTTAGATTTCACGTGTTACGGGGATAATTTCAACTTGTGGTTAAGCTAAACTATAATAATGAAAACCTCTAGGTTTAACTTTTAGTCCAGGTCTTACTAAACTATGTTTATACAAATGAAAGAGCATAAAACTCGAGTTTAAACTCAAGTTATCTTCAAAACCTGTATTATGCAACCGGCCCCTTGAGTCGTACTTAACTTGCCGGTGAAAGCTACAGGCTTGCTAAGTTTCATGAGGGCGATATCATTGGCTCTAATTCTGCCGTTAAAACCTAGATGAGTGTAAATTGTGCTCACATGGGCAGTGTTATACTGATATTTAATGTACTGGCTTTGTAAACCGAGCTACACACCGTACCCGAAGTTGTACTTACCTGCCAGTGGGAGTAAAACACTTGTTAAGTTTCACAAGGGCGATATGATTTACTCAAGTTCTGCCGTTAAAACTTTGGTTGAGTGTAAATTGTGCTCACATGGGCAGTGTTAGACTTATATATAATATACTGGCTTTGTAAACCGAGTTAGAAACCGTGCCCGAACTCGTACTTACCTGTCAGTGAGAGCAACAGGCTTGTTAAATTTAATGAGGGCGATATCATTTATTTAAGTTCTACCGTTAAAACCTTGGCTGAGTGTAAATTGTGTCTCATGGGTAGTCTTAGACTGATATATAATATACTGGCTTTGCAAATCGAGCTGGACACCATGCCCGAACTCGTACTAACCTGTAAGTGAAAGCAACACGCTTGATAAGTTTAGTGGGGGCGATATCATTTATTTTAGTTCTGTCGTTGTTATCTGGATGATTGTAAATTGTGCTCACATGGGCAGTGCTAGACTGATATATACTGAACCAAAAAAGAAACTTCCGCAAATATACGTAAATATGGAAAGAAGGGTTGAATTATTTTTACTTGTATTCCAAGACTATTTCAATGTGAATTTGAGTGTAAAATTTTATCGCTCTACGTTCACGGAAAACTGATAAAACGGTTGATTAAATGTGGTAGGGGTCGTAGACCAAAATCACACATTAAAACCGGGTAAGGCCACCTTAAGCATCGAGTACTGCCTGGCATCGTTGGCGCATAAAACCGACAAGTGTGTTGATTTCGGCCTGCGGAATGTTATTCCACTCCTGAATTAAGGCTTGTGTTAGTTCATTGATGTTCGACGGTGGAATAGGGCGACGTCTAACACGCTGGTCCAAATTATCCCACAGGTGTTCGATGGGATTCAGATCTGGACTTTTGACGGGCCAATCATTAATGAATGCAATATTATTCGTCCTTAGGAAATTCACAGTATTTCTAGCTGTATGGCTTGTGGCATTAGTGATATTGGCATTATTTTTAAACAGTGGGATGACGTGCCTCGCAAGAATCTCATCTCGGTAGCGTTGGGGATTCGAATTCCCATCGATCACGACGCGAGGTGTGCGATAACCATGCGCAGTGCCTGCCCAGACCAAGCCGAATCTGCGCTCCCAAAGCGATCTCGTTCAAGTACACAACGGTCGGCATAATGTTCATTTCTTCTACGGTATACACGAACCCTGTCCTCACTTCGATGAATGGAAAATCTCGACTCGTCGGAGACAAGAACGCTATTCCATTGTTGCCTTATCCAGCGATGGTGTGTACATGCCCAATTAACACGATTTACACGCTGACGTCGCGTCAATACACAGCCAACGTAAGGACGACGTCCACGTAGACCACCTTCGCCCAGACGATTGCGTACAGTTTGGGCAGATATTCGGTTGTTATGTGTACCAGGGGTGTTAGCAGCAGTGGCAGTGGCAGTTTGAAAACGATTGCGTAATGTGTGTTCATGATATGGCGGTCTTGACCAGGCGTCGTGACGCGCGAACGTCCACTACATAGTAAATCTTCCGTACGCCCTGTTGTTTGGAAACGTTGCCTAAGGTATCGAATAGAACGGCCAGAACTGCCAACAACCCTAGCAACCTCATTCGTCGCCAAACCAGCATTAAGCATTCCAATGGCACGTTCACGTAAATTTGGTGGAATACTAGGCAAATCAAAAAGAAAGAAAACTTAATAAAATTCTTTTTTTTCCCCCAACGTCTTTTTCTTAATGACAACAAAGTCTATAAAATCAGACTGAAAGGTTTGATTTTATAAACACGGATTATACTGGTATACAAGAGAAAATCGAATTTACCGTTTTCTTTTTTGTGTAATGGGTACAGTTCAATTATAATTGGTTTTATTTGACACATAATCCTTCGCCCGAACATATGTAGGGCATTGGACATGTTGATTTCTTTTCATTACATTAAAAAATATGTATAGAAATCGGAAGTTTCTTTTTTAGTTCAGTATATAATATACTGGCTTTACAAACCGAGTAGACACCGTGAATCGTACTTAACTGCTAGTGAGAGTAACAGGCTTGTTAAGTTTCATGAGGGCGATATGATTTACTCAAGTTCTGCCGTAAAAATCTTGGTTTAGTGTAAATTGTGCTCACATGGGCATACTGATAGATAATATACTGGCTTTGTAAACCGAGCAAGAAACCGTACCGTAAATCGTACTTACTTGCCAGTCAGAGACCTACACGCTTGTTAAGTTTCATGAGGGCGATATCACTTATATTGGTCTTTTTTATTAAAACCTTGATGAGTGTAAATTGTGCTGACATGGGCAGTCTTAGCCTGATATATACTGGGTTTGAAAACCGAGCCAGACACCGTACCGGTATGTACTTACTTGCCAGTCAACCCTACAGGCTTGCTGAGTTTCATTAATGCGATGTCATTTACTTTAGTCCTGTCGTTGTAATCTGGATGAGTGTAGATTTTGATCACATAGGCAATGCTGGACTGGTCGACGTAGGACTGGATTTGAATACCGAGCCCGACGGTCCACTGGTATGGGTTTGATCCTAATCTAGAATGATGATAATGATAATTTTTAAGATAAGAATGACGATGGGATACTTACAGGGATAATTTCATTTATGGAATTCCTCAAGGGGGTCACAGATAGCTTTTAGTTTCTTGCAGCATATCTCTTCAAAAAACTTTCGAAAAGGGGAAAAAAGGCTCATCAAAAGCATTTTCTCCTTTCCCATAAAACCTTTGTTTTCGTGTATCTAACCTTAAACGGTCTTTTGCACCTCAAAAGATATTTTTCAAAGCCGCCCGCTGAATGAATTAATCCTTTACCACAATATCCCTAGTTTTAATGACCTAAAGGAAGAAGGATTTTGGAAACATTGTTGGTAACCGGAATTTTCTACTCTTCCACATTTTTTTTTAACCATTCCAAAAGTAAATGTCAGTTTTTGAGTCACTTTTAATTTGTCGTATGCAATTGCTTTAATTTGGAGCAATCAAAATTTGTCGTTTGGTAAAGAATTAACACATAAAAAGTACACATGGCTTTTCATCTTTTTATGAAGATGCTTTCTCTCTGAATTTAGTCGATGAATTTAGTTCGCAATTCCATGTGTGTGGTAGCAGAAAGAGCCCCTCTCCCCTATATTTGTCTTAATTTCCATTATCTGTTCGTAAATATTTCAGTGCTTGAAATCATTAACGTTTACTCATCAATAATCACATGATATGAGAGGTGGTTCTGCAACACCATTTGGCCTGCAACATGCGAAAAGGGGCATTCGGACATTTGCGTAAAATGTCGTCTCGGATCAGCCTGCGCAGTCCGCGCAGGCTAATCCGAAACGACACTTTCCGTTTTTATGCAATTTTCTGTTTTGCGCAAGTCTACTGTAGCACAAAATCTAATATAGACGTAAAGTGCCGTCTCGGATTAGCCTGCGCAGACTGCGCAGGCTGATCCGAGACGACACTTTACGCAAATGTCCGAATGCCCCTTTTCGCGTGTTGCAAGCCATTTAATGATCCTTTATCTCATTTCTGTTCAAATCTTTCTATTTTCTAAAAACAAAGACTTCACTACTTTGTCACTTGCATAGGTTTAGATGCTATGTTGTTAGGTTTTCCGTGACTCCATATTCAAGGCGTAGTAATTGCAAACAGGGAATCCTAGGCTTATGGTCAGAGGCAGCGCTGGTCACTTGGGGATGTTCTTGAACAAGACAGAGCCATAGCCTTGTGCCGGTGAAACCCGGGTGAGATATGAAGTGAACAGAGGTATGACTGATAGAGAATTAAAACTGGCGTAAATAATTGTTGATATACGACAAGATTATATTAAGAAGAAGCAGGAAAAGGAAGAACGAGAACAACAGGAACAATTATTACATTTTGATACAATGGGCTGCTGTAAGGATCCATCGGTCACTTATCACGGTACCTCCACACACATGTTGATTGTGGATTCTTAAAGAAACCTGAAACCAGATGAATTTTCATGTTAAGAAATGTTTATGCTGCAGAGGTCTTCAAGAATAAATTCTGCAATTAATTCATATGATGATTTGTTCGGCCTTTAAAAAGCAAATTTTAAAAGATTTTTTTTTTAAAATTACGGCAGCTGGTGCAACTATCCATGCGTTACTCGTATTTACTTTACTTTGGCGTGCGCAAAAAGACTTTAATATGCTCAATATGAGGTAAGGTCCTTGAGGAAATCAAAGGACTGAAGAACCAGAGGAGTCAAAATGTACTTAACCCTTTACAGAAAAAAAAAAAAAAAAAAAAAAAACTCGTGTAATAAAGACCTTGAGACATCAGTCTCTTGAATACAATTTGGGAAAAGGTGAAATTGCTTGTAACAAACATTTTCTTCTATTCCTAGATTGTAATCTACTTTTTCACAGAGAAATTCTATTGTACGGGCCCCTTTTTATTACACGCTCGCGAACGCTTTCAATATAAAGGAATCCAAAATTTTGTCGTCTGATGAAGACTTAAATAAGACAAAGACAGATAAGCTGTTTTACCTGCCATGGGAATTCCCCGTGCTGAGCGACCGATCCACCCACAATCCTGCTTGTTGATCCAACAAGGGACGTACCACAAGTACGATGGGAGCTGCTTATGCAAAGAAATTCTAGTTGCTGTATAGGATTGTTTATGATGAGAAACATAAGTTCATTTTAAGAAATAAGCCGATACTTTGGACAAAAATGAAAATTATGACATCTATGAACCGACATTAAGGTTAAATAATCATAGAAATGGTTGATTGCTATGCAATGAAGTACTGGATGAACTGGTCGGTTGTTGGAAAGGTGAAAACACCATTACCTCCTGTAGACGGCTTTTCTCTATCTCGCACTTTTTGTGTTAACTTGAGATATAATTTTTCTGTGTGTATGTTTTTTTTTTGTGAAACCTAGGACGTACATGAAAATGTAAGCTGTCGCCGTGGTAGGAATGAAAATATGTGAAATTCCATAAATACCAATGAACCAATCAATTATAACTTCAGTTGAAAGTATGGGCGCTTTATTTTTAAGAGTCCGACGTAAAATCGCAAAAAAAAAAAAGCTAAGATGAGTAGATAACGATGAAATAATATGATTATATTTGATTTACAGTTTTCTAAAGTACTCGTGGTAGCGCGTTAGAAACTTTTGAAATTCAACAACCGTTACTGTGTCAGAATAATGTGATATGTGAAGTAGAAGTTTAAATAGTCCGAATTGTCTAGCAAATACGAATAAGGAAACCTGGACGTTAATTAAGTAAAATACTATGTACAGGAATTTATTCATTTTTAAGAGATAGCTCTTTTTTTTTTAAATGTGTCACATTGCAACATCGAGAAATTCTTTGGTTTACCGCATAAAACCCTAATAGCATGAGCAATCTAATGGGGAAGAAGGGGGTAAAACATACTATAATTAGGTCCTGACGTAGTACAGATAACTGTCCCCAAAGGCGATATTACTTTTTGACTGGTCGCCTCTTGGTACAGAGACGATCGATAAGTAGAGCAAGGTTGACATGGCCATCCCCCGCCGAATGCTTGCTCAAAGGAAGATGTGTGTCTTCTTGGAGGTTGGTTTAACGGCTAAAACAGCTAGATTTAAGAATTATTTTATGGCAATGCTAAACAGAAAGTACAGTAAAAAACTTTAACAAGGTACACATTTCTTATAATTATAGCTGTCAAGTGTAAAAACATATGAAATCAGAAAGAAAAAAAAAAATCTGAAAAACAACAAAGAGCAATAAATAAAAAAGTATGGAAGGTAGAGTTATCATTCTTGTGTACTGCACTCCTCCTGAGAGACAACAATCCAGCTGTGAAGTTAATACAGCTTGAGTTATGCTCCAAAAAAACCTTGAGGCTAATAAAAGGGACATAACTCCAAAATTATAGTACTGCACTTCTCCTTAATACAACCTGCCTACTCTGAAGTCTAACACTGATACCTATTATCATTTTTGAGTTATGCTCCGGACAAAATTTAAGAAAAATAACAAAGGGCAATAACTCATAAATTATGCAATCAAGAGTTATGGTTCTTGTGCACTGCACTTCTCCTCAATGTGATCTATGCACCTGTGGAGTATGATGCTTACACCTCTTATAGTTTTTGAGTTATGCTCCGGACAAGAAGGTGGGATGGAAGGACGGAATGACGAAATGACGGACGGCTACTATCACCATATCCCCCGCCGCCTTTTCGGCGGGGGAAAAAAAACCAGTTGAAATCCCCGCACAGATTTTGTGTGCAATTTTGAACCCTTATAATTTCACAAATAGAACACAAAACTAGGATTTGGACCTACCTGTTCCTTGTGTATTCAATAATCCTTCGTTTGAAATACAGATACAATGTATATTTAGTTTAAACACAAAACATACGAAAAAACAGTTCATTTCATCTGTTACTCGAGTTGTTTACGTTCCCGAAAACACACAGAATGGCCGCCACACACGATAAATTTCCTCATTTTTTCCCTTAAGTTTACTTGTTATAAAAGACTTCTACAAACTTTTTAGGTTATGAAAGGTTAATAATTCGTCTTTGGTCATGTTTGTTACTAAAAGTTAATTGTATTCTGCTGCAATGCAGATTAAACCGACGAAACAAAAAGTCAGTATAGCGCCCTATCTTTGCTACCGGAAAATTTACGATGGACTTGAGACGGGACGGTGGACAACAAATGTCCAACTATGAAAAGAATCACCGTAGCGTCACATGATTGAGACTAGGTCATGACATTACTGGAGCTAACGTCACTGAAGATGGTGTAACAGACTGACGTGGAATCTAACGAATACCTGTTAATGAACTTCTATACTAACTACAGACATTTTTTCTACTTGGGGAGAGACATCTTTTTTAAAAAATATGCCACATTGCCACATTAAAAAAGTTCTTCAATTAATCTAATATAGGGTTAATTCACGTTTTTGAGGTCGTTAACATTCGCAGAGGCCTGAAAAATGGTTTAACGCCCGAGTGCGAAGCACGAGGGTGTTAAAGTATTTTGAGGGCCTCTGCGAATGTTAACGACCGAAAAAAAAAAAAAACGTGAATTATTGCTATTATTGCATAAAGGAAAAGTCTTTTAGCAAAAATTTGCAACAATAGCAAAAATATTTCCATAGAAATGCAAATAAGCGAACTTCAAATGTACTGGACATAAATGGGTAAAAACCGAAGTCGGCGAAAAAGTTTTTGTTACGAACAGTGAAGGGCCGTTAGTCCTACATGTCAGTTTTGATTCTCTCGGCGTAAATTCACTTTGAATGATTTTTAATACAAAATGGACTTTTGTGGTATAAACTTGCACAGGTCTGGATCGATTTTAACTAGGATAAATGAGTGGATATGAATTTCTGTAACCGAAAGACGTCCAAAGGATAGATCTATATCAAGCGAAAGAATTGCCGATGACGCTAAAAAGTGGATGGGATGTAGCTGGTGTAGAGTGCATTTCACGAGTGATTTTTTGTTCAGATCTCGATTCGACTGAGATTTTGTGCAAAATTTTGTTTGTGGTGTACTAATATCATCAAAGACAAGCCATAAAGAGGATCTAATTTGGTACAAGTTCCTACAGTTTGTTGGTCGGAGTTTAGGGGAGTTCTGACAAGGACAAACGTTGTTTACAAGGTAGGCCCGGATCGAGGATATTGATAGTACAAAGCCGGGTGTTAACGGTGCGTGAATTTACTGATTAATACACGTTTTCTCCCGTTAACGCCCGGTTTTTACCCGTTAATACATGCTTATAACGGCCTGGAAAGGCACATTTTATGCAATAATAGAACTTTAATAGCATTAGCAATCTTAACCCTAGGCTGCTAAGCGCGACTCAAGGACCTTTTGCGGACAGTGTAGATCAAAACCAGACTGCACACAACGTGCAGTCTGATCTTGGATCTACAGTGTCCGATAAGCAGATATAATTTCCCCAAAATTACCTTTGGAATAGCAAAATTAGGGTTTTGAAAGTTTCATATCACTTATTTAGCAGGATAAGACTTAATAGAAAATGGGGAATGACATACCTATTTGATCCTGACGTTACTGGGGCTGAAGTCGCTGGAGTTGATGTGACGGATTGACTGTAACAGCACATTTGTGACGATTCACAGTATTTAAATTCGTACACGTGACCACTCGTACAGGCACCGAGTAACCCAGGTAACAGACCGTAACACGTACCATGGAGGACATTTTCACATACTGAAGTGATAATGTGTTATTAGCCCAAGAAGATAGTTCAAAATGTTATTTAATTTGATATTTTACGTATGTATTTACACGATGTAGAAGTGTGCATTTTTTTTTCGCATATTATTATATTGCAAGAAGATTTTATATTAAACACGTCACTAAGGACGGAAATATTGTAAAGAACTCCCCATCCATCAAAATATCGCATAAACAATGACCCTTGTTTTCTCGAATATCGTCCATAGTCGTCGTATAAATGAGCTTAATAAGGCAGAGTACTTACTCAAAGACAAGAAATAAACGGAATATTTGCTTTCCGAACAACTGTAAGTGAAAGGATGCACAAATTGTTTAAAGGTTTATTGACTGTGACATGTTTTTAAACGAGGCAAAGCACGCTCGGTTGCCATTGCTTGGGTTTCAGTCCGATCATTTTATCCTTTCGTATCATTCGGACGTTGCTTTCTCATAAATGATAATTACGGAAGGGAAACACAGATACTTGCCAAAGATCAATAGCAGACCTTGGTGTGAACACACCATGTATCCGTGTGGAATAAATCCGATGATCTTTCTGGTATTTATTATCTTCGTACAGCAGTTTTGACCTCTGAGTACCGCCTAGTTCAATTCATTTCCTTTTTAGTTCAAAAGCATTTTGCGGCTCTTAACGACCCCGAGGAATAAGGCTTTTGAAAACATTATGGAAAAAGGAATAATGTAATGTTTCTAGTCTTTCAATAACAAGTGTAATCATTTCTGCCATGTTTGAATTATCGTTTGCAAATGCTTTCAAAATGGACCAGTCGAAACTTTTGTTGTCTAGTACAGAGACCAGCCATAATCGTGTAAGCTTTTTTCAGACTGCCACTTTCGTGGACAAATGACGAAAAGAAGAAATACTGTACGGCAAGGATAGCCTTTTTTAAACAGGGGTAGAAAATATTTTGGGAAAAGCAGCAGTTGCTTATAACAACTAATGGCTGCTTTTCCGATGATGCTTTCAAACTTTTTGTTCTTCAGGGTCGTCCATGTCGTAATTATATGGTGAACAAATCCATTAGAAAAAAAAAAAGTATTAACTTAAGATCCATGCTTTAACATCCAATCTACGCGGACTGAGCAAAATATTCGTGGAATTTCTTTTTAATTGATGTCCGATTGCTTTCAAATTTTCTACGATTCCGAAACAGTAATTTTTTACCTTATTTTTCCTACGATAGGTCTCACAAAAAATATCGGACTAATCTTGCTTTTTGGAAGTGACATCAGAAATTTCCAACAGAAAGTCAAATGGAGCCACCCATTACGTTGACATTCGGATCGGACAATTTTATAATTGTGATCGTTTTTAAAAGAATAACAACAGTGATTTTACGGTGTGCTCCGGGGCAGCGAACCTTCGGCTTATCAGGGTTAAACATATATTAAGTGAAATCAGACAAACGTTTTCTCACCTGGAAATTGATTTAATACCATAATTGCACAAGTGAAAATTCGAAAGCAATCGGACATCAATTAAAAAGAAATTCCACGAGTCTTTTGCTCAGTTCTCGTAGAATGGACGTTAAAGCATGGATCTTAAGTTAATATTTTATTTTTCGTCTCATGGATTTGTTCACCATAAAAATAAGACATTAACGACCCTGAAGAAGATTTGAGCCGGTTCGGAGTGTTATAATACTTTGTCTTGAATATAAACTCGGATTGTAATTGTATGTTAGTCAGAATAGCGCTAGTGGAAGGGTGTGATTTGAAGGCCATAAATCTCTGCCTTCTTGGCCAACAAGAAAAATGAGCCTTGCTCTGTGAAGAGGGAGTAAAACGCATCTGAAAAAAATCATGACCCATGTCAGCCTGCACAGTTTCTTGAGTGTGTAGCTTCGATTCCCACGGCTGGCTAACTAAAATAGTGAACCTTGCTCAGTGAAAATGAGGCTTACTGAATATGCAAAATAAATCGTTGCATGTCAGCTTGGGCAGTCCGTGCAGGCTGACACGGGTCATAGTTTTTGCTATTTGTAAACTTTCTGATAGTCCAAGGACCATTCCAGTTCATGATTTAGTCGGTTGTCAGACAAAATGGATTGTATGGATCCATAATTACATAATCTAATAACTTGCTTGTTACAATGCACCACGGAGATATAGGAAACCCATTTACCTAATGGCATGGCTTAAATACAAACTACCAATAGTCTTTTATGTGGGACATTAAACTTAAAAACCTAGGTCCCGTGTTACGGTACTTTACTTTGCATTATCTCCCTTAAGCTGCAAATGGTAAACAACATTGCAGATGTTATAATGCATTCAAATTTAAAATATAGCATCAAAAAGCAAGTAGATTAGCGTGAAGATGACAACCTGTCAATGTACCATCGGTTCATGTGTTAGTCGCTGGCAGAAAAAAATGAAATCTAAATCTAGGTTAAAAATTGCCAGGTCTCTCTATCTTTTGTTTAGTTTTAATCTGATTTAAAAATTCTTTTTTCTGCCGGCGATTACCACTTGGACCGAAAGTACGGTAACAAATTGTGATCTTCTCAATAATTTCCATACTTCTAAATGGTATGATTTAAATTTAGTTTAAACTTTATTTATTATGTTGATACAAATACACATGTAAAATAAAAGAAATGATACATGGTATAACAAGTTTCAAAGGTTGATAGGTAGGATTGGAAAACAAGCTAAGAATAACTTATATTAATTCCTCTCCTAAAGATGTTTTCATACTTATTAAAAAATACCACATATTGAGATGCCATAGCTTTAAAGTAAAGAAAGTAGATATGATACCGAAAATAAAGACAAAAAATATAGAAATGATAACCACTTCCTGTTTTCTTCTCCCTTCACTTGGGAGTTCACAAAGCGTAATATACAGGTGGATTTAGGTTATTGAATCGTAGCAACGGAGATTGAGATGACGACTGGCTCCAGACACCCAGCCTATGAAGAAAATCTTTTTGACGCTAAAATAAAGTGATGGACACAAGCAAATATGTACTTGTTTTGTTCAAAGGTAAGGTGTTCGTTTCCATTTAATAAATTGGAAGTGATAAGCGGACATGGAATATCATAAAAATTTTGATTACGTAGCTGATGATACTTAGGACAATAAAGAAGGTAGTGATCTACAGTTTCGATTTGGCCACAGGAACATAATGGTGAGTCGATTAGAGATCGTCTGTGTAGATCATGGTTAAGCGAACTACATCCTAAGCGTAAGCGTGCATGTAAGATCTGTCCCTTTCGTGTCCCAAAATTAAGCAATGGAGATGATTTTTGTAAGGTGCGGTTTAATACTGATTTAAACTGTGATAAGGACGCGGCGTTTCTTGTACTTTGTGGCAAGGTATTCCATTCCCGAATTGTTCGAGGTAAAAAAGAAGAGCTGTAGGATTGGGTCCTTGCGTTTACACACCTGATACTCCTTAAATTGTATCCTCCAGGATCGGTTTGATCACGCCCAGGGATAAGATTTGACAGGTACGTGGGTGATAGACCGTTTAACATTTTATAAAGTAAAATGAGTCTATGTTTACGTCTTCTTGCTGCTAGTGTTTCCCACTTAAGATCGCATAGGAGTTTCTGGATGTTACAATATTTAGTAGCACCAGTAACAATTCTAGCTGCTTCGTTGTGTACTGCCTCGATTTCATGTTTCAAGGTTTCTGTGCAATTATCCCAGACGACATCTGAATATTCTAAGAGAGGTCGAATAAAAGAAAAGTACATTCGTTCGAGGCTAGACCTATTTAAGAAATGTTTGACAGTTTTCATCATTCCAATTCTCTGCCAAGCTTTCTTAAGTATAAAAGATATATGGGATGACCATTTCAGGTCTTCAGAAAAAGTAACACCAAGATGCATATGTGAGGATACATTTTTTATGGCCACATTATTCATGTAAAGGGAAGGATGTTCAGGTTTCTTTCGTTTCCTTGAAAATATAATAGACTCTGTTTTTGAAGGATTGAAAGAAACTAGCCAGGTTTTAGACCAACAATGAACAGCTTCAAGGTCTGCGTTAAGAGCTGTCGCTGCCTGATCTGGTGTTTCCACAATTACATACAAACTGGTATCGTCGGCAAAAAGACGAACGTTAGTGTTGATTTGGGACACTATGTCGTTTATATAAATTAGGAATAATAAAGGCCCTAAAATGGAGCCCTGGGGGACACCAGCATTGATAATAGACCAGTCTGACGAAACGTTAGAGCAAACAACACGTTGTTTCCGTAATGTTAAGTAAGAAGAAAACCATTTGAGGAGAGGTCCACAGATACCAAGCGAAGACAGTTTGTGGAGGAGACCTCTGTGCCACACTCGATCAAACGCTTTGGAGATGTCACAGAACACGGTACGGACCTCAAGTCCTTCGTC